>BPTQ01000001.1:78388332-78400067 GCA_019973895.1 Chrysanthemum seticuspe
GTAAAAAAACAGACGAAAACGAAAAAAACGGAAATATCACGTAAAGAAACAGACGAAAACGTGAAAAACATACGAAAACGAAAAAAACGGAAATATCACGTAAAGAAACAGACGAAAATTTTATAAAAAAAATGGATGAAAACGAAAAAAATGGGCGAAAACGTAAAGAAACAGATGAAAACGTAAAAAAAATGGACGAAAACGTAAAAAAAACAGACGAAAACGACCAGGGACAGTAGATGCAATTTGGGACAAACAAGAAGGACTATCTATGTAATTTACTCAAAAAATATGCCACATAGGCATTTTTGCCGGTTTTATACATTCCCAACCGGTTGCAGGTAAACACGCGTGCAAAATGGTACAAAACATGAAAGTACACAACATAAAGTGGGACAGATTTTAGTACACGTACCAAAACGGAATATTTGAAAAAGTACGCGTGTATTGTACGGCCTAAACCCTTATTAAAAATAAAGGATACATGACTTATGGTTTTAGTGGCTGAATTCTCATATTTATTTAAATGAATGAATACGGTTTATAGTTTATGAATGTTTAGGTTTTAATTTCATACGTTTACGTTTTTAATTATTTATGTAACATTTTTAATTTATGATGTGGCGTCGATGTGTTTAGTGAGTGAGGATGTTTTCAGGTGACCGATAAAGATAACCTAAATTAACAAAGTTGCATAGTTCAGTAACCTAATTGAAAAAGAAAAACTTTAGTAACTTAGGTGAACAAATTCGCAAAGTTTAGTAACTTATTTGTATAAAAACCCTTTATATAAAGATTATTTTTAAATTAATAAAAATAAAGGTCAGCTGCCAGCGTGGCTAGCAACTGGGTATCAAAGGTTAAAAATAGATCGGTCCCTAATTTGTCCGGTAACGATAGTCCAATACCCTGTTTGCACAAAAATAAAGTTTGGTAACTTAGGCGAAAAAAGTTGGAAAGTTGGGTAACCTGTATGATATAAAACCCGCAAACCAACAACCAAATATTCCTTTGTTGGAAACGTGTTAAAAAACTAGTAAAGTGCACAATCTAATCATGACATTTTTTAAAAATAGTTTTTACTACTTTTTAGACCGATAAGGCAAAGATGAACCATTTACAAAATTTGCTTAATTATTTGTTGGAGATGTTATAGGTGTAATTATTTTTGTGTTAAAAAGAAAGTTGTTATGTATACCCTCCTAGCCACCTTTTACACTATTTGACTCACTTTTTATTTTTTATACATATTTTTTTATCAGTTTTTGTTTTGTATTTTTTGTTTTTTACAGTGTTGCAAAAATAGGTTTACAAGGCCGATTAATCACCGATTAGGTGCTACTGGGCCACCGACCTTTCTGATTTGTGTAAATCGTTCAAACAAATAAGTCAATCATGATCAACGACAGTTAACGATGGTCAAACTTGCCAAAAACATAGAAATCTAACCAGAAATACTCTAAACTCGCTGTAAATTAGTTATAATCAATTATAATCGCTATTTATATCTATTACAAGATGTTTTTAAAGGAAAATCTTGTCAAAAATACCAACACTTGCCATAAATACCTAAAACTTGCCAAAAATGCCAATACAATTAATCACCGATTCGCTATTTTTGCAACCCTGAACAAATGTAATCACTTATAGTCGCTATTTATATCTATTACAAGATTTTTTAAGGAAAATCTTTTCGGGAATACCCAAAACTACCAAGAAATACCCAAAACTTGCAAAAAATGTCAATCCGATTAATCACTGATTAATCCCGCCTAGACCGATTACAAGCTGCAGGGGGGTCGACCGCCTCACTAACGATTCGCGATTTTTGCAACCTTGGTTTTTTATCAGTTTTTGTTTCGTATTTTTTTATCAGAATTTATATTTTCTGTTCCACACTTTTTGTTTCGTAGTTTTATAATAAAAATAAAATTATAAAAGATAGAAAATAAGAAGAAAAAAAATAAAGAGAATAATATTACGATCACTTTATAGGGGTACCAATAGCCTATCCCTATATTAAATCCGTATAACCTTTAAATTCGAGATGTTAATTAATGAAAAGTCGAGTCGTATTAGGCTTGAGACACTAACATTAGATTCCAGTTCCCATTTTTCGTCATGTTTGAGCTCAAGATTAACGTTAACGTTTGTTTATTAAGATTACTATCGTGTTATTATCAGAAGGTTAAATTGTCACATCTATTATTTTATTTGCCAAAATAATATATAGGTTACAATAAATAATTATAGAATTAACACAATCGGGTTAAGTCCACAATTTACTAATAGAGGGACAACATGGCCTAATAAACTAACGACTAACACTGTTTTGTAGTTTAGGCGGGATGATATCAAACACCCAAAGTGAAAACTAATTTTCCATTCACCAAGGAGAGAGTTCAATTTAAAATATTGAGCCTTCTGACAAAAGTCGAAATTGGTTTAAATTTGGTAAAACTTTATCTAAATTTCTTCCCGTAAATTAAATAAAACACATGTGTTCATTTTGTAAAGAAAGAACTATAAAATGGAGAGAGTAATTACTTTATAATAATTTTTAAATAAATTATATGAAATTAAATATATTTATAAATTTTTATGTTTTACTAATAAATTTATAAATACACCTTTGAATTTATATTTTTCTAAAAACAAAATATATGTTTTTGTCATTTACAAATATTATTATCGGTATATGTTAATGTAATGTATATACACATACTCATAGAGTTATAAATATCAAAATAAAAACACGAGTTACTGTAATATATAAATAAATACACGAGATTGTACATATACGAACGACTCATGTTATTCCTGTTTACAAGAGTTAAAATAGAAGGTTCTTTTTTTTTTTTCTTTTTTTTTATCAGCTTTCAATAACGTCTCATGTTAATCCTGTTTATAAGTTTAACCCGTGCATACACGAGTTAAAAAATTAAATACGACTAAAATTATTATTAACAAGTCTATAAATATCAAAATAAAGACACGGTCCCACATTTTATCATGGAAATAAATACACAATATTCTACATATAGCAATGACGCGTGTGATTACTCTTTAAACTGGAAAAAAAGATATTCCATAAAATACTTTTTCAATAGTCATTATTTGATATTAAACATAATATCAGTAGTTAAATTTAAATAACATCAACCTCCATATTATGACAATTAAACAAAGTCAAATCTTTTGTCCAACAAAAATATATACAAAATATTAATCGATAAATACGTAATAAAAAATCAATATAAAAACCCGCACAAACACATGTATCATAACTATATAAGTATATGAAATGCTACATAATTTTATGAAAAATAATTATTTAACAATCTCGTGTATATGATCCGGTTAAAAAAACAGTTTGGAGGTAAAATAACTCTCAAAATCTATGATCGACACTCTAGTTTTTTATTCTTCTAAATATACCAGTTTGAATGACCTCATAAATAATTAAACAATTTAAATAATGCAGAGCCGGACATTAAGCTGGGCTTTGAGTTTTACCGAAAAGATTTATAGAGTGCTCCTTATGTTTTGTTGTTTGGTTTAATTGGGCATATGGTGGGTTCCATTAGTTGACTTGGAGTTGAGGCTTTTGTATGTTTTGTTGTTTGGTTTAATGGAAGTTGCTGGATGCTCAAGAAAAGTATTTGTTTCTGTTGACTTACTTTTGCCACTCGCTTGTTCAAGAAAAGTCTCGGTACTCTGTTAGTCTGTTAACTTAGAGCATCCATAATAAAAATTTTAAGAAAAACTTTAAAATTTATGTAAAGCTTTGTTTTCTACTTCATTCATACTCAGTGTTCTAAAAGGCGCGCTATGGCGCCGCCAAGACGTGAGGCGTGGCCTCGGCGCCACGAAATGAACCAAGGCGCGAGGTCTAGGCGTCGTGTGAAAAGGCGTGAGATAAGGCGCGAAAAGGCGTGAAAAGGCGCGCCTTAAGGTAAGGCGTAGCGCCATTTTTAGAAGAATTTAAGGGATTTACGAATTTGGGCTTGAATTTTTAGTATTTGGGCTATTTCCTTCTTGGGCCTCGTTATTTCAAAACTTAATTCTTATTTTGGCCTCATATTTGGGCCTGGTTATTTGGGATTGGGGCTTTAGTTATTAAAATTGCTCTTAAAAAATGATACAAAATTATAAATACATAAATCTATAAATATTTTTTTGCCGCCTTAAGCACGCCTTATGAAACTCAAAGGCTTGTAAGGCTTGAGGCGTGGCTATGCCGCCATGCCACGACTCACGCCTTATAGAACATTGTTCATACTTCATAGTCAGTTTTTGTTTCATGTTTATGCGAAATAAAAAAGTCCTAAATTTTAAATCTTTTTATCTATATCTATATTATATATAATATAAAAACGGTCAAATTTTGAAAAGTGAAAAGTTGAAAGTCAAAAGTGAGATAAATGTATTGTGTAATTAATACTCTTATTAAAACACTTCATTACTTAAAAATACAATAATTTATTCACATTGTACAACCAATTAAAAGCATATCTGCCAAATTAAAAACAAGCAATTAAAACAACCCTTACTAAAAAGTACAATAAAATTTTCACAATGTACAATTTAAACAAGCTACTACATAATCCTAAATATAAAATAATTAATCACACTAATTAATGTTATTTTTAAAACACCCTAAAATGAAAAGTAAATGTTATTATACACATTATACAAATTAATAAAACACACAAAGCTTCATACAAACTAACAAGTTGATGGTACATATAGTTTTGAAAATCGGACCGGACCAACGGGTTCAACCGGAAACCGGTGTCGCCACCGGTTAGGCTAACCAATAACAGCCATCCGAAAACGAGAGGACTCGTTGAAACCGATACAAATTGGTGAATCAGGTCCTCATCGAGATCTATTTCTCCGGTTAATCGTCACAGGGTACACGCCGCCACAACGCGCAGGTACCCTGCTATACTATATATAAAGAAAAAACCATAAAGTAAAAAGTGAAAAGTTGAAACTATTAATACATATCGAAAACCGGGTTGACCCGGGACGCTTCAAACCCTGTGGGTTGACCCTGTTTAATTTGACTCGTTTTGACCCAACCTGTCGGGTTGAGTCGGTTTAAATCGACCCATTTTTCGACGTGAATGGTTCAACCGGTTGAACCACCCGGGTCGAACCAGGTTTCAAAACATTATGTTTAATCCCCAAATCTTCAAACTTTTATTATTTTTCGTTTAAAACCCATAAACTTTTTTTAACACAAAACGATCTGTCGCTATATAAACATATTATATATAAGTTTTTCTTCAAAAACGATTATAATGTTTTACAATTAAGAGAAAATATGTGCCTGTTAATACACATTTAACATTTTAGTAAGCTAAAGACGCCCATTTCAAAAAAAAGATGGGGTTAAATGTGCCCAAATCTTTTACAAAATAGCCAAAATTAGCCTATTTTTTTTTAATTATTTGGGCTAATCACATTCATGCTAATTTTGGTACTTGCGTTCTTCTTAACAACGTCACCATTAATCCCATCCTTGTTAGTTTTTACGCGACAAGTAACGTGTGTTGTTAGTTTTTATCTCATAATTGATGTAATGTTTACTTTCATTTTCATTAAATGTTTTTATATATTGTTTGATAGATGTTAAGAATTTTATCTAGACTTTAGTTATCGTATAATACAACCGTTTGCAATTGCATTTTCATCGGTCCACGTTCTATTTTAAACGCTGCACAAAACACTCGCCACAATATCACAAATCATTAATTATCTTACGCTAGAAACCGCTATGGCTAGGCGCGGGTACTCACCTAGTATATAAAATGGTTATAAAGTTTTAAAAACTTCATGTTAGAGTAGATAGGTTTATATAAAAAAATATAAATCAATGATTTACTATGACATGACTGATGGCGTATAGCAGGTCTACTGGGCCTAACTTTTAATATACACATATTGGGTCAATGCCCAACAACGAAACAACTACAAATACTGGACCAACAATAAGTCCAACAACGAAATTGGCTATAGTCCAGACTCAAAGACGCACGCAGGATACTTAGCGGACCAAACCTCTGGCCGCGGAAGGCGTCTTGTGTCCGCATCCGCGATTACCACGAGACCTTGCCGGACAAGGGCCCCACTCCGGCCACTAACTCTTATACGCAAGTCGTTAGGAAACCCTAGCGGTAAACCTCGCCAATAAAAGGGGCTCTAATCCTAACAATAGGTACAACTTTCTCTCTCATAATAACACACACACACACACACACACACTTTTATTATCTCTGACAAGAATGCGTACTTACTCTCACGCCGGAGTCTAATCGTGGGGTCCGTCCCCACGGTAAGGCTAATGGTTTGCTCTCACCTGTGCAGGGATTCAATCAACTACTTGGATTAGTAAAAAATTAGCTCACAAATAGCTTGTTAGCCCAGTCCAACAAGCATTATAGACACTCATTATAACTCGTCACACTTTTTGTACTAACAAGTTGGCGTCATCCGTGGAACCCAGTACACAACTGCGTTCTTGAAAAATACTCACCATGGGTACATGGTCCGAACCAACTCCTGTTCCTATATCTACATTACGGAGTACGACGGGAAGAGAAAATAACGCAACTCCGGCGGAATTTGAGGGACCTGCGTCCGACGTTGCCCTCAGGAAGAGCTGTGACAAGTACTTCGACCAGATCTTGCCGATTGTGACAGAGAAAGTTCGGAAGCAGGAAGAAAGGGCCAAAGCTATAGAGGCACTAAAAGCTCGGCTATACTTCCGTGAAGCTTCGCACCATTATGGGTCGGAGAGGCCAACCGGAAGGAAGGATTTGAGGAAAAAGCTCGAGTCTGAGAAGCGCCGGAACACACAGGACAGCTACGATCGAAGGCGTATTGAGTCTAAGTCACCAAAGAGGAAAGATGTTGAACGAGAGACGGTGTTCAAAAGGCTGCGCAGAAGCGTGTTCCACAGGCTGGGAGACAAGGAAGAAAGCATCTCCGTATATTCCAAAAATCCTAGAAGACCAATTCACCATGGCTCTAAGAAAGAGGAGGAAAGCAGCTACCAAAACTCCTACTCACGAAAGATAGGACCTAACTTTAGAAGGCATGGAACTGGAGAGATACAGTCGCGAAAGACATGCGAATGCTATGAAAATGGACAGGACGGAAGTGGTTGTTGGAAGTCCAGAGCCAAAAAACGGAAGTCAAGCACTGACGATGATGATGACAACCTAGCCAGACCATGGGTATGTAAGGAGACTGATCCGTTCACTCCACGCATCTGTTACTTTGAAATGCCAACGAAAACACGTATGCCAACTAATGTGAAAACATATGACGGGAGCGGAGACCCAGAAGATCATCTCAAAATCTTCCAGGCAGCGGCCAAAGTAGAACGATGGGCCATGCCAAACTGGTGTCACATGTTTAATTCAACACTTACCGGATCTGCCAGGGTTTGGGTTGATGACCTCCCGCCAGAATCAGTAGACAGTTACGATGAGCTGAAAGAGGCTTTCCTGGCTAATTTTCTCCAACAAAAGAAGTGTATTAAGGATCCTATGGAACTTCACCACATTAAGAAAAAGGAAGGAGAACTGACGAAAGACTTTGTACGAATATTTAAAGAAGAAACTAGAGACATAAAGGGAGCGCCAGAAATTATGAGAATCTCAGGATTCATGCACGCGATCACTGATCCGGAACTAATTAAACAGCTACATGACAGGATCCCAAAATCAATGAATGAAGTAATGAATATACCCACATCCCCTACGAGGGGAAACAACTGCTAGGGGTAAGGAAAGAAGGAAACCATGGATACAAATGCCGAGCAAGCAAGCTGCAGTCAAGCATCGACAAGGTTTCAAAAGAGAATTTAGGATCATGCTAAGAACAAGAGAAAGGAAACATGGCCTCCACATTCCGCCCAAACCTTTCAGCGAAATCTCCAAATTCGCCTCTAGCTACCGCAACTGAAGAAAGGATAACGGTAAATGTGAATTCCACGAAAAGGCAAGGCATACTACTGACGAATGTCTCCACTTAAAAAAACAAAGAGAAGAAAGAAAGGAAGGAATAATGGTAGAGGAGGAAGAACAGCCGGGAAAAACCAAATATTAAACCCATCATAAGTCAACAAAAAAATCCCTCAACACTACTTATAACAAAACAGAAGGCGAAAACACCACACACATCAGAGGTAGCGGAAATACATAAACAATCAGACAACAATACAGAAGATAAAGTCATAGCTCCAGTGGGAGAAACATAGTAAGGACGCTTACAAAATCAATGGGGATGCGGACGTCCCCACGAAAAAAAAATAAAAAATAAAAAATCAAAAAAAATGGTTCCATAACTTTCATAAATAACACTTAAGGCTTAAAAAGCCCAAGTTAAAACACAAAGTTAGGAGGCAAAGAGTTAAAGGTAACACGGGGAATCAGTCACCAAAAAGATTCAAGAGCCAAGTACAAATGTTGAAAAGGTGCCCTATCACCTCGGTATGATTAGCTCACGGGAAGTCATATGAAAAATAGCCAACATAAGAACCACCGGGGTAGATTGGAATAAATCTCAGCTGTCCGTGGGACCAATAGTATCTCCATACTTGGAGGACTTTGCGAGACTTATTCTTAAGCGTCGAGGAGCCAAAGGCCATGATTCAACAAAACACGTACTCTGGATAGCTGAGAATCGCATCAGACGCAGAACATACATACCACAATGGGGGAAATAACAAAAAATCAAGGGAAGCACGCGGTTCGGGGAAGGGAAAGCTCCCGATAACGACTATGCAATGGCGGAAACAAAAGGATAAACCTTATCCAAAAGAAAGAAAATCTAAAAGTACAAATTTAAATTCCTTCCCAAGAAACTTTATGTCAAATCCAACAGGGTAAACAGACGCTCAGGCTATGAGCCTAGGCACGTGCCTACTTACCAAATAGTAGATAAAAATTAAAGGGGGAAAGGCAGAAAAAAGCAAGAGAGAAGGAACCATTCCTTAACACCAAACACCTTAGCACAAAAACTCACTCAGAGAAAATTTTCAAAGCCACTTCGAAAGAAGTTGAAGATGTTATTCAGAAGAGGAGTACGATCGTACATAGTGCAGCAGGAATACGACCCGTATTTAACAACAACATGTTACTCACCTACGGCCGTTTCCAAAAAACTCTTGTATAACCTAAGCCTTTACCCCCAAAATGAAAAAACGGAATGAAAAAGCCAAGCAGATGTTGCGGTAACCAAAACCTGTTCTTAAATGACTACTAATAACGATTAGTCGTTCTAAAATGACGACTAATAACCCACCACCACGATCCTTCACAACACTCCTTCACCCAAAACCCATTTCCATGGAAGATTCCGGGAGCCTGCTGGGTCGTAATGGCAAACTAAAGGTGGGAGTTTACACCAATTAGACTTTCATTAGCTATTTTGGAACTTGAAAGTGCAGGCAGTCCCTCGCCAACCTTGGTATTCACCATGGGAGGGAGGGACTATGGCATGGGAATGGTGTCGAAGAGAGTGATAGGATGTGGAAAACGATGGTTCCTTAGTGAAGGGCAAGAAAGGAGGTTAGGGGCAATGCATGCATAAAGCGGCCCTAATTAACAAGAAGCTTCCCTTACAACGGCAAGCAACAAAGGATGAAACTATGCTTTCATTCTTCTGTTTTTGCAGCCCGACAAGCAAGTAAGAGTATGTCTACCAACCCAGGCAGATCGGGTTGGAAAGACTGGGTTTAAGGTAAAAATGATCAGCTTGTGGATGCCGGGATAAAGTAAAAACTGTGCAGGTGGAAAAGCTACCCCACTAAAGCCCTATCACCACGCAGAGGGGCGGATTCATCCGGAGAATTCCCTGAAGGGCCTTGTTCATTTGATGTATCCACTACAACATTGTAAGCTCATCGCTAAAAGAAAGAATACCACACGAGGCAAACATTCCAGTCCTTCAAGGAAAAATTACAAGCCCCACAATTCCGCAGAGAATCCCGCCAGGTGAACATGACAGCTCCGCGAGGAAGTAACCTGCCGGGAAATCCTTTAAGAAAAGGATAGCAGACAAGAAGAGGATTCTAGCCCTTCAAGAGAAAGGCACAATATCCATAAACGCAGTCTCCGTACAGGAAAAGCCAGGGGAAAACGCAGTCTTCGGGAAGATGTGGCAACTTCCACAAAAATTCATTTGGCCAGAAAAACCCTTCAAGGACGAAGATTACAACTATTATAAACATGACAACCTACCACGGATGATCTCTAAAACAGACTTCCGCAAGCACAACAAAGCCCACTACGGGAACTTTTTAAGAAGTATAACTTCAACAAAAAATGATGTCCGTCATCAAAACATTTCGGGAAAGATATGACTTCAGCAGGCATAAAACTCGGATAATAGCAAAAGAATCGCACACAAGGGGTAAGAGCAATTGACAATATAAGATATGTATAATGTATTTGGTTTTTATCTATTTTATGATGCTATAAGTGTATTTTGAAAAATGTCAAATCTCCCCTCCATATAAGGGAGGGTTTGTTTGAATCTCATCTCCCCTCAAAATTCTAAAAAAATGACACCTGGCATTTTACTCCTCAAAATCCCCACAGCCGTCCGATCTATTTCCTTTCCCCCCTAAACACTCCTCAATTATTCCAAAATCAAAACGCTAACAATAAATGATCTTTAATGAAAACCCAGAAACACTCTCATCAACAATAATTTTTTCAGATCCAGTGATTCATGATCCACAAGGAACACCTCTTCCCATATCCGCTCACCCGAATCCCCAAACGAAACCACCAACAAAAAACCTTAATCAACCTTCCTGTAAAACATAATTTTCATCCCTAATACGAACGATTAAGGTTGTTTAATTGTCTGGAAAAACAAATCAACCAATCGAATGAAATTGGATACTTGATTTTGGTAATATTTTTCTTTTGATTTTCTTCGTTTCTGGGGTTTTTAATTTCATTAATTTTGGGTTTTGATTAGTTATTATGTTTTACAAGGATTGAATTCATGTATCAAGTAAATTCATCATCTAATATAGGTAATCTTCTACCTATTGATTGATCTATTGATTTATTAGGGTTTTTATTTTTGTGTGGGAATTAAATTGTGAGTTTGTGTTTTTGTGCTTGAATTGATGAGTGGGTGAACCAATTTGTAATTCTTTGGATATATGTTAATGATTTGCCTGACCTCTCGACTGCAGCATCAGGGTGCGAAAAGTTTGTAAGGATGGAATATAATCTACTACTTACAAAATATCAGCAAAAAAGTTTGTAAGGATAGATTATAAAAAAATACTCTCGAAACAATGGTGTTGAAAAAACACATTTTTTTAGTAATTGTATATAGGTTTCTTAATGTTTAACCAAGTGGGTGAGTAGTTAAGTTCGTGTTTTTGTGTTTGAGTGTTAAATTAAGGGTGTGTTTTTATTTTTGGGATTATTTAGTTATCTAGTTAGTTATCCATCTTCTAATGGATATAATCTACTACTTAAATGAACTATGTACTTAAGTTAGGAACATTTTGTATTATTGATTAGTTTTGGGTTTTAATTACTTTAATTTTTGGGGTCTTTGCTTCTTTTAGTTTTCTTTTTATAATGGTTTTAGTTCATAGGTTAAAGTAAGCTAACCAACTAAACAAAAAGGTCTGTTAATTTGTTGGAATTAGCAAGCATAATCCCTACTTTTAATACAAAATGTCCTTC
>BPTQ01000001.1:78408502-78421615 GCA_019973895.1 Chrysanthemum seticuspe
TATATATATATATATATATATATATATATATATATATATATATATATATATATATATATATATATATATATATATATATTGTTGGGTTCAGTAAATACCCAAACCCCTTAATTTAGGATTTGAATAGAAAATAACCTAAGTGTTTAAGCCGTTAAACACTATCAGGTCACTGAGTGCATAGACTCTCAGTGAGCCATCTTCAGGATACTCAGTACGAGGCGAAGAAGAAGCCTCTCCACTCAACAAGGCGGAACTTAATGGGTGAAGACTAAGTCAAGAAGAAGATGGTGGATTCAGTGAGTGATGACAATAACTCACTGAATCCCTAAGACTCCTCTCCAACTGTTAGCACTGAAGACAAACTGAAGGAAGAGACTAAAGGCTTTGAAGACTGAAGAATGAGCGGGACTAGGCGGGAAAAGTTTACCCAGATAAAACTAAGTCCCCAAGTGCTTTACCCAGATAAAACTAAGTCCCTATCTACTAAAGCCATATCTTCCCATTTATAGTAAGCGGCGATACTAAAGGATTCTCTGTTAAGGAAAGAAGCTTCGCCGCCTGATTACTAATAGCAATGTAAACAGTAATCGAATATATCTATATTCGTGATTACTGTGATCAATGTGTTTGTCTTCTAGGATAAAGTTAAAATCATACTTGTATAAATAACATAAGAGAATGTGTGAAAAGTTTAAGCTTGTGAATTGTAAAAAACACATATACACACAAGCCAACTTTTCACTCTTTCAAATACAACTTTATCCTTGAGCTAACTCAGTGGGTTCTAAGAGTTGTGCTCAGACTTAGCCTGAGCTTAGAGAGGAGTCACCCAAACTTTGTCATTTCAATCCCAAGTACTATTCCGCAAGTACTTGGGTAACGTATTCTTTTGATTTATTTCTAATAAGAATATGATGTTGAAAATTACTTAGTGTATTTTACTTACGTTAATTTCAGTCATTATTCACTATTAAATTGTTTTAAGTACTTAATTGTTTTTTAAACTATAGTGAATAGGGAACAACAAGTGGTATCAGAGCAAGGCTGATTATAAAACCTTTTAAGCCGCTCTAAAAGTTTTTAAATCAGGATTCATATGGCTGAAATTGATGTACCCCAACTAGTCGATAAAAAGGGTGGAGCTTATTCAGCTGTTGCCCCTAGACTTGAAGTTGGCAAATCCAACAAATGGAAAAAGCGTATGCTTTGCTATTTGATTGGGATGGAACCTTATTATATCAAGTGTATTAATGAGGGTCCATTTGTCCCAAAGACTGCTGAAGGTTTGCCCAAACCTGAAGCTCAGTGGACTCAGGATGAAAGGAGAGTGGTCAACCAGGACCAAAGACTCAAAAGTATCATCATATCATGTCTTCCTGATGATATAATGAAGTCAGTTATAAGCTGTAACACGGCTAAACAAACCTGGGATGACCTGGTCCATAGCCATGACGGTCCATCTGATACCAAGGAAAACAGGATAATGGACCTGAAACTAGAGTATAATACCTTCAGGGCTAGGGATTCTGAAACTCTCTCTCAAACTTACACCCGTTACAAAACTCTTTTAAATGAACTGGCTAATGATGGTGTTAAGTTATCCAAACATGAGATAAATGTTGGTTTTGTTAATTGTCTCCCTAAGAAATGGTTGAACTTCTCTCAGGGACTTAGAAATGCAAATCACATCCAAACTCTTGAACTTCCTGAAATTTATGGGAAATTTGTCTATGAGGAAAACCTCATCAACAGACGATACCCTGACTTAAAGAAGTCTCAGGAAGTCAAGAAGTCCCTGACCATCACCTCACCTATATCAACTGCCTTCTTTTCTAACAATGTGATTCAAGATTTTCAAGAAAATTCAGATGATGAGCCAGATGAGAGATCAAGTGAGGAGTACCTAAATGACCTGAACGTTGAATTTCAGGAAAGGGCACTCCTTGCAAACTCTCGAAGGTTTATTAAAAGAAACAAAGGTTTTTCAACTGCTAAAGCAAATGAGGACACTGAATGCTTTAAGTGTCACAAAAGAGGCCATTTTGCAAAGGACTGTTTTTCAAAAATAATTTCTGAACCCTCTTACAGACCATCAGGGTCAAATCAGTCCTCAGGCTTTAGCAAATTTCAACCTAAAATCTATCAGTCTCATCAAAACTTTCAGAATAAATCTGACCATAACAAAACAATAGATTTTGAAGCCAAGTATAGGAAGATCAAAGCTAAGCTTGCATTACTTGAGGCCAGTCCCTCAGAACCAAAAAGTGTTCAATCTGTGCAGGGTAAAAACAAAGGTCTTGTTGCTGAAACCTTCGACTGGGATGAAGAGCCAGTCTCATCAGATGATGAAATGGTGCATGTCAGCGCACTGATGGCCCTCTCAGAGGAAGACAAGCTAGCTGTTGGAAAGAATCATGCCAGAAATGGAGAATGGGTCAACATCACAATGAAGAAGGTAAATATTCTAATTTCTATGGATGATGATTCTGATTGGCAGTCCTATATGAACTATATCAATGTTGATCTTAAGTTTGTAGAGGAGCAAAGACTAAATCTTTTTTCTAAGTACAACAAGTTAAGTTTTGAATTGAATAAGTGTAGGGATGAGTTACTTGTGTTAAAACAAAACAAGCTTGA
Source organism: Chrysanthemum seticuspe (assembly GCA_019973895.1). Classification (NCBI taxonomy): domain Eukaryota; kingdom Viridiplantae; phylum Streptophyta; class Magnoliopsida; order Asterales; family Asteraceae; genus Chrysanthemum; species Chrysanthemum seticuspe. The sequence continues at coordinate 78,411,140 of BPTQ01000001.1, forward strand.
GGCTATCACCTTACAAATTCAAAACACTGAATTAGTTAAAAGAAATCAGGCTCTTCAAGATGAACTTAAGAAAGAAAAAGAAATCATTGATAGTTGGACTAACAAGAATCCAAGAGTCTTTGATGTTGTGGGTGCTCCCAGTAGCAAAAAGAGAGTCATAGGTGAACATCATCTTTCTGACTCTCACAACAAAGACCATAGTCCTAAACCATTTGTGTCTGGTGGCATGATTACCAATATGTTGTCTGATCCCAAGCCCAGTGATTGGATTTAAAGACTTAATCCTGAGAGTAAGCTTCCTAACTTCGACTCTGGAAGAATTCTAGAGCCTGAAAGTCAAGCTCTAAAGAGCATGCTTGGACTCCCAGATGTGCCTAGTAGCACTGAACACATCTCTGAGTCTGAAGATGAATCTCAAACACCACTTCCACCTTTGGAACCTCTTCAGGGTGCTGATCCTAGCCCTGAGCTTACTCTATTACATTACAATCCACACTCTCCTAAAGAAAGGTTTGGACTTGGGAGAACCATTTTGAAAAGACCATCAAAATCAACTCAACAAGAATCCATCCCCACTGAAAATTCCACATCCTCAGTCCCCACTGAAGCTGATCAGATTCAGCAACTGACTGAACTTGTGAGGAAGCTAACTGACAAAATGGAATCTATTGAAAAGGTTCCTGAACCAATCAAGGAGACAAAGTCAGCTTCCTCTAGCTCCTCAAAGTCAAAAGCCACCACAAAAAACAAGCAGAAGTGTGATCTGTGCCACTATACCAGTCATACCACTGACAATTGTTATAGAATCCTTTTTTGCATGATCTGTAAAAAGGATGATCACAGGACTGCTGACCACTTGCAATATGTGAGCTCTCTCAGTCAAGAAAACTACACCAAAGTTGGTCATCAGTATGCTTCTTCATCCAAAGCTCAAAAGTTGAGAGCAAAGCCTTTTCCTCCTTGCCCACACTGTGGCTTTAATGATCATCGCCCTGATGATTGTCTTATGAACATATGTTGTGATATTTGCGGTAACACAGCTCATAAGACATCTGAGCATGACAATGTCATCCATGCAAGGAGAAGTTCAAAACAACCAAAATCCACTGAGTCATCCTCAGTCTCTAAATGCAAAACCTGTGGTAGCTCATTGCACTCCACCACTGACCATGAATCGATTGCTCAATTCAAAGAGACCATGAGACCCAAGCCCACTAGTAAGTGGGTCACGAAGAGAAACTAATTCAGTTTACTACTTGTACAGAGGCATGCCAGGGAGCCTATCTGGCATCTAGACAGTGGATGCTCAAGAAGCATGACTGGTGTGAAGGAATATCTGCAGAAGTATGTAAAGGAACCATGGCCCAAGGTAGTATTTGGTGATAACTCATCATGTCCCACAGAAGGTTATGGTTCAGTAAACTGCAATGGAATAGTTTTCTCTAGGATTGCTTATGTCAATGGTCTCAAATACAATCTCATCAGTGTCAGTCAGCTATGTGATGCTAAGTACATTGTACAATTCAATGACAAACAAGGTACCATTTTCAATGCCAACAAGGAAGTTGTGTTGATTGCTCCTAGGAGAGACGATGTTTATGTCTTAGACATGTCAACTCTCTCTAAAGATGGAACCTGTCTCTTTGCCAAAGCCACTGAAACTATCAATTGGCTGTGGCACAAGAGACTCTCACACTTAAACTTCAAAAACATCAACAACTTGGCAAAACAAAACAAGGTCCTTGGCTTACCATCACTGGTTTTTGCAAAAGATAAACCATGCTCAGCCTCTGAAAAAGGCAAACATAAAAGAGCATCTTTCAAAACCAAGCAAAACTTCTCTATCAAAAGCTGCCTTCACCTCTGGCATATGATCTCTTTGGACCAGTCAGTCCTAGATCAATCCAGCATGAGAAGTATACACTTGTCATTGTTGATGAGTATTCAAGATACACTTGGGTATACTTTCTTTCCAAAAAGAGTCAGGCAGCTGATACTATAATGTCATTTATCAGGAACATTGAAAACCAGAATGACATTACAGTGAAACAAATCAGAACTGACAATGGTACTGAATTTAGAAATGCTGAGCTTGAGAGTTTCTATGATGAGAAGGGAATCCCCCAAAATTTCTCATCTCCTTATACCCCTGAACAAAATGGGGTAGCTGAAAGGAAAAATAGAACTCTCATTGAGGCTGCAAGAACCATGTTAAATGGCTCAGCCCTTTCAAAGCATTTATGGACTGAAGCAGTTAAAACAACCTGTTACACTCAAAACAGGTCAATCATTGTCAAAAGACATAATAAAACCCCATATGAGATATTCAAAGGTAGACTTCCGGACATCAGCTACTTCCATGTGTTTAGATGTCCTGTGTTTATTCATAACCACAAGGATCATCTAGGCAAGTTCGATGCTAAAGCTGATGATGGATACTTTCTAGGTTACTCACTGATCTCCAAAGCCTTCAGGGTATTTAACACAAGGAGACTACAAGTTGAGGAAACCTATCATGTCACCTTTGATGAAAGTATAGAAAGCATCAGGTTCACCAACACTTCAGTGGAGGAAATAGGAATTGATAACTCATCAAGATATCCTCCTGATGAGTACAACACTGAAACCAATTCCTCATACCAAGCTGATGCTGACATCTCATATTATGTTTTGCCTCACAACCTGTCACAACCAACTATCAGTGAATTCATTGATAATCAGTCAGTCCCTACTGGGATAGGTAACACTGATCCAAATGATCAGGATCCTATAACTCAAGAACCTCTACCTGAACAAGACACCTCCACAGATGATCTAAATGATCCTGTGGCTCTTGCACCTGAACTCACACCTGAACTCCCAGTGACATCTTCAAGCTCAGATCCCAGACCACAAAGTAAGTGGACAAGATCTCAGGACATTGATCTTGTAAACATCATTGGTGAACCCACTGAGGGCATGCTCACTAGAAGCATGGCTGCTAACTTAACTGCAGCTTCAACCAATGAATGTCTATATGCTGATTACCTATCAGAGATAGAACCCAAAAGTGTCACTGAGGCTCTAAAATACCCAAGCTAGGTTCAGGCTATGTAAGAAGAACTGCAACAGTTTGATAAAAACAAGGTCATGACCTTGATCAAATGTCCTCAGGATGTAGTAGTCATAGGAATGAAGTGGGTTTTCAGAAACAAAACTGATGAAAACGGCATTGTCATTAAAAACAAAGCCAGACTTGTAGCCAAAGGTTACAGTCAACAAGAAGGCATTGACTATGATGAAACATTTGCTCCTGTTGCAAGAATGGAAGCCATCAGGATCTTTCTTGCATATGCAACATACATGAACTTCAGGGTCTACCAAATGGATGTTAAAAGTGCATTCTTAAATGGTGATCTCAAGGAAGATGTATATGTTCAGCAACCTCCAGGCTTTGAGAGTAGTGAATTCCCTGACTATGTTTGCAAGCTTGACAAAGCCCTTTATGGACTTAAACAAGCTCCCAGGGCATGGTATGAAACTCTCTCAGCCTTCCTGATACAAAACAAGTTTGTCAGAGGAAAGATAGACAACACTCTGTTTGTCTATAGAACTGAACAGGATGTGATTCTAGTCCAAGTGTATGTTGAGGACATCATCTTTGGCTCAACAAACTACAAACTTTGCAAACAGTTTGAAAAACTGATGACAAAGAAGTTTGAAATGAGCATGATGGGGGAACTCACATACTTTCTTGGACTACAAATCAGGCAAACTGATAAAGGAATATCCATCAGTCAAGAGAAATACACCAGAAATCTCTTGAAGAAATATGAGATATTTGACTGTGCCTCAGTGAAGACTCCAATGGTCCCACCTAACAACCTTGGACCTGATCTCACTGGAAAATCAGTCAATCAAACTCATTTCAGAGGGATTGTGGGCTCACTGATGTATCTAACTGCTTCCAGACCAGACATCCAATTCTCAGTCTGTCTTATAGCAAGATATCAGTCAAATCCTAAAGAATCCCATCTCACTGCAGCCAAAAGAATACTCAGGTACCTGAAGAGAACCCCAAACCTTGGACTCTATTATCCAAAATGCTCAGGGTTTGATCTCAAGGGTTACTCTGATTCTGATTATGCTGGCTGTAACATGGACAGAAAAAGTACCTCAGGGTCCTGTCAATTTCTTGTAGGAAAACTAGTTTGTTGGAGTGCTAAAAATCAACAATCATTGGCTATGTCCTCAGCTGAAGCTGAATATGTAGCTGCAGCAGGATGTTGTGCCAATGTATTATGGATGAAAAGTCAACTCAGTGACTATGACATCTATTACAAAATGGTGCCCATCTTCTGTGATAACACCAGTGCTATTGCAATCTCCAACAACCCTGTCCTCCACCAAAGAACCAAACACATTGATATCAGATATCACTTCATCAGGGATCACATAATGAAGGGAGACATTGAACTTCATTTCATCCCTACTGAATATCAACTGGCTGATATCTTCACAAAACCCTTGGATGAACCTACCTTCAGGAGACTGAAAGCTGAATTGGGAATGCTTGACATTGAAAGTCAGGTATCTGAAAACCAATCTCAGTAAGTTCTCTGAAATGGTTCATTCTCCCTGAACATCCAAAACAAACTTCTCACTGAATGAGTAAGACTCACTCAGGGTCCCTGACATAATGCATTGAATGAGTAACTAAATGCTTCAAGTATTAGTTACTTAAATGTCCTAGGTTGGTAATCCCACCAATTTAATATAGGAATACATGTCTTACTGTCAGGAGTATCATCATTTACCTCACCCCACTTGGCATTAAATGCCTTCTCTCACATAAAATATCCTATGGATATTTTATTACTGCTAAAGTGCACTTTTACTGTGCATTGCAATTGTTTTCATTGAAAGATGGGATTTTACTGCGTGAAGTGGTGGGTGGCATTAAATGTGGAATATCAAACGATTTCAAAAATGGTCTTTACATATCCACGTTTATACAAAAACCACCCCTCTCACTACTCTATAAATACCCTCTTCAAAAACCACAAAACACACACAAATTATTTTCTGCAACTAAACTCTGTCAAAATCCTTTCTCAAATCCAGAAAAATTTGTGTGTTCTCAAAATCTTTAAAACCTCTTTTGGAAAACCCTCCTTGTAAACATTTACAAAAGTTTTTCATCACAAACTTGAGAGATCTAAATACTTTGATTGTTCTAGTCAAAACATTTTTTTAACCCTAAAATCTTCTTTAATAGAAATGGCTAGAACACAATCTCTCCAGTTTGCTTCTCAGTGGGTAGGGGATCTTACTAACGTTGAATTTAAAACAACTAATGTCATAGAAAATTTTGAATACCCTGAAAATGTCCCAACCTATAAAGACATTATAAAATTTTTATTCAACTGCCCACTCTAAACGGCCTTTGTAAAATGTCCCTCAGTACTGTACCCAAATTACCTCAGGGAGTTTTGGGCTACAGCTAAAGCCTTTGACCCGACACCTTCTACTGATGAGAATAACCTTAGACCACTCAGGGAGTATCTCATCAGGTTCAGTCTTAATAGGGGGCAACAATACACCCTGGATTACAAAACGTTTTGCACTTCAACAGGGTTAGATTATAACAAAGGTATTTATGTCGCCCATCCTGAACCCTCCACAGTGAAGGATGGGTTAAAACAAATCGTTTTAGATCAAACTTTTTTGGACAAGACCCCAGTCACTAAAAGCTCATTCCCCGTGGCTTGGAGGATCCTCTTCACTTTTGTGATTCAGGTCCTCGGCGGGAGCCACTCATCCACTGAACAAGTTAACTCTATTCAGTTGATGATGGCATACTGCCTGATGAATGGGGTCACTGTCGACATAGGGGAGATCATTTACAGTGATCTCGTAACGAAGCTACAAAGCAAAACTAGGACGAAGTACGTTTCGTATCCTAGGTTTGTCTCTTGTGCTTTGCAATCGTTACTGGGTTCAAATTATACTCAGGATGAAAATTTTGGAAATTTACCTGGCATCCTGAGCCCATCAAATTTTCAAAAGGACCCATCCCTTGTCACTCCCATTGAATTGACGGCCCACATGATTGCTGTAAACAATCAAAGTGGATCAGTGTCTCCAAACCCTGCTCCTAAAAAGATAAAGGGGAAGTCTCAGACTGGGACTAAGACTAAACCAAAGTCTCAGGGCCCTGAGGCTTCAGGAGCACAACCTAAGAGGCACAAAAAGCCCGAGACTAAACAGACACCCACTGACCAGGCAACAACCACCCCCGTGACAACGAAGAACACTGATACATCACAGTCAGTGCCCTTGGTCACACCTACTACTCCCCAAGATCCAGAGGGAAACAAACAACCCGCTGGTAGGGGAGCGTCTTCCACTACGCCTGATGATGACATTAACAAATCCAAGTCTTTGTCTGAGGGCACACTGATCAATCCCAAAGACTCAGGGGGAAACAAACAACCCACTGATAGGGATACAACAATCACTGACTCCGCCAAAGGCACTGGGAAACACCCACCAGTGTCTCAGGGGTCACTGGGGGACAAAGACTCGGAGGGAAAGAAACAACCCGCCGATACGGAACCCAAAACCAATCCTGACTCCGGAGAAGGCACTGGGAAACTCCCACCAGTGTCTGAGGGGTCAACGGGGGACAAAGACTCAGAGGGATATATACCACCCGCTGATATGGAACCCATCACCAACCTCTTACTCACAATTGCTGATGTCACTGGTATTCTATTCTCAGAGGATGAACTTGCTGAAACTGAAGATGAAATTTTATCAGCTGGAGAAGAAATGGACGCTGAGGTTCAATCTGAACAAGAGCCTCAGCCTGATCCAAAGGAGCATACTGAGTCACCATTTCATCCAGAAGATAATGACTCAGACTCCTCATCATCCAACTCTAGGGAATTTAACCGTTTTGACAACATTCTTCCAGTCACTGAAAGACAGCTGGTTCAGTGGATCACTAAAGCCTCAAGGAGACTGTACACTGGGGTTACTGAACAATTTTGGGATCAACACACTGAAGCGGCAGCCAGCTACGCTGATCTTCGATCTGATGTGCTCACCTTCAATGAAAATGTTCATGAGCACAGAGATCTCATGTACCAACACCTTATCAGACTGGATGAAAACCTGGTTAAGTTTCTCAAGCATCTTCAGTCATGTGGAGTTACAATTGATGAAATCAGGGATGCTGTTAAAGAAGACCCAGCAATCAATGCCAAAGTACTGGAAGCCACTGAGGTGTATGTGAAAAATTCATCTCAACTAACTGAACTGATTGAAATGCTCTAATCTGCAAACGTTCAGGGTCTCCAATCTTCAGTTCAGTCTCTTCAGACCTCAGTGGACTCATTGAACACCCAGGTAGCTGCTATAGCTCAGGCCTCGTCTTCCATGGCCTGGAATCTTGGTCCCCGGATGACTGCTTTGGAGCTTTCGCAGGCTAACTTGGATACAAAGGTCACTGGTCTTCAAGCAGATACTTCAGAGATTAAGGCTATGATCACTGAAATATATCAGGCCTTCAAGGGTCAAGCAGCTCCGTCCCCCTCAGCACCAACTCCAACTCTTGCCCTCACTGAAGTTCCGGCAACAGTTGAGGGGGAGAATACTGCTAAAGAAACTCCTCTTCACACTGAGGGGGAGCAAACACCTCCAGTATCAGTAGCTCCAACATCATCTGCACCAGTCTCAGCAATACCTATATCCTCACTACCACCACAAACATCAACAACAACAACACTGACGGTCACAACAACAACACCACCCTTAGTTGCATCATCTTCCTCAGGCCAGGACAAAGGCAAAGGCAAAATGACAACTGCTGAGCCTGAGAAGATTCCCTATAAAATCGGCGACACTGAATACCTGCTCACACCACAACAGCTGAGTAAACATCTTGCTAAAGAAGAAAGAAGAATGAAACTAGCTGAGGAAGAGAAAAGGAACAGAGAAGCACTGGCAAAGGTTGTCGCCGAAGAAGCTGAGAACATGGGATTAGATCCAAGCAAGCTTCAAAAGGGTCAGGCAGGGCAAAAGTTCAAGGATGCTCAGGCTGCTCAGATGGCTGCAATGAGAAAGCAGTTTGAAGCAAGGAAAAAGAAAGCTGAAGCTGTCAGGCAAGAACGAATTGATCCTTACAACTGGACAATGACAAGCCGAAGGAAGCCTGAGAAAATCACTGATGTCAAAATCATCCCCAACTCCAAACCACTAGCAATGAATGTCTACAGGGGGGTGATAAGAGACATTTCGAGATTCATGATCCTTTAACTTTCGTTGATTTTGGGATCACTGAACTCGATGAGCTTGGTCCAATCATTGAAAAGAAGCAAAATAAGGTGGTCAAGGACCTGATGAAGATGCTCAGCAAAAGATATGAAAGGCTGAGAGATGCACCAGCCCAACTGGGAATTCGGCCTGCCTTGACTGCACCTCAAGGATCTCAACCACAAGCATCCACTGGCAAAAGGAAAAGAGTTGAGTTCCAGCCTGAGATCAAAGTGCTTGGCTAGAATGCAACAGAGAGCTGCCTGAGGGTGTGAAATTTGTGAACTGTCTAGTGATTGAAAAGCCTGAAAGAGGGCTATTTTTCATTGATGTCTACGGGAACCCAGCATTCCAAAGGTGGAGTGATATCGATCAGGCAGGAGTGGCTACTATGATCAGCTATATTCCAGTGGCCTCTCAGATCCAATCCCCAGCAAACATCAGGTTTTGTCAAGACCTGAATGCTAAGATAAGAGACCATCCTGACAGGGAAACACTCATCACCAAGAAAGTGAAGCTTGAAGCACTGGGAATCCATCTGGACTGACATCATGTTATCTTTTCTTTGTACTAGTGATAGGAACCATGTAAGATGATTAATAAAGATGTATGTTTTTGTTAAAATACTCAGTGTTCCATATTGTATTCATTAGTACATTCAGTGTAAGAAGAAGCCATTTGCTCACTTACACTGATCAAACACTTAGGCTATTTGTATATCCAAATAGGGGGAGACAGTTGGGTTCAGTAAATACCCAAACCCCTTAATCTAGGATTTGAATAGAAAATAACCTAAGTGTTTAATCCGTTAAACACTATCAGGTCACTGAGTGCATAGACTCTCAGTGAGCCATCTTCAGGATACTCAGTACGAGGCGAAGAAGAAGCCTCTCCACTCAGCAAGGCGGAACTTAAGGGGTGAAGACTAAGTCAAGAAGAAGATGGTGGATTCAGTGAGTGATGACAATAACTTACTGAATCCCTAAGACTCCTCTCCAACTGTTAGCACTGAAGACAAACTGAAGGAAGAGACTGAAGGCTTTGAAGACTGAAGAATGAGCGGGACTAGGCGGGAAAAGTTTACCCAGATAAAACTAAGTCCCCAAGTGCTTTACCCAGATAAAACTAAGTCCCTATCTACTAAAGCCATATCTTCCCATTTATAGTAAGCGACGATACTAAAGGATTCTCTGTTAAGGAAAGAAGCTTCGCCGCCTGACTACTAATAGCAATGTAAACAGTAATCGAATATATCTATATTCGTGATTACTGTGATCAATGTGTTTGTCTTCTAGGATAAAGTTAAAATTATACTTGTATAAATAGCATAAGAGAATGTGTGAAAAGTTTAAGCTTGTGAATTGTAAAAAACACATATACACACAAGCCAACTTTTCACTCTTTCAAATACAACTTTATCCTTGAGCTAACTCAGTGGGTTCTAAGAGTTGTGCTCAGACTTAGCCTGAGCTTATAAAGGAGTCACCCAAACTTTGTCATTTCAATCCCAAGTACTATTCCGCAATTACTTGGGTAACGTATTCTTTTGATTTATTTCTAATAAGAATATGATGTTGAAAATTACTTAGTGTGTTTTACTTACGTTAATTTCAGTCATTATTCACTATTAAATTGTTTTAAGTACTTAATTGTTTTTTAAACTATAGCGAATAGGGAACAACATATATATATATATATATATATATATATATATATATATATATATATATATATATATATATATATATATATATATATATATATATATCACTATAATTATTATAATCATTTTTTTTGTTTTTTCATTGCACTATAGTTTCTTTTCAATCACACTATAATTGTTAAACATAAATTTTTTTTTTTTGAAATGCACTATAATTCTAGTTTAGAACTGAAAAAATGTTTTCAGTTTTAGCTGGAATTATAGTGTTATGGAAATTAGTACTTTTGCTAAAAAAAAAACTTTAAAAAAAGTCGCTAAGAATTTATAAAAAGTAGGAGAAATAAAAAAATTAAAAAAGTCTAAAAAAACTAAAAAAAAATTTTTCGATGACACTATAAAGGCGTGGTAGGGATGAATTTTCCGATTTTGGGTGGGCTAGGGATATATATATATATATATATATATATATATATATATATATATATATATATATATATATATATATATATATATAT
>BPTQ01000001.1:78421865-78466300 GCA_019973895.1 Chrysanthemum seticuspe
TCTCCTTACCGTGAACAATACATGCCGCCATGCCAACTTGCATACCTTTCTCAATGGCATAACTGATAGTTGCCACCAATGCTGTAGAATACTCCGGAGAATTCAGGCACTTGAACACAACAAGCTTTATCCCATAAGTCAACAGTCAGCGCCGGCTGGATAAAACAGTAAGAAAACGAGGATAAAACTTCTCGTCAAGATGAAGGGCCAATTCAGAAAGTGTGGAAAACTAGAAGGGGGGTTGAATAGTTTTACCAATTTAAAACTTCCTTTTAAATATTTAGATCGACTTATGTCAATCTATTTGGTTGTTTATATTGGACGTTGATAGATAGATATATAAACGTGTAATGAAAGATAAAGAGTAAGAAGCACATCACCACGACACAAGTATTTATAGTGGTTCGGCTACAAGGACACCTTCCTTGCCCTACTCCACTCCCCGAGTCACCTACTCGAGAGTTCGTAAACACTACACCAATCTCCTTATGGCGGAGAAGCCTTCACAACGTCGCTTACGCCTTTTTCCGGTACAAAGCTAAATACCGAGTTCTTTCACACCAAGGCGAACCACACCTAACACAACGTCGCCTACCCTTTATACGGTGCTAGGCTAACCACCGAGTTCTTTCACACCAAGGAGAACTAATCCTATCACAACGTCGCCTACCCTTTATTAGGTATTAGGCTAAGCACCTAGTTCCATTACTATGGAGGAACTACTACCCTTCATGACACAACACTTAATCTCAAGGAGATCCACTCCTTGTTACAACACTCTCAAGGACATCACCATCCTTGGAAATAAACAAATACTTATATGTATAACGATGCACCTCATCGATTATACGACCTAGGCATTCTTCCCTAATGCCACTTGATTTGATTCTTAGGCATCCTTCACTAATGCCTTTGACACAACGCTTGGCACCCTTCACTAATGCCTTCGTCTTGACACCTCTAGCATTCTTCACTAATGCTTTTGACACGGACGATAAGCACCCTTCACTAATGCTTTCGTCTTGACACTTTCGGCATCTTTCACTAATGCCTTCAACACAACATCTATAGAGGAAGAAAGAACTATCAACAAGAGAACCTCAGTTGTCTTGATGATGATGAAGCATGGCAACTCATTGACTTGAGCTTGCTCGACTTCAAGTAGTGGTGATCTCGCCTTTAAGAGGAACCTAGAGAATCACACAAAAACAAAAGACAAACTACATAGATCTCTTGGATCTGAGGTTAGAGAGATATAATACTTGGAGAAAGTATATGTGAAGTGGTAAGTAGAAAAGAAGAAATGGCTCTCTATTTATAGAGGAAGTTTTCTACTGTTCCTCGGATCCCGCGGATCCCTCCCACAAGGGATCCGTCTAGCATAAAGCTAGGGATCCGTGGGACGCTCCTCTTTACCCATGGGTATTTTTGGTTATGGGTCATTGGTCATGGGTTATGGGTTGATCCATGGGTTTTATTCTAGATAAAATGTATCTCTAGAATACATTGAACTTGGCTAAGTGGTTTGGACAAAACCATGGGTTATGGGTCAATACCATTTGCTATTTTTTACCCATTTAGTATATACTTGTTTTTACCTATTTTAGTATAAACTTGTTTTTACCCATTTTAGTATATACTTGGTTAAGCATATGTTAGCCCAATATGTAAACACTAGTTGTTGTACATATGTATCTAAATCATAAAATCACTTATACTTGATTTAGTGTTTTATGTGAAAATGTTAGTGTGTTAGAAAACTATTGAATCAAACTATTTACGTATTTTATTTGTTTCGTTAAAATGATTTTACGTTTGTTATCGACAAAACATTAGAAGATCGTAAAATATAAATAAACGTTTTTATGGTTTATTTGTATTAACAATCTCCCCCTTTTTGTTGATGACAAAACATAAAATTATTTTAAGGAAAAACTAAAATTCGTACTAATTTTGAATTAGTAGTTTTTACTTTCTTCTCCCCCTTTTTGTCGAAACAAAAAGCGTTAAAAGAAACTAATACAATTTTTATACGAAAAATATGTAAAAGAAATTGTAAAGAGAGCAAGTGACGGGAATGATACTCGTCTTAACTCCCCCTTGACGAGTCCATCCCTTTGATAGGACGTCAAGTACATGACGTAAAATAAACTAATGTGTTTGCAAATTTGTTTGCAAATGGTTCGTCTAAGTGACGAAAACGTGCTCCCCCTTGAAGATTGCAAAGTTGCAAATGGGGTGTCATGAAGTATAATCCAAAAGCGGATTAAGTTGCAAATGATTTTGCAATATCGTTTAACACAAAGCTCCCCTAGCTTTATGATGTCAAAATCTTCATGTGTATTTTGAAAATCTACAAAGTAAAGGTTAGAAAACAAGAGTATAGTGCATAATTTCCTGCAAATAAAACTCAAGTTAGTAGAAATTTGTGCTTCTTTACCACGGATCCCACGGTTCCCTTCTTGGAGGGATCCGTCTTGGCATTTTGGAGGGATCCGGCTGTCTGGTGACAGTTTCTTCAGCAATGAGAATGTGCCAATCAATGCTAATGAGGAGGTAAGATATGTGTACAATGTAGCGAGCACAACACACAAAATAATCATGGCATATAAATATTCATTCAATAAAACAAGAGATAATCAAACAAATCTCTAAAACTAAGAGAATGAACTAGGCCATACAAATACTACTTAATACTAACTAGTTACTAGACTTAAAATGCGACAATGTGCTTGAGTCTAGGGATGAGTGGACTTGTTGATTTGATCCAACTTTGCAAGAAGATGATTAAACATGAAATGTATCTCATTTCGTGCTTCTTGAACAAGTCCTTGAGTGATTAGACAATTTGGACAATCATTGTCTTGGTTTGGAACCGGAGGGAAATGGATATTTTGAGGAGGCTCTATGTGTGATTGTGGGTCTTCATTTTGAGAAGTAGGATGAGGTTCTAAAAATGAGGGTGGTAATGGAACTTCTTCCATATGATCAATGTTGTTCCTTGTCTCCCATGATGGACTAGTTGGTGTTGTTGGTGGTTCCCTATTCAATGAAAAGGTTAGTGAATGAGAGGTTCTTGGTGGTGAATGACCCAATGAGTAGATGTTTGGGTGAGGGAGAGGCTCATTCAAGGAGTGTAGTCCATGCTCAATGAATAAGGGTTTTGACGGCTTGCTAGAACTAGCCATGTTTGGTTTTGAACTAGATGATCCTTTTTCTAGTCTGAAAGGTTTGATGCTAATCCTTGCTGTTCTCTTAGCCTTTGTTGGATGAGTTTGATGAGGTGGTATTCTAGTATCATTATCTTTAATGGGAGATGTTTCGGTGGATGAGATTTCATGTATCATTTGACCCTTTCTTTTGGATGATCCTATGGTTGAGGAGTTGTTGCTAAGAGCCTTAGTCATAGTGATGATGATGCTAAACTTCTAATTGCTGGTTTTTTAAAGGTAAGTGAGAATAGTGCCTTAATCCTAAGGTTGTTTGGTTTATAAAGGATAATTTGAATTTAGGAAATTAAATTCTTGGCCACTTAGAGGATTAAGCATGCACTTAGGATTTTGATCAGCTCTATCATGATAATAAATGAATGCAAAAAGTGGTTAGATAACCAAAGGTGACTCAAAAATTGAATATGGAAGCTGATTTAGGCTTTCTGCAGCTACGGATCTCGCGGATCCCTCTCAGCAGGGATCCGTCTGGTTAAAGACCAGGGATTCGGCTGTCAGGCAGGTTCTAGGTGAAATGATTATGCTTTTGTAATGTTTATTATCTTTGGATTTCGAGGTTTTGACTTAATTTTGAAGTCTTTAGCTGTTGGATATCTTAAATCCTCAACCATAATGAGTGATGGTGCTTAATGATGGTTTTGGGTAAGATAATTGACTTTGGGTAGTCTAACTATGTGTTTGGCAAGGATACCATTTAATTTGATATGGAGAAATGGTGGTTATAAGTCATAGAAGTCAGATGATGACCTAAGAAGAATTTACTAAAATCTTTAAAAATAAAGAAAAAAAAAACGAAAAACTAGTTTTGAGCCTAATTTTGAGTCAAAAGATGATTAAAATCAATTTGCTAAAACTGATGGATAGACCAAACTAAGTGCTATCAGACGTGATAGATAATGTGTGTGTGTTGGAGCGGAATTATGGTGAGTTTTGACGAGTTGATAAATCAAAAGCATATTGAAATATATCCTAGGTAAGCCATGGATGAGAGTGAGGCTTTCAACTATTTGAGGAAGGCTTAGTTGGCTCTAGTATCTTATGTTTGACTAGTGTGAGGTGATCTAGTAGGCTATTTTGGTGTAAGCAAATCTGTATTGCTTATCAGAGGTAACGGATCCCGCGGTTCCCTTATGGGAGGGATCCGGCTAGTTCAAATGCTGGGATCCGCCTACTGCAGATCAGAAGGCTTTCAGCAAATGTGCAACTTTGCACTTTTTTAGTAAATGCTTCTCCTAATTGTTTCTATGGGGACTAAATTCAAGAACACAACAAATATAATGTATAGCAAAGTAGGAAGAGCTAAAGTTCCTAGAATGAGTGACGACGACCACTCAAGAGGTCGTAAAATCTCATTCTTCAAATTCCTAAATTATAATTGTTTAGTGCCAAGATATGACGATACCTACATACTACAAGCATAGTTTAAAATGTTACAAACCATTGTTTGAGATTGTTTATCACAAATTTAGGTCCTATGACCTTACCTCTCTTCTCTTCTCCTTCACGTCCTCCCCCGTCCTCCACTCTTTATCATACCATCTTCACTTCTTCTTCCTCAAGAAATTGGCGAAGCACTTGAAGATTCCCTTGGTTTGTTGCCATTCGGGTGATTCATTAGGAATAGTTTGGCAATTGGTTAATGTAGTCCAAGGGGTCAAGATCGGTATTTCCGAGTGGGTTGCTACCACTTCCTTACCTCCTCCTTGTCTCTCCCTTTCATCCGAGGAATCCGTGGGTGGGTGAGGCCTCTTGCCTTCCACCATAAACCTTGTTGCTCTACCCTCAGTTAATGGTACCATAACTTTGTTGCAAAAGCTATGATCATAGGATTGTGGAGAAGGATCTAATGCAAAGATGAATTTAGCAAGACGGGTTAGGAGCATTACATACGGGAGCACCATCTTGTCCATGCTTCTTACACTTGCCATTCTCTTGATCATGTAGTAGGCAATGTTAAAGCGAGTCTCGGTCACTAGACAATAGATCATGAAGCTTAGACATGCGTTGGGGTGATCCTTGTTTCCTACTAGGCACACCACATTCTCCCTTATCACGTCTTCCCATTTCCTATACAACTCGTACATCTCCGAGAGCTCCATTTGGAAAGGATCCCTATAGATCACTTTCGACTTCCTAGTAACCCTTGATTGAGATGCTCTTGGCATAAATACGGTGTCCCTCACCGTGGTTGCTTCCGGGATTATTGTGTTATGAATTTCGTGATGATCAACCATAGAGTGTATCTCCTCCAACGACCACTCATTAGAATACATGCAAACACCATCATATGGAACCCCTATTATTCTTCCAAACTCCTCAAGCGAAAGAGTGTACTCATGTCCATTTATGGTAAATTCAATTGAGATGGACCCATTATCATTTCTAATTATCCCCATTGCCTTGTAGAACTCAAGCACAAAGACTGGGCATATTTGCTCGTTTATGTCCAATAAACAATCAAACCCAATAGTTCCAAACACTTCCCTTATGTCGGTATTTGAAAGAAATGATGGATCAACAACTCTACCTTCGTGAAAGAGTCTCCTTTCAAGATACTTAAAGGCTTTCCTATCCTCCGGACTTAGTCCATCTTTCCTATGGTACATGGGTATGTGGTGAGCGGTGTCTTGGTAATCTTGTTGCTTATTGCTTGGCATGATTGTTCCTAAACAATACAACCACAATGTGGTGTTAATTGTGAATAGTAACCTAGAGGGTTTGATCACAATTTTGCTCTCATCATCTTTGTTGAATTCAAGAAATGCGTTTAATTTGTATTAACAATGTTAATTCTTTGATTTAGATTATCTTAGAAAACAATGTGGTGACAAATTATGATAAACCCATTTGAACCCAACTCTTAAAGATGAAGAAATTGTAATCCTAGAAATCAAGGAATTAAATTAACAATGTAGTGAAGATTATACTTACACAAGTGATTGTTAAGCTTGAGAAGAATGATCAAATTGCTCCTTTGAACAGTAGCTGAGTTTTTGTTCGTGAGTCTTTGAGGTGAATATATTTGTGGAACATCCACAGTGATCATTCTTTAACTTAAGCTGTCTTCTGTTGCACGGATCCCGCGGATCCCTCTCATTTGGGATCCGGTTAGTGTAAACGCAGGGATCCGGCATGACAGCAAAAATCAGCTCAAATATTCCTTGATAACTTTGGTTTGGGAGTTCTAAAACGCCTAGTGTTTTGATGTTAAGGTTCTGAAACTTGTGATTTGAGGTTTTGAGGATTTAATACTATTCCTATTAGACGTGGTTCCCTTTTTAAGACTTAGTAATAATTCATGGGAAGCTTTTCAAACATTATAATAAAATCCCATTTTATCATAATATAAGAAGTTTCACATGGATATTTATTGACATAGATGAAGTGTCAATAAACCCTTTGTGATGAGTAATGATTGAGGCTATCGAATAACCAATATATCATTATTACGAGTGAGTAGCGTAGTCTATAAAAATAGTCGAAGAATACTATTCATGATGATGACTATAATATAGATAACTTACTTAATAGATATAAATCATGCGACTAGGATTTTAACAATAATAAAAAGTAAATTATTAGCGATCATACATTTGCTAAATATTCTTTTTAAGAAAAGAAGTATTTAGATGAAATGCTTTGAGATCTTCTTGGAATCTCCATATTCATGTTGTGAGCAAGACAATACTAAACATTCTTTTTGCGAAAAGAAATATTTACATAGATTCTTCATGATCTTCTTGGTAACCCTTAATCCAAGTATGGAGAATACTTAACAAGGAAAATGTTAGAACATTCTATCATTGTCCAACCATAAACATTATAATGATTTTTAAAACATGACCAAAAACAAAATCCTTCTTTGTAGTTTTCAAACATACACGGATCGTATCAAGTTTTTAAAGTACAACATACTCTAACAAACTTGGTAACGAAGCTCTGATGCCAATTGTGGAAAACTAGAAGGGGGGGTTGAATAGTTTTACCAATTTAAAACTTCATTTTAAATATTTAGATCGACTTATGTCAATCTATTTGGTTGTTTATGTTGGACGTTGATAGATAGATATATAAACGTGTAATGAAAGATAAAGAGTAAGAAGCACATCACCATGACACAAGTATTTATAGTGGTTCGGCTACAAGGACACCTTCCTTGCCCTACTCCACTCCCCGAGTCACCTACTCGAGAGTTCGTAAACACTACACCAATCTCCTTATGGCGGAGAAGCCTTCACAACGTCGCTTACACCTTTTTCCGGTACAAAGCTAAATATCGAGTTCTTTCACACCAAGGCGAACCACACCTAACACAACGTCGCCTACCCTTTATACGGTGCTAGGCTAACCACCGAGTTCTTTCACACCAAGGAGAACTAATCCTATCACAACGTCGCCTACCCTTTATTAGGTACTAGGCTAAGCACCTAGTTCCATTACTATGGAGGAACTACTACCCTTCACGACACAACACTTAATCTCAAGGAGATCCACTCCTTTTTACAACACTCTAAAGGACATCACCATCCTTGGAAATAAACAAATACTTATATGTATAACGATGCACCTCATCGATTATACGACCTAGGCATTCTTCCCTAATGCCACTTGATTTGATTCTTAGGCATCCTTCACTAATGCCTTTGACACAACGCTTGGCACCCTTCACTAATGCCTTCGTCTTGACACCTCTAGCATTCTTCACTAATGCTTTTGACACGGACGATAAGCACCCTTCACTAATGCTTTCGTCTTGACACTTTCGACATCCTTCACTAATGCCTTCAACACAACATCTATAGAGGAAGAAAGAACTATCAACAAGAGAACCTCAGTTGTCTTGATGATGACGAAGCATGGCAACTCATGGACTTGAGCTTGCTCGACTTCAAGTAGTGGTGATCTCGCCTTTAAGAGGAACCTAGAGAATCACACAAAAACAAAAGACAAACTACATAAATATCTTGGATCTGAGGTTAGAGAGATATAATACTTGGAGAAAGTATATGTGAAGTGGTAAGTAGAAAAGAATAAATGGCTCTCTATTTATAGAGGAAATTTTCTATTGTTCCCCGGATCCCGCGGATCCCTCCCACAAGAGATCCGTCTAGCGTAAAGCTAGGGATCCGTAGGACGCTCCTCTTTACCCATGGGTATTTTTGGTTATGGGTTATGGGTCATGGGTTATGGGTTGATCCATGGGTTTTATTCTAGATACAATGTATCTCTAGAATACATTGAACTTGGCTAAGTGGTTTGGACAAAACCATGGGTTATGGGTCAATACCATTTGCTAGTTTTTACCCATTTAGTATATACTTGTTTTTACCTATTTTAGTATAAACTTGTTTTTACCCATTTTAGTATATACTTGGTTAAGCATATGTTAGCCAAATATGTAAACACTAGTTGTTGTACATATGTATCTAAATCATAAAATCACTTATACTTGTTTTAGTGTTTTATGTGAAAATGTTTGTGTGTTAGAAAACTATTGAATCAAACTATTTACGTATTTTATTTGTTTCATTAAAATGATTTTACGTTTGTTATCGACAAAACATTAGAAGATCGTAAAATCTAAATAAACGTTTTTATGGTTTATTTGTATTAACAAAAATATTGGCAGCAACCGAATCAATCCTCTTCGTAATGCTAGCTGACTATATATCTTGAATTTTGCAAAACTCTTTCTTTAAGGCATCAAAGGAAGGGATCTGACTACGAAGCTCGGAACATGAATGCCAACTTTTAGGACTCGAATGTCAAGTCCAACACCTTTTAGGACTCGACGTAAATGGAAGGGGATAGATAGGAACATAATGCAGGCGATTGTAAAAAATTAAGCGAGGTTTTGATGGGAAGGGGAAGGCTATAATGGTTGAGATTCCTGGTTTTCATGGCGAAAACATGGCTGGTGGTACTGGTGTTGAAAACATGACTGCATACTTGCCTTTTTGCCAACAGGCCATCCTAGGACATCTAATTACAAAATGCAAATGCTAATCCAAACACCCACTATATTCCAAAAGGCAAATTGTTTAGTTACTTAGACATTTAATAGTCAAACTGAAAAATTGACTTGTATAAGTCAAACTAACCAATTACCAACAAGAAGCAAACTTTTGTGTGGAAAACTAGAAGGGGGGGGTTGAATAATTTTGCCAATTAAAACTTGGTTTTAAACTATTTAGATCGACTTATGTCAATCCATTGAAACGTGTGTGTTGGATGTTGATAGATAAACATATGAATAAATAAGACTAAGATAAAGAGTAAGAAGCACAAAACCACAACGCGAGTATTTATAGTGGTTCGGCTACAAGGACACCTTCCTTGCTCTACTCCACTCCCCGAGTCACCTACTCGAGAGTTCGTAATCACTACACAACACAAACTCCTTGTGGCGGAGAAGCTTTCACAACGTCGCCTATTCTTTATCCGGTACAAGGCTAGACACCGGGTTCTTCCACGAGGTAGAACCAAACCTATCACAACGTCGCCTACACTTTATTCGGTACAAGTCTAGATACCGAGTTCCATTACAAAGGAGGAACTACTACCAAACACTACACAAATCCTATCTCAAAGGAGATCTACTACTTATGACAACATCAACAAGGATATCAATATCCTTTGACCCAATACAAATCTATCTTGTACATTGACACACCATATCTAATGTACACCATAGGCACCTTTCACTAATGTCGTTGACTCGACTTCTAGACACCTTTCACTAATGCCTTTTGACTTGATTTCTAGGCACCCTTCACTAATGCCTTCAACACGGACTCTCGGTACCCTTCACTAATGCCTTTGACACGGATCTTTGGCACCTTTCACTAATGCCTTCAATATGACTCTTCGACACTTTTTCACTAATGTCTTCGTCTTGACCCTTTAGACATCTTTCACCTATGTCTTCAACACAACACTTCTAATGAGAAAGGAATGAACTATCAACAAGATACCATCAGTAGTCTTGATGATGACAAAGCTCGACAACCCATGGACTTGAGCTTGCTCGACTTCAAGAGGTGGTGATCTCGCCTTTAAGAGGAACCTAGAGAATCACACAAACACAAAACTACATAGAAAGATCACTTGGATATGAGGTTAGAGATTTTACAACACTAAGGGAAAATGTGTGTGAAAGGGGTGAGTTACAATGAAGAAATGGCTCACTATTTATAGACAAAATATGCTATTGTCCCACGGATCCCACGGATCCGTTACTTGAGGGATCCGTCTAGTGTAAACAGGGGGAACAGTGGGACGCTCCTTTTTGCCCATGGATTTTGGGTCATGGGTTATGGGTCATGGGTCCTAGACTTTGGACCATGGGTATCCAAGTAGATACAATGTATCTAGCAGATGCAATGTATCTAGTCCATGGGTTATGGGTTAGCTCCATTGGTCATGGATAATACCCATTATGACTTATGCATGATGTCATGCAATGAGTTATGGATTATGCTCCATGGGTATGAGTCATGGACTTTGGGTTTTACCCAACTATATTCAATGTCTTAAGTCAATGGGTTAACTACTTAAACTTCTACCCATTCTATTACCCATTATAATACATACTAAGTATGTATATATCTACCAAATATGTAAACACTAGTTGTTGTACATATGCATTACGAAATCATTAAAGCACTATTACAAAGCCTTCCCCTTATCATTTTGTGCCATTAACAATTGTTAATGATTTGGGTTGAATGTGTGTTTCTGGTACTTAGGGTTTTATTGAATTCAAGCAAGAGGGAAACAATAATACGGTACAACTTTGGGTTAGATTTAACTAAGATATAGTTAAAATGTGGTTGGACTATTATGACTTTGAAAATATAACGCAAAACGGGCGTTGACCTGAGCATTACGAATTAAAGGACGCAATCGGCCTAAAAAACCCAACTTTGGACTCACGGCCACGATTTTCTCAAGTTTGAGCCTCAAGCGATGCTTTTGGGCAAGTTTAAGGACCAACGATGTATTTTTGTCAAAATTATATAAACATATGCCATATTTTTGATGGGAAAAAAAATAAATATTTAAACAATTATAATACTGTAACTGATTAAATAATAAATCGTCGCAAGATTATACTCCGTATGATTTATGGAAACAAGAAAAAGTAGATTAATTAATCCGAATATGGGAACAATTGTATTAGCAATTTATTAATTAATTAATCCCTTATTTACACCCCCAAGCCAGAACCATCCAGAACCTTTCATCACCACCCTCTCTCCCTTTATATATATTTAAACCCTAATCCCACTCTCTTTATCTTCCATCCTTCCAGACGGCAATAATAACAATAAATCACACGCACTAAACACACCTTCAAAAACACACACAATGGCAGACGAAGCCAAAGCCAAAGGCAACGCCGCCTTCTCCTCCGGCAACTACTCCGACGCCATCCGTCACTTCACCGACGCGATCAACCTGGCCCCTGAGAATCACGTCCTTTACTCCAACAGATCTGCTGCTTACGCTTCGTTAAACCAGTTTAAAGAAGCTTTAAACGACGCTGTGAAGACTGTTGATCTGAAGCCTGATTGGGCTAAAGGGTACTCTCGGCTCGGCTCGGCTCATCACGGCTTGCGCCAGTTTAACGAAGCTGTAGCTGCTTATAAAAAGGGTTTGGAGATTGACCCGAGTAACGAAGCGTTGAAATCCGGCTTGGCTGAAGCCGAGTCGGCTCAGAAGGCGTCGGCTCGGCGCGGCTCGGCTGGACCGGGTGGGGCTGGGAATTTGTTTGGTGATGCTTTTGGTCCGGATATGTGGGCTAAGTTGACGGCTGATCCGGCTACGAGGTTGTTTATGAGCCAGCCTGATTTTGTATCCATGATGCAGGATTTACAGCGAAACCCGAGTAATTTGAATTTGTATTTGAAGGATCAGAGAGTTATGCAGGCGTTGAGTGTTTTGTTGAATGTTAAGATTCAAGGTGGGCCAGGGGGTGATGACGTGGAGATGGGGGAGGAAGGTGAGACTTCGAACGAGCGGAAACGCCCTGCGGAAGAGGAGAAGAAGAGGGAGCCTGAGCCTGAGCCCGAACCCGAGCCGATGGAGGAGGTGAATGAGGAGGAGAGGGAAGTGAAGGAGAGGAAGGAGAATGCGAAGAAGGAGAAGGAGAATGGGAATGCGGCGTATAAGAAGAAGGAGTTTGAGAAGGCGATTGAGTGTTATTCCAAGGCGATTGAGTTGGATGATGAGGATATATCGTTTTTGACTAACCGGGCTGCAGTTTATTTGGAGATGGGGAAGGTATAAAGTTGTGTTTTTTTATTTAATTATGTTTGTTTGGTAATGTGTTTTGATGTTGGTAATTTGATTGTTGCGATTTTGATTAGTTAGTAAAGATGCCTTTAGTGTTAAGGAGATGCTGAGTTTTGATTTGATGATAATTTAGGGCTTGAGTAGCTAACCTCCTCTAGTAGTAGTTTGCGTTTTTAGCAATATAAGTTGAGCTAAAGTTGAGAACTTTGTAGTTGTTTCCTTTTATTTAGCTTAGTTATGTGTGGATCAAGTCATGTGTTTGGCATTGTGTTTTGAAGTTGGTAATTTTGATTATGCGGTTTTGAGTAGTAGGTTAGATGCTTTTAGTGTTAGGGTATGTGAATCTGATTATATGTTCATAATTTATGGGCTGAATAAACATCAAGCAAGTATTATTGTGCCTTAGTAATGATAGATAGAGTTAAGTCGTGCAAGTTGGGGACTTTCTAGATATTATCTCATGAATTGGAATGTGCAAATTTGCTATAGTAATTAGTTTTTGACGAATAGGGTTGCTTTGTATTTGGTTTGGCGGTGATTTTTTGATATTGGTAATTTGGTAAGTGTTGTTTTGAATTGTAAGTAAGTTGCTTTTTAGTGTTCGGGTATGTTATAAAGATTTTGGTAAAATGACATTTTAGGGGATGAGTAGTTTAGCTTTTGGGTAATTGGTTAAAGTAGGTGCAACATTCGAACACTCTCTCCTATTCGGTTTGTATTTTATGTTGCAATGCCAAACATCTTTAACTACTGTGCCTTGGTAAAGGTAATTTGAACCAAATAGTGTCTTTACAATGAGAAAGTTGAGAACTTTATAGATATTATATCATTCAGAGAGTAGAATGTGCTAGTTTATTAATTTGATCTGTGGTATATCTTCAAAACATTGGAACGTGCAAATTTACATCTGGTTTGGTTTTTTACTGGCATACAATTTAAGCTATATGAATATAAAGTCTCGAAAACTAAGCAATCTGTAATAAAAATCTGAAGTGTAGAAACTATTTAATCTGATTAGTCTTGCTAAGTTCCATATCATCTCATGACTTGATCTCTGTGCTTGTGATGCAAGGGAAGTGTACATGAAGTTTTATATTTGGGTATTTCTAGCCTGCTTTAGATTGTTTGGATGATCTTATGCTGCGTCTGTTTGGATAATCTTCCGTTGTTTGCCTTGATGCATTAGCATGACCATTGACTGCATAGCAACTGTGTATTAGTCTAGAGTTATAAATCACATGCTATCTTACTATGTTATTACTCAGATTTTAGTGTTACAGCTACATAATGATGTTAACTGTGAGCATCTGTTACTTACAGTATGATGAATGCATCAAAGACTGTGACAAAGCTGTGGAGAGAGGAAGGGAGCTTCGTTCAGATTATAAGATGGTTGCAAGGGCTTTGACAAGAAAGGGAACTGCTTTGGTTAAAATGGCGAAAGTCTCCAAAGATTATGAACCTGCAATCGAGAGTTTCCAAAAAGCTCTTACAGAGCATCGTAACCCTGACACTTTGAAAAGGCTCAATGATGCAGAGAGAGCTAAGAAGGAATTAGAGCAACAAGAGTATTATGACCCTGAACTTGCTGAAAAAGAGCGTGAAAAAGGTTAGCATGCTATTCCTCATTTTGATTCTCATAGTGACAAAATAGGCGCGTCTTGTGGGTTGGGTGTTGGGTTAAAACTTATTGTTCTATGCATTGAAAATACTCTTTGGGAGACTTCTGACCGATCCTCTTTTTAGCGATCTCTTTTACTATTTCATGTGTTCATAAGTAATTGGGTCGAAGTAGCCACCTCTATTGGATTCTATTTTCTTCATCCATCATATTAGATTACTTTCCTAAAATCATTGATAATATTTGAAATATACTTCAGGAAATGAATACTTCAAAGAGCAGAAATATCCAGATGCTATTAAGCACTACACGGAAGCTTTGAGGAGAAACCCCAAGGACGCAAAGGTAATTATTTCTTTCGTCTTTGATAGGTTTATGTGCTCTGGACCTTACTCAATTATGACCAACGAAGGAGAACCTTGTCGACTAAAATCAATGTTTTGTGAAAGAGTGGTGTTATATTACTATGTTAGCTATGTGCTTATATTATGTCTTCTGTTATGAACACACTTTGTTGGTTTTCTTTTTGCAGGCATACAGTAATAGAGCTGCTTCCTATACAAAACTTGGGGCCATGCCCGAGGGTCTGAAGGATGCAGAGAAGTGCATAGAGATTGATCCAAAATTCTCAAAGGGGTACACTAGAAAAGGTGCAATCCAATTTTTCATGAAGGAATTCGACAAAGCTTTAGAGACTTACCAGGAGGGTTTGAAACACGACCCTCAAAATCCAGAGTTGCTAGAGGGCGTGAGGAGGTATGATTTACAATACTTACCCTCTAAATTGATGCTCACTGTATTTTCATTATATTTACACGTGTCTGCTTGTCATTTTCAGCTGTGTGCAGCAAATTAACCGAGCCAGCCGTGGAGATCTGTCACCTGATGAGCTAAAAGAAAGACAGGTATGATTTCTTCTACTTTATAATTCTCTCCCTCTCTATGGGTGTTTGGATGCACGTTTCTCAAGCGACATTGTAATTTTTAGAACATCAATAAAGAAGTTCACCCGAAAAATTACTCCACAATTGCAAACGTGGTTTTAATGGTGGAGAATTGAAGATAGAAAGTTTAGTAATATTTTCATGTGCTCTAATGATTGTTTCTTGTTTGCAGGCAAAGGCTATGCAAGATCCAGAAATTCAGAATATTCTCACAGACCCCGTTATGGCACAGGTAAGTTTTTGTTTCCTTTGTCACGACTATTAAAATGTCGTTAGATTTCTGTTGTTTAATAGAGAGTTTGTTGGGCCACAGGTGTTGAAGGACCTTCAAGAGAACCCAAAAGCAGCACAAGATCACATGAAGAATCCTTCCGTGATGAATAAGATTCAGAAGCTAATCAGCGCTGGAATTGTGCAGATGAGATGAAGCTTTTTCATAAAACTTATTTCCTTTTTCTGTTTAGATGCAATTTGGAAAGAACACATTTATTGGGTGTGGTTTTGGTGAATCATGATTCAAGCTGATCAAAGTTTTGGTTTAAACTTTTTAGGGATGTATAAACTTTGCGATGATTTCCGTTTTTGATTTATATCCCTGGTCTAATCTGTCTGTGGCTGGTTATACTCTTTAACGTACTGGTCCACTGAAAGCATGGATCACCAGATTTGCATATACGTCTTCTATGTTAGCAGAGCAGCATGTATAAGTCATAATCGGCTTAAACATGTAAAGTATCTTTTGTATGTGCATATGACAAGACTAGCTACTAGTCAAGTTGTATTTGTTGTGTTATGACTAGTTAAATACTTGGTTAACATTTTGAGATTCGACCTATGCAGCTCATAAAACCAGCTTGAATTATACTATCACCACATGAAACTGCGGTTACTTTGACCAAGTTCAGTCCAATCTCTATTCATTGTAATTTGTAAAGCAAAGGGTTATGCATTATAGAGTGAAGTTTAAACTTGTCAGTCTTTGCAATTAGTTTATGCAACATAAGTTGATCCTTGTTGCAACTGGAGATGTTACAGTGCTAAGAGAAAGGTGGTGGTGGCCGGTGTTGCAACAAGTATGATAATCATAATGGTGGTTTGACGACCGGTATCTTATCTTGAACTTTTGATGTTTAATATGGATGAATATTAAGTTGTTATAAACTTGAGTCAAGTTGTACAATTACTAACCATTGATCAAAATTCAATGGTCAAAATCAAAAGTTGTGTATAAATTACTAGCCATTAGATTTTGATCAATGTTAGTAATTCTCCAACTT
Organism: Chrysanthemum seticuspe; assembly: GCA_019973895.1. Classification (NCBI taxonomy): domain Eukaryota; kingdom Viridiplantae; phylum Streptophyta; class Magnoliopsida; order Asterales; family Asteraceae; genus Chrysanthemum; species Chrysanthemum seticuspe. The sequence goes on from BPTQ01000001.1 coordinate 78,438,235, forward strand.
GACTCGAGTTGTGTATAACAACTTTGGGATATGATCCTCTCAAGTTAAGGTACAACTTGACTCATAATTAGATCAGCTTGAGTCAAATTAGCTCATAATTATCCAACTTGAGTAAAATTATACCTCTCAATTTGAGAGGATCTCATTTCAACAACTTGAGAAGATTTTCATCCGTTTAATAATGTAGCTTCTTTAAGTTTTAATGTTTCTTTTTTAGCAAGTGTATATTTCTATCAATATGATATATTCACCAAGAATAGAGATAATCTATGTATTGGTCTTGAGCAACAATGTTAAAAACCTACTAATCAGTGGTGGATTTCTCATCTTCGGCAACAACGCATTACTTGCAAACATTTGGAAACGTGGGCGTTTTTTTTTTCCTCCTTAAAACAAAGAAAGAAATAAATAGTGCTTTAAGTCATTCTTATTTACTATTACACACAAAGTATATATATCTGACCAGGGCCGTCTCGTGAATTTTAGTGGCCATGTGCTATCTATTAAACTAGGCCCCATTATTGATACGGAATGCTTATCATATGTAAATGAAATGTTAATTAATACACAAATTGTAATAAGGAACCTAGACGCATTGCCTAAGACCACAACTCACAACAATGTTTTGATCGACACAGTAAAAACACAATGTTAGTTTGATAAATTCATAGTTGGTATTCCTATATCAAGTTAGAGTAATTACTACGTATTAGAAGCTTAAAAATTAAACTCAAATAGCATTCACACATTATTCTGAAATGTTATATAGGGAAAAAGAGAGAACAAAGTGTCCAAATTAATTGCTAAGAATTGACTGAATTAATTGTAACATATTGATTGTTCCCTTGTGTTCACGTTTTTTAGCATGTTGTCGCCCTAATTATCATCCTTTAACAAAATTAGCCGACTTAAATAATTAAATATGGGATTTTATTGGGTTGAAAACTAGAAAAACACGTCTACATTCTACATGTATATAATGGACTTGCATGGGTTTGAGGCCCTCTAAATTCGGTGGCCCTATGCGCTAGCACTTTCCGGACATGCCAATCACCGGCCATGTATCTGACCTGTGTATTATTACACACAAAGTATATATATCTGACCGGTGTATTAAACTTTCGGGACATAATGTTGAATTTACGATAGTTGACATTCAACCGTCGAATATGAGAGAACACCACGTGTTTGATATTTAACATTCATAAATGGGAGATGATTTGCACACTCATTTAATTGATTGACACACTCCAAATTAGAGTGTGTTGACAATTATACCCTTACATTAATGTACACATTTTCACTCTGTGAGGGTATAAATGTCAAAACAGTCTAATTTAGAGTGTGCCAATCAATTTAGAAAGTGTGCAAATCACCCCCCTTCATAAATAACGTCGTTATTAATTGTTGACAATTTTTTTTAATTAATTAATTAATTTTTTTAATTTAAATTCAACGATACTAATAAGATCTAGCACCGTTGAACTATGAGGAGTATAATAGTATAATACCTTCATCGATTGTGGCTTCCTTGTTATGACCTGACTTATGTATTAATAATAATGAAATATTGTGTTTTTCATATCTAACGGAAAAAAGCAGAAAAGCTTTCATGTTTCACTTTGCAAGGATAATTGTATGAGGATCTACAAGCGTAACAATTACAAGAAATTAGACATAACATCATAATGACTCCGACGGAGATTAGCTACCTCTGACCGATCAATGTAGTCAATGTCTTAACAAAATGTTTATATCCCAAAAGAGCTAAGTCGCTAGAGGAGGCCATGATAGAAAATCAAAGGCGTGTTTATATCCCAAAAGCGCTAAGTCGTTATAGGAGACCATGATAGAAAATCAAATGCATGTTTATACCCCAAAAGCGCTAAGTCGCTAGAGGAGGCCATGATAGAAAATCAAAGGCATAATTTTACCCCAAAAAGTGCAAAGTCACTAAGGAGTGCTGAGGTATATTTACCAACATGCATAATTATACCCCGGGGGTGCAAGGCACCAGGGACTTCATTTATTGCTCTACCCCGGAAGTGCTAGTCACTAGGGACGTCATTAATAAAACAACTCGAAACGGAGTATATACAAGTAGCAAGGTCCAATCACGTAAGCAAAAGCTATCTAAAGAGTAAGCGTCCCAAACATATAAACTTGTGGCTTCGGAGCTATGTAAGTAGCAAAGGTAATAAAAAAACAAGTGTTTGGCGTACGTTTATGATTTAAAAATAAATAAAGGATATATAATGGCACTTCACGAAAATCATGATATTGGTAGAGAAGTTGTGTTTTATTTGTGCAGGAAACAAAGGGATGATGGAAAAGGCATGTATGACTTTCGGCTTTTAACCTCTAGCCAACAATGCACCTTTGTGGGTGGTACACAACCATTCGGAAAGACTTATAAAAAACATACATGTAAACATGTAGAAGATATAATACAAAGTTTGAGTATAGCACCGTTGACCATAGGCCAACAATACTATACTGGGGGGACATGATGACGCATATGGTCTGATTGACCCGGCTCGTTTAAATCGTACATCTATCGGTGGATCGTTTGGTAGTTTGGTAGACCTTCTTTGGCGGTGCTCCACATTCGCCTAGACGATGGATGAAGGATATACCACATTTACCTCCATATGGAAGACACACCAATATGGCGTCCACATAGGAAGGCTGATACTTAAGTGTCTCTTATGAAGTTGATAGACCGAATTTAAGTATAACATCATTGACCATAGGCCAACAATACTATATTGGGGGGACATGTTGACGTATATGGTGTGATAGAACCGATCTGTCAGGACACGAGATGGAGGACACAGGATGGAAGGCACATGATGGAAGACGCATGATGGAAGACATGGACGAAAGGCACAGGATGGAAGGCGCATGACGGAAGGCATGGATGGAGGGCGTGTCTGGATGAAGGACGCATGTACCTACCACCCAGGTTTTAAGGGGATATATTTCCTATGATGACATCATCTACAGTAGCCTAGGTACTATATATACCCCACCCTTGGTGGTTGTATACGCACACTACACCTCCTACCTCTCTCTACTTTCTCTCTCTAGAATTATCCTCAACTAGAGGGTGCATCCCTCCTTACTTATCCTCCATGCTTATATCCCTCCATGCTTATAGCAGAGGACTGACTTGACCGTCGGAGGGTGGTCCCGAGGCTCCGGCCTCAGGACTCCTTCTAACGGGTTCTTTCATGATTGCAGCATACTTCAAGGCTCAGAAATGAGGATGGATGGCACGTGGGAGCCGTCCAGACTTGCCTAGCGGAATTATGCTTCAACAGAAACCTTTGGTTATAACTATCACATGTGGACTGGCCTAATCAAAATGGGTGTTTGGTTTCTATTCATTGTCCATTCTCGTATCAGCAAGCTTATATGAATCTGTCAAAAGGGGTGTTTCCCCTTACAATTTAAGGATTTATTTGAATGAGTGAATTGCAATGGTTCAAACTATATTTGACGCGTTGTAGTTGGATTGATTAATGACTTGTACATTTGGAATATGAATAGAGTTTCTAGTTGTTTCTGGTAACTTTAGTTTCCAGACTTGCGAGGACAAAGTCTACCCTATATTTTAGTTTCTTCGTGCTCTCATATAGTGCATATCCTAAACAATTCCTTCCTGTTAACTGAAAACGCGGCAGGTAATCATAACCAAACACTCTGAATTGAATATATTCATGGATAACTCTACAACAAATCAACTACAATCTTCATTTAAAAAAAAAGAAAAAAATTATCCTACATGTGAACATAAAGCCCAACGAGGAGATAATCTTTGATGAACGTTAATCCAAGCTGATGCAACCGGTGGTTCATTACTATTTGATGCCATCGCTGTTAGCTTTTAACAAACAATCTCAAGTATACAACATGGCAATCTTGATTTGAGCAGAGACTATGACTGCTCAAAAAGCAAACATAAATACAAACAAACACCGACCACTATAAACTCAGCACCAACTTCAACCTGAGGACATCACACGGCCACTATTACTCCACTCAGCTACCGGCCACTACAAATCAAGCACCACACACTAGAAACTCACCACCACTAGTCACCCACTATAGATAGGTGTTGGTTGACATTTGAGTATAGTTGGTAACCAAGGGCAGGGCAGGAGAGCACCAAGCATCATCCGAACCAAGCATCATCCTAAGCAGGGCCGTCCCGTGCTTTTCGGAGGCCCTGTTCCGGAACTTTAGAATGGGCCCTCGATCGCAAGATATATAACTAATTACCAGAATATCCAAGTTTACTTTCTTTCCACGTTAGATTTTAGATATGCTTTTGACAGCAATTGCATTCTTTTTCTATTTTGAATACATCTTTTGTATCCATACATTAAGTCATTCGGCTTTCAAAACTAGGTAAAAAGTCAATAGATCAAAATGTTTAGGTTAAAATACAGGGGGTTAAATATATCATCAACATTTACATCTTTACAATTAGGTAAAATTAAACAACTATAAGAAGTCAAAGGGTTAAACTAAATATTTAAACTATAATATGGTTAAAAGGAAAATAAATTAATGGTCCCACAAATAAACCCTTTTACGGGTCATCTTCCCCATCAGTCTTTCACAACAAAAACTCCATTGAAGCGCATATCTAAGTTTCATTTTTTTCCATCAATAATTAGTACGTAATCATGTAAAACATATATTTTATATTATAAAACAACACAGAATAGAATAAATCTTCCGAAAATGGGTTTATATACATCTTCAAGATTTTGAAATAGGAGGCCCCTCGAAAAATGGAAGCCCTGTGCCATTGCACACCCTGCACATGCTCAAATCCGGCCATGATCCTAAGTGAAATAGATGGAATATAACACAAGCTTATGTCCTAAAAGAAGAACCAGAGACAACTTTAATCATAATTTGAAATGGTGATATTCCAAGAACGATGGTCCATTCATTGCCATTATTTGCTTTTTCATAGTTTACTTCCCAAGATCTTACAGGAAGAAAGTGAGTGGAAAAGGCCTTTGGACTAGTTTAGGTTTCGTCAAAGTCTATCATGGTACATTAATGTAAGGAAATGGAACCCATTAAGTCACGAACTAGAATTTATACTGCCATGTTGAAATATATAAGTGGCCTTGACTATTTTTAAGTTTATACAAATATGTGATACTTTATTTCAATTTGAATTGATAAAATTCATTAAAGAACCCGACATTGATAAACGATTGTTAGATTGAGACTGTAATACTGTTGTCTTTCCTACTATTCAGTACGTGTAAAAAGAATGGATGGTCCCAGATTAGTCATAGGCTGCAGTATGTTTGTTTTTGATAATTTAATTGTTTTTTTAGTAATGTTCTTGATTGATTGAGTTTTGAAGTGGCGTTCTTGATTGATTGAGTGTAACCATTTTGTGTGATTGTGTTCTTGGTGAATCCGGGTTCTTTTTTGAAGTTCTTGGTTTGTGTTAATGGTGTTTTTTTATTTTGTATTAAAAATAAATATAAAATCAAAAGAAAATCAAATAGGGGAAGAAGACGAGGGTATATTAGTTATTTCATATGCGCTTTGGCCTTACTAACGGGAGAATTAACGACCATTAGCTTCGGTGACTATTTTGCACGCAACTTTAGCTCTAGGTGTCTGTCTAATTTGCAATTGTTTTTCCCTTGGTGTGTTTTCTGCAATTTTGACAAATGTTAAGGACGAAATTTGCAATTTACCCGATATTATAACAATGGAAACAGTATCATCCATATAACTAAAACGAATCGGCCTATAGGCTATGAGCTGTACACGAGATATTTTGATATATCTTCAACACAAACATTTATCTATTTTTAAGGCTTAATACATTACTGATTTTTCATGGTATGCTTTTGGCTATCTTTAGGGGGAGGGAGTGGAACCCAAATACCCAACACTATCCAAATTCCCACATCACCTTTATCCAATAAAAACCCTCCAACTCAAAACTATAAAAAAAAACTACCAAAATTGGAGGGAGTGGTACCCAAACTACCCAAAATTTTTTTTTCCATATATTTTTAATACATAAAATCACATACAATATTAAAACAAAAACATAACATTTCATTAAAAAAAAAAAATACATTCAACAATGACTTAATAAAAAGGCTGAGATTTTATGAGAAATTGAAAGATGGGTTGTGATTATTTTGTGAAAAATGGGTTTGTGATTTTAAAATGTGAAGGTGGAGGTTTTAAAAAGGTGTGAGATTTTTTTTTTTTTTTTGGTTTGGTCCAACTAGCCCTTGGAAGGCTTTGTAGCCGTTGGAATCACCTAAACCCTTGCACACTCATTCGGTTTCCCAACCCAATTTGCTACCCGATTTGCCTTACCCGATGAGGAAGGGACGTTGTTACCGTCCTACCCGATCAGCACCGAGCCCTACACCGACGCCACTCCCTCCTCTCTTACAAATAACATGCTTTTGCCGCCAGTAGTCCCATCTAGTTTTACTCTAAAACATGTACAAATTCATGATCTAAAGTAATAAGATACTTGCAATTAATCTAATCCAAAACATTTTTGACATTGATATCGCCGTTCAAATCAAACATAAATTATTGTAACATTGTTCTTTCTTCCACACAATGTTTTATTTGTTATATCCTTTTGTTCTGTAATCCTTGGCCCTTTAAAAAACCTAAAAAAACATAATGACAGATTGACAGCTAAATTTCTTGTTCGAGGATACCTAAACAAACTTTAATTTCCTCTAGAAATTGTAGTATAAATATATGTAATAATCATTTTTACTCACAACTCACTCAATTCATTCTCTTCCAATGGCCGCTTTCCATTTCCTGTTGTTACTACTAACTTTGGTTATATTACAGCTCTCCGAAGCTAGTCGTCCTAGTTTATTTTCTTCATATGTCGATTCTCCACCAATATTCAACGGCACGAAATGGGCTGTTCTTGTTGCTGGTTCAAGCGGATGGTATAATTATCGCCATCAGGTGTGTATCATCTCAAGTTTTCGGTTAATAGTTCCCAACATGTATGTATATACGAAATGGAATATATAGTTAACTCTAGCTATTTATAATAAAAGATACCGAAAGATGAATTTAATTAATCAAATAACATATTGAATGACTTCTCTTAAGATTTATTAAAAAAAAAGAGAATAAATAATACCTAATCTCCTTTCAGGCTGATGTTTGTCATGCGTATCAACTACTGAAAAGGGGTGGGTTGAAAGATGAGAATATAATCGTGTTCATGTACGATGATATTGCCAATAACCAGATGAATCCAAGGCCCGGTGTCATTATAAACAGTCCCAATGGCTCGGATGTATATGCTGGGGTGCCAAAGGTATGCTGTTTAAGAACAATAAAAATAGAATACGGAAAGATAGAGCCGCAAAATGCCATTTCAACAAGAGATCTGCCGTATTAAGTTTCTATGGCATATACTTTTCTTTTTAATTCATGAACATTTTTACTAAATGCGATAAGCAAATCTTTTTTATCTTGAAGACTTATATTTTGTTAGGATTACACGGGAGAATATGTGACGGCAGCCAATTTCTATGCTGTGCTTCTTGGCAATGCATCAGCCGTGACAGGGGGGAGTGGGAAAGTTTTATCTAGTGGACCTCTAGATAAGGTCTTTGTGTACTACACCGATCATGGAGGCCCTGGAAATCTTGGTACCTATTGTGTTACCAGTATTGTATTTTGCTGTACAGTAATAATTTGTTACTAACATATATATTCTTGCTTTAATTGCCCTAGGGATGCCTGAATCGAGCCCGGGCCCTAGCATTTACGCCAATGATTTTATCAAAGTTTTGGAAACGAAGCATGCAATGGGTACCTATAGTGAGATGGTACTATATACATCTTGATCTTAAATTGTCGCTAATCATTGGTCACGAGAAATGAAAATAATCACTCGAATGATAACCGTAGGTTATATACGTAGAAGCCTGTGAAAGTGGAAGCATTTTTGAAGGTCTTATACCAGAAGATCTGAACATTTATGTGACAACTGCATCAAATGCCGTCGAGAGTAGCTGGGCCGTATATTGTCCGGATATGACTCCTCCCCCTCCTCCAGAGTTCGACACTTGTTTAGGTGACTTGTACAGTATTTCATGGTTGGAAGACAGGTATTCTTTTCTCACATAGTATCTTTAGTGACTTTCTGTTGTGCATTGGTCATTAACATACTTTGCAACTTCCATCGTTTAGTGACTCAGAAGATTTAAAGACCGAAACACTGGAACAGCAATACTTGAAGGTTGGAACATTGGGCTTTTTTTCCTTTATTAAACTCAAGAGTCTGCAACCCAATTTTTATCTGGCGTTAAGTAAGATACAAGTATTCATTTCCTGTTTGCGACTAATCGAAATTCACTTAAAACATTTGTAGGTGAAGACGAGAACTTTAAACAACAATTCTTACGAAGGATCTCATGTGATGCAATATGGTACACAACGGATAAGCAATGAGACTGTTTCGGTTTATCAAGGTTCATTTACTTGGAACTTCACATCCAATCCATTCCAATCTTCCGAATCCATGGGTGTTGTCAACCAAAGAGACGCAGATCTTTATTCAATGTGGCAAACGGTATGTACTTAAAGGAAAATACACGACACAAGAATAATGCATGTTCTTTTTGGTACTATCAACTTGATGTAATTTCATACTCTGCAGTACAAGAAATCAACTGGAGAACCAGAACAAAAGAAGGAACTACTTAAGAAAATCAAGGAAATTACGGCACATAGGGCACATTTGGATAGCAGCGTTTCAATGATCGAAGGCCAGTTATTGGCAGACAGACTCATCGAAGTAAGAGGTGACGGAATGGCTCTCGTGGACGATTGGGACTGTCTTAAATCCATGGTGATTAAAAAAACCTGATCTTTCTTGTTTATTACTTTAATATCACTTTTCTATGTTTTGTCATTCTGTATTAACTTCTCACATGTTTGATTGATTTAGGTTCGAACATATGAGACACATTGTGGATCATTGACTCAGTATGGCATGAAACATACACGATCATTTGCTAACGTATGCAACAGTGGTGTTAGCAAGGAAAAAATGGATGAAGTTGCAAAGACAACATGTAGCTCGTATACCATGGGAAAATGGGATCCTTCAATTGTTGGTTATAGTGCATGATCAGGAAACTAATGCCATTTAGAATGTGATATATTTTCAAATTTTGCTATATTTTCTTCTACAGTAATGGTAGCAATAAGTAGACCAAATATCCTATAATACGATATTCATGTTCATCTCCTATCTATATTTGAAATGTTGTTTGTATCTTGAGAAAGCAATGAATTACTGACTATGTGGAATCATTTCTGTCTTTAGGTTTTTGTTTGACGGTTTGGTTATTTACTTATTTAATTGTGGTTAAAAATTTAGACGTGATTGAGGGTGCAAACATGCCTAAACAAGCTAGCAATGATCGTTACACCATGTAAATCATGGCGGGATTTGGAAGATGAATAGATGAACTTGTCGGATCAGATATATGACTTGATTTAGCCATTACAAGAATTAAGTAAAAGTCTCTATAAAAGTCATAAAATCAGTCACTAAACTAAGTGTTTATTAGTATCAGACAACTAGAATAACTAAAAATTATAAAATCAGTTAAATGTTTCCATGTCATTAAAATAGCTTCGAAGAGTCGGTAATTAGGAAAGCTGTGTGTTACAACCGAAGCTACAACAACAACTGTTTCTACAGTCGTCATTAAATCAAGTAAAGCTACACCACCACCACCAACACCACCTACAAGCACCAACTTAGAGCTGCAACTGAAAGATGCTCTGTAACACTATGGTGACATAAGAAGAGTGTGAGATTAGTTTTAAAGAGCAACATTTTAAATAAGGGCAAAAGGTACCAAAATGTATCGAACAAAAGAAATTACATTTATGTGTCTTAAAGTTTGTTTTTTTAACATTTTTTTGTGTACTCATGAAATTCTTTGACCATTTTACCCTTTAGGGTGAATTACTTAAATCGTCCATGTATTGGCAAGTATTGCATCAACCGTCCCAGAAATTTTAAAGTTCCACCAATTGGCTGTTTTTCACACATTTTCATGCGTTTTTTCCATTTGCGTCCGTTTTTATACATTTTCGTCCATTTTTAAACGTTTTCGTCCAATGACTAAAACTTCCTTTCCTGTGACTTGGAGAATCTTATTTACTTTTGTGATTCAGGTTCTCGGCGGGAACTACTCATCGACTGAACAAGTTAATTCTGTTCATATGATGATGGCTTACAGTCTCATCACTGAGACTAAGGTCGACATAGGCGAGATCATTTACAGTGATCTTATAACCAGGATACAGAGTAAAACTATATATGTATCTTACCATAGGTTTATTTCTTGTGCCTTTGAAAGGTTACTGGGCTCCGACTATACTCAGGATGTATCTCTTGGGTTTTTACTTGCCATCCTGAGCTCAACAAATTTTAAAAAGGACCCAGCCCAAGTTTCTGACATTGAATTGACGACCCACGTGATTGCTATAAACAATTATAGGGATTTAGTGTCTCCACCTCTTCCTCCTAAAAAGAAGAAAAGAGGGAAGTCTCAGACTGTGACTTCAACCTTATCCAAGTCACAGGGCACTGAGGCTTCAGAAGCACCACATCAAAAAAGGAAAAAAGACCCGTCTACCAGACCACCCAATGGAAACCAAGTTCCACCACCCCCTGAGGCAATGAAGGGCACTGACAAATCACAATCAGTGTCCTTGGCCTCAACTACTACTCCCCAAGATCCAGAGGGAAACAAACAATGTGGTGGTAGGGGAGCGCCTTCCACGCTTGATGAGGACATTTGCACATCAGAGCTTTTGTCTAAGGACACAAAATCTGATCCCAAATACTCAATGGGAAACATACAACCCAATAATAGGGATTTAACTTCCACGGTTCCTAAGGATGATACCGGGAAGTTCCCACTAGTGTCTGAAGGGCCACTTGGGAACAAAGACTCAATGGAACATAAACCACCCGCTGATATGGAACCAATAACCCCCACTAGAGCCTATCAATCAGGGTCTGGTGCTAAGTACCAGTTGGAAGAGACCCACTCCACTAGATTGAGGTACCGGGCCCTGACTAGAAACGAAGGCAAGCCTTCTTATGAAGGGGAGCTGGATAACCCTATTTTGTAGCTCAACACTTTGGCAGATTTTCAGTCTTTTCTCCTATCTGAAGATGAACTTGTTGAAAGTGATGAAGAAGTATTTGCTGCAGGTGAAGATCTAGATACTAATACTCACAACAATGAACAAGAGCATCAGTCTTCATCACCACAACCTTTAAAGCCTGAAGACTCTCATGTTCATGAAGGTGATTCTTCTGACTCAACAACTTCTTTGTGTCCAAAAATTTTGAAGAAGTATGACAACATTCTCCCACTCGCTGAAAGGAAACTTGTCAAGTTTCTATGCAAAGCCAACACTCGCCTCTTCAGTGAGCTTACCAAGGAACAATGGGATCAACCTACTAAGGCAGCTGCTTGCTATGCTGACCTCAGGGCCTCTGTTTAAGAATATCATGATGCCTATGTTGATCACCGCACAACTGTTGAATACTCCTCGAATACTTTGATCAACACTTAGCTGGTTTTTTTTACTCTCTTAAAAGGATTCATCAGGGCGTTGCAACACTTAGCTGGTTTTTTTGACCATGAAAGTTCTTGAGCCTTCTGAGGCATACATCCAAAACTCAACCAGCCTCACTGAGCTTCTCAAAATGATCAACAACCTTGATATTCAGGTTCTTCACTCCTATGTCACTGACATCCAGTTCAGGCTCACTACTCAAGGAAAGAATCTAGCACTCTATGCTAAATCAACAAACTCCTTGGCCTAGAATCTTGGGTCAAGGATGAATGCTTTGGAGAATCTCAGGCCTCCATCTGCTCAGAATTCTCAGTTTTCAGGAAGGATACTTCAGACATCAAGTCCATGATGTCTAAAATTTATCAGGCATTTAAGGGTCAATCCATCCCCTCCAGCTCAGTGCCAGAGCCAACTCTTGCTCTCACTGAAGTTTCAGCAACAGTTGGGGGGGGGGGGAGAAAGGCACTGAAATACCAATTCCTTCTCATACTGAGGAAGAGACTGAAGAGCCAAAGGCAGTTTTATCCATCTCATCCTTCAAGCCAGAGCCTAAACAAAAGATCTCTGAACAACCAACTGTCTCCAAGAGGAAAGGCAAAGGGATTGCAACCAGTTCAGAGACTGCACAACCTAAACTTGTTAAAGATTCATCTATTTTACATCACGACCCTGATGCACCTATTAGGGTGCCTTATGAAATCAATGGAAAGATTCTCCTTCTAACAAATGATGAAATCAATGCTCATTTGAAGAAAGAGGAGGAACTAAAAAGGGCAGCTGAAGAAGAAAGGAGATCGCCTTTAATAAAGACTGAAGTGATCAAGATTGTTCAGGAAGATTCTGAGACACTTGGAATTGACCAAAAGAAGGTCACACTGACAATGTCGGAGTCAAGTTCTTAAAAGCTCAGGATGAACAATTAGAGGCACTCAGGAAACAACATTCAAAGAAGGTCAAAAGAATGGCTGATCTGAGGAAGAAAATGATTGAGCAGTACAACTGGACTATGACACAGAAATTAAGTCCTGAACCCATCACAAATGTGAAGATTCAACCAAAGACCAAGCCTGCAGTTCTCTGGGTTTACAAGGGCAGTGACTAAAGGTAATTTGAAGTACATGATCCATTCAAGTTCTCTGACTTTGGGATCACTGAGCTAGATGAATTGAGTCCAATTATTGAGAAGAAAAGGAACATCATTGTCAAGGACCTGATGACATCACTGAGCAACAGGTACGCAAGACTGAAGAAAATTCCTGAAGATCTTGGAATTCAGTCAACCCTTCCTGCTCCTTCTCAACAGTCTCAAGCTCAATCTTCAAGGAGAAAGAGGAAACAAATTGAACCTGGCCCTGAAATCAAGGTGCCTGGACTTGATTGCAACCGTGTCCCTCCTGAAGGAGTTCTCTTTGTCAACAACATGGTCATAGAAGAACATGAGTATGGACTATTCTTCATCGATGCTTATAGGAATCCAACTTTCCAAAGATGGAGTGACCTTGACCTTGTAGGGATTTATGCCTTGGTTGGATATCTGGTAATGGCATCAAATATCAAGACCACTGAGAATGCAAAGTTCTACTTGGGCCTGAGGAAAAAGATTGCTTATCACCCTGATCAAGAAAAGCTCATGTCTAAGAAAGTGAAGCTTGAAGCCTTAGGATACTATTTGGACTAAGAATGTTGTATACACTATCTTTTTAGCAATGTTTAGGACTGATGTAATCTATAACTAAAGTATATTTTATGTTGAATTAGTTCTCTTTACTTTCTTTCTTGTATAATCAGTGTAAGAAGAAGACCTTTGCTCACTTATACTGATCATAAACACTTAGGCTATATTTATATCAAAATAGAGGGAGACTGTTGGGTCCACTCTGTACCCAAGTATACTTAAACTAGGATTTGAATAGAAAATAACCTAAGTGTTAAATACCTATGAACATTTACTAAGTCACTGAGTGAACAGTCACTCACTGAGTCATCTTCAGGAAGCTCAGAACAAGTCTAAGAGAAAGACTTTCCATTCAGTGAGGCGGGACTTAGTGAATGATACCAGAGCCAAAGAAGAATATGATGGGTTTAGTGAGTGATGACAATAACTCACTGAACCCCAAGTCTCCTCAACAACTATGAAGACTGAAGACTTAAAGACTGAAGACTAAGAGAATGAAAGCTAAAGACTGAAGTAAAGGCTGGACAAGGCGGGATAAGTTTGAAACGAATAAGGGGGAGTCCTTATCAATCAAAGGTCAAAATTTCCCTGAAAGGCTAAAGACTAAGAGCAATGTCATCACTGCTACTCAGAAAGCACCATTGTCCTATACCCAAAGTAGTCATTGTAATAGAGACAAAATACGCAGGTATTTTGTCCAAACTAGCTTAGGTCATCTTTGTCTTTTTCAATAACGGTTGTAAATCATTGTGTATAAATAGGACCATAAGTAGGAGTAGAAAGGTTGACAAGTTTGTGCACTTAATGCATTGACATTCACAGACACCTTTCTCTCCTTAAAATACATCTAAGTCCCTAAGAATAGCTTAGTTGGTTTAACATAGTTGTACTTAAGCTTAGCTTAAGTTTAATTAAGAGAATTACCAAACTTGTCATTCAATCCTAAGTGTTGTTCCGCAAATACTTGGGTCTAATTCTTTGTTAATTCCAAATAGAATTAAACGTGGAAAAACTGCGTCTTTTACTTTACATTTATCTTTTAACAAAGTATTTTTCATTACATTGCTAAGTCATGGAGCTTGGATAGATTAACTTTGTAGTTAATTCTAACCAAGTTAACGAGAACAACACTTAGTAAGCAACTCTTCCACGGTATATCCTAGTAGTTGATTGGCAATGTTATTGAAAAGTACGCAATTGATTTCCTCATGGTCTTGGGTACCTATGGTTATCACTAACTTGTATCTATAAATAAGAAGAACATGAAAAGAAGTACATAAACCACATTGTTCATCGTAATACAAATAACTTACCTTTGACGTGGATTTGTAACATTTTTTTTACATTCTTTACAGTAATACTGAACAGCTGCCCACTCGACTTTGTGATAGCACGTGGTACATTGTATGAATTTCTAGTCGTTAAGCAAGTCAATTCCAATGACCATTAAGCTGATAATGAACGCTGTTCCCTGTTAACATGCAACCGATAATAGTAACACGTTAATATAAAAGAATACATTTTGTAGGAGACATCAAGATTATATATCATTAAAATTACCAAATTAACACCATCAACCTATATGATATTTCTCATTCTCTTATATTTTAAGCCTCTAAATTTACGTAATTTAAGCTTTTGTAGAGAAAAATACTTAAGCACCTAAAATCGTAAGGGAATAATGTTTTGGAAAGGATCGAATTATATTTGAAATAAGTAAACATTGTAAAATGCATAAAAATAACCAAACACCCTGAAAAAACACATAAACTCCTATATAATCGCCAACAAATCAGTATAGGGAGACAAAGAAGCATCTAGGCGAATTCCAAAACTTCGACCAGCAAATAAAATAATGGAATGCAGCAGCAATAGAAGAAGAATTACAGATTCACAACTAAAATCCTCAATTCCAAACAGCCCATAAAGAAACTTAAAACGCCCCGTTTATAATGGGTTAAATGGTTAAAACAATACATACCTCCATAACAACGAACCCTACAAGATGTCAATATAACAATGACATTTGTATCCTTTTGAGACCGGATCATGTTATCTGTGTACTTCAAAGCCAACTGTCCCTACAATGAAATCCTTAATTTCAAATCTTTATATTTTTTTATGACAAATTAAGAATGTAGTTAAATTCAAAAGTGATGTAAAATTCCATAATATGCATTGGAATGATAAAGATACCTCGTATCGCAGACAACAATTTTATGAATTTGGGGATGAGCACTTTTGCTTCCTCCCTCATCTTCTCCAAGAGGACCCCATTCACGAAGAACTCCGATGACATATATAATAGAAGCAAAATACATTAAGTTAAATGTGGGTAATTAGTAAAAACATGTAAGTAAAAACTATAAATGATAATAGAATGACCACCTGTCAGATACGTATCATTTCCGGCACAGGAATCCATCATGTTGAATGAGACAAATTCAAACATATATCTATCAAAAAACTCTAACAAAGGAGATGAATGTTGTACTGATGTCACACTATAAAACTCAACAAAGATCTTGTGATCTAAAGGCTATACAACATATTATACTCACATACCAACAACATATGTATAGTATGAACTTGACCCTCCATGATCAAGTTTTTATACTTGTTCATAAGCTTTTTGGGGACCCTGACATGGATTGAATTACGCTGTATTAGAAAAAAATATTAATCAGACGTGTAATGTTGATACAAATTTATCATAAAAATGTAACTTTTTACTCGTTCATCCACTATGATGATGTCCAAGGAGATAACTTGATTGTTTTTTGGGTTGTAAGTAGTCCATAGTCGTGAAACTTAACATTAATGGTCCAATTATCAGTGACATTAGCACACAACTTACTGATATAACAATATCAGTTGCTCATGGCTGCTGAACGTTAGCTACAAAATACAACAACAACATAGTGTCAAATACAGTCTAACATGCCCATAGGAAAATTATAGTAAACCTCTTTATAAACAACATTTTTTGTCATATTATTATCACATATTCCTTCGTTATCAACATAGAACCAAAGAGTAGCATGCGAAGTTACTCGCGATGCAACAACATAAAGTTGACCATGTATAAAAACCGGTTTCTCAAGGTACGCACAAACATGATTAAAGGTTTGAACCTGGATTTTGTTAATTCTCATGCCAAAGCAAACTTTAACAGGAAATTGCCTTCATCGAAATTAAAAAGGCCATAATTTATCAGTCAGAGTCATATCAATTCGGTTGATCAATACTTTTTCATGTATATGTCTCCCTGTTATTATTTCATCCTCAAGAACCGTATGGGTGATATTAGTTATGATCAACCGTGTCCCATTACACAGGCCCCGTTGTAAATTTGTATTCCATAGCAATATGATTGGCACCCCGATATTCAATTCTACTTTATTGTTTTGGATACCGGAGAATCTTAATCTGTTTAGAAACTCAGGAGGGTACATTATTTTCATTTCTTCTAAGTTTCCCGTACTCAGGTCTATCTCATCGGCGCTATAAATTTCATGCATATCACCTAGCATCTTCTCAAGAAAATGTGAATTAATCTTATCGACGATCTCATTTGTTGGACACAAGATACATCACTCTTTTAGGTAATCAATATCATTGATTTTGTTTAAAAGATCTGGGAATGTATTTTTTACAATAGCACCGATTGGGTCATCATTTACGAGAATTAAAAGATCATCAGGAATCGTAATCCAAGTGGCCTCATCTTCTTGATCAAGTGCAACAGCTGGAAGTCTGCCGTCCCCCATATCCAAAATCCATTTATTGAAATTCATAATCTGATTCGTATATGAAGGGATCACGTAGACGTATGTTTCTAGACAAAATAAAAACCTTGCATTGGTCCCATATGGCTGCAGACTTGTTTACAGTAGAAGAAAAAATTTCACTTTTTCGTGCCTTTAGAATAACATGAAGAACTTTCCTAAAGTCACCACCAAGAACAACAACCTTACCATCGAATACTTGATTTCTAGCCCTATTCTGTCTGCAAACATCTCTTAGTGTCTGATCGACAGCTTCAAAAGCATGTCGATGTTGTAAAGGCGCCTCTTCCCAAATAATTAGTTCTGACTGTTAGATTAATTATGCAAGATCTAAAGTGATATCAATTCCACAACATGATTCATTGTCAAGATCGATGGGGATATGAAATCTTGAGTATGTTGGTCGACCACCGGGCAGTAATAATGAGGCAATGCCCGATGATGCAATTGACAAAACTCTTTTACCTTCTGAACGTATTGAAGCTATAATTGTATTTAACAAGTATGTCTTTCATGTACCTCCGCTACAGTGTACAAAAAAAGGCCTCCATTTTTCGCATTGACAGCTTGCATAATGTTATCACACACATCTTTTTGTTGGCGATTCAATCCAACATACAAATTGGTAAACCGGTCCAATTCCTCACGCGGGTTATACCTTATTCTTCAGTAATCAGCTTATTTGTTCCCATATTCAATAGGTTATGATTGATCTGAGGGAGGTTAGGAAAATCCGTCAATGACCTGTTATTACCGTTTAAAATCATCTCAATTTCCATTAAAGTGTAATTTTGAATCTCTTTCTTCATAAACACCACCTGGTCATTCTGCAACAGTTGTTATTGCTTGTAAGGAATATCTTCTGATAGTTAAGGAAGACATTCCCTAAATAGTAATGCATGATCAAAAACCGTATAAAATAATAAGATGGTTACAAAAAGATCCTGAAGTTGATCCCCAAATTGTCATTGAGATGCATTTGTTATTGCTTAAACCCACTCAACATCATCCCCTAACAGCCTATATGCCTTACAAGTCTCCCTGTATGTTGGATACTCTATACCATCTACCGTGCAAATTTCTTCCCAAATCCTGCAACTACGTACAACATTTAGTAACATACAAAGATAGTATTTCTCCCCCATTGAAGGAATGATGTAATATATATGGCCAATGGCCATCCCATTCTTGCGTGGCCTCCATTCTTTATCATTATCATGCCATGTAAACATCGTTGGATAATCTGAATAAGCTAGACTTCGTCCTTCGGGATATATTATATTTGATTTCATCCATCATGTAAACTTAGACATTGCAGAGGTAGTTCTATTAACTACATCTTCAGCATCATGTCCTCTTTAAAGTAAACTCTGTTACAACCTTTTTCATGAAATGGAAGTCTTTCAACGATGATAGAATGATAACTCATTTCAAAATCATATATTTTCTAGCATCATTCAGACGCTGACATGTTTCGACAATTAAGGTATTCTTCAATTTCGTTTTCACGTTGCACTATAGAAGCATATGTTGTTCTTGGTCCTAATGATGATTTGTTATTTTGACCTTCTATTACTATAGTTGCACGATCTAGACCTTTGTTTAGATAGGCAAAAAGGTATTTAACCAACGATCATTGGTTACACCATTCAACTCAGACCGAATCGTGTTTTGATTTCTTTTATACCAGTCTAGATCATGGTCAAGAATAACAGTTAGAGGTGGCAATTTGTGCCCAAAGTAAAAAATGGGCTAAATATGCAACGTTTTAAAAGATTTGGACACATTTAGCCCCCTCTTTTTTTTAAATGGGCATATATTGCCTATTTAGAAGTTGAATGGACATAATAGGCACATGTTTTTCTCGAACATTAAATTGTTTTTAATGAAAAACTTATAGATATAGTATATTTAGTTACTCAAATATAAATGATGTGTTACGTTTGAGGAGTTTTATTTATTTATTTATTTTTTGTCATTTTAGGTCTTTTCTAAACCGATTCGTATAACATGAGCCCGTTTGGCTTGTGCCCGTTTAAGCCCGTGCTCGTTGGGCTAGTGCCTATTGAGCTTGTTTCCCGTGCCCGCCCGTTTTTCCACCTTTAATAGAAGTATAAGCATCAACAACATATGTATCAAATAGACGCCCAACTTTAGGAAACGTCTTTCCTTCATGAAGCCTGTGGTGCAGACGGAAAGAATATTATTCCCTCAAACTTAAGTATTTCCTCCTTGTTGAAGGAGGTACATTAAGAGGTATGTACAAACAGAAACCATCTTCTCCGTATGGGAATAAAAATGGATATTCCAAAGCTATAAAGCTTAGGTGCAACTCAGAAATTCGCTTCACAGAATTTTGACCTTGCTCACCGCCCCTTTCTTCAACAATTACATCTCTAAAATCCGTTAGGTTATCGTCTCCCAGTACTAATGCAACCACTTCAGAAGCGGTGGGTAGGTTTTATTGCCTTGCATTTCTTTTCCATGTACAAATTAGACAAAGAGTTACGGGTTGCATTGATGCAACACTTAATCTTTCCCTTGCCATCCTAAAAGCCTGTACTAATGGGTTGTTCTGGTTTAGCATGGTTATAAGGTCTCGAACCAACATCTGAAGCATCACATCTTCAGGACCCTGAGGCTAGCCTTCTGTTTAATGCATAGAAACAGTTCTCAACTTCATTTACGGTGTCAAATATGTACAACTGGGCAAACCTAGGACGACCATCCTCATGTGTTGGTAAGAAAGCCCTGATTTTTTGATGGTTATGGCCGTTGAGCTGAAATGTGTAAGGTGCACAAACATTATTTATCTCTTTTTTTACCTTTCCTCCTGTCGATGTGAAGGAAAACATCGAGCATAAAAACTTTATATGCTTCCTAAAGAATTTAGAACGTTCACCACCATTGTAATCCATTATTTCTTGTAACAGTTGTGGAGGATCTTCAAGAAAAGGAAGCTGAACTTTTCCTTCCCTACAACATATCGATAATTTTGGGACACCTGGAGAACGGGATTTAATTTTTCGCTCCTCATACCAAAACATCGCTGCGACATTGGTGTACAACATCGCCATAATTCCAGTATTCGAACATCCGACCTAAAAATACAACAAATTTAGATGTCTAATGAGTAAAACATAACAGATTAGACATAATAAAAATGAAAATAAGAATATAATTTAGTTTCTTACGATGTTGTCGTGCGTTATGATACACGTTGGAATATTTTGCGTTGTTGGCGGAAGCAGTCCTTCTTGAGCACCTTGAACGTGGTATTGATGTTACGAATGTGTTATTTAGTCCCTTCATATCAAATGTATTGGCCAAATGATCTGAATTTGGATTATCGTTGTTATCAACAACAAATTGTCGTGCATTTTTGTTGGAAAATTTAGTGCACTTGTGGGATTAGTTCACACCTGGTTTTGGGTAAGGAGGTACGGAGTGTACACCCATGATGTCCCTGAACACCCTGACTCAATAGTGGTTAGTACTACTAGTGTATTAGTTACTACTACTAGTGTAGTAACTGATGGTTCCTACTGGTAGTGTATTGGTTCCTGCTGCTAGTATATTGGTTCCTGCTGCTAGTGTATTGGTTCATGCTGATGGTTCCTGCTGGTAGTGTTCTGGTTCCTGCTGCTAGTGTAATGGCTCCTACTGGTAGTGTTGCAGTGATTAATTTGTAACAGCTTTGACTCATTCAAGTGGCTGTTACGACTGCTTTATGACCACGTTTAATTGGTCATGTAACCACTATTCCTATGATAATGGAGGCTTATTATGGGTGATTAATTGGCCGTTAATTACTCATAAAGTCCATTGACTATGAGTGAGTATTCTCTACTATAAATAGAGATGGTATTCATCAGCATGAATAGACTGAGAAACATAACAAAACTAGGAGAAACAATCAGAAAGCTTAAACACTTGTATGCGCAAGGGTTATTGATTTGTGCCTAATTCAATAACAAACATTTGGTCTTATCCCAAGTAGATATTCGTGTAACCCAGGCATAGGGTCGAATAGTTTACTTTGGAAAGTGATCACACGATTCCAAGTGTTATCCAGTAACCACTGATAAGGTTTTAAAAGGTACCATTTTGAGGGGTCGTTTTAGTCCTTATTTGATCACTTTTGTATCCGTTATCGCTTAATATCGTTCCTTTTCACTTTTTAGGTCAGGCAAAATGCTGGAATGGCACTTATTTGGACGAAAAGGCGCGAATATATGAAGAAAATGGCCAAAGTCAAAATCGAGACACTCACAGTTGCTGAAAATTGAAGGCGACGGCGTAAGGTGCTAATGGCGATGCCGTCCCAAAATTGTTGTGACGATCCAGAACCCAAAACTCGTATTTTCAAGCGACGACGTCTAATTGTGAAAGAGTAGGCCGTCGCTACTCAGACGGCCTAGATGCAATCCAGACGACGTCAGAAGCTGAAGAGGACGGCGTCACGGACATAAGGTGACGCCGTCGCAAGGTTAACGTGGCCAAGACGAAACCCTAATGGCGGCGACACGACGGTGTCACGAAACATAAGGTGACGCCGTCGCATATGTAATCTTATATATAGAATCCGAATTTTTCAGTCTTTTGTAGAGAGTCTTTTGGAGTAAAAACCTAAAACCGAACCTAAGGTGTCTTGTACAGTATTTTAGGGTTTTAAACCCTATCTTACATCAAGATAAGTCTTTACTTCATTAATTCAATTATGTCTTCGATTATTTGTGTGTATGCTTGCATGTTTTCCATGTCCGGCTAATTTATTTGTGTGTTTGCTTAGGAAGTATGAAACTTAATTATTGAATATTGATTGGTTGTTTCTTATCTTAGTTTATTAATGATATAGTAATGCGATAGGTCATTCGTTATGTACTTAATGCCTGATTCATCTTTGTGAACCTTAGAATATAATTACCTGAGTAGTTGTAGGCTAAACCATCCAAAGAGTGCCTTAGAGTAAGAGTTTATCATCCCTAGTGGGTTTGTAGACGAGACCCTTTGGTAAGTTCAAAGAGTTAGGGAGAAACGCATACCCTACAACTTTAGACACACAACGCAACTAAGAATAAGACGTGACAACTCAACCATCAATAGGAGATAATTAAGGAGTAATACAACCTAAGTAAACACATCTTTAAACTATCATACGAGCACACATTAATTAGACATAGACTCCCACAACCTTAGTTTAGATAATTAGATAATAGTAGAGTAATCGGTAGAAATACCAACCCCCCAAATCCAATACCCGAGATTCGTACCTTTCCATTTTCATAAAATATTAAAATACAAAAAATAATCTTCCTCAACCTTAACCTTAGCGTAGTAACTCCTTACTAGCATTCCTATTCCCCTAGAGAACGATATCAATACCCGTGGCTTACCCTAATTACTACACTACAACGATTAGGTTCACTGCCTAGGGTGTTA
Source organism: Chrysanthemum seticuspe (assembly GCA_019973895.1). Taxonomy (NCBI): domain Eukaryota; kingdom Viridiplantae; phylum Streptophyta; class Magnoliopsida; order Asterales; family Asteraceae; genus Chrysanthemum; species Chrysanthemum seticuspe. The sequence continues at coordinate 78,460,807 of BPTQ01000001.1, forward strand.
TAAAACTTGCTCGAAGAAAAGGAAGTTTCCTTGACCCCGAACGACGCGTGTAGCGTTATCAAGTTTTTGGCGCCGCTGCCGGGGAATAGAATAGCTAGTTAGTAGTCAACATCGTTTAGGTTCTTTGCTTGATTCCTATCAAGTAAACTTTTTTCTCATTTTTAGCTTTCTCTTAGTCTATCCCCCTTCTTCGTAACCTTTGTTGGTAATCTTATCACTTTTCATCATGGAAGGTGATAACCCACTACCATTCATCAACCTACCACCAAATGACCCACCAAGAGCCCGTACTCTTGGTGAGTATTCGAGACCAAGCCACCTAGGCTATAGGAACACCATTGAGCTTCCCGACCAAGCCCAAACTACGGCCCTGCGATCCGACACCATCCGGTTGGTGCAAAACGGATGTGCATTCCATGGACTTCGTTCCGAAGATCCAAATCAGCATCTGAGGGATTTCCTCAAAATTTTCGATTCCATCGACCTTGATGCTACCACTCGGGAGACCACGCGCCTGCGTCTCTTTCAATTCTCTCTACGGGACCAAGCTAGTAATTGGCTTGAGCGACTTCCCGCCGGCTCCATCTCAAGTTGGGATGATCTTACCTTTCGCTTCCTTGCTCAATTTTTCCCACCGGGGAGAACCACTAAGCTTAGGAATGACATCTTGATGTTCCAACAATGTCAAGGTGAATCTCTCTATGAAGCATGGACCCGATTCAAGGAGTTACTTCATAAAGTCCCTCATCACGGCATTGATCTTTGGCTCCTAGTCCAAATTTTCTATGATCATGTCAATCTCTCTCTCCAACAAACCATTGATTATGCCTCCGGTGGAAGGCTAAGTAACCTCGATGCTGAGGCATGCTGGGAGGTTATTGAGGACCTTGCTCAATATGAAGAGGAAGGTTGGGAAACTCCAGTTGTTCAAGAAAACGGGTCAACTTCCCGAGCACAAGCAATTATGAGTATGGAGGCCCAAGTGAAAGCATTAATGGGAGTAACCACGCGTGCTGATGAACACATGAATGCGGTCAAGGAATTTTTGATCCCAAGAAAATCCAGGCAGGATGAATTCGAGGACATTATGTTGACATTTGTCTACAAGCAAGAAGAGGAAATAAAACGCCTCGAAGCTCAAATGCGAATAACTCATGACACTTTCTTGGGCCTAGCTAACAACTTCATGTCGAGCATCCGTGGTGAAATCGCAAAGAAAAATATACCTAAAATGCTTGAAAAGGTGTATGCGATACCAGGACATGCTGGGGTGACTCCCGAACCTTCTCCCTTAGTAAACCTCGATGAATCATATTCTTGCCTAAACCCCGGTCTCAACGTTTCCCACTTGTTCCCTAGAAACACATTCATTGGAATGGTGCACGTATCACTTCCCGATTTTCCCAATGCAAGGAAAAGTTCTTTCGGTTTTAAACCTGGAAAAAAAGAACCTCACCCTCAAGACTTCGGAACTTCTGAGATCACGATTGAAAGACAATTTGACATATGCATTGCTTACCATAGTGGAGATTACTGGTGGAATAACCAAATTGATTTTAAAATAAAAACCAAGTTTCTTGTCAAAAATAGTAACCAGATTTTTGATCCGGGCGGACTGAAAAAAAAAAAAAAAAAAAAAACTGTTTTCTTTTACGAAAATTTGGGCGTGACGCCGTCACACTTTAACGAGTGACGCCGTCGCTAAGCCAGATCAGACGTATTAATACAACACCCATCTCTTTCATTCTTTACCCTACACATTTTTTATCCGCCCCACACCACACAAAAACGTATTCCCCACATCAAATCCACCATTTTTTCACAGCAATCTCCACGAGGTAAGTAATCTACATTGATCTTTGTCTATTCAATTGTTCTAATTCATGTTCAATTTCGTTTTCCCCTCTTTTCTCAAATCCGAAAAACCCCAACTAATTTGATCTATTTCGCCCTTGAAATCTTGTTAAGGCTTAAGATTAGGCGAAGTAGTAGTGTTACCATATGGGGGTTAACTTTGCGAGAAGCCTTTACGGCTTAGGAGTCAAAACCACCTGACCGTTATGCCATTGTTGCTGCAACAAGGGTGTTTGGGTCAAGGGTTATGGTTAGAAACTTGGACTTTTCCCTCGCAAATGTCGGATTCAAAAAAATTGGTCGATCTGACGGCGTCAGGTGTATTCTGTGACACCGTCAGTACCTGCTTGTGTCGTCCTTTGCATCGCAAATGATACTCATTTGCTCTCCACTTATTTGATTTCTTGTTTCAGATGAGTAGAAGAGTAAAAAGGACTAGGGGACAATCTTCTAATACTCAAGAAAACATTGCGGACACAATCATTGGGTGGGGGGTATTTACTGAAGAAAGTTGTCAAGCCAGTTACAACGATTTACTCCATCAGACTATTGATTCAGGGGCTGTGTTGGATTGGGCATTTCTGCAGGAGAATGATTTGGCTAGGGAATTTTCGAATAGTTTTAGGAGGGATAAGTTCACTGATCCCCAATGGGAAAGATTGTTTCGAATGGGAGAGCCCGTGTATGGCGAGTTGGTACGTGAGTTTCACGCATCATATCTGCCAAATATCAATGCATGTCAGGATAATATTGATTTCCAAGGGATCCGATTTAGGTTAGGAGGGGACTGGAGGGCAATGTCGACGCTTGAGTTTGGATGGAGGTTGGGACTGTATACATCTGAGGATGCTGAGAGTGATGTTTTTAGGACTCGATTTGCAACTGGAATTACCCATAAGGACGAGATGTTGGGTATTCAGTTCTGGAACACGATTGCTGATGGGGAGTACATTACTGGGGGTACCCTCGCTTCACAAATCTGGGATCCACGGGTTAGGCTCATACATCGCTGCCTCACCTTCTCTATCACAGGGAGACATGCCACGAGCCATCGTGTCACCTTACCGGACCTATTCTATCTCTACTGCATATTGGCCGAGGGAGTGCACTGCAACATCCCTTTCTGGTTGGCCGATTACTTGAGAACTGCAAGTGGGATTAGATTGGAGGATAGGGTGTATGGGGGCATGCTTATTACCCGGTTAGCTCGATCCTTAGGTGTATTGGCAGGGGAGGTACCTTCATACCTGAATACGATGGCAGCACCTAGGGTCGTCAAGGCTAAATCTCTGAAAGCTATGAATGTCCTGATGGATTATGGTAGAGGTTATAATTGGTTCCGTTCTCAGCCCGCCATTCAAGGTGGTGATGACGATAATGATGAGGAGCCACAGGTACCGGCACACCAGCAGGGAGGTGAAGCAGGAAGCTCCACTGACGCCTACAGGCACATGTCTAGTGGAGATTGGCAGGCCTACCAGGGAGCATGGATGGGGCGCATGGATACATGGATGGCGCAACAGGACCAGAGGGCTAGCTGGACCTACGACCATACTGTCAGACAGATGCATCATCTATCCATGCGTGATCAGCTTGACCCACATCTCCAGATTGATCCTTTCCCAGGGCGGGAGGAGGACTATCCACCCTACGGGTATTTAGGCCATCTTCCCCCTGGTTATGACTATCGTTATGGACCCCCTCCCCAGTGATTGATGTAGTAGTTTATGGATTGAGTATGGTTGGTTATTGAAACAATTTTTATTTTGGCATGTAATAATCTTGGACATCTAATTTAGTAGTGACCTTTGAACTATGTGGTGTTTATTTACATGTGTTGTAATTTATCTTGCTTGTATGTTTATCTTTGTTTGTGATTTGTCTTTCTTCTTTTTTAAGTGTTTATCCTCATGTTTAAATTTGTAAAAATGCTTTATTTTGTTTTTAACCTCGTCTTAATTGCATATAAAGGTATTTTACATAAAGGATAAGTGTAGGGAGGATTACACACGTTTTCAAAAGAAACGTAAACATGAGAATAACAATTAACTAAAAGATATTTTTGTTTGTTTGTTCGAGTCAAATGCTTGTATCGAGTCATAATGGATGTTTTGCAGAAATTTTTCCAGATTCTAAAGATGTAAATTTTCAAGAATTTTTTTTCCAGAAAATCGCAGACCAGTTTTTGTCAGGATAACCTGACGGCGTCAGGATTGCAACCTGACGGCGTCAGGAAGGAGTAAAAACATCAGATTACTTTTTTCTCGTTTTCGGAGCTACTAATAAATTTTTGGAATTTTCCAGGTCTTAATTTTCTTAGAAATTCTGTAAACATCCATTCCACAAGCATTATATCCTAGTTTAAATCGAGTCTTATATATATTATTACCGCCGATTTTACGCGAAGGTTTCGTTTGTTTTCTTCAAGTGTGCAGGTTTAGTTTGTCAAGAAGAAGTTACATAAAATTGGAAGGAGCTTTTCACGCAATAATTCTTCTTGAAAAGGATTTAACCACCACTTTACACGGATCCTACCGAGCTAATCAGGGGAGTACTAGTTTCTTTCGTTTTTAATTACCTTCTTTTATCATAACTTTGATACTTTCGGGGAACATTGGGGACAATGTTCAGTTTAAGTGTAGGGAGGGAAAATAAAACGGGAACTTTGAAACTATGCTTATCCTTGACTATTTGCTTTGTCCAAATGTGATTGTGTAATAAACCATGAGAAAATGTCGGTTAGGATAATTTTGGCACCAAATTTGAAATTTTTTATGACATATAAGAGTGGGCCATTAGTCTTAACAAAAGCGTCTCTTGGATAGGAAGTTGCATGACTAGCACAAAAATCCTTTACCACCCAAATTCCACCAAAATGTGAGGATCGCCCTTAGATTAGTAGGAATTAAAGCATTTATCTTCAATGCTTAGAGTGTGAACCGGTAGTATATTAGATTCTAGAACTTGTTTTGTGATGCATTCCGAGATCGCAAGTGAGGCTACACTTGTGTAGTTAGGAATAACTAAATGATAAGAGGCATTAGGATAACCCTTGAGAAGTAACTATAAGGCCTTTTTGGCTTTGTAGTGCTCTTGGCGCTTTTCCTATCCGAGACTCCCCAATTGATCCCCATAGCACATGATTTCTACTCATGTTGCGTTTCCCACACCCCCTTAATGAGTTGGCTACACCTTCTTCATTAATATAATGCCCATAGTTTGTTCCCAATAGGATTACGGAGAATAGTAAATCAATAAGGATTGATGTGTTCACATCGGAGTGAACGCTAGAGCCTTACGTAGTGTTTTGTTCAAGATCTTAGATTATATGATGGCCAAGTGTGAGATTCGTAACTTCTATTTACGAAATTAAGGATGATTAGATTCCCGCTAGGAGTGTAAAACCACCTTAAACCCACCATTTCCTAAAAACACGATCAGTACGTTGAAGGATAGGTTCTCTGCGAAAACAATTCTGATTACCGGGTGAGAATATACAGTATTTTTTAAAGTTTAAACCACGGTTTTAATAGGATTGGCTGTAAAAGAGTACCAAATAATGTGTTAGTGTAAACCTGTTTCGTTTATCAGTTCCTATTCGTATCAAAGTTTCAAGGGCAAAATAAAAGGGAGGGATGTG
>BPTQ01000001.1:78467261-78485175 GCA_019973895.1 Chrysanthemum seticuspe
TATTTGTGTGTATGCTTGCATGTTTTCCATGTCCGGCTAATTTATTTGTGTGTTTGCTTAGGAAGTATGAAACTTAATTATTGAATATTGATTGGTTGTTTCTTATCTTAGTTAATTAATGATCTAGTAATGCGATAGGTCATTCGTTGTGTACTTAATGCTTGATTCATCTTTGTGAACCTTAGAATATAATTACCTGAGTAGTTGTAGGCTAAACCATCCAAAGAGTGCCTTAGAGTAAGAGTTTATCATCCCTAGTGGGTTTGTAGACGAGACCCTTTGGTAAGTTCAAAGAGTTAGGGAGAAACGCATACCCTACAACTTTAGACACACAACGCAACTAAGAATAAGACGTGACAACTCAACCATCAATAGGAGATAATTAAGGAGTAATACAACCTAAGTAAACACATCTTTAAACTATCATACGAGCACACATTAATTAGACATAGACTCCCACAACCTTAGTTTAGATAATTAGATAATAGTAGAGTAATCGGTAGAAATACCAACCCCCCAAATCCAATACCCGAGATTCGTACCTTTCCATTTTCATAAAATATTAAAATACAAAAAATAATCTTCCTCAACCTTAACCTTAGCGTAGTAACTCCTTACTAGCATTCCTATTCCCCTAGAGAACGATATCAATACCCGTGGCTTACCCTAATTACTACACTACAACGATTAGGTTCACTGCCTAGGGTGTTATAAAACTTGCTCGAAGAAAAGGAAGTTTCCTTGACCCCGAACGACGCGTGTAGCGTTGTCAACCACCTAGTGGTATTTCTACTGTCTTTGATTATCTTACCCTGTTCTGGGCATATAACCACCAACATTCAAAGTAAACTATATGTGATAATCAATGGCTGCTGCTGCAATGAAACACATGGCTTCAAACTTTGCCAAGCTTGACAAGTTTGAAGGGGTGGACTTCATGAGATGGCAGAAGAAGATGCACTTCTTGCTTTCTAGCATGAGCGTGGTGTATGTGCTAACCTCACCTATTCCTGATGATGGGGATGATGCTACTATAGAGCAGATCTGGAGAAGGAGCAAATGAGAGAATGATGACTACATTTGCAGAGGTTTAATTCTCAATGGTATGTCTGATTCTCTATTTGACATTTATCAGAACTTTGAATCTTCCAAAGAACTATGGGATTCCTTGGATGCCAAATATATGGCTGAGGATGCATCAAGTAAGAAGTTCCTTGTAAGTAATTTTATAAATTACAAAATGACTGATTCAAGACCAGTTATAGAACAATACAATGAACTTCTTTGTATACTTGGAAGGTTTACACAACAAAATATGCACATGGATAAGGCTATTTCAGTCTCTTATGTCATTGATAAACTCCCTCCTTCTTGGAAAGATTTCAAGCATACCTTGGAACATAAGAAGGAGGAGTTAACTCTTGTTGAGTTGGGCAGTCATCTACGCATTGATGAATCTCTCAAGGTGCAGGATAATGACAAGCCAAAGAGTAGCAATGCTACTAGTGCATCTGTTGTCAATATGGTAGAGCATAACAACTCCACTAGGTACAATGACAACAAAGGCAAACGTAAACATCATGATAACACAAGGGCAGATTCTAACAAGAAGGCAACAGCTACTTGTTGGAAATGTGGCAAAGCTGGTCACATTAAAAGGGATTGCAAAGGTGTTAAGGTTGGTGGTAAAGCCAATGGATCAGGCACTAATGGTTCAGGGAGTGGTGGTTCTACCAACTCACTGAAAGGTCATAATATGTTTAATAAGTCTTTTCAGATTTATTATGTTACATATGTATCTGAATCTTATTATGTGCAGGATGATGATGTTGAGTGGTGGGTTGACTCTGGTGCAACAGTTCATGTGTGCAAAGATAGAAGCTGGTTCAAGACTTATGAGTCACTGAATGATGGTTCTATTCTTCACATGGGAAATGAGTCAATAGCCTTGGTGCATGGTCATGGTTGTGTAGATCTTAAGTTTAGTTCTGGAAAGATTGTAACTTTGTTTAATGTTATCCATATTCCTGATATAAGGAAAAACTTGGTTTCAAGTAGTGTTTTGAATAATCATGGATATAAACAAGTTATTGAATATGATAAATTTGTTCTATCTAAGCATGGTGTTTTTATTGGTTTTGGCTATTTGTGTAATCAAATGTTTAGGCTTAATATTGTTAATGACTGATTATTTAGCCTTTTTGACCACCAATGACCTAACTGACTCTACCCTATGGCATGCTAGACTTGGACACGTACACTATAAAAGGATGCAAGATATGTCTAAGAATTGGTTAATCCCAACATTTGACATGGACACTGAAAAGTGTAAAACTTGCATGTTGACCAAGATAACTAAAAAACCCTTTCAGGGTGTTAAACGTGAATCTAAGCTCTTGGAGCTATTTGCATGCCACTCCCTCTTTAGGGAATAAGAAATACTTTGTGACATTTATTGATGATGCTTCTAGGTTTTGTTATGTCTATCTATTACATACTAAGGATGAAGCATTAGATAAATTCAAAGTGTTTAAAACTGAAGTTGAATTACAACTTGGGTCTTTGATCAAAAGATTAAGGACTGATAGGGGAGGTGAGTACATGGATACTTTGTATTTTCAGTCTGTTGGTATAATCCATGAAATGAATGCTCCTTATACTCCTCAGCAAAATGGTATTTCTGAAAGGAAAAACAGGGTGCTGAAGGAGATGGTTAATTCCATGTTATCCTATTTAGGAATGAGTCAAGGGTTCTGGGGTGAAGCTATGTTAACAGCTTGCTATTTATTAAATAGGGTTCCCAACAAAAGGAACAAGGTTACCCCTTATGAACTCTGGACTAAAAGTAAACCCAACCTGAACTATCTCAGGGTTTGGGGATGTAGGGCTGTTGTAAGACTCCCTGATCCAAAGTTGAAAACTTTGGGTGAAAGAGGCATTAATTGCATCTTTGTTGGATATGCTGAGCATTCCAAGGCTTTTAGGTTCTATGTTATTGAACCTAATGAATATGTTTCAATTAACTCCATAATTGAATCAAGGGATGCAATGTTTGATGAGAATTACCATTAGAGGTCCCTGATGAATTACCATTAGAGGTCCCTGATGAGGTTGTTGTTCAACAACCTGAACCTGTGCTCAGAAAGAGCAAAAGGGTCAGGACTCCAAAGTCATTTGGACCTGAGTTTCAATTATACTTAATTGAAGGAACTAGGGATGAGGTCTCTGACCAATACTCCTATTGCTTCATTGTTAAGGATGATCCCAAGACATTTGAAGAAGCAATGAAGTCACAGGATATTGCTTTCTGGAAAGAAGCAATCAATGATAATCAAAAGTCAAGGATAGACTATTTTGATACTTATGCCCTGTGGCTCGTATCAGCACCATAAGACTGCTGATTGCTTTGGAATCTATTCACAATCTGATTATTCATCAGATGGATGTGAAAACAGCTTTCTTAAATGGTGAACTGGATGAGGAGGTTTACATGAACCAACCTCAGGGCTTCATCGTGCCTGGTAATGAAAACAAGGTGTGTAAACTAATTAAGTCTCTTTGTGGACTAAAGCAGGCACCTAAGCAATGGCATCAAAAATTTGATGAAGTGGTTTTGTCTAATGGTTATTTACTTAACCAGTCTGACAAATGTGTATATAGCAAATTTGATGAATCTGGTAAAGGAGTCATCATTTGTCTATATGTTGATGACATGTTGATTTTTGGCACTGACCAAAATCAAGTTGACCTGACAAAGGATATTTTGTCATCAAGGTTCTCCATAAAGGACATGGGAGAGGCTGATGTTATCCTTGGTATAAGGATTAAACATGAAATTAAAAGAATTTCTATCTCTCAGTCTCATTATATTGAGAAGGTGTTGAGGAAATTCAATTACTTTGATTGTACTCCAGTGAGTACACCTATGGATACTTGTGAGAAGCTGATGCCTAATAAAGGCAAGGATGTATCTCAACTTGAGTATTCTAGGGTAATTGGTTGCCTGATGTATGCCATGACTTGTACAAGACCTGATATTGCTTTTGTAGTGGGTAAATTGAGCAGGTATACTAGTAATCCTAGTGCTCATCACTGGCAAGCAGTTCAGAGGGTACTTAAGTATCTGAAGAGAACTATGGATTATAGTCTCTCATATACTGGTTATCCATCAGTATTATAAGGATACACTGATGCAAGTTGGATCAGTAACACTGAAGACAATTCGTCTACCAGTGGTTGGGTATTCCTACTTGGTGGAGGTGCAATTTCTTGGGCATCCAAGAAGTAAACTTGCATCACCAGTTCAACAATGGAATATGAATATTTAGCTTTAGCAGCTGCTGGTAAAGAAGCTGAATGGTTGAAAAACTTGCTTTTTGAGATTCCATTGTGGCCTAAACCTATAACACCTATTTCTATCCGTTGTGATAGTGCAGCTGCATTGGCAAAGGCTTATAGGCAGATGTACAATGGGAAATCTAGACACTTAGGTGTCAGACATAGCATGATTCGTGAGCTTATCATGAATGGGGTGGTATCTATAGAGTTTGTTAGATCTCAACAAAATTTAGATGATCACTTGATGAAGGGATTGGCTAGAGACTTGGTTATAAAGTCTGCTAAAGGGACGTGTTTAATTCCAACTTAGTCACTGAATGCTAAGACACCCAACTCCCTCCTGAGGAAACTTAGGAGCTGAGTTCAATGTGGAAAGCTGAACATTCAATAGACTGGAGCACATGTTTTATATACATCCCAAGGTTGTGCTCAGAACCTACTGAAAAGGAGGATGAAGTCTTTACTTCTTAATGGTTAATTTCTTTGAAAAAGTGCTTGGCAGGAGCATGAATAAAGAGGAACCACCTATATGAATGTTGAAGTTTTGGCGCTTCAGGGAGCTTTGGACTTTTGGCTCTTACAACATTTATGAATTTGGATATGGACACATGGCTTGTAAGGTGTCAGGAGCGTTTAAGTATTTGAAAACTTGTGTGTATTTTATCTTCAGGTATTCAAATAAGTTGAAGGGTTCAATTCTTAGAACACCCTGATTCTCGAATATTTGAACGTGTAATGTACTAAGATGGAAATTCAATCCTCAGGATATTTTCGTTTATGCACATGTTTTTTTTAATGTTTGTTTTTCATGCAAAGGAAGTGAACTAAATTTGGGGAGGATTACTGGAAATTTTAGTGCACTTGTGGGATTAGTTCACACCTGGCTTTGGGTAAGGAGGTAGGGAGTGTACACCCATGAGGTCCCTGAACACCCTGACTCAATAGTGGTTAGTACTGCTAGTGTATTAGTTACTACTGCTAGTGTAATAACTGATGGTTCCTACTGGTAGTGTATTGGTTCCTGCTGCTAGTGTATTGGTTTCTGCTGATGGTTCCTGCTGGTAGTGTAACACCCCCAAATCTCGGTACAGCGGAAGACTTAATCAAGTTTTCAGGGCATTACTTTTTGGATTGGTATCGCACACAAGTAAAATAAAAGATAACCATTTAACCATTTAAAACCAATCCCAAATCAAATATTCAAACATTTAATTCGAAGATATAAATTTTAGGCCCAAAACATAGTTTAACAAAATAGGTCCCCATTGTTTATCAGAGTCAGAAAATGATCCTTGAACCACGCCTCCATGCCAAGCTTCCACACATCAAGTAATCCAAACATCTATCAAATACCTGAGAAATCATGCTAAAAGGTCAGCTTACGCTGGTGAGTTCATAGGTTTAAGTTCAACAAAATCATAGTGGACCTGTAAGAGTTGATTTGCTATGTAAGACCTAGATAGAATAATACCGTTTGCACTCGCACAGATCCTACCCGGATCACCAACCATATAATCACTTACTCGGGCCCCTGCGACTCTAGTCCAGCACTGTCGTGGCAACCTCTAGAACAGTTGCCAACCCCGGGCTAGGTCGAGATAGAAGTCTATTCTTAGTTATGCACGGTTAAACCTAGACTAAGGCAACAACTATCGCACATCTATCTACTCAATCAAGCATATAAGCAAATCCAAATAGTTTTAACCTTGGTTTAAAATTGCGTTTTGCGATCTGATGCGCTCAAGGCCCCAGAGACCGATGCGTGATGCGTGATGCGAATGCGAGTGCATTTTAGACGTGATGCGTTTAGTATTAAAAAAAAATATTTATACACAGTATAATTTTACCAAGTACCAAGTAAATGAAATAAACTTATAAATAAATTACTAATTTACAAGTTACAAGTTATATCAGTGACATAGAACATAATTTACTCATAATTAAATCAATAGCAAAAGTCAGTAATATAAAGTTTAGTCAAAGTTGAACAAGATATAAGTTCTAGCGTTGAATCAAAGAATTTAGCTCACTTTGTACATAATGATATAACATATGTGATTATTATAATCAAAGAAGAATATATGATTTTTTCAACTTGAATCACGCAACACGACTATGGCCGTCAACGTGTGTTTTTATGGACGTTATTTACTAAGGTCCTCATTAAAATAGTTAGGCTTTGTATAAATGGTTTTATTTTTACAAATCAGCTCAAATTTCAAATTGCGCTAATTGAGACTATTGCTAGCATTACACAAATGTGATAAATTGCGTTCAATTGCGAGCGCAATCTACGATAGCCTCGCATTAGGTACCATGATGCGAAATTTCAAATGTAATGCAATGATGTGTGCAATTTGCGCAATGATGCATGCATTTTTAAACCAAGGTTTTAACGGTCCAAAAACAGTAGCATGATTCTCACCCCAAAATAGTTCAAAACGTAGTTAAAACGTATATAAAAGTGGGGCTATGAAACTCACCTCAAGCAATCAACGCACAATCAACGCACAAATATCACTAGCAGAAGATAACAGAAATCACAGCTCAACAACTATCGACTCGGCACAACCTATTAATGTAGACCAACTTAATATATACATTCCTCAAAATCAACGTTATCTACACCAATATATTCCATTTCTTTATTTCTAAAAATGTCTCGTTTCACCATTAATCCTAGTGTTTAGTATCCTCATGTGTGGGTGTATCGACTCAATATGATGCCATGAATGCACTCAAACAACCAATGTATAATTCAATGCGACACAATGAGACCTCTAAACGATAAGCTCCATAGTTCAATAAGTTTCGGAATAAATAGTAGACCTTATCGAATTCGTCAACTCGATAAACTCATTCATTTATTCGTGTCGCTTATTATCCCATAAATCAATCGTATCCTAAAGAGTCATAAGGATAAGTCACCCATTAATAGGGTTACCCAACGTACCTAGCGGGCTCTTATTAGATTCGTCAACCTAATAAGTCCGCTACCCACGTGGATCAACACTATTAATGCTAGGTTATCCGTAACCCATGCACACATAACGCAAATAAATAACTACTTATCCAACATTAAATGTCCACAATTGACATTTATTGATAACGTGTACACGAAACGGTAATTATTTATTTATTACAAAACATTACAAATTTAGTCGTTAGTTTTCATATAAAACTAGTAAATAACAAGATAAATCTTGTTATTGATATTTTTGGTACAAAAGCCCATTATTATTTACATTTCATAGTTTTATTATCATTTTCATATATAATATATATTTCGTCAAATCCCATTATAAATCTCATAACGTTATTCATTTCGAGTCCACAAGCACGAGTCATAACTTCTTGGCTTTTAATCAATCAATTGTCCAAATTATACTAAAGTCCATGTTACGGCTTTATCGGAGTCAACTATTGACTAAAAAGTCAAAGTGACGCTGACGTAGCTCAAAGTCAACAATATATATATCAAGTCCATAATTAATAGTCATAACGTCGCAATTCAATCCCAAACCAACACAAAACAATCTCGGTCATGACACGGTCGCGGTCAAGACCACGTGAACCAAACAAGCTTCTAAAAGCTTTTCGGCTCCACGCGTCTCATCCAAACCTCAACTAAACCAATCAATAAGCTACCAAATCGACCCGAATCAACCCATGACCAATCATAGGCCACGTACGACACCAACCAAGACCCCAACGTGGGCTTCTTGGTTCGTACGCCCCATGGGTCTCAACCAAACATCACCAAATCCAATCTACAACACTCAAATCCAATCATTCAAGCTCCAAACACTATCTAAACACAAAACCCATCAACTATTTTTAACCAAGAACATGCAACTAAACCCTAAAATGCAAAACCCATCAAATTAATGCACTACACATGTACCAAACACTAATTACTTGTGTATTTCAACACTAATTAGCTTTAATTTCATGTTCCACCCAAAAGCCCCAAAAATTGTTCATGGGTCGAAACCCTAGAAATCAATTCGTGGCTTTTCATAGCCTAATCAAGCTCAAAACATGTTCCCTTTACCTTATCTAATCACCAATTGCAAAAGACCTTTGAAATCGTTTGAAACCCTAAAAGTACAAATTTTAATTCTTGAATTTGGAGGTGTTAATGGTGTCCAAATTGAGTGTATGATATATGGTTGGAAAGAGGAGAAAGAGATATTGCTTTTGGTGGTGGAGGTGGTGGTGGACGCGCCGGAGTGGCGGCGGTGGTGGCCGGAATATGGCCGGCAGCCACTTAGTGGTGGTTTAGGGTTTTTAGTGAGAGAAAACTTGAGAGATAAAGTAGTGTGTGTGTTTTCTAGAGAGAGAAATGAAGGGTGGAAGTGAGGCTTGAGTGTGATATTTATATCCATGAGCTAGGGACCTCAAAATAAATAAAAAGGAGGGGGGGGGGGGGGGGGGGGGGGGCGCCGGCTACAACTAAAAAGGGAGGGTTCGGGTTGTAACTTTTCGTATCTATCTCGTTTACCCATTCCCGAGCTCACATATCATCCCCCGAGTGTCCCACGACATTTATTTAACTTTCCAACATCGTTATTTACGTTTTTCCACGAGTTTTGACTATTTATTTGTCAATTTTCGAGTTACGGTCTAAAAGTTACAATAACTCTTGTTTTCGGCTTTTCTAGTGCCGAATCGAATAGTGCCTACCAAATAGAGTTAAAACGCGTACGATAACTCATTTAATAGTGAAATAAACCATAAAAACCAATCGACGATATAAAATCAAGTCACGGTTTATAAAATAGTGTTAAAGGCAATTCTCAGTTTAATTTAGCGTAATGCGGTTACCTAAAATACACTCCCTAAATTGCCAGTTGTCACAGCCTCCCAGCCTCAGAAGAAACCCGTCCCGGGTTTCACTCCGAGTTGCTTGATGTCATAAAGAGTTTAGGATACTTCCTACGGAAAACGTCCTCACGTTCCCAAGTAAACTCCGGTCCATGCCGGGAGTTCCAACGAACCTTAATAATTGGAATACGGCTATTCTTCAGCCTCTTAATCTCATGATCCATAATCTCAATCGGTTCCTCAACAAAATTCAATTTCTCATCAATACGAATATCTCTTAAAGGCACAACTATGTTTTCCTCCGAAAGACATCTCTTAAGATTACTAACATGAAAGACATTGTGTACACTACTCAGTTCCGATGGTAGCTCCAAGTGGTATGCTACCGGTCTGATTCTTTCCAGGATTGGAAAGGGACCAATATATCGGGGATTGAGTTTTCCATGCTTTCCAAAACGAATCACTCCTTTCCAAGGAGAAACTTTCAACATAACACGATCTCCAACCTGAAATTCTAAAGGTTTCCGCCTCTTATCGGCATAACTCTTTTGTCTATCACGAGCGGTTTGCAACCGGTTTCTAATCTGTACTATCTTCTCAGTGGTTTCTAGGACAAGTTCGGGACCTGTAAGTTGACTCTCGCCAACTTCAGCCCAACAAACAGGAGAACGACATTTTCGGCCATACAGTGCCTCAAATGAAGCGGCCTTAATACTAGAGTGATAACTATTGTTATAGGAGAATTCGGCCAATGGGAGATGTCTCTCCTAGCCTTTGCCGAAATCAATCACACATGCTCTAAGCATATCCTCTAAAGTCTGAATAGTTCTCTCGCTTTGACCATCGGTCTGTGGATGGTAAGCAGTACTCATATCCAATTTTGTTCCTAACGCTGTCTATAAAGACTTCCAAAAGTGGGATGTAAAACGACTACCCCTATCAAAAATAATAGATATCGGTACTCCATGACGCGATACTATCTCCTTAAGATACAATCGAGCAAGCTTATCAAGACTATCGGTTTCACTAATAGCTAAGAAGTGAGCAGACTTAGTTAAACGATCAACTATTACCCAGATAGCATCATGGACGCTAACTGTTATCGGTAATTTAGTGATAAAGTCCATGGTTATTCGCTCCCATTTCCATTCCGGGAGTTCGGGTTGAACTAATAGTCCTGATGGTTTCTGATGTTCGGCCTTAACTTTAGAACAAGTCAGGCACCTACTAACATATTGAGCTATATCGGCTTTCATATTGGGCCACCAATAAAGTTTCTTAAGATCCTGATACATCTTATCGGCTCCGGGATGAATAGAGTATTTTGATTTATGCGACTCGTGCATAATCAACTCACGGATTCCACCATGAAATGGTATCCAACTTCTGTCTCTGAAGCATAATGTTCCATCGGAACGCTTCAAGAAGCCGTTTTCACTTTCTACCATTCCATGAAGATTCTCATAAGGACGGTTCTCTTCCGTTAATGCCTCTACTTGGGCGGCTAAAATTTGAGATAGTAAGGGTGAACAATGATCATTCCTAAGGATCTAACAAGTAGGGGTGGAATGTCCTCCTTACGACTAAGGGCAGCAGCCACAACGTTAGCCTTACCAGGATGATAACGAATCTCACAATCATAATCACTAAGCAATTCCAACCAACGACGTTGTCTCATGTTCAGTTCCTTCTGATCTAAGATATGCTTCAAACTCTTATGGTCGGTAAATACTACACACTTGGTTCCATACAAGTAATGTCTCCAGATCCTAAGAGCAAACACTACAGCACCTAACTCAAGGTCATGGGTGGTGTAGTTTTTCTCATGCTTCTTAAGTTGTCGGGATGCATAAGCAATCACCTTCTCACGCTGCATCAAAACAACACCTAAGCCTTTATGCGAAGCGTCGCAGTACACGACAAAATCTTCACTTCCTTCAGGCAAAGCTAGGATGGGCGCACTACACAACTTCTCCTTCAGAAGTTGGAATTCTTCTTCTTCCTTTTCTCCCCATTCATACTTAACATCCTTCTGTGTTAATTTGGTCAGCGACTTAGCTATCTTAGAAAATCCCTCAATGAATCTCCTATAATAGCCTACTAACCCTAGAAACTATCGGATTTCCGATGGGTTCTTAGGAGCTGCCCATTCCTTAATGGCCTTAATCTTAGCTGGGTCAACATGAACACCTCGAATATCTATTACATGACCTAAGAATTGCACGGACGAAATCCAAAATTCACACTTAGAGAATTTGGCATAGAGCTTCTCCTCTCTCAGCAATCCTAAAATGAGCCTCAAATGCTCTTCGTGCTCCTCACTACTCTTAGAGTATATCAAGATATCGTTTATGAATACTATCACAAACTTATCCAGGTATGGCTTACACACTCGGTTCATGAGGTCCATGAAAATCGTTGGTGCGTTGGTTAAGCCAAACGACATCACTAGGAATTCATAGTGTCCATAACGAGTCCTAAAAGCAGTCTTAGGGATATCCTCTTCTCGAACTCTAAGCTGGTGGTAACCAGATCGTAAATCGATCTTAGAAAATACACTAGCTCCTTGGAGTTGGTCGAATAGATCATCTATCCTAGGTAACGGATATCGGTTCTTCACTGTTAACTTATTCAATTCCCTATAATCAATACACATCCTAAATGATCCATCCTTCTTCTTCACAAAAAACACTGGTGCTCCCCACGACGACGAACTTGGTCGAATGAATCCCTTCTCTGACAATTCAGCCAACTGTTTAGACAGTTCCTCCAATTCTCTTGGAGCAAGTCGATAAGGTTCCCTGGCTACGGGTGCCGCACCGGGTATCAACTCTATTTGAAATTCCACTTGTCGAACAGGTGGAATCCCTGGCAGATCGTCGGGAAACACATCCGGAAATTCTCTAACGACGGGTACATCGTTGAGGTTTCTTTCACTCTTCTCCTCACTTTTCTTTTCAGAAATTCGAGCCAAGAAAAGACAACCTCCTCTATCGATGTACCTCTGGGCCTTAATACAAGAGATGATGCTCAACCGGGAAGGACTTCCACAGTCGCTCCGATCTCCTTGTATGCTCAGAACTTTTTTACCATACGATAAACGCACAACCTTCTCATCACAGATGATGTGTGCACCGTTCTTCGATAACCAATCCATTCCGATAATGACGTCGAAACTTCCTAAGGTAACTGGCAACAGATCTATACTAAACGGGCGGTCTAGGAAACTTAAGGTACAACCTCGAACTACAATGTCTATCTTCTCTCTATTCCCATTTGCTAATTCCACATTGTAACTAAACCCTAGAGGTGTTTGGGGGATTCCTAGTAATGGCATAAAATTGGTGGACACGAAACTCATATTCGCACCAGTATCAAACAGTATGGAAGCATAGCGGTTATTGAGAAGGAACGTACCCGTAACTACGTTAGGGTCCTCACCAGCTTCCTTCCCAATAGTGTAAACACGCGTTGTTCCTATGTCTCACTGCTGATTCCTAACACCATCGTTTCCCTGGTTTTCCACAACCTTACGCTTCACAGGGTTTAAGCCATTACCTCCTACACCTCGGTTAGCAAATCCTCCTACATTACCTGGATTTCCTCTCATCCACGGCTCTCGGCACTCATTCTTAAAGTGTCCCTTCTTTCCACATCCAAAACAGGTGACAGTGGCCTTCCAGTCCGCTCCTTGTGCAGTTTGAGCTGTAGCAAGTGGTCGGGACCTACAGTCTTTGGCCATGTGTCCTATCTTAGAGCACTTCCTACACACAATCGGGCATGGTCCATGGTGGTGTCAGTTACAACGACCACACACAGGCTTACTACCTTTGTAACCTTTCTTATCTCCATTTCCTATGGCGAACACTCTGGCTGTCTCTTGCCGTTTGTTGCCATTCCCTTTTACAACTTCATTCCTCTTCCTCTTATCGTTCCTATCACTCTTACCCTTATCGCCTAATTCTAACACACAAGAGTGCATCATACTCTGAGCCACATCAATTGCCTCATGCAAACTGACTGGCTTTGCAGCGATGACATCATTTCGAGTAGCTAAAGGCAATCCATCAGTATACCTTTCAATCTTAATTTCTTCGGTACGAACCATCTCAGGGCAAAGCAAGGATAACTCTTGGAAATGACGAGTGTAAGTCGCCATGTCAGTACCCTTAACCTTATGGTTCCAGA
This sequence comes from Chrysanthemum seticuspe, assembly GCA_019973895.1. NCBI lineage: Eukaryota > Viridiplantae > Streptophyta > Magnoliopsida > Asterales > Asteraceae > Chrysanthemum > Chrysanthemum seticuspe. The sequence continues at coordinate 78,480,615 of BPTQ01000001.1, forward strand.
ACTCACTTTCTAACTTCTTAACTTCATTCCTAGGACAGTAAGTCTTAATCAGGAGAGCCTTAAATTGAGTCCAAGACATACTATAAGCTACATCAATTCCTACTGCTTTGTAGTAGTTATTCCACCAGGTCAACGCCTCGTCCTTCAAGGTAAATGTTGCATACTTAACCTTACAATCCTCATCACAATTACTAACAGCAAACACATATTCAGTTTTCTCTAACCACCTAGTCAGGTAAACTACTCCCTCAGTTCCTCGAAAATCTATGGGACCACAGAATCGGAACTCCTTATAGGTACAACCTCGAGTTCGATTCAGCACTAGGGTTCCACTAGAAGTGTTAGAAAGATTACCCTCAGCTAGCAGTGCAGCGACATGCTGCGACACTAGCTGGTCAATGTGGGTTGGGTTCACAGGTAGAGGGTTTTGTGGAACAGGACCATTCTCAGCACGGTCATCCACATTCAGGTTCCCTACAGCTGGGTTATCAATGTTCGGGTTCTCAACAGGTGGTGTGGTCGGGGTCGGGCGACGACCTCGACGACCAGGGGCAACAACAGCAGCATGAGCTGCTCGGTTGTTCCTAAGCGAGTTTCGTCTTGTTGCCACCATTCTGGGGGCAAGAAGAATAGTTTCATAAGTTCACAATTTACGCCTTAAAATAGAGTTGGGTTCCAAGGGTCACTACATAACGCCTGAATACATACTCAAGGCTAGCAAAGATAACGCTATACCAAAGCGAAACAATCAAATACCACATCATAGCTAAGGATGCACGTTCCAATAACCATAACTCATAGGTTTCACAAGTGGGAATACATGGAAGGATTCGAAGAAATCAAAAACGATCCTAGCAACGATAACTATAAACAACTAGGATAATCCTACATCTCGAACCAAGTACTACTTAGTTTCAAGATGGCACAAAACCATAAATCTAATACTATCTAGCCACGTCTACGAATATCACTCACTGATCTCCTAACATCGTTAACCTCTCTCCACAAAAAGGCTAACTCAAAACGTCGAGCGTTGCGATCGCTCTTAAGCTCTGCGACCTCTCTCTCCAACTCACCAATCCTACGCCAAATCGCTCTATCAGCGTCACGTGTTGTCGCGAACCCTCTAAGCAGGTCCCCAACCTGCTCCTGGAGCTCTGACATACCATCATGCAAAACCCTAGTCCTCCTGACTACAGTACCCATATCAGCTCTAAGATCCTCAATACTAGCTCTAGACACTCCAACCAAACGCTCCGTCAACTGACTAAGTCTAGTACCCTGAGAGGTAATCCTCTCCCACATCAGACCCGTCTCACCATACGCCTCGGGCTCTGAAGCAATCTCTGATGGTATCTCCGATCCTAACGGGCTACCTATATAAGGTGAGTAAGGTGGTGAATCGATGTCTAAAGGCTGTCCAGGGGACTCAAGCTCAGGCAAAGGAGAACCTGGTCCAGGAGAATGTGCAGGACTCTGCAAAGGAGGATTACCCCCTTCTGGGATATCCACATCATCCTCCTCCTGAGGATCCTCATCCTCATTAACATAATGTTCCTCAATCTCATACTCCTCCTCGACCTCATGCTCCTCATCGCCCTCATCCATAGGGGGAGAGTCCATGAGTTGGAGTCTCTGTGCAGGTAAATCCTGAGCTGGTACACTAGGAGATCTAGGCCTCCTAAGACATGGTGATGCTGCTAAACGGATAGGTGATGATGGTGGTCGCACGGACATGCAGGCAGTGCTATAAGCAAGCCTAGGAGTCTGTGCTCTCGCTAAAACCTGATGTAAAGTGAGCTGCCTAGACGAGCTAGGGCGATCTGATGATGAACTAGAGTGACGGGCGATCTCATAAGGATCACCCTGCGCAACCGTCATGAGAGTCAATGCTGGCGAACTAGCAACAGCAAGGACCTCCTCAGACACATCAAAAGCTAGTGAAGGCATAGTTTGTGACAACGGCATAGGGTAGGTATAAGTGTTCGAAACAACTAGTTTTAATAAGCGCAACAACTTAACCAAAACACATATCACATAATGTAAGCTTTAAAGTGTAGGTACCGCATTACTCAAAACATGCCTTTAAATAATACACATAAGTTCCGTTCTATCACATAATCACATATCAAAGCAATCGAGTTCAAATTCCAAAATCGTAATATACCGTTTACTCAAATCAATTTTCGTAATATCTCGATAATCACATCTCATTTTCCCAAAACCAATAATCATATCTCATTTCCAAAACCAATAATTATATCTCATTTCCAAAACCAATAATCATATCTCATTTCCAAAACCAATAATCATATCTCATTATCAGAACGTTTAGGAATACCCCTAAACATATCCAAATCATAACTCAAATCTCTAAATCATAACGTTTTCATAATCAGTTCACAATATTCCCTAACATATCATCTCATAATTCAAATCGCATTTCATACCATAATCAAATAAGAAGCTTCGGCTTGGCAAGCGGGCGTGCGTCGGTCGAGGATCAATTTTTCTTAAAAGCGGTTATAGTTTAGGGTTTATAAAATACCTAGTTCTCTATAACCTTGAGCTCTGATACCAATCTGTAACACCCCCAAATCTCGGTACAGTGGAAGACTTAATCAAGTTTTCGGGGCGTTACTTTTTGGATTGGTATCGCACACAAGTAAAATAAAAGATAACCATTTAACCATTTAAAACCAATCCCAAATCAAATATTCAAACACTTAATTCGAAGATATAAATTTTAGGCCCAAAACATAGATTAACAAAATAGGTCCCCATTGTTTATCAGAGTCAGAAAATGATCCTTGAACCACGCCTCCATGCCAAGCTTCCACACATCAAGTAATCCAAACATCTCTCAAATACCTGAGAAATCATGCTAAAAGGTCAGCTTACGCTGGTGAGTTCATAGGTTTAAGTTCAACAAAATCATAGTGGACCTGTAAGAGTTGATTTGCTATGCAAGACCTAGATAGAATAATACCGTTTGCACTCGCACAGATCCTACCCGAATCACCAACCATATAATCACTTACTCGGGCCTCTGCGACTCTAGTCCAGCACTGTCGTGGCAACCTCTAGAACAGTTGCCAACCCCGGGCTAGGTCGAGATATAAGTCTATTCTTAGTTAGGCACGGTTAAACCTAGACTAAGGCTACAACTATCGCACATCTATCTACTCAGTCAAGCATATAAGCAAATCCAAATAGTTTTAACGGTCCAAAAACAGTAGCATGATTCTCACCCCAAAATAGTTCAAAACGTAGTTAAAACGTATATAAAAGTGGGGCTATGAAACTCACCTCAAGCAATCAACGCACAAATATCACTAGCAGAAGATAACAGAATTCACAGCACAACAACTATCGACTCGGCACAACCTATTAATGTAGACCAACTTAATATATACATTCCTCAAACTCAACGTTATCTACACCAATATATTCCATTTCTTTATTTCCAAAAACGTCTCGTTTCACCATTAATCCTAGTGTTTGGTATCCTCATGTGTGGGTGTATCGACTCAATATGATGCCATGAATACACTCAAACAACCAATATATAATTCAATGCGACACAATGAGACCTCTAAACGATAAGCTCCATAGTTCAATAAGTTTCGGAATAAATAGTAGACCTTATCGAATTCGTCAACTCGATAAACTCATTCATTTATTCGTGTCGCTTATTATCCCATAAATCAATCGTATCCTAAAGAGTCATAAGGATAAGTCACCCATTAATAGGGTTACCCAACGTACCTAGCGGGCTCTTATTAGATTCGTCAATCTAATAAGTCCGCTACCCACGTGGATCAACACTATCAATGCTAGGTTATCCGTAACCCATGCACACATAACGCAAATAAATAATTACTTATCCAACATTAAATGTCCACAATTGACATTTATTGATAACATGTACTCGAAACGGTAATTATTTATTTATTACAAAACATTACCAATTTAGTCGTTAGTTTCCATTTAAAACTAGTAAATAACAAGAAAAATCTTGTTATTGATATTTTTGGTACAAAAGCCCATTATTATTTACATTTCATAGTTTTATTATCATTTTCATATATAATATATATTTCGTCAAATCCCATTATAAATCTCATAACGTTATTCGTTTCGAGTCCACAAGCACGAGTCATAACTTCTCGGCTTTTAATCAATCAATTGTCCAAATTACACTAAAGTCCATGTTACGGCTTTGTCGGAGTCAACTATTGACTAAAAAGTCAAAGTGACGCCGACGTAGCTCAAAGTCAACAATATATATATCAAGTCCATAATTAATAGTCATAACGTCGTAATTCAATCCCAAACCAACACAAAACAATCTCGCCAACCAATCAATCAACCAATTATACTCGAAACCAATGTTATGACCCTAATGGTCATGACACGGTCGCGGTCAAGACCACGTGAACGAAACAAGCTTCTAAAAGCTTTTCGGCTCCACGCGTCTCATCCAAACCTCAACTAAACCAATCAATAAGCTACCAAATCGACCCGACTCAACCCATGACCAATACGACACCAACCAAGA
>BPTQ01000001.1:78490834-78509763 GCA_019973895.1 Chrysanthemum seticuspe
TATCTTGATGTATAATAGGGTTTAGAACCCTAAAATACTGCACAAGAAAGCCTTGGTTCGGTTTTAGGTTTTTACTCCAAAAGACTACCCACAAAAACTGAAAAATTCGGATTCTATATATAAGATTACATCTGCGACGGCATCACCTTATGTTTCGTGACGCCGTCGTGTCGCCGTCATTAGGGTTTCGTCTTGGCCACGTAAACCTTTCGACGGCGTCACCTTATGACTGTGACGCCGTCCCCTTCAGCTCTGACGCCGTCTTGGCTGCATCTAGGCCGTCTGAGTAGCAACGGCCTATTCCTTTAGAACCTGACGTCGTCCCTTGAAAACATGCAATTTTTTCTCTGAGCCGTCGCAAAATTCCTTCCCGACGGCGTCGCAGATATGCAGTGACGCCGTCGCCTTATGTTTCAGCAGCTTTAAGTGTCTCGATTCTGACTTTGGCCATTTTCTTCATATATTCGCGCCTTTTCGTCCAAATAAGCATCATTCCAGCATTTTGCCTTCAAGAGACCTAAAAAGTGAAAAGGAACGATATTAAGCAATAACGGATACAAAAGTGATCGAATAAGGGCTTAAATGACCCCTCAAAAAGGTACCTTTTAAAACCTTATCAGTGATCACACATTGCATAGTCATAGCATGTATTCTATCATAAGCTTGGAGGTTACACAAATCTCCACCACTAGTGTTAAGAACAAAACAATTATAGAAGGCAATATGGGTAGACACGACAAAGGTTAAGGGTGATTTATCATTACTAACATGTCACGGCGAAGTGGACAAAATCAATGATACATGACCAAATCCATGGCCAAGACACCAAAGATTGCTCGCTGCATCACCTAGACACGCTTCATGACTAAGGGTAGGATAAGACATGGGATAAAATTGGTGTAAAATAAAATCAAGCGAATAATCTAGATCTACAACTAAGTAATCACCACTTACCGTTCGCCCAAAGTTCAAGTTTCGAAGTCAAGAAACCGGATCATGATATAACCAGGTAGATGTGCCATTAGAGGACGTCATAATGGGCACACTTCCAACTTCATTCTTCAAATATGACTGAGGTGGCCTCCTCGATACTAAATCTATATTAAGCTAATAAAAATAGTGCTTATAACATCGCACTTTACAAACAAATGAATAACAATAACTATTTTTTTTTCGAATCATTTTTTTTTCAACATAACATAATAACTAAACATAACACCCCCCACATGAAATAAACAATGTGAGAATTTGGGGGGTCTTCAATGATCTTTAAGGATATATCGTCGACGAGAGCGTGATTCCCGAACCTTTCCTCTTGAACCTTGAACTTAGGCAAATAATGACTTCCCAATTGCAAATAAAGACTACATGGTAGGCTAAGGTGTAATGGTGTATCGAAACAATGTGTTGGGTGAACAAAATGAAAGGAATGGCTCAGAGGGTGTATCTAGGGGTATCTTGCACTAAAGGTGAGTGCAACAAAGGATTTAACATGGGGGGTCGAGAAGTCGAGGTGACTAATCGATAGACACACAATGATAGGCTATTTGGGTGATAATCCTATAATACTGCCTTCTTAAACTGAAAAGTCCAAATACATCGAGCTAACTCAACATACCTCGTCTATGGTCTCGAAATGATGTAAAGGCCAAGTTCTAAAGTTTACAAGCTACCGGCACACTCACAATTTGGTGGATTTGGGGTAAAAATTTGGAAACGAATAAGGCTAATCTCACCATATAATATCAAGGGTTATAATGTGCTCGGCTAAGGTCTAATCTAGTTAGGTTAAGAAAAACATGCCAAAATTTTAAAAATGGCATAATTTTTCAAAATAAACTAGAAAAACAAGGGCAAAATAAAGTTCAAGAGACAATTCTACTCCCGTCCCCCCACTTGAAATGTACAAAGTCCCTTTTGTACTAAGCGTTAAATAAAGGTGAAGAGAAAAGTAGAATTAGAGCGAGAACTTCCCTGAAATTCGCTCCAAAAAGAAAGAAGGCCCACGAAAGAGTCGTGCCTTCGCATAAGCATCCACGAGCAAACTTCAATCCCTGAAATCACACTACTGACAATCATAATACTAAAAAAGAAAAAGAAAAATGAAAAAGAAATCTAACTCACTTTCGTAGGAATCACGGTTGCATTTAGTGTATGCAACAAGCCTTTAAACCACTTGGTGTCCCAAGTGGACGAGTGTAGTCTCGTGAGGGCTTACAGGGAACATACCCACAAAGTTCATTTGAAAACTAATACAAGGTTATTGTGTTTAAAATGAAAGAAGTGTTACAGAGGGAAGTTACGTCGTAATTCCCATAGGGAGTTACGCTGTAATTGAGCAAAACCTGACAGACAGGAGTGTGGCTACGACGTAACCATTTCCTGGGGTTACGCCGTAATTGGTAATGCTCTGAAAAAGGATTGCTGCACAAAAGGTATGTTATGGCGTAACCATAAGAATGAGTTACACCACAACTATGGATAGATCAGGTCCCCGTTTCAGCATGCTGCAACAACTTTTCCCGAAATCCTGCAAAAATGGTTAAAAACACAAAACCCAACAGAAATGGAAATAAAGCAAATGAAAGAGATAACTCGGGTTGTCTCCCGAAAGAGCACTTTTCTTTATTTACGAGTCTTTAAGTTAGACTCAGAGCCTTGGGGCTTTAAGCAGGGGCGAAGAACTCATCTCCCGAAAGCTTACTAACATCTTGTCCATAATAAATTTTTGCTCAGTGCCCATTAACTTTGAAAAACTCCCCTTCCTTATTATGAACCTCAATAGTTACATAAGGGAATACCTTACTTACTGTGTAGGGACCAACCCAACGAGATCTCATTTTTACAAGGAATAATTTGAGTCTTGAGTTGAAAACGAGTACCTCTTGCCCCACTTCAAAATTTTTATCTTTTATTCGCTTGTCGTGCCATCTTTTGGTCCTGTCTTTGTATTCTTTGGCATGATCGTATGCTTCGTCTCGTAATTCAGCTAGGCGATTTATTTGGGAAAATCTATGTTCCTTGACCACATCAGCCTCGAGATTAGCATTTTTAAGAGCCCAATATGCTTTATGTTCCAATTCTACTGGAAGATGACAAGCTTTCCCGTAAATGATCTAAAAAGAGGTGCTTACAATAGGAGTTTTGAGAGCTGTTATGAATGCCCATTAAGCTTCGTCAAGTTTGTCTGACCAGTATTTTCTGTTACTACTGACGGACTTTTCTAAAATTCGCTTGAGTGCCCTATTGGTGTTTTATGTTTGCCCATTAGTTTGGGGATGGTAAGGTGTAGACATCCGGTGGATTACCCCATATCTTTTTAGAATTTTCTCCATAATAGCATTACAAAAGTGCGTCCCTCGATCACTTATGATGGTTTTAGGGATCCCAAACCTGGAGAATAATTTTTTTTAAATCGAATGACACTTCTAGCGTCACAGGTTTGAAGAGCTTCAGCTTCAATTCGACCCACTTTGAAACGTAATCGACAGCTACCACAATATAACTTTTGTTTTTTGATAGAGTGAAAGGTCGCATAAAATCAATCCCCCAAACATCAAATACTTCACATACCATAATGTTGTTAAGCAGCATCTGATTTCAAGAAGAAATGTTCCCTGCCCTTTGAAAAGCGTCACGATTTCTCACATGTTTTGCGGCATCCTTGAAAATGCTAGGCCAAAAGAATCCTGCCTCATAAATCTTTCGAGCAGTAGTATCGGCCCCATAATGCCCTCCAGCTGGTCCATTGTGACAGTGTTCCCGAATCTGTTGCTGTTCATCTCCAGAAACACATCTCCGAATAATACCATATGGGCATGATTTTAATAGGAAAGGATCATCCCAAAAGTAATATTTAAGATCTGAGAAGAACTTTTTCTTTTGATCATAAGTTTTGTTGCTAGGGTAATACTCTGGCCGCGAGGTAATTAGCGAAGTCCGCATACCATGGTTCGGGACTAGGATCTTTAATTCTTAATGCCATAAGATGCTCATCAGGGAAAGAATCACGAATAGTTTTTATGTCAAGTTCTTCAAGCTCAGGGTTTTCTAGCCTAGAGAGATGATCAGCTGCTAAATTTTCTGCCCCTTTCTTATCCTTGATTTCAATTTTAAATTCTTATAGCAGCAGTTCCCATCTTATTAGTCTTGGTTTGGTGTCCTGTTTATTGAACAAGTACTTCAAAGCAGAATGGTTAGTGTAGACAACAGTTTTTGACATTACTAAATAAGACCTAAAATTATAAAAGGCATAAACCACAACAATGAGTTCCTTCTTGGTGATCGTGTAATGTTCTTGTGCCTCATTTAAGGTTTTACTAGCATAAAAAATGGGTTTGAATTTTTTGTCCACCCTTTGTCCTAAAACAGCTCCTACTGCATAATCACTGGCATCGCACATAAGTTCAAAATCGTTGTTCCAATCAGGAGCAATAATAACAGGGGCAGTAGTCAATTTTTCTTTTAAAATATCAAAGGCTCTTTTGCACTCATCATTAAAGTCAAATTTTGCATCCTTCATGAGAAGCTGGGTCATAGGTTTAGTAGTTTTGGAAAAGTCTTTTATAAATCTTCTATAAAACCCAGCGTGCCCAAGAAAACTCCTAATCCCCTTTAGATTAGTAGGGTAAGGGAGTCGAGAAATGACGTCAACCTTAACTTTATCAACTTTGATCCCAGTTTGTGAAATTTTATGCCCCAAAACAATCTCTTCTTTTACCATAAAATGGCATTTCTCCCAATTTAAGACAAGGTTGGTTTCTTCACATCTAGCAAGCATTTTAGATAAATTATTAAGACAAGATGAAAAAGAGTTACTAAAGACCGAGAAATCGTCCATGAATACTTCCATAAAATCTTGGCACATATCCGAGAATATTGCCGTCATGCACCGTGGGAATGTGGCAGGGGCATTGCATAGTCTGAAAGGCATTCTTCGGTAAGCGAATGTTCCGTTAAGGCAAGTGAAAGTAGTTTTTTCTTGATCTTCCGGGGCGATAGGAATCTGAAAATATCCTGAAAATCCATCAAGGAAACAATAATATTCATTTCCAAAAAGCCTCTCTAACATCTGATCTATGAAAGGGAGTGGAAAGTGATCCTTCCGCGTTGCGTCATTTAATTTTCTATAATCGATGCACACCCTCCAGCCAGTAACCGTTCTTGTAGGTATCAGCTCGTTATCTTCGTTAGTGACCACGGTCATTCCCCCCTTCTTTGGCATAACATGAATAGGACTAACCCAAGGACTATCAGAAATAGCGTAAATTAGACTTGCATCTAGGAGTTTAATGATCTCGTCTTTTACCACATCTTGAACTTTTGGGTTTAATCTTCTTTGTGGCTGTACTACTGGTTTGAAATCATCCTCCATCAGTATCTTGTGAGAACAGTATGAAGGGTTGATCCCTTTTATGTCAGAAACTTTCCATGCAATAGCTCCTTTGTGCTTGCTTAAAACCTGTAATAGCAGTTTCTTTTCCTCGTCAGATAACAAAGAAGAAATCACTACAGGAAAATTAGGATCATCATGATAAATGCATATTCTAAATGAGAAGGGAGATCTTTGAGCTTGGGAGTAGTATCAGCTTTTTCCAGAATGTTTTCTGAACATAATGTTTGGTTGTTTACAGCGTCTTCTTCCCATTCGTCTTCTTCATTGTTAGACATGTCTTCATTATCTTCAAATTTCAATGATTTCAAAGGGTCAGGTTGAAAGCATTCCTGAGCATGTTTCTGGACATTAACTTCGATTAGGTCGAGATCGTCAAGGTTGTCGTCAGTGAAAGAAGCATATCTCATTGATTTTTCTAGATCGAAGGTAATCTTATTATTTCCAATTTCCAAAGAGATCTTTTTGTTAAAGACATCAATCATAGCGTGTGTTGTGGCAAGAAAGGGCCTCCCAAGTAAAATGAGGACATCATCCTCTTCCATTTCAAGGACCACGAAGTCGACCGGGAAGACAAATTTATCAATCGTGACAAGGACATTCTCCGCAATTCCCTTAGGATATCGAGTTGTTTTATTTGCTAGCTCAATGCACATACTAGTTGGTTTCAGGTATCCCAATTCCAGGCGTGAATAAAGCGAGAATGACATAAGACTAATGCTTGCCCCTAGATCGGCAAGGGCTTTATCGAACATGATACCTCCGATGGTACAAGCCAAAGTGAAACTCCCAGGTTCTTCTTCTTTGAGAGGCATGTCTTTTAGTAGGGCGGCAGAACACATTTGATTCAAGGTAACCTGCGTCCGATCAAAAAGTCTTTTATGAGTGAGGAGGTCCTTCATGAATTTAGCATATTTGGGCATTTGCTCAAGAGCTTCAACAAGGGGGATGTTAATGCTGAGCTGTTGTAATTCTTAATTCTTCCCAGAAATGGTATGGGAGGAACATAGGGACGGATTTTTTCCGTAGTTGGTTGAGCGTCCTCAGTTTCCTTGTTGCTGTTTTGAGGAACATCTTCATTATGAACATCCGAGCTTGAGGGATAAACTAGTTCTTTATAGTTTAATCCACTTCGGATTGTTATAGCATGGGCTAGATCCCGAGGGTTTGGTTCAGTTGTGCTAGGAAGTTCCCCTTCATCTCTCATTCTGACTGATCCTGCAAGCTTGCCGACCTGATTCTCCAATCTTCTTATAGCAGCTGCTTGAGTTCTTAGCACATGGTCGTAATCTTTCTTGATGTTCCATACCAATTTTTCACTTTCTTCTTGCTTTTTGCTAGATTCCTTCACAAGCTTTTTTACAGCCCTCTCGAGATCCGTCACTCTTCCTTCAACTGGTTTATTGAACTTCTGTTTAACCATCTTTACTTCTTCAGTAAGGGATTGCATATCGACCTCAAATTCCTCCAAATTTTTGATTACCGAATGTAGCTAGATTGGGTTTTCATTCCAACCTTCATTCCAAGATGAAGAGTGGAGGGCTACTTCTTCAACTCTAGTCCATCCTTTATCAGCAGTCATTAAAGGGATAGGTTCTTTTGAGTCTAACAATTGCCGAGTTTTGATATTAAGCCCGTTGTAAAATATTTGCAGTTGCTCGTGTTTGTTGAGTTTATGCTCAGGGCATTTGAGAACGGCTTCATTGAATCTTTCCCAAGTTGTAAATAACGGTTCATCATTGATTTGGCAGAACCTCCTAATTTCATCAACTTGCTGGAGGATTTTTGCAAGGCTTTTTGAATGCGTTCCATGTTGTGATAGATCCAGAAGGTAGTTTCTTTAGCCAATCTCTAGCTCTTCCCTTGAGGGTAAAAGCGAATGCTCTCATCATAATATGGTCTTTGGAGACGCCTGGTGAATGGAACAAATCAACGATTTCAACTACTTTAGCGATGTGCTCGTGTGCTTCTTCATCCTTGTTTCCATAAAAGCAGCATCTCTTTACTTCTTCCAGACATAGTCCCCAGAACTCGAATTTCAGATTTTCTTCAAGAGCTAGAATAGTGATTCCCTATTTAACTTTAGAGGTGGTGAGATAATCATTCATGGTGAGAGACATATTATCAGAATAAAAAAAAGACTTAAATAAAAATCCTAATATAACTCCCCGACAGCGGCGCCAAAAACTTGATGCAGGTTTTACTGACCAGGTTTTAATATTTATAATTTCTCATTATACCTATGGTCTACCCTAATGCACTAACGGGCAGTATACCCGGTCGTGTGTAGTGTAGTATTCGGTAAAACCGAGGTCGTCCCAAGAGCTATGTGTACGGATTTATACTAAGTCTAGGTGTCACAGATTTTAATATGATTATGATATTTAACTGATTAACTACTAAAGCAAATAAAAGGAGAGGGTTGTGATCAATAGAGGAGAGAGGTGCTAACCTAGTTACTCATCCTAATTAGTAGTGTTTACGTCTAATTACTTCCAATTACTTCAGGTGGGGTCAAAGTCGCTAGGACAACATTTGGTCAGTTCGTCCTAACCTATCAGCAAAGGGTCCCACTGGAGAAATCAGGTGACCCGTCATAATTCCAGTTGTTCTTAGTCCCCTAAGCCAAGTCATTAAGTACCGCTACATGCTAGATTCATAACAATGAGTGCCCGGGGGCTAACAACTTAAACACTCATCCCCGACTTCTTAAGTTCATCCAAACGGTAGGTGATCAGTTGGTCAAATCGCACAAGCAGAAAGGGTCGTCAGTTGGTCATATCTTACCCTTCCCACTCAGTCTACCTACTTAGGGCCAGTTGGTCATATCTCCTAAGTAACTAGCCACTACCGCCATTCAAAACTATCGAAACAAGGGTAGCTACCAACAAACTATGCATGCATACACGTAGAAATAATTATACGGAAGCAATGTAAACGCAAACAAAACAATTAAGGAATCATAAATAGGCCAACACCTGAGGTGCTTAGCCGCTCATATTAACTAGAACAATCGATTCAATGTTTATCATTACGAAATACATGAATTGAAAGTAAAGAAAATATAAAATGCTAATGCTTATCGTAGGGGAGTGATTTCTCCCTTTGAGATAGATCCGTATGCTCTTCTAGATCTGTCTTCGACTTCTACTCACGTTCACTTGATGTTGTGTGTGAAATGGGATGCTTTGAAATGCTGGAAATCGTGGGGTATTTATAGGCCAGATCTGGTTACGGCGTAACTAATGTTAATAGTTACGCCGTAACATATTATTCTTTGTATTTTGCACTGAAAATGCTGGTTACGGCGTAACTATGGAAGGAGTTACGCCGTATCTTCAATAAATCTTGGTTACGCCGTAATTGTGTAATTAGTTACGTTGTAATCTGCAGCGGCGCGGAACCTCATTTGACCTAGTTGGTTACGTCGTAATCTTTAGGAGAGTTACGCCGTAATCTTCTGTTGAGTTGGTTTTTCTGAGCCACACTTAAGTTACGGCGTAATGTGAGAGAGGAGTTACGCCGTAACTTCTTCAAAATGAGCATACTATGATATATCTTTAATAAATTCTCTAAATTCGTGTCTCTTTAGCTCCAATGCTCGTAAATTACCTGAAAGTGTAAAACATAGGAAAACAAGCGCAAATCCATATAAATGATATAAAATACGTGCATTATCGGGGGAAATTGACACTTAATATTCATGACTATTTGATGTTATCATTTACTCACCTGATGTGACATTGTGGTTAGCTAGTATGTTTGAGCGAGGAGGCAGAGTACCAACATTTTCAACATCATGATTTATATGTTGTCTAACATTGCGAGAAACGGATGGAGAATCAACTCGAGATGGAGGCCTACCATGACGTCGTGGTTGTGTAACTGTAATATTATTGTTAAAACTTGAAGGTTGTATGCCTAACCGCAGACGACCTCGACCTCTTCTAACTTGAGGTTTTTGATAAGACTTCAAGTTTGATGAAACGGCAAGATGAGGAGGTAATGTATTCCGAGTGATATTTGTAATATCAGTTAATGGTTGCACATTTGGTGTTGAGGAAGTACTATAGCAATTCGATAAATGGTTACTTTGTCCATTAATATTTGCATTTGGATCATAGTTCTCATTTAATTGTCCCCTCATTTCTATCAGATAAAACAATAATAATATATGAAATGTTTGTAGTTCTGTGGGCCGACAAAGTCCACAAGTTGATTCTATAATGACATAATGTTACAGCTGGTGTTTTGTACGATGACAAAAGAACGATTAAAGAGAGATTAGAAAATAAACTGTTAAAGGTAATCCAACCAGTTGAGTATAAAGTAATCTTTAATAGCTGCAAGAAATAGAATAAGCAATTAAAGGGCCTAGAAATACATGTATTAAGTTGTTATCCTATAAATGATAAACTACCTAAATGCAATATGATGAAAACAGTTTGGCCGTCTTTTTGAAAGAGAAAACATACAAATTTTCACAAAAAATAGCTAAACTAAGTGCAGGGATTACTTTAAAGGCTGGTTGGATATAGTCGGTTTAAGAGGTTGGTTGGACACAAACTTAGTTAAAGGGCTGTTTGGATAGATTTTGGTTTAAGAGGTTGTTTGGACAAATACAAGTTAAAGGGGCCGTTTGATTTAAACAATTTTCAAAATGGGTCAGTTTGATCAAAATGGGTCAGTTTATCAAAATGGATCAAAACGGATGAGCTATTATATACCATGAATTCTTTGGGGCAAGTTTACCACTAAAAGCTATTTTGGACTTCACTAATGTAATCTTAACCACACGAATATTATATAATCTTAAAGCTATAGATGTGAAAATACATGAATTATAAAGTTGAAATCCATCACCTTGAAAAAATTTGTTGATCCCAGTAACACTAGATCTTCTTCCTTAGCTTGTACAAATGATTAGTTAAATTGGATAAATCTAACACAACTAATGATAGAAACTGTGTATGAATGTATTAAAGATTATGCGGAATCTAATCCTTAATATTAAGAAGAATTCTTTAATGAAATAGTAAACATAATGAACACAATTCAACAAACAAACTTCAATATTATTAATGATAATAATACGAATACTCTAACAGTATTAGTGATATAAAACCTTGAAGCTAAATGAATGTATGTTTCTGTATGTCTTTCTATTCACTGTATCTAACTCTATGCCCCAAGACCTCTTTTTATACACCAAAGAGTCCTAACCGGCTTACAATACTTTCCTAAGCATATCAAATCTTTCCTTTACTTATCTAATACGTATCTTATATCAAAAGTTACCTTATACATATCACATAAGCAGTACTAAGCCTCAACTTTGCACGGTCTCAACATAGTTCTCTTGGGAGCTAGAGGATTGCTCCCTGTTGCGTCTGGATCTCTTGCTCATTTCCTGTAACAAAGTATCAAACAACGGGAATCAATGAGTATTGAAACAAATCAAAAGAATCGCATCAGACGGTTCTGATGTCGTCACCCCTGCATGCTGATGCTGTAGCAGTCTGCATTAATTCAAATCCGATATTTGCGAGGGAAAAATCAAGGTTTTAAACCATGTTTCCTTAACCCAAACACCCCTGTTGCAGCAAAATGGTGTAGTGCCAAGGTGGTTTAGTCACCAATCTTTTTCTAACCCCTCACAAAATTAAACCCACATGCTAACACTACCAATCGCCTAATTTATTGTTCAATTAACAAGATTTATGGGCGAATTAAGCATTAAGCATAATTAGTTAAAAGGGTTTCGAATCAAAGGGGAAACCACAATTGAAGGGTAAATTGAGCAATTGACTAGACAAGAATTAACAATTATTACTTACAAAGTGGAGATTGACAAAAAAAATTGGAGAAAATGGCCTTGAGAAGTCGGTGGTTATGTGTGCGGGGCGGATAAAATGTGTAGGGTAGAGAATGAAAGGGATGGTTGGGCTTTAAATATCTGATCCAGACGGGGTGACGGCGTCAGCATTTAATTGCGACGACGTCAGGGCCCGAATTTATCAAAAAATAAAAAATGTTATGCATCCTTTCAAAAACACGCAACCACCTAGGTCGAAAACCTTGTTACTATTTTTGGCAAATATATGGGTCTTTATTTTGAAAATCATTTTGTCAAACCGCTTGTAATCTCTATAATGGTAAGTAGTAAATGAGTTAATTGGTCTTTTATCGGGGGGTTTGGTGCGGGTATCTCACGTACCTGGTTTGAACCTAAAGAAACGTTTCCTTATGTTATGGAAGTTGGGAAGTATAACCTGCACCCTCTCAATGAACACGTCTTTAGGAAATATTTCTTTTACACAAGGAGTGTCAAGGCTAGAGCATTTGCTACATTGTGAATTTATGAGGAGAGTTGTTTCATTTTTCAGGTTTGGGGAGGGTTCAACATTTTCTTTTACGAGCTCCGGTATTGCAAACACCTTCTCAACCTTTCTATGTGTAGCTTCATTTGCGATTTCTTCGCGGAGTTTCATCAGGAAATTGTTAGCTAATTTCATAAAAGTGTCGCGGGTTTTTCTCATGTGATCTTCGAGAATTTGAATTTTTTTCTCTTGGTTGTTAACGAATGTTAACATTACATCTTCAAATTCATCTTGTCGCGATTTTTCTAGAAATACAAACCCTTCGACTAAGTCCACATGTTCATGAAATTTTTCCTTATAATCATGTGTGGACATCTCCATCCTCATTAACTCATTCACTTGTTCCTCCATACTTTTGAGTTATTGCACTTGGGCATCCACACTTCTTTCATCAGGGAGTATTGGATTCTTCCATTCTTCTTCATATTGTGCCAACTCCTCGATGACTTCTCATCATGTTCCAACATCGAGGTTACTTAACCTTCCACCGACGACATAATTAATAGTTCGTCGAGTGGAGGGGTTGACATTGTCATAGAAGATTTGGACTTGAAGCCAAAGATCAATGCCATGGTGAGCGACTTTGTGGAGTAAGTACTTGAATCGATTCCACACCTCATAAAGGTTTTCATATTGACGTTGTTGGAACATCAAGATAACATTCTAAGCTTAGTGGTTCTCCCCGGTGGGAAAAATTGGGCGAGGAAATTGGTAGTGAGATCATACCAACTTGAGATGGATCCAGAGGGAAGACGCTCAAGCCAATTACTAGCTTAGTCCCGTAAAGAGAATTGGAAGAGACGCGGTCGCATTGTCTCTCGAGTGGTAGCATCAAGGTCAATTGAGTAAACAATTTTTAGGAAATCCTTGAGATGCTGATTTGGATCTTCGGAACGAAGTCCATGGAATGTACATTCATTTTGCACCAATCGGATGGTGTCGGATCGCAGGGCCGTAGTATGAGCTAGACGAGGAAGCTCAATGGTGTTCCTATAGCCTTGATGGCTCGGTCTAGAGTATTCACCAAGAGTACAGCCTCTTGGCGGGTCTTGTGGTGGTGGATTTAGTGGTGGTAGTTGATGTTGTGGTGGAATGTTGTTGACGGGTGGATTATCACCTTCCATAATGAAAAGTGACAAGGTTACGGACAAAGACACGAAGAAGGGGGATAGACTACAAGAAAGTTAAATAAAAAGTAAAAAAGCTAACTTGATAGGAATCAAGAAAGTGAACCTAATCGAGATAGAAGACGAACTAGTTATTCAATTCCCCGGCAACGGAGCCAAAAACTTGATGCGTGGCTCGGGGTCGAAAGACTTCCTTTTCCAAGAGCAAGCTTTACAACCCACTAGGCAGTGTACCTAATTGTTGTAGTGTAATATGGGTAATCCCAGGGGTTGATCGTTCTTTAAGGGAATAGAGATGCTAGTCGAGATGTATGACGAAAAAGCAAGGGTGAGGGTGATTCTTTTTAGTCTTTTTATATTTTTTAGAAAGAAAATAAAATCTCGAGGTTTTGAAGAGTGGGTTTGGTATTTTACCAAATAACTAATTAACAAACTAATTAAAAAAAATTAAACTAAATGATAAAACTAAAAGCTATGGATTGTAGGAGAGTGTTCTTATGATAATTAAAAGCGTGTTTACTTAGATTTACTTACTCCCTAGTTATCTTTTATTGGTCGGTTGAATTGTCACATCCTTGCCTAATTGATGCGTGTACAAATTGTCACATCCTTGCCTACTTACTCCCATGTTTTAATCATAGAGCGATGCCAAATTCCCTAATTCTAAGAGTGTACAAGTCTCCTCTAGAACACCCGGGATCAGCAAGTACCGAGGTATCTCCACCGAATATCCTAGTATCACAAACCAAAACTCACGCAGTAAATACAACGAGAGCCTAATAGTGCACTCTAAGGCTAATAATTGCTATTCAGGACGTTCAAGCTAGCAACAATGGAAGAAGAAGCTAGTTTTCCTTAATCTAGCGTGACACCCAATTACACAAGAGACAACCTAACAATAATCAATAACTAAGTTTCACTGGATCTAAGACATTAATTAATTTAGTTACACATGATAGAGATGCAAGAACACAAGCAAACAATCAAACATAGATTAAACATGGAGATATAATGGATAAACAAACTTATCCTGAAGTAATAAATAGGGTTTAGAACCCTAAGGTACTGTCCAAGTCGTACTAAAAACGAACTAGGGTTTGCTATCCAAAATAACACACTAAATGCTATAAAATCCGAGGTATATATATTGATTTTACAATTGCGATGACGTCACCTTTTGCTGGTGACACCGTCAGATCGCCGTCATTAGGGTTTCGTCTTTGCCAAGTCATTACTGGGACGACGTCACGTTTGTGCTTGTGATGCCGTCTATGTTGTAGTGGACGTTGTCTTGAGAAAGCTTTGGTCGTCTGGTGTAGAAAGATAGAGTGACGGCCATGTGGAAATACAAGTGACGCCGTCACTTGTTAGGATCAAAAATTGACCTGAGCCGTCGGTTGAGAAAGTTTGGACCACGTTGTAAGCGACGACATCGCCTTTGAGGTTGGGACGCCTTCTGGACCACTGTTTCAGCCTTGTTTTCTTGACTTTGTCGTTTTCTTTATATTTTCGTCTCTTTTCGTCTAAAAATGCTTCATTCTAGTATTTTACTTCAAAATGACCTAAAATGTGAAAAGGAACGATTTTAAGCAGTAACGGATATAAAATGCAACGATTTCCCCCTAAAAACGTATGTTGAAAATCCTTATCAGGTTTTAACTTTTTGACTTTGCTACGAAGCTGGTTTTTCCTACTGAGCTGGTGTTTCCCTACTAAGCTGGTTTGAAATCTCGCTACTTCGCAGTTCTCGCTTTTGAAAAAAAAAAAAAAAAAACACTTGAAACCGATTAAAAACAATAAAATTTTAAGTTTAAAACGATTTTACATGTACACCATCTTGTAATTACTCTAGTTTTACTAGTAAAATGTTTAATTTTAACAAATTAACCGTTAAAATAATAAGATCTAAAAGATTGAAATAGCAGCGAGGTACGATCTAATATGAAGAACACAAAATTAGTGACTTTTGATGATTTTCAGTTTTTGAAGATACATAAAGTAGCGTAAAAATTGTCACAAACAATCAATAAAGATTAAATGAAACAAAGTTACAACTACAAAATCGTTTTGACTCAAAATCCTACTTTGTTGGTTTTTCTTCGACACTACACAACTTAATCACCCCATGTGCTCTGATACCAATTTTTGGTCAACCAAGAATCAATATCAAACACAAAATAGAAATGAATTAAGAGTGAAAGAAACGAGGTAGAGTGGAGGAGAGATAGAGAGAATAAAAGTGGAACTCTATTAAGCAAAATGAAACCCTATTAAGCCACAACCCTTACCACAAGGTAAGGAGTATATTTATACTAAGTGAGCGGCGAGGTAGGACAAGCGGCGAGGTAGAGACCGGGCTCTTAATGGGCCGGTCTCTCCTACTTCGTTACTAAATGGGCCGCCTACCTCGCTCCTTTATTACACATTATTTATAATAAACGTTACACAACAAGACCTAATAATAACACTTCTAGGACGAATCCGAACACTTTTGCCGCCAGTAGTCCCATGAAGGTTTACTCTAAATGGATTATGACCTATAAATATATCTTACTTTGTCACCTCATCCTTTTATATATATCGAATAAATTTTTTTACTATTCCAAGTAACGAACTAGAGTTTTGCGTCACTTTGGTGTATGTTATGAAATTTTTGCCCTTCTCAGGTAATAAGAGTGTTAATAAATTGAATGGCAAAAAAGTCGCAAAATACACTAAAGTGACACAAAATACAAGTTGTTACCTCAATTTGCAAAAACATTTATTAAATATATTTAAAAAGATAGAATAACAAGTATGAAATTTTTATGGACCATTATCCCTAGTCTAAAACATGTACAAAGTCATGATCCAAAGTAATAAAATACTTGCAATTAATCTAATCCAAAACATTTTGGACATTAATATTGCCGTACAAATCAAATATAAATTATTGTAACATTGTTCTTTCTTCCAAACAATGTTTTGTAGTATTTGTTATGTCCTTTTGTTCTGTAATCTTTTGCCTCTAAAAAACCTAAAAGAAAAACATAATGACAGATTGACAGCTAAATTTCTTGTTCGAGTATACCTAAGCAAAGTTTCCTCTAGCAAATGTAGTATAAATACATGTAATAACCATTTTTACCCACAACTCACTCAATTCATTCTCTTCCAATGGCCGCTTTCCATTTCCTGTTGTTACTGCTAACTTTGGTTGTATTACAGCTCTCTGAAGCTAGTCGTCCTAGTTTATTTTCTTCAAATGTCGATTCTCCACCAATGTTCAACGGCACGAAATGGGCTGTTCTTGTTGCTGGTTCAAGCGAATGGTTTAATTATCGGCATCAGGTGTGTATCCTCTCAAGTTTTCACTTAATAGTTTCCAACATGTACGTATATACCGAATGGAATATATAGTTAACTCTAGCTATTTATAATAAAAGATGCAGACAACATGAATTTAAAAGGGGTATCAAATATATAGTTAACTCTCTTAAAATTTATTAGTTTATACCTAATCTCAATTTCAGGCAGATGTTTGTCACGCGTATCAAATATTGAAAAGGGGTGGGTTGAAAGATGAGAATATAATCGTGTTCATGTACGATGATATTGCCAATAACACATTAAATCCAAGGCCCGGTGTCATTATAAACAGTCCTAATGGCTCGGATGTCTACGCTGGAGTGCCAAAGGTATGCTGTTTAAGAACAATAAAAATAGAATACGAAAAGAAAGAGCCGCAAAATGCTTTTTTTACAAGAGATCTCTCGTATTAAGTTTCTATGGCATATATTTTTCTTGTTAATTCATGGACATTAAATGCGACAAGCAAATCTTTTTGATCTTGAAGATTTATATTTTGTTAGGATTACACGGGAGAATATGTAACCGCAGACAATTTCTATGCTGTGCTTCTTGGCAATGCATCAGCCGTGACAGGGGGGAGTGGGAAAGTTTTATCGAGTGGACCTCTAGATAAGGTCTTTGTGTACTTCACCGATCATGGAGGCCCTGGGGTTCTTGGTACCTATTGTGTTACCAGAATTGTCTTTTGTTGCAAAGTAAAAATTCGTTACTAACATATATTCTTGCCTTAATTGCCCTAGGGATGCCTGGAGTGAGCCCTTACATTTACGCCAATGATTTTATCAGAGCTTTGGAAACGAAGCATGCAATGGGTACCTACAATGAGATGGTAATATACATCTTGATCTTGAATTATCGCTAATCATTGGTCACTAGAGATTAAAATAATCACTCAAATGATAAACGTAGGTTATATACGTAGAAGCCTGTGAAAGTGGAAGCATTTTTGAAGGTCTTATAACAGAAGATCTGAACATTTATGTGACAACGGCATCAAATGCTGTCGAGAGTAGCTGGGCCACATATTGTCCGAATATGACTGCTACCCCTCCTCCAGAGTTCACCACTTGTTTAGGTGACTTGTACAGTATTTCATGGATGGAAGACAGGTATTCTTTTTCCCACATAGTAGATTTAGTCTCTTTCTGTTGTTCATTGGTCATTAACATATTTTTCGCAACTTCCATCGTTTAGTGACTCAGAAGATTTGAACACTGAAACTTTGGAACAACAATACTTGAAGGTTGGAACATTAGGCTTTTTTTGCTTTATTAAACTCAAAGTCTGCAACCCAATTTCTATCTGGCGTTAAGTAATACATGTATTCATGTCTTGTTTGCGACTGAAAATCACTTAAAACATTTGTAGGTGAAGACGAGGACTTTAAACAACAATTCTTCCGAAGGATCTCATGTGATGCAATATGGTACACAACGGATAAGCAATGAGACTGTTTCGGTTTATCAAGGTTCATTTACTTGGAACTTCACATTCAATCCATTCCAATCTTCCGAATCCATGGGTGTTGTCGACCAAAGAGATGCAGATCTTTATTCAATGTGGCAAACGGTATGTACTTAAAGGAAAATACACGTCACAAGAATAATGCATGTTCTTTTTAGTACTAACAAATTGATGTAATTTAATACTCTGCAGAACAAGAAATCAACTGGAGAACCAGAACAAAAGAAGGAACTCCTTAATAAAATCAAGGAAATTACAGCACATAGGGCACATTTGGATAGCAGCGTTTCAATGATCGAAGGCCAATTATTGGCAGACAGACTCGTCGAAGTAAGAGGTGACGGAATGGCTCTCGTGGACGATTGGGACTGTCTTAAATCCATGGTGATTAAAAAAAACCTGATCTTTCTTGTTTATTACTTTAATATCACTTTTCTTTGTTTTGTCATCATTTATTAACTTCTCACACGTTTGATTGATTTAGGTTCGAACATATGAGACACATTGCGGATCATTGACTCAGTATGGCATGAAACATACACGATCATTTGCTAATGTATGCAACAGTGGTGTTAGCAAGGAAAAAATGGATGAAGTTGCAAAGACAACATGTAGCTCGTATACAATGGGAAAATGGGATCCTGAAATTGTTGGTTATAGTGCATGATCAACAAGGAAGCTGATGATATTTAGAATGAATGATATATTTTCATTTTTCGCTACATTATCGTCGTAATAGTAACAATAATTAGACCAAAGATCCAATAATATGAGGTTCATGTTCATCTCATATCTATATTTGTAATGTTGTTTGTACTTTGAGAAAGCAATGAGCATAATTACTGATATTATGTGGAATCATTTATGTCTTCAAGTTTGTCTTTGATAGTTTGATTATTTAATTGTGGTTAAACATTTAGACGTGGTTGAGGGTGCAAACATGCCTAAGCAAATAATGATCGTTACACCATGTGAATCATGTTCATATTTATCTTGGTAGCATGTCGGGATTTGCAAGATGAATAGACAAACTTACTTGTAGGATCAGATGCATGACTTGATTTAGCCATTATCAGAATCAAGTATAAGTGTCTATAGAAGTCATAAAATCAGTGTCACTAAAGGTCATAAATTCAGTCACTACAAACAAAGTGTGATCACAGACAATGACGATTTGTGAAACAAACATCACTGACTTAAATACTGGAAATCACT
>BPTQ01000001.1:78511928-78632790 GCA_019973895.1 Chrysanthemum seticuspe
CCCCCCCCCCCCCCCCCCCCCCCGGTTTATTATTATTTTTTAAACGATATGTCTTAAGCAGGACTTGAACCTACAACTATTTGGTTGAGAAATTTCTTACACAACAAGGGATACCACTGTATAATTTGCTTATCATTTCTTCTCATTTCGGGGTGCATATATAAGCATAAAATTATTAAAAACAGTTACCTTGATAGTAAACCATCAATAAATAAGAATTATTCTTCTAATAGGTGCATGGTAAAATCATTATTAAGGTCTAAAAGCCGAAATTGTGGTTTTATAATAAAATATAAATGAGCGAGTAGTTAAGTTTTTCCAATTTTTGCTATCAAAATGCTCTTTCCAGCTTTGTGTATTTGAGAAACCAAAAGGTTTTTCCTTGCTAACACCAATGTTTATCATATACTTGTCATGATTCCCAGCACGAATATTTCTACTTGTTAGTTTATGGACATATTTTATATGTGTATGACCGGATTTGAACACGAGATTATTGGATTGCACACTTTGTGTATGAGAGTCGATGTTTAGTAATTAATATATAATAGTTATATTTAATTATAAAATCACAAAAATAAATACTTAACGGTCGTTATACTTAACGGTAGTTAACTAATGATCGTTAAATATTAAATAAAGGGAATAGACGAAAATATAAGAAAAGAAGGATCTGGAACCCCTCCTAAGGAGAGGGCCGATCGGTTATAGATTTAGGTAGGGTATTCCTACCCTAACTTGGACTCTAAGTTTACCTAGTATAGATACAAAAGCTTGTATTCATTCTTGTTTAATCCTTGAGCTCATTAGCAAACCTTACTTCTCTTCTTCTCCTCTCCTTTGTGCCTAGGCGGTCGTACACCCCTATACCCATAGGGATTCGATTTGTTTAGCCCAAACAAAAGTGCTTGGTTTGTTATCGTGATTCAAGGAACTAACATTCACATAGAATCGTTACCAATAAGTGTGTACAAGCTCATAGATTTAAATCCCCATTGGATTTAATTTGGCCTAATCGACTTTTATAAACCCTAATTAGGGTTTGTGGTTTTGGTGATTTTGATTTGATTTGCTAAAAGGTACGCTTATGATTTAATTTTAGGTTTATTAATTACGAATATTCGTTTAAGTCTTTTGTTGCGTGCTCTATGTGATATAGGTTTATAATATGCATGTCATGATTATTTAATTCTAACAGTGGCTTAATGAGCTGTTAATATTGTATAATTAATTACGTAAATGCATAAAAACGAATCATTGATTGATTATTGCATGTGTTATGGTTTCTAGGGTTTTTAAATCGAAAACCCAATTTTTTTTTACTTTAGGCCGATTGCCTATTATTATTAGAAAAAAAATTAGGTTTTGTAAAAAGTGTAGAAACCCTAGGTTGCATGCAATTTTATGTGTTAATTAATGAATAAAATTTGTTATGTCCTTTAATAGTAAGCGATCTTGGAAACTTGATTATATGATAATAAGTGTTTCTGTGCGATTCATGATGCAAACATGCATGTTTTATCATGGATAAATGGATATATATATATATATATATATATATATATATATATATATATATATATATATATATATATATATATATATATATATATATATATATATATGCGTTAATTGTTAAGTGTTTATGTTATGCATGCTAATTGTACGATATATATAAATTACTTACGGTTATTAGTAATTAAATAGTATGACATGTTAATTGACTAAAAGGTTAATTAATTATAAAATTAGGGAAGACCCCATAAATTACTTACAATTATTGGTGTATGTGATCTAGCGGTACCTACCTAAAAAAATAATGGGAGTCTTGTTTTAAATTCATACATGTTAGTTGATTTAATTTAGTATGACCATTATTTTAGTTGGTTATTTTTATTATTTGCTTATTTGTTTATTTATTGTTTGACAAGTTGTAAGCAAAGGGTAATTTTTTAATAGAAAATAAACCGGACTAAACAATTGTGAAATTGAATTATTATAAACTTTAATTTGCGGAATCTTATATGTCATTAAGGGGTTGGCCTTTCATGCTATAATGCGTTAAATGTATCCTCGCGACAAGATTAGAAAATTCAAGGTTTATAATGTGTTTTTAAGAGTTAAATCTTAAACTTTTATTCGATTGATGTTTAGTATACCAATAGTTAGAAAGGCTCATCAATTATTGACAAACTATAAGAGGTATAAAGAGGTTGCCATGTATTTGCACCTAAAGATGAATGTTTTTAATATACTTCGCGCTGACCCACTTCTCCGCTTCTTTGTGCGTTAATATGGAGTTACCTACGACTATTTTATGTAAAAAAAAATCTTAAGGGTGAATTGACCTTAATTCCACGCGCCACTTTGTAGTAATTATCCGAATAACTTGAGTCTTTGTACTCATGCAGTAGTACAATATAGTGGACGATAATTAAAGGTAATTCTTTGATTGGTTTACCCAATACCTCGATTAAAAGTTTGTTGATTAAATCTTTGTGAAAGAAACTAATGAGTAAAGTTTTATTAAATTCTATGATACGAAGATGTGTGCATGCTTCTTCATAAATATTTTGATTACACACATCAAAATTAGTACCCTTTAAATTGAAGTTTATGCCATCTAATTAAATAAACACTTGCAGTTGCAATTTACGTTATGTAAGACTCAGATAGATTGCAATCCAAAGGTAAATCTCCATGTTGCGTGAGACGTAGTTGGAAGAAATTTACAGTTTTTTAAATTAGACAACTTTATTGAGTTAGACAGTAAGATCTAGTAACTCAAGGCATAAGATGGGATGAAAAAGTTTACTTTGCACATAGTGTGGCAATTAGTAAATCCCATAATGATCTAGGAATTGCAACATGATTGGCAATTATATTTCGACAATTACCTTGTTGAATACTTTCATTACTAGCAAATCAACTGATGTAATGGAACTATGTCAATTGGATCCTAGCTTTAAGAAAATTATATGGTTTATATAAATATTTACCAAGGGTATTTAATTTTCTTGAAAGGTTGAATTTGTGAAAAACGTAGAGGGGGAGGGGGTGAATACGTTTCCGTTTCAAACTTAAAACTTTTGTATCAAATATAGTATAAACCATTGCATATGCTAATCTCGACGTGAGGATGCATTTAACGCATTACGGCATGTAAGGCCAACCCCTTAATATCACATAAGATTCCGCAAGATTAATGGTTCATTATAAATCAAGTTTCACCATGATTAGTCCGGTTGCTTTTTCTTGATCAAGCGTGTCATAATATGTAAAGTGTTAAATATTATTTATGACTATATGAAAGACCAAGTATACATCACAAACATAAACATCAACCACATAGATAATCAACAATATAAAGCAAGAATAAAAGTAAAGCGATAAGTAAAAGGATACACAAACCAACACGGGGATTTATAGTGGTTCGGTCACGAAGCTCCTCTTCGCCCTACTCCACTCCCCGAGTACCCGACTCGAGAGTTGCTTCACTAGATCAACAAACTCTATTCTCGGCGGAGAAAACCTTACACAACGTCGCTTACACTTTATCCGGTACTAAGCTAAATACCGAGTCCTTAGCACGGCGGACCAAACCAACACAACGTCGCCTACCCTTTATCCGGTAATAGGCTAGATACCTAGTCGTTAGCACGGCGGACCAAACCAATACAACGTCGCCTACACTTTATACGGTACAAGGCTAGATACCGGGTTCCATTACAATAGAGGAACCACTACCCGACCAACACGACACATCTATGACACCCGTTATATTTTGTGGTCCAACATAACAAACCTTGTGTTTTATGGCACAAACACATAAACCATCTAATCTAGTTATAGATACAAGAAGATGATACAAGACAATATCCAAGACAATGTGTCTAATGGATATGAAATCCTAAACCAAACATCAAGAACACAAAGCATGATGTGGTTAGTCTTCCATGAATGAAGATGGCAAGTTTCCCAAGCTTGTTGTATAAGATCTTCATGTGCTTGTATGCTTGTGATGGAGGATAACTTCAGTAGGTAAGGATTCAAGATCTCTAGGCTTGCTTTGGAGGATCACTACGGGAGTATGCTTACAACAAATGAAAGTTAGAAGCATTATGATCATATGAGATGAGGGTGTTTTACATGTTTCCTAACGATCTAAATATGTTAGAAATGATGGAGAGAAAGTGTGTGTTAAAGTGTGAAAATATGGTGAGAAGTGGTTTGCTATTTATAGGCAAAAAGACCAAAACATGTTTCTGCCCCAAGGATTCCTTCTGAGAGGGGTCCGCCTGCCTAACCCAAAGGGATCCGGCGGAATCGCGGTACTAGGAAACAAATCCGGGTTTTGGGTTACATACCAGGTTATGGGTTATGGGTAATGAACCATGGGTCATGGACTTTGGGTCATGGGTACCCAACAAGATACAATGTATCTAGATAATGGGTCATGTACTTTGGGTCTTGGGTCATGTACTTTGGGTCATGGTTCATGGGTTTTACCCAATATGATTTCATGCAGTGGGTCATGGGTTATGGATCATGGGTCATGGGCATGGGTTATGGATCATGGTTTTTACCCAACACATTTACTTTTGTTTATGTATTTTATAAAATGTAAGTAAACAAGATTACTTAAGTGTTTTATAAAAATGGTTTTAGTTCCTACACCAACTGAAACAGTCGTTGATGGCAAGACTGTTACTAAACTTAGTACAATTCCTCTCATTGCAGATGAAAAACTTAAAAGGAAGAATGATCTCAAAGCTAGAAGCTTGTTGTTGATGGCTATCCCCAATAAACATGTTCTGGCTTTTACTCCATACATGACTGCTAAAACTTTGTTTGAGGCTATTGTCACAAGATTTGGTGGTAATGAAGCTACCAAGAAAACTCAAAAGGTTTTATTGAAGCAAAATTTTGAGAACTTCACTGCTACCAGCAATGAATCTCTTGATCACATGTTCAATAGACTGCAGAATTTAGTCAGCCAACTGACTGTTTTGGGTGTCAATGTTCTTCAAGAAGATCTTAACTCCAAGTTTCTAAAAGGGAACTTCGACCCTGGTAAAATATATTAACCAAAAAACCGTTTAAAGTACAATGAAATATGGCTGAAATGCCACAGTATCCTCAAGCAACCACTTGAAAAATCACTAGATCATTTATGACATGCCATAAATGAACAACTAGTTACCAACAACTAGAATAACCATTTAAAACATAAAAAGACATGCAAAGCAAATAAACAAATCTACATAAAAGATTACTTCCTCGAACGGCCTTGAAGCTTGAAATCAAACTGATAGTTAAATTCCTCAAATTGCCCCGGTAAGTCATAGACCTGGGCCGCATAATCATCATAAAGATAGCCTTCAAGCTCGTTATGTCCTCCTAATGATGAAAAGTAACTGCCCATAGAATCATTTGGCTCAAACACCTCATCATCACTATCTGAATCAACCACTTCACCCACCTTAGACAATGGGTTGCCCTTCCTTTCACCATCAGCCACCGGAATAGGTTTACTATTATCATCCACAAGGGTAGCTTTCCCAACAATAATAAACTTTTCAAGCTTCCCAATTTTGTCAGCAATAGGAGTGTTCTCCATAGGCGATTGATACGAAGAGTTCGGGGTCGAGAAAACCTCATTTTCTACGAGCAAGCTTTTCAACCCTCTAGGCAGTGAACCTAATCGTTGTAGTGTAGTATGTGATAAGCCCAAGGGATTGATTTCGTTCTATAAGGGAATAGGAATGATAGAAAGAGATATATGACGAGAAGGTGGGGTTGAGGAAGATTATTTTTTAGTCTTTTTTACGTCTTTTAGAAAGCAAGGGTAAAAATCTCGGGGTATAAGATTGAGGGGTGGTACTTCTACTGATTTCTACTACTTTTACTACTTATCTAATTAACTAGTTGATAGATTATGCTAATTGTAGATGTGCTCGTATGATGATTAAAGATGTGTTTACTTGGATACTATTACTCCCTAGTTGTCTCTTATTGGTCGGTTGAATTGTCAGTTACTTTATCTTAATGGGTGCGTTGTATTCCGTTTGGTAGTAGGGTGGTGCCTAATTCTCTAGTTCTATGAATTGCAAATCTCCTCTATAATACCCCGTGATCGGCAAGTATAATGGTATCTCCCTCGAATACTCTACTATACTAAAGCTACAATTCAAGAAATAAACACAACGAATGGCCTAAGTGCACTCAAAGGCTTTTTTGCTATTTAGGACGTTCAAGCTTGCAACAATGAAATAAGAAGCTAGTTTTCCTTAATCTAGCGTCTACCAATTAAGACAAGAGACAACCTAACAATAATCAATAACTAGGTTTCATAGATCTAAGAAAACACAAGAATAATTTAGCTAGACATGTTAAACAAGCAAGCATACACACATACAATTGAACATGTGGTAGACAGAGTGATAAATTGGATAAACAAACTTATCTTGTGATGTAGAATAGTGTATGAGACCCTTGAATACTATCCAAGTGGGACTACAATTGTATTAGGGTTTGCTCTCCAAAGTTCTACCTCTTTTAAAACAGAAAAATCGAATTCTATATATAGATTTACAATCACGACGGCGTCACATTTTGCTAGTGACGCGGTCAGGTCGCCGTCATTAGGGTTTCTTTTGGGCCAATTCATTGTTGGGACGACGTCAGTTGATAAGTGTGATGCCGTCAGTCTTCAATAGGGATGTCGTCTGAATCTTAGTTCTTGGGCGTCTAGTGTAGATTTTGTAAGTGACGCCTTCCAGAATTTAGGCGTGACACCGTCGGGCTTTAGGGCCAGAAATTCTACTGAGCCGTCGCGTGCACTTTTGATCAAGTCTTCTATAGAGGGTAGGCGTAGCCCTTTGGTTGGGACGCCTTCAGGTGTGCCGGAGTGCCTTTGATCTTGACTTTGCCATTTTATTCATGTTTTCGCTCATTTTCGTCAAAATGTGCTTCATTCCAGCATTTTGCTTCCAAAAGACCTAAAATGTGAAAAGGAACGATTTTGAGTAGTAACGGATATAAAATATGTCGAATTAGGGCTTAAATGACCCCATAAAAATGTATGTTTTAAATACTTATCAAATATCTCTACACTTGGAATTTGCTTGTCCTCAAGCAAATGTGCTTTTGGCCAATCAATTTATAAGTTAGAGGGCATGAAGAATTGGTTTAAGATAGTCTAAAGCAAGTATAAACGCCACAAAAGTCATAACAAGCACGAAAATTATACACTAGCACCTCACAATTGGCGTTTGAATTCTCTCATCTCTCGGGTTTATATGAAATATAATATGAATGAAAATGGAAGATAAACACTCATTTCCTGGCATAGTACATAGATTATCATAAGCTTGAGAATAGATCAAACATTCACCGCTTTGGCATAAGCACCTACGAATAAATATCTAAGAGGTCTTTACAAGGGTTGTAACGTTAGGCTTAGGGTAGGAAAGTAAAGGGTTTTGTTAGATAAGGGATATTTAGTGGTGGCAAGTCAAAAAATTTATTTTACAAGCATTTAAAGCGTGGCATTGCTAAGCAAAGACTCAAGTCACTAACAATAGATAACTTGAAACAAAATATAAACACAATCTTAAAAACATAAACGTAAATATAGATGTAGGATGGTAGCCCGTACGTTTTTCTCATTCTTTTCAATTTTTTTTTCAACAACTTTTTTTTTCATACCTTTTTACTCTACCATCCTCTACAATAACATCAAAACACTTGGATTATTTAATTACATAGACAAAAGGAATTTGAATTTATCATTCTTTCCCGCTACTTCATAAAATATTACTTTAACCCATGAATCCCAATTGTCCCAAAATTGTATACAAAAGATATGACTCGACTTAGTAACCATGCAAGTAACTAGATAATTGAACTAAGGGTTTAGTAATGATAACAATAATGCACTAAAGATGAGTGCATACAACTATACAAGGTAGGCTAAGGCGATTTGGGTGTAACATTTGGTGGTGGATTGTAAACAATGCTCTTCATTGATATCCGCAAAACCAAAACATCACGAGAACCGCGAAAAAGATAGGCTCTGATGGGTTAACTAGGGTTATCGTGTACTAAAGATGATTACATCGCAAGGGTGTGGGGCAATTACTCAACCGATGTGGAAGATGTAATTATAATACATGTTTAAAACAAGGGTTATCATAATGCCTCTTATCATTTAGTTAATCCTAACTACACAAGTGTAGTCTCACTAGCGATCTTAGAATGCATCACAAAACAAGTTCTAGAATCTGTTATACTACCGGTACACTCACTAAGCATTAAAGGTGAATGTTTTTATTCCTAAAGATCTAGGGGCGAACCTCACATTTTTGGGGTGGAATTTGAGTGGTATACGTTTTTGTGCTAGTCATATAATTCCTATCCATGAGACGCTTTATTAAGACTAAAGTTTAACTCGTAAATGTCATAAAAACTTTAAATTTGGTGCTAAAATTGCCCTAACAAATATTTCTTATGGTTTATTACACAAATTACCAAGGACATGACAAATAATCAAGTGAGTAAATAGTTTCTAAGTTCCCGTTTTATTCTCCCTCCCAACACTTAAACTAAATGTTGTCCCCAATGTTCCCCGACAGTATCAAAGTTATGATAAAGGAAGGTAAGTAAAGGAGAAAGAAACTAATACTCCCCTGATTAGCTCGGTAGGATATGTGTGAAGTTGCGGGTAAATCCTTCTCCAAGAAGAATGCATAAGTAATAAGCTTCTTCCAACATGTGTTTCTTCTTCTTGTCCAATATAACCTGCATACTTATAAGAAAACAAACGGAACCTTTGCGTAAAATCGGCAATAAAACTATATATGACACACAACTATACTAGAAAGCGAGTAAGATATAATGCTTGTGGAATGGCTGTCTGCAGTTTTTTTTAGAAAATTAGGAATTGAGAATTTCCAAAATTACAAGTTACACAGAAAACGAAACTGACATTATGTTTCTACATTTCCTGATATCGTCAGGTGTCAATCCTGACGCCGTCAGGTTGTCCTGACAAAAAGTGGTCTGCTGCGTTTTTCTGGAAAAATTCTGGAACAATTACCTCATTAACAGCTGGAAAAATTCTTGCAATCCATTATGACTCGATACAAGCATTTGACTATAACAAACACACATATATATCAATTTCAATTATTTGTTAATCTCATGTTCATGTTTTTAAAAACATATATGATCTTCCCTACATTTATCTTTTTGTAAAATACCTTTATATGCAATTAAGACGAGGTTAAAAATAAAATAAAACATTTTCACAAAGTCTAACATGAGAATAAACAATAATGAAAAAAATATATAAACACACAAATGAAATTGAAAAACAAAACAAGCAAAAAATTAAGCATGGGTTGCCTCCCACGAAGCGCTTTTCTTTATTTATGAGTCTTGTAGCTAGACTCGAAGCCGTGCTCCTATTTTCCGCATATCTTAGATGCCCATTCGAATGCTTTGGCTCTTCCTTCCCCGGCAGCAGCGCCAAAAAATTGATACGAAGGGTTCGGGGTCGAGAAAACGTCCTTTTCTACGAGCAAACTTTTCAACCTTCTAGGCAGTGAACCTAATCGTTGTAGTGTAGTATGTGATAAGCCCAGGGGATTTATTTCGCTCTCTAGAGGAATATGAATGCTAGAAAGAGATATATGACAAGAAGGTGAGGTTGAAGAAGATTCGTTTTAGTCTTTTTTATGTTTTTTAGAAAGCAATGGTAAAAATATCAGGGTATAAAGATTGGGGGTGGTACTTCTACAGATTTCTACTACTTTTACTACTTATCTAATTATCTAATTAACTAGTTGATAGATTATGCTAATTGTAGATGTGATCGTATTATGATTAAAGATGTGTTTACTTGGATACTATTACTCCCTAGTTATCTCTTATTGGTCGGTTGAATTGTCACTTCCTTTATCTTAATTGGTGCGTTGTATTCCGTTTGGTCGTAGGGTGGTGCCTAATTCCCTAGTTCTATGAATTGCAACTCTCCTTTAGAATACCCGGGATCGGTAAGTACAATGGTATCTCCCCCGAATACTCTACTATCCTAATGCTATAATTCACGCAATATAAACAACGAATAGCCTAAGTGCACTCAAAGGTTTTTTTTTTTTTATTTAGGATGTTCAAGCTTGCAACAATGAAAGAAGCAGCCAGCTTTCTTTAATCTAGCGTCCACCAATTAAGACAAGAGATAACCTAACAATAATCAATAACTAGGTTTCATAGATCTAAGCAAACACAAGTTTAATTTAGCTAGACATGTTAAACAAGCAAGCATACACACATACAATTGAACATGGGGTAGATATAATGATAAATTGGATAAACAAACTTATCTTGTGATGTAAAATAGGGTATGAGACCCTAGAATACTGTCCATGTCGGACTACAACTGTATTAGGGTTTGCTCTCCAAAGTTCTACCTCTTTTAAAACAGAAAAATCGAATTCTATATATAGATTTACAATCGCGACAACGTCACCTTTTGCTAGTGACGTTGTGAGGTCGCCGTCATTAGGGTTTCGTTTGGGCCAAGTCATCATTGGGACGGCGTCAGTTGATAAGTGTGACGCCGTCAGTCTTCAATAGGGATGTTGTTTGAATCTTGGTTAATGGGCGTCTAGTGTAGATTTTGTGAGTGATGCCTTCAAGAATTTAGGCTTGACGCCGTCAGGCTTTAGGACCAGAAATTCCGCCTAGCCGTCGCGTGCAATTTTGATCAAGTCTTCTTGATGAGTGTGTAAATACTCATCATTTTTGTACAATATAAACTGCAAAATCATCTGAAAACACTCAAAAACGCATCAAAATGATAAAAATATCACAAATCAGTGTTTTATGTGTTTTAAATTCAAAAATATCAAAATCAGATGAAAAACATATCAAATTTGCAAAAATTGCAGTTTTAGTCCCCCAAGTTTCTAAAATTGTCAAAACTAGTCCCTGAGTCAAAATTTCAAAAGAAAAATCATCAAAGGTCCTTTTTAAATCATAACTTGTCAAATTTAGTCCTTTGGTGAAAAATATAAAAAGTTTGAGAAAATTACAAGTTTAGTCCTTCAACTTTGAAATTTGGCAGAAATGGCCCCTGGAAAATTGCAAAATGGCAAGTTTGGTCCTTATACTTTTGAAGATTGTCATTTTCAGCTCTTGGAACAAGTTTGATGATTTGACAGCAGTGGTCCCTCAACTTTTCAGAATTACATATTAAGTCCTTGAAATATGAAAGCCTTTAAAACCCATTTGGACCCTTGACTAGTTTTGGACCCCTGTCAATTGCACTTTTGACCCCCCTGTTGATATTAAACCCAGTCAACCCATGGTCAAATAAACACCTACGCGCCAAACCACTGTCCCTCCCAACTTGCTTTCTGCAAGCACCCTGCAACACACAAACCCCCTCCTCCAGCTCACTTTCCACCCAACCTTATCACTCCAAACATTAGAATCCAAGTAACATTGATTACTTCCCCTCCCCTACACTCAATCTCACTCACATGCTCAAAAACAATTTTCCCGCCAAAAGTGATGAATGGTCAAGATGAGCTTCAAGTGATCCAAGGGTTAGGATTTATGGTGGGATTTTCTTAGAAAGATGAGAGAAGCAGCTTGGGGTATAAAAGGATGCAAGAAGAAGCAAGTTAAAGTAGTAGTTAATTTTATAAAAAATTCTTCTTATGTCGTTTTTTTTTATTCATGTCTTAGTTTAATTACAATGTTGTGATTTCAGTTGATTTGTACTTCCTTTAAGTTAAAATACCTTTGTAAGCCACTTTTGAGCATCAATTCTAGTTTTCATATCATTTCCAAGTTTATGAGTTACTGTTGAAAAATTGAGTTCTCAAATCTGTTGTTAAAGCTTCTAAAAACATTATATTTAGTTCATTCATGTTTGTTTAAG
Organism: Chrysanthemum seticuspe; assembly: GCA_019973895.1. Lineage (NCBI taxonomy): Eukaryota > Viridiplantae > Streptophyta > Magnoliopsida > Asterales > Asteraceae > Chrysanthemum > Chrysanthemum seticuspe. Next base: position 78,523,882 of record BPTQ01000001.1, read on the forward strand.
CTTGTTAAAGCTTTTCATAAGCTCTTAATTCATTTTCAAGCATTTTTGAATCATGGTCAACGAAAGTCAACTGGGATTCAATTTGGCAATGGTGATGGAAAAGGGTGATGCAGATGTTGATATGGGTTGGAAATAGCTTAGGTTAGCTTAGGTTTGGGTTTGATGTTGGCCTGCATAAGCTGGGTACATGTGAGTGACTTTCTCACTTTTCATTTTTTTTAGTCATTTTTGCATCTCATGCTTGTTTCTGTTTCTGGGGTTACTATCAGTTTAAACATGTTTCATTAACTGTATTTAAGTCTTATAAGCTCAGTTTGATCACTGGTATTAGCTAGATTAGAAGTTGGCTCATTTAAATATGCAAACAAAAGCTTAAAAGGGTGTTTGGTTTAAGTTAAAGTTTGGGTCAAAAATCATTTTTACCCACTTTGACTTTACAAGTCAAAGTGGTTTTAAGATTTTAAACTTGTTCCAAATGAAGTAAGATTGACTTAACAAGTTGTGTGAAGTTTTGAAAAAACAAACCCCATTTCTGTTTTCTGTCCTGCTCGCCAAAACAGCAGCCATAGCTGCTGTTTACGGGCTTCTTAGGTAGCTTATTTCCCATCTGAAACTTTTCCTAATTGCTTTTCTTACATCCTAGCATACCCACCTCAACATGTATTTAGCTTATTTGCACTTAGGATGTGTTTAGCTTAGCTTAAATAGTACTTAAAATCTGTCCAAAACCCCTCCTGTCCACAGCAACAGCAGCCCCTCTTGACAGCTTATTTATAAGCTGTCAAGTGACCCCACTTGCACCCATTAGCCTTTTTTAGGTTCCCCTTATGCCACATTTTGTATGTTCACTTAGTTTTAGGAATGTAGAAGCTCATAGGAGCTTACAAAATAAGCTAGAAAGTGCCCACCTTGGACTGTTTTATAACAGCAAATCAGCAGCTCTTTTTTGGGCTTTTAAAGCTTGTTTTTAGCTTATTTTATCCTTAGTTATTGCTTAACTTAGTTTCCCCCTTAGTGCTTTTAAGTTGAGTAAATTAGGCGCTTAGTTTTTAGTCCTTTGATTAGCTTTTTAAAGCTTTTCGTGGCCTTTTCAGCCGTTGTTCCAAACAGCAGCTTCGTCTTCTTTTTTTTTACTTTCCCATTTGCATTTTAATTGCTTAATTATTGTTTATTAGGGTGTCGTTGTTCCTTAGTTGCTGTTTTAGGATGATGTTGCTTAGTCTTTTAGCTTGTTTGTAGCTTTTGTTGAATTGTTGTAGCTTATTTTTCCTTGGATTGCTCTTATACCAAACGTACCCATTCCCCTTTTTTTTTTTACATCTGCTGCTGCAAACAGCCAATAAGCAGCTTATTTTTAAGCTTTTGAAAAGTTTGTTTCATAAAAAGTTGTATTTTCAAGTACTTTTCAACTTCTAAAAAAAAGATAATCAAAAAGAAAAAAATAAAGACCAAAACGTGGAGGACAGGGATCGAACCTGTGACCTCCTGCACCTGGTCCACGCCTCACAACAGCAACCCACCACCATCAATGCCCTTGGGTCTTTCTTGTCATCCCTTGCATACTTAATTCTTTTATATACATTTTTACTTTTAGTACTTAATAAGGATTTAGCTTATTTTCTTCTTAATAGTTGCTGATTTTTCAAGTCACTTATTTTTCTTAGATTTAGTTTACCCAAAAGTATTTTTCTGTAAAATTTCGTATTTTTCCAAATTGTTTTACTATTTTTAATAATTAATTTCTTAGTTTTTAGCTTTTAATTCATAATAAATAAATAAAAACTCAAAAAAATATTCCGCTTTTTCCTAAAATTTTCTTTTGTCATGTAGTACGCGAGAAAATTGTTTTTACATTCGTAGGACTTTTATTTTACAAATTTTACGTTTTTGCTTGCGCTCTCGCGCAATTTTTGCATATAACGTTCGTTTTCATTTTAAGTTACGTTTTTAGGTAATTTAAGTTTAAGTTTTAGTTAAAATAGTTTATTTAAGTCATTTTGTTTTATAAAATCACAAAAACATCATTTTAAAAATAGTGATAGCGTTTATTTAATATTTTTTATCTTTTTAATTTTCTTTAATTTGCATTTAAGCCGTTGTAATTTGTTGGCTTTTTCCGTAGTTATAATCAAATCACAATCCCTTTATCCGTTCAAATCTCGCGATCACTATACGTTTGATAATCCATTGCACAGCTCGCTGGGACATAACGACCCGGGGAAACACTATACTCCCCAGATCTTCATTGATTTCGTGCTGAAGCTGTTTTAAGTTTTCTTACGCTTGCGTGAGAGAACTTGACGGTTTTGCGCGGATCACTTCTATAGAGGGAAGGCGTTACCCTTTGGTTGGGACGCCGTCAAGTGTGCTGGAGTGCCTTTGATCTTGACTTTGCCATTTTCTTCATTTTTTTGCTTCTTTTCATCCAAATATGCTTCATTCCAGCATTTTGCTTCCAAAAGACCTAAAATGTGAAAAGGAACGATTTTGAGTAGTAACGGATATAAAATATGTCAATTTAAGGATTAAATGACCCCCTAAAAACGTATGTTTTAAATCCTTATTAGCGATGGAGGCGTAGTTTTGGAAGAACTAGAGATAACTTCAGGAGTACACGAAGTCCCTGCCAATCACAGGTTCCAAAACCGAATCTTGTTCCATAAGCACATAAAAACTGTTCTTTAAATCAACAAGGTTGATATCATCCACCCAATTATTATTCTTACCTTGGAAATCCCGAAATGGATTCGTACTACTAGTAGGATCAGTAGTAGGTTCGTGACAAGAATTAGAACCTACATTAATCGTTGAAGAACCTGTATTCGATTGGACAAAATACTTAGACGTCGATGCTCCTCCATTCTTTGGCCTACTAACTGGCCTATAGTAAAATGAAACTTTAGGATTTTGAAAACGAATCCCATCAGCATGACGATTAGTACCCTGAAGCTTACCTTTTCCTTTCATCTTATAAGCTTCAACGAAACCCTCTTCATCAACCAACGATTTATCTTTCACAATCGGTTTCACTCTCTTAGGATATCCATCATCATTGTGATCAAATAATTTATAAGTCTCACATCTTGGCGGCTTCCACTCATATTCAATATCAAGTTTTTCCAATGAATGACCTGACCCATTAGGGTAAGGGATCGCAACCACAAGAGAGTCAAGTAAGGCTTCCTTCGACGACACTTCTACAAGGGCTCTAGCATAGGAATTACGACCCCACGACTTAAGGCACATCGTACTCATGTAGGAATCAAGCATGATAGGACGACCAATTTGCGTGTAATAAAACTAAGACAAACCTTAGAATACGAAACAACCTGAATATTATGGAGTTTAACCCAAACAGGAGCTAAAGTTATATCATCATTTGTAAGTTTAGTGTTCGGAGTCCAAATATTCAAAAAGATAGGCACCAATCGTATCAACTATAGACCTCCTTCCAACACCCTTTCCATACCCTCTTTGGTTTCAAATTAGAAAAAAAAAAAAAAAAAAAAAAAAAAAAAAAAAAAAAAAAAAAAACCCTTTGTAAACCAAACTTCGCCTATGTATTTCTAACATAATTTTCAACTATTGGAAAAGCGAGTCTCTTACCAATGAAATAACCATACAAAGTATTAGTGAATCTAGAGCTTACCTCATCGATAGCTTCCAAAGGAATGGTGACATTAGCACCAGGCACACAATTTTCATTTCTGATCTCAGAAATCTTAACAGTCTTCTTGGGTGTTTTATCCTTAAACATATCCGCATATGATATAGGAGTAGAACCTGATTGAGGCACCAAATTTGGCACACCCGCATCACTTGTACTCGTACCCACATCAATCTTAGGACCCTTAACCACACTAGATGATCTCCCACCCAACGATTTACCATCAGTATTCAAAGCTTTAGACGCACTTTTATTAATCAGAAACCCTTATCCATTATAAAAACCCACGTACACTAATAGAACATGTAACAAAAAAAGCATGCATCAACAACCAATATAAAAGAAAAACCCTAACTCAAAGTTAGGGTTTTAGACGCTAGAAGCACGAAACACTAACCCATCACAATGATCATAGCATGTGAAGATATAATCGATTATAACAAACCGACGATCTAACAAACCAAAAGTGAATGAATGAAGAATTAATTCAATAAAGATATACCATGCACGAATATAACCGATTCAATAAAGACAACAAAACCGAATGAATGAAGAATTAATTCATCGACCCAAGATAAAGTTAACCAGTTAATTATTAACCAGCCACGAAGTGAACAAGATTAAAAAATTAAAAGGTTAAAAGTCGATCGACGGGAAAATGTTATCGCTTTTTGTCGCTAGTTGATCAAGCACTTGTTTCTCTAAGAACACGATTCGAGCAATACAAAGAGTATGAAAACGTTTTTTTTGGCTTTTTATTCACTTCTCACAAGTTGAATTCCTTTGATGACAACACTCTTAAGTCTCATTGTGCTCATCTAGAAGTTGCACTCAAGAATAATGAACAGTCTGATGTTGACGCGAAGGATCTTTTTGTGGAGTTGAGGTTACTTAAGAAATATTTGCCTAACAAAAATCTGGGACCTTCTGATATTTTGAATTTTCTTAAAGAACACAACTTTTTTCCTAGTGCAATGATTGCATATAGAGTATTGCTCACGATCCCGGTAACCGTGGCATCAGTAGAAAGAAGTTTCTCAAAACTGAAATTGCTGAAGTCTTACTTGAGGTCCACAATGTCACAAGAGAGACTTAATGGATTGGCATTAATAGCAATCGAGAACGGACTATTAGAGAGAGTTGATCACTACAACATTCGTCGCTTTCGCCGGGGACATGTCCCATGTAATACCCTTCCCCGGGGACATATCCCCGCCGAAAGTCCTCTGGCAATACCTTCTCGGTGATACTTTTCCCTGAGACTATTTACAACCTTTACTGGGGACATGTGGGTCCCGCAGCAAATTGTCACCGGTCAAACATGTCCGACGTGGCACTTTGTTTTGCCGTGGACTGTCCCCGGGGAAAAGGGTAACTGATTGGTGCTAAACAGTCAAGTCTAACAGACTTAAAACAGCTCACACACCAAATACAATTTAGATCAGAGGAATATAGGGAATTCCTGGGTCGTTAAGTCCCACGGAGGATGAATTGGTGTTTAAACAACTCAGATGATAGAATGATCACTAATGATAGTGATCAGTAAGGATTTCGATGGATAATTACCTAAAGAAAAGATTTACAAATTAAAGCGACTTAAATGCAAATTAAAAAGATTAAAAAGTTAAAATCTATTAAATAAACGCTATCACTATTTTTACAGGTCGATGAATGTTTATTATTTTATAAAACAAAATAACTTAAATAGACTATTTTAATCAAAACGTAAACTTAAATTACTTAAAAACGTTATTTAAAACGGAAACGAGCGTTATTTACGAAAATGGCGCTGGAGCGCAAGCAAAAACGTAAATTTTATGAAATAAAAGGCCTAAGAGTGTAAAACTAATTTTCTTACAAAATATATGATAAAAGAAAATTTTAGAAAAAAGATTTATATTTTTTTGACTTTTATATTTTTTATTATGATTTAATTACTATAAAACACTAATTAAATGTTTAAAAATACTAAAACTTATTGGAAAAATCTGAAACTTTTTGTAAAAATACTTTATACTATTACAAATTTATAAAAAATACAAACTTAAAAAAAACTAGTTCGAATAAGCTATAAATAAGCTAAATTAAGTGAATAAGCTAAACTGTGAAAACGTATATAAGAGATTTGTTTGTGCAAGTTAGGACAGTCAAAGACCCAAGGGCGCAATGGTTCCAGGTACACTCACTAACACTCTCAAAGGGGTGGAGGTCTCAGGTTCGAGCCTGCCTCCACCCTTTTTGCAAAAACATTTTATTTTTGAAATTTTCTTTTTGCAAACTCTTAAATACAAGAAAATAAGCAACTTTTATAACTGGAGCTTTTTAAGAAAAGTACAAATAAGCTGAGTTTGAGCTTATTGTTTCCAACAGTGGGCTAAAAATGAGAATAAGCACAAGATTAAAGCCAAGTTGGCTTATGAGCTAGAAAATAAGCAACATGTTAACTGAAATAAGCTAGGTGACTGGTGATAAGCTAATAAGTGAATTGAGAAAGCAAAAAGAAATTACAAATAAGCACTGCAAAAGCACTAAATAAGCACAATATTGACAGATTGCACAGGACACTTTTACTTTTACTAGGCACCTTTCAACTTAATTATAAGCACTTTTATAAACTAGAAAATGGAAATAAACACCTGGATTAACTAGATTACCAATTAAACTTTTCAAAAAACTAAAGTACAAGGTTTGGCTTACACTAATAAGCTTTTGGTGAGCTTTTGAAAAATTGGAAAAAGCCACTGAGTATAACTCAGTGTACTGAGTAAGAAAATGGGACAAACTAAAAGCCTGATGCAGGCTTATCTAATAAGCTGCAAACTGAAAAATTAAGCTTGGGACATTTAGATAGCTAGGTTAGCTTTCCAAAGAAACCAAAATCAAAGGCTTAAGCTAAATAACAAGCTCTGTGTGAGCTTGTGAAAGTGGTATCAAAACTGTGCACATGGCACAGTTTTGACTTTTTGAACAAAATGCAAGTTTGACCTTTATGAACTTTGGTTTGATTTTAATGACTGACTAAGTTATAATAAGCTAGGAAAAGATTAAATTAAGCTATGGTACTAAGTTTTAAGCTACTATGGTGAGTTTAGCTATTTAAAACCTCAACAGTGAACTGCTCATGTAAATTAGAAGCTATGTTGACTTTTTATAAAACAAGTACTAGTTGTTTAATGTTTACTTGAGCTAGTAAATGCTATTATGACTTAGAACAACAACAGTTAACAATTCAAATACCTTCTAAATCAGTTTAACATGCAGAACCAAACATCCCTTTTAGAGACTGCTTTTGATCTTTTTCAAAGCTTAACAAAGATTTAGACTATTCCATGACTTACAGACCTTATAATATCTTTTAATAAGACTAAATAAGCATGAAACACTAGTATTAACAACAGGAAACACAAGAATAATGATTATGCTATTTTAACTGTGAAAATAAAATTGTTATAAACTACAAATTGAAAAGAACAACTGACTGGTTTTATGGTTTATTTTAACTTAACTATAGCTAATAAACATTCAAACACAGAGATATAAGCTTAAAAACTCTTAAACAGTAAAAAGCAAGAAATGAGCAAAAGGCTTACAAATGCTTTAATGCTCAAAAATGAGAACTGATTACCAAGGACACCCCTATTAGCTTTCCATAAAGCTTCTAAACCAACATTAATCCAAATTCAGCTCTGCACAGGTTTCTTGATCATTTCCCATGGCTTTTTTATTTTTAACTAATTTCTTGGTAATTTTTGGAAATTTTTTGATTTCAACTCTAAAATGGAATATAAGATTTCTAATAGCTTACAGAAGCTTTAGATAAAGCTTATATGAGCTTTTGAGTCCACTACAACAATTACAAATAACATAAGTCAATTTTTAGATTTTGGCTCAAAATTAAGATTTTGCATAAACTTAAAACTTGCATTAAAACTGAAAGTGATAACTGCAAAGGAGTTATATTACACTGTGAATACTTAAAACAGTACTTAAAAGCTTTAAATTACATTGGAAAGGTAAAATTAACTAAGTCGACATTTTCTAAGCTAAAACTACACTACTTTATTCTACTCTTTTTTATATCTGCTTCTTCTCTCTATATAGATGACCCAAATGTATCTCCCCAAGTTCCTTGCTCTTTCCCAAGTCTCAATTTGACCATTGATGCAGTCAAAGTGATCCTACCCGTTTAAATGATTTTGGCGCCAAAAGTCCAAAAGGTTGCTTGCAGCCTGATATTTTATAATTAAGTAACTTTGGATGGTAGCAGAGGCTTAGGGGACAGGTTTGAGAGATATTTAAGCAATTTGGTAGAGTTTGGAAGAAAACAGGGGAATGGATTGGGTTTTGAGTGAAAATTGGTGGGAAAGGCATTTAATGTGGTGTGTTATAGGGTTGTGAGGTGGAGGAAGTTGGTAACAGGTGTTAGAAGTTGTGGTGAGGTGGAAAAGTGAGGATGAAAACTACTGGTTTTGGTTTAACCAGTGTGGGGGAGAAGGGTGAACAGTACCCCTGGTTTTGGCGCTTGTTTGACCGTTTGACCAAGTTAACGGGGTTGGGTTTTGGGCTTGGGTAGATTGGGCCACAGCTGGTTTAAGTGGATTTGGATTTGGGTTTAATAATAACAAAAGGTCCATTTGGTTTAGCTTATAAGTACAAGGACCATTTGTGTAAAAACAGAAACTTTGAGGGACCAATCATGTAACATTTCTAAACTTATCACAAGGGTTGAACTTGCCAAACTTTGATAGTACAAGGACCATATTTGCATAAAATTCCATTTTATAAGTCCAAGGACTAAAATTGCCAATTTTGTAATTCTAGGGACCAAACTTGTAATTTTCTCAAAACTTTTCTCATAAGGACCAATATTGTCAAATATGAATAGTACAAGGTTTATTTTGATTAATTTCCAATTTTGAAACCTTAAGGACTATTTTTGACACTTTTGCAAAGTTGAGGGACCAAAGTTGTAAATTTGTGATTTTTAAACTTTGAAGGGTTTATTTTGACAACTTTTGAAACTTGGGGGACTAAAACTGCCAATTATGCAAACTTGATACGTTTTTCATCAGATTTTGATGTTTTTGCATTTAAAACATATAAAACACTTGTTTGTGATATTTTTATCATTTTGAAGCATTTCTGAGTGTTTTCAGATGTTTTTGGCATTCTAACAGTATAAAAATGATGAGTATTTAGACACTCATCAATCCCCCACACTAAGATATTGCTAGTCCCTAGCAATGATTTATGAAAAGTTAATGGATTTTATCTCTTTACCAAAAGCCATTACTTCTGGAGTAGCCAATTGTTTCAGTTCAAGTAAGAACTTTGGTACAATGATAACCAAATGATTTTGAGCAAATCATAAGCTGTCAACGGATTTGATTTGTCTTTACCAGGAGCCGTTTGCTTCTGGACTAGCCAACTCTTAGATAAATTATAAATATTATCTTTGGTGAGCCGATTACCAATTATGGATTTTCAACTGCCTTTACCACAAGCCATAAACTTGCGGGCTAGCCAACTTTTTACTAGTTTAAAGATATGGTGAGTTGAACACCATACAATTTTAGGCAAATTGCAAGCCATAAACGGATTTGAGATATCTTTACCAAGAGCCGTTTGCTCCTGGATTAGCCAATCCTTATGTGGGTTAGACATGGTGGACTGATTACCATTTGTTGTGTTTAGTACATAGTACTTCCACTAGATAAAAATTTTTAAAATTTGGCCATTTTGGGGGAAAAAGGGACTAAAAGGGTACATTTAAGATCAAATTCGCCAGAATTTCCCCCCACACTTAGAAATGAATATTGTCCTCAATATTCAAAGTACCGGCTGTTATGCCGAAACTTAGAACGTAAAAAGATAACATTACTAACTAAGTGTAGAAACACAACAATTATTCTCTTTTTTAATATTTATAATTTTTCATTCATTTTTAAGGTCTATATACAACATGTGGGGCATCTCCCCCACACTAGGGTGGTACACACGGGTGAAAACCCATGTTTATGCTACTGTTTTTAATTACCGAGTCGCTAGCTTGACTCGACCCCGAATTAATTTGTTCATGGGGAAGTAAGTGGAAGAAAGAATCTCCATCGGACTTTCATTCAAGATGTTTGTATAAACATTGAAATACGTGAAAGTTCCACACCGATGAGATATACAGAGAACCGGCTCAAAAATGATAAGTTAAATGCCGGGGTCAAAGATAATGTCTTCATTCCCGAAGGAGTGAAGAACAGGAGAAGCAACGGGATAGGTGAAGAAGAGAAAGAAAGTCATGATAATAATCATGATTAACTCATCATCACTCACAGGAGAATTCATGGTTTCATGAATCTTATTAGTTAAGCTCAATTGGTCTAGACATATCCCGGGTGTGTCTAGATCAAAATAGAAGTTATCATACTCCGGTGGAGATATGATATAAGTGAGTTCACAGGAGAACTCCTCAAAGGCGAATGATTCATATTCAGGATTGATTTGACTGAGTTCACTGAGGAACTCCTCAAAAGTGAATGATTCATAATCGGGGAGAGAATTATGAGAATGAGAAGTGGTAATACCACTAATCTTCTCTCCCATATGATCAAAATGAAACGTTTGCAATTCCGGAATAGAATCATTGAACAAAAGTTCACTATCCTCAAAGGGGATAGGATATGAAGTAGGCTTTTCATCAAAAGCCTCGATTCTAGAAATGAGAAGATTAACATTCAATAAAGTAAGACGAAGAGCTTCGTCTTGGATTATTTCTTCATCATTCTCTTCTCCTAAGCTGACAAGCTCAGAAGGTAATTCCCCCACATAACTTATGTCTCCACAAGATAAAGAATGGTCCTCATCAGAATCAGAGAACATCTCAATATGATCATTTTGGAAGACAAGAGGAGGAGGGATATCACACACATGATCAAAAGTTCCCTGTGACTCTCTTGGGATTGGGACAAGGTCCTCAACACTAGACTTTATGAATTCGTCCGATTCCTTTTCAGGAACAGTGTCAAGAAGCTCATCCCCCATGTTCAGAGAGTGAGTGTGAACCTCGGGTGTGATAGCAGTAGACTGAGGGAGTTGAGAAGGACTAGCAGTTATGGATTCTACAAGTTCCATTATTTCTACTGCTAGTGATTCAGTCATATTCTTTTCTCCCTGTATTTCCACGGATGGAATCTCAACTGATGAACTTGATGAATAAAATTGTAGAATATCAAGGGTATCTTCATCATCATCGTCATCAGGAATGAAATGGAATTGAGAGCTAGATTTGAATGCTTTTTGTAGTCCAATTGATTCCCTAACAGTGTTTTCAATGGCAATCTGGGAATCTAATTTAGCAGCCCGTTCCTCAGCTAACAATTCTTCCATGGATTTCTCATGTGACATAGCCGACTCCTCCTTAAGATCTTTTAATAACTCAAGACTCTTCAGTAGAAGGTCTGTCGTAGTTTCATGAGGAGTTGCTTGAATCATTTGGTACTGTGGAGGTTGGTCTTGAGACGAAGAGTCGTAATTGTTACAAGGAAATGGATTCCCTGTTTGACAATCCGAGCTAGAGTGTGGACCTCCACAATACTCACAACAGTACAACTGATGTGGTTGTGAGTGGTATGTGTTGTAGTCATAATTGTTATCAGGAACCTGCTCATAGACAAGCGTGTTTCCTGATTGACAATCAGAACTATAGTGTGAACCACCACAGTACTCACAACAGTAAAACTGCTGAGTATCACAGTGTGGTAACTGATGGAATAAATTAGTTGTGTTATGGTAGGAATAGGGATCTTGGTTATAGACAGACCCGTTTCCTGATTCCACCATGCTACAACTGGGGCAATTGCCACCATTATAAGGACCACCACACCATTGACAATCAAGAGGGTGAGGATAAGACATAGAAAGAATCAAAGGTTTACAGAGGGTAAGAAATGAAGAATCAAAGATGTGAGAGGGTAAAGATGGATATTTTTGGATTTTTGAATAAACATTTTGTAAAAACAAAGAATGAAAATATTTTTGGCGTTGTTAACACTTCAGGAAAAGTGTTAATGAACTTTTTGATTTTGATTAACTTTACAGAAAAACTTTTTACAAACGATGGTATATGTGCAAGTACGGGTCTGGAAATGCTTAAAACACGCTTACAGCCTCCCCGGCAGCGGCGCCAAAATTTGATTGGTGCTAAACAGTCAAGTCTAACAGACTTAAAACAGCTCACACACCAAATACAATTTAGATCAGAGGAATATAGGGAATTCCTGGGTCGTTAAGTCCCACGGAGGATGAATTGGTGTTTAAACAACTCAGATGATAGAATGATCACTAATGATAGTGATCAGTAAGGATTTCGATGGATAATTACCTAAAGAAAAGATTTACAAATTAAAGCGACTTAAATGCAAATTAAAAAGATTAAAAAGTTAAAATCTATTAAATAAACGCTATCACTATTTTTACAGGTCGATGAATGTTTATTATTTTATAAAACAAAATAACTTAAATAGACTATTTTAATCAAAACGTAAACTTAAATTACTTAAAAACGTTATTTAAAACGGAAACGAGCGTTATTTACGAAAATGGCGCTGGAGCGCAAGCAAAAACGTAAATTTTATGAAATAAAAGGCCTAAGAGTGTAAAACTAATTTTCTTACAAAATATATGATAAAAGAAAATTTTAGAAAAAAGATTTATATTTTTTTGACTTTTATATTTTTTATTATGATTTAATTACTATAAAACACTAATTAAATGTTTAAAAATACTAAAACTTATTGGAAAAATCTGAAACTTTTTGTAAAAATACTTTATACTATTACAAATTTATAAAAAATACAAACTTAAAAAAAACTAGTTCGAATAAGCTATAAATAAGCTAAATTAAGTGAATAAGCTAAACTGTGAAAACGTATATAAGAGATTTGTTTGTGCAAGTTAGGACAGTCAAAGACCCAAGGGCGCAATGGTTCCAGGTACACTCACTAACACTCTCAAAGGGGTGGAGGTCTCAGGTTCGAGCCTGCCTCCACCCTTTTTGCAAAAACATTTTATTTTTGAAATTTTCTTTTTGCAAACTCTTAAATACAAGAAAATAAGCAACTTTTATAACTGGAGCTTTTTAAGAAAAGTACAAATAAGCTGAGTTTGAGCTTATTGTTTCCAACAGTGGGCTAAAAATGAGAATAAGCACAAGATTAAAGCCAAGTTGGCTTATGAGCTAGAAAATAAGCAACATGTTAACTGAAATAAGCTAGGTGACTGGTGATAAGCTAATAAGTGAATTGAGAAAGCAAAAAGAAATTACAAATAAGCACTGCAAAAGCACTAAATAAGCACAATATTGACAGATTGCACAGGACACTTTTACTTTTACTAGGCACCTTTCAACTTAATTATAAGCACTTTTATAAACTAGAAAATGGAAATAAACACCTGGATTAACTAGATTACCAATTAAACTTTTCAAAAAACTAAAGTACAAGGTTTGGCTTACACTAATAAGCTTTTGGTGAGCTTTTGAAAAATTGGAAAAAGCCACTGAGTATAACTCAGTGTACTGAGTAAGAAAATGGGACAAACTAAAAGCCTGATGCAGGCTTATCTAATAAGCTGCAAACTGAAAAATTAAGCTTGGGACATTTAGATAGCTAGGTTAGCTTTCCAAAGAAACCAAAATCAAAGGCTTAAGCTAAATAACAAGCTCTGTGTGAGCTTGTGAAAGTGGTATCAAAACTGTGCACAGGGCACAGTTTTGACTTTTTGAACAAAATGCAAGTTTGACCTTTATGAACTTTGGTTTGATTTTAATGACTGACTAAGTTATAATAAGCTAGGAAAAGATTAAATTAAGCTATGGTACTAAGTTTTAAGCTACTATGGTGAGTTTAGCTATTTAAAACCTCAACAGTGAACTGCTCATGTAAATTAGAAGCTATGTTGACTTTTTATAAAACAAGTACTAGTTGTTTAATGTTTACTTGAGCTAGTAAATGCTATTATGACTTAGAACAACAACAGTTAACAATTCAAATACCTTCTAAATCAGTTTAACATGCAGAACCAAACATCCCTTTTAGAGACTGCTTTTGATCTTTTTCAAAGCTTAACAAAGATTTAGACTATTCCATGACTTACAGACCTTATAATATCTTTTAATAAGACTAAATAAGCATGAAACACTAGTATTAACAACAGGAAACACAAGAATAATGATTATGCTATTTTAACTGTGAAAATAAAATTGTTATAAACTACAAATTGAAAAGAACAACTGACTGGTTTTATGGTTTATTTTAACTTAACTATAGCTAATAAACATTCAAACACAGAGATATAAGCTTAAAAACTCTTAAACAGTAAAAAGCAAGAAATGAGCAAAAGGCTTACAAATGCTTTAATGCTCAAAAATGAGAACTGATTACCAAGGACACCCCTATTAGCTTTCCATAAAGCTTCTAAACCAACATTAATCCAAATTCAGCTCTGCACAGGTTTCTTGATCATTTCCCATGGCTTTTTTATTTTTAACTAATTTCTTGGTAATTTTTGGAAATTTTTTGATTTCAACTCTAAAATGGAATATAAGATTTCTAATAGCTTACAGAAGCTTTAGATAAAGCTTATATGAGCTTTTGAGTCCACTACAACAATTACAAATAACATAAGTCAATTTTTAGATTTTGGCTCAAAATTAAGATTTTGCATAAACTTAAAACTTGCATTAAAACTGAAAGTGATAACTGCAAAGGAGTTATATTACACTGTGAATACTTAAAACAGTACTTAAAAGCTTTAAATTACATTGGAAAGGTAAAATTAACTAAGTCGACATTTTCTAAGCTAAAACTACACTACTTTATTCTACTCTTTTTTATATCTGCTTCTTCTCTCTATATAGATGACCCAAATGTATCTCCCCAAGTTCCTTGCTCTTTCCCAAGTCTCAATTTGACCATTGATGCAGTCAAAGTGATCCTACCCGTTTAAATGATTTTGGCGCCAAAAGTCCAAAAGGTTGCTTGCAGCCTGATATTTTATAATTAAGTAACTTTGGATGGTAGCAGAGGCTTAGGGGACAGGTTTGAGAGATATTTAAGCAATTTGGTAGAGTTTGGAAGAAAACAGGGGAATGGATTGGGTTTTGAGTGAAAATTGGTGGGAAAGGCATTTAATGTGGTGTGTTATAGGGTTGTGAGGTGGAGGAAGTTGGTAACAGGTGTTAGAAGTTGTGGTGAGGTGGAAAAGTGAGGATGAAAACTACTGGTTTTGGTTTAACCAGTGTGGGGGAGAAGGGTGAACAGTACCCCTGGTTTTGGCGCTTGTTTGACCGTTTGACCAAGTTAACGGGGTTGGGTTTTGGGCTTGGGTAGATTGGGCCACAGCTGGTTTAAGTGGATTTGGATTTGGGTTTAATAATAACAAAAGGTCCATTTGGTTTAGCTTATAAGTACAAGGACCATTTGTGTAAAAACAGAAACTTTGAGGGACCAATCATGTAACATTTCTAAACTTATCACAAGGGTTGAACTTGCCAAACTTTGATAGTACAAGGACCATATTTGCATAAAATTCCATTTTATAAGTCCAAGGACTAAAATTGCCAATTTTGTAATTCTAGGGACCAAACTTGTAATTTTCTCAAAACTTTTCTCATAAGGACCAATATTGTCAAATATGAATAGTACAAGGTTTATTTTGATTAATTTCCAATTTTGAAACCTTAAGGACTATTTTTGACACTTTTGCAAAGTTGAGGGACCAAAGTTGTAAATTTGTGATTTTTAAACTTTGAAGGGTTTATTTTGACAACTTTTGAAACTTGGGGGACTAAAACTGCCAATTATGCAAACTTGATACGTTTTTCATCAGATTTTGATGTTTTTGCATTTAAAACATATAAAACACTTGTTTGTGATATTTTTATCATTTTGAAGCATTTCTGAGTGTTTTCAGATGTTTTTGGCATTCTAACAGTATAAAAATGATGAGTATTTAGACACTCATCAGTAACTAAAGTTTATCTTTAACTCCTTCGCCGGGTGCATGTCCTCGGGAAAAATGAAAAACTAATATTATCTATGACACTTTCGCCGGGGACATGTCCCCGGTGAAAGCCTTTGACCCATTTTGCAGAAAATTGCTGCAAAATGGGTAATTTATAGATTTTTTTTCGGAATTTTTTCGGAAAAAATCTACAATGTAACAACTTGTTTTCAACCTATTTTATGCTACAACAACACAAAATCGCTAAACATAATATCATATATAACCAAATGGTCCAAATTCGCTACAACACAATCGATAACATAAAATTTGTTTCCAAAATCGCCAACGGTCCAAAACTATACATAAGCTACCTATACGCAAATGGTCCAAAACTATACTTATAATCCATTTAGCGGGAATCCTAACCATGTTATTCTCTACAAACATATCCTAACACATAAGGCTCGAACTCGTGTTCGCCAGGTGGTTTTGTCAGTTGACTTCCGATATCTTCTGCTTCTTTGGGTTTGTCCAAAGCTTAACCTGCGTATTTTAAATAGTTTAGGGTTTTAGGTAATGAGAACTATCCAAGCATCGGGTATCAAACCATTAGGGTTGAATTGGTCATTTTAACAATTAGGGTGGGAGGGTATGATGGTGGATTTTGGGACCTAAACCAAGATCTTGGCAGGGTGTTGGGGGTCCACCCCCTTTCATGTGTAATAGCACTTTAACTAGGTTAATGAGATCATGTTGTTTATTTTGCTTGTGATACAAAAGATTTGATCATGTTTGCTTACGACTTTTTAAACAATGTGTCTAGGGTTGAGGGTTGGTGAAAACATGAGAATGGTGTTAGTGTGTCTAGTTAAAGTGCTATTACACCATTTCCCGACAACATTTCATTCTGTTTCTTACAATGATCTTCCAAAAAACTCACCAAATTCTCTCTTATATTATCAAACAACAAAAATGAACTTAGCGGCGGTGACACGTGGCTTCTCTGATGGTTTACGGCGAGGAGGTACACGGTTTCTTAGTCCAGTAGATACAGGAAAGTGTACAGCCCATTTCTGGTTACGGTTTGTTATGGTTACCTGATGATGAGAGTTGAATCTTGAAGGGTAGAAAGGTGGTGCAAAATGGTTTAGCCCTTCTTTGAGAGTTCATAACTGTGTGTGTATTTTTAGTCTGTGTTTTTTGGTGAGAAACTCTATGTGTGTGTGAGAGAGAGAGAGAGGGGTCGGAGATTATAAGAAGATAGATGAAAGGGTTTGTAATGATAGTGATGGCGAGTGAAGTGGAGTTAATGAGGCACCCTCACAAACCCTTTCATATCTCTCGCCACCATTATATCTCTATCATTACACACCATTTCATACCTCTTCTTATCATCTCTGACCTCTCTCTCTCACACAAACTCATGGAGTTTCTCACCAAAAAACACACAATAAAAACACTCTCAAACCATGCTAATCCCTTTTGCACCACCTTTCTACCCTTCAAGATTCAACCCTCATCATCAGGTAACCATAATAAACCGTAACAAGAAATGGGCTGTACACTTTCCTGTATCTTCTGGACCAAGAAACCGTATACCTCCTCTCCGTAAACCACCGGAGAAGCCACATGTCACCGCCGCTAACTTCATTTTTGTTGTTTGATAATATAAGAGAGAGTTTGGTGAGTTTTTTGGAAGATCATTGTAAGAAACAGAATGAAATGTTGTCGGAAAATGGTGTAATAGCACTTTAAATAGACACACTAACATCATTCTCATGTTTTCACCAACCCTCAACCCTAGAAACATTGTTCAAAAAGTCTTAAGCAAACATGATCAAATCTTTTGTATCACAAGCAGATGAAACAACATGATCTCATTAACATAGTTAAAGTGCTATTGCACATGAAAGGGGGTGGACCCCAACACCTTGCCAAGATCTTGGTTTAGGTCCCAAAATCCACCATCCTACTCTCCTACCCTAATTGTTAAAATGACCAATTCAACCCTAATGGTTTAAAGGGTCTTTTTGATACCCGATTCTTGGATAGTTCTCATTACCTAAAACCCTAAACTATTTAAAATACGCAACAACATATCTTACCTTTTGGTCTCGGCTGTGGTCGCGGCTAGGCCTCGGCTTGGCACCCGTGACACCCTATATTCCTACAAGTATAAAAGCAAAGCACATAATAAGCGGTTACAGATACATTAAGCTACATTCAAAGTATATGGTAAATCACTGAAATTAACACATCAAAGTTTTGGCGAAACTTTTCATAAAAACTTTTCATGAAATTAACACTTCACATATCGCCATGAGTTGTTGCTCCGTTGATGGCTCAATTTGACCAAAAACTATCTGAAAAACATATTCCAACCAACTCAAATAAGAATCACTAATGTTTTTATAAGAGTAAATTAAATATATTAAATTACAAGAAAGACATAGTTTTAGTTCCTTGATGACCAATCACCTAAACATTTGCTGTATGTAAATTCTAGTTACCATGGTCACAGTCTTTGCAACATAGAAAAAGTAGAGTAACTTTTTTACCATATTTTATTTTTCATGTTCTAATTAACATAAGATATGAAGACAGCTTAACATGAGGAGAAAAAGGAACTCGTCTTCATAATATTTTCAAATAAATAGAACACTTCAGTCATAACAACATATTATGATTATTCCAATTTTTTTCATATAGTCATAACAACATATTATTTGGCATGATATTGACCTAATAATCAAACTCTCCTACAAACCAAAGAACTATTTATTATGTTGTTCAATACACTTGCATTCACAAAGAGCAAGAGAGAAAAAGAGATGTACCTGCAGCATAAATGCCACGACCAACACTGTGGTGACGTTGTTGTGGTGGTGGTGGTGTTGTTGTGAGGAAGTGGTGGCGTTGTTGTTCTGGTGGCGGTGTTGTTGTGAGGAAGTGGTGGTGTTGTTGTGGTGGTTGCAACACAGCAGCTGAGAGAAGTGGGTGAGGAGTAGATTTTTTTTTATCTCAAAGTGAAACAGATCTGCGTTAATAATTGAGGTATTTTTTACGTTTCACTTTTCCCGGGGATAGGTCCCCGGAGAAAGTGTGGTTTTTCTTCTAGTGTTACATTTGGCGGGGACAAGTCCCCGGAAAAAGTAATGGCGGGATAAAGTAAAATGAAAGGAGGGAAAATGAAAGTTTTGACCAAACTTTCAGCGGGGACATATCCCCGGGAAATGCTTTAATTATTCAATTTTCTTTTTCAAAAAACTCTTTATTATCATTTTAAATAATTAAAATAAATAATAAATCAGTTTAAATTTAACCTAAAAATTATAAAATTAATTTAAGTATAAGTGATATGGTATACGTATCATGTTAAACGACTACTATTATACGATCAAATGTTGTACTCAGTAAACCACAAAACTTTTCGTACAATGTAACTTTTAACCATTTTTTTTGTTTAACTATCTTTTATTAATCGGGACATGAAGGTAGTCTATTTCAACGGCCGAATATAGGTGCTATGGTATACGTATCATGTTAAACGACCGACTATAGGTGCTATGGTATACGTATCATGTTAAACGACCGAGTATAGGTGTTATGGTATACGTATCATATTAAACGACCGACTATAGGTGCTATGGTATACGTATCATGTTAAACGACCGAGTATAGGTGCTATGGTATACGTATCATGTTAAACGACCGACTATAGGTGCTATGGTATACGTATCATGTTAAACGACCGACTATAGGTGCTATGGTATACGTATCATGTTAAACGACCAACTATAGGTGCTATGGCCAACTCGTTCTCTATATTTGTGAGTACTTTGTCATGATTACCATGTTCGTGAACAGAAGAGTTTTACTCAAACTCAAGTTTTTTAAAAGTTAAAAATTGTAGGGTGGGGAATAAAACTTTGGTAATTCCGTAAACAAAAGAGTTTACATTAATAAACAAGTTAAAAGACGGTAAATTTTGTTGTTGCAATACAACTTTGCTTGTTCTTTGGAGCTTTATTACCATTAGACCCCTTAATCGTTGCAAGTATTTGACGGTAGGCAATTTGCGTGCGCTATACATCATATTCAATATTAACAAGCTCAACTTGCACCACTACACATTACTAACCAAACTAAAAAAAGTAACGAAAAATTTCTTGGAATGATTACAAAAAAATCACATCAATTAAAAACCCGCCATAACTCATATCTCTCTCACATACTTATTACACCAAGAAAACACACACTTGACACTGATGCTTCATATTCTTCATTAAAAAATAGTTCATTTCATATGATCATCACAAAAAAAACTTCAAAAAATTCAAACTCTTAAACAACATTGTTTGATCATAATGGATTTTTTTAACTTGCATGTTGGAAAAAGAACTAGACATCAATGGCAACTCTATGCTCAAGGTAGTAACTTGTTTAAATATTTGATCAACTTTTTATTATATGTTTAGATGTGTTACAATATAATAGTGTTTGGTAAAAAGAATATTATCATGTAAATTTCTGACCCAAACGTATCAAGAACTCGAGTAAAGAGATATATTGACGATTGGGTTATTTATGTTATTCCAAGCATCGGGGTTTTAGTTATGTATTAATAGTTGCAATAAAGTGTATTTTTTTAAAATATAATTTTTGCCGGGGACATGTCTCCCGGGAAAGGTTTGGCGGGAATTTTCCCGCGTACAATTAGCATGCTTTGGACTTTTGGTCAAACTTTGGTGAATGTAAAATACACTTTCAGCGGGGACTCGTCCCCGGAGAAAGATTGCGTTGAATTTTGACTATCCGGTCAAAATCCAGTTAACTTTTTCCGGGGATATGTCCCCGCGGAAAGTATGCGTTGAAATTTCCACAACAAGTCAGCGAATTCATGTGCCACGTCAGATTCAATTTTGTCGTTTAGTGACTTTCGCCGGTGACTTTTTGTCTCCGACGAAAGTCTCCTCGCCCGTCTATCCGATTGTTGTAATGGATTATGAAGCTTTAATTAACAACTTTGCTTCAAATAATGCGAGAAGAAGTGCATTTTTCAAAAAATAAGTTGCACTATTTATAGCTATTTGTTAGAGTGATTCACTAATGTGCTGTTAGTTTTTTTTTATATGTCTTTCTCACATGTTTCAATTTTTTTTTTATTGTTATGAATTTTTATACTAGTATTTAAAGTATTTGTGTTTAAGAGGCCTAATTTTTTGTAACTGAACAGGGCATCCAATTTTTATGAGACGGCCGTGATTCAAATCCATCAATGATATTCTCATTATATCTATAAATTAAATTACGAGACTTTACTATAGCAAGTAATCGACAAAAGCCAACTAACCATGGCGAAATTAGTAATCGAAAGCATGTCGTCGACACGTCGAGCAGCTTTTGCCGCCGTTAGCTAATTTTGGAAACTCGCTTCTTCGGCTGCCGCTTTCGGTCTCTTTTGTTGCCTCTTTCGTTGGCAGTTCTTTCTTTCACTTAAACACACCCACAATGGGTTTATTTTTAAGGTTTTCATTTTCTTTAATGAGGTTGTATCAAGTTCTATATGAAGCATTAGTGGTTGTTAATCTCAATCAGTGTTATAAATGTTGTATGCATGCATGAGCATTATCTTCTGTATCATATGTTTTTCATGGATCATTGTTATAAATGGTAAAAAAATTATTCATGAACAGTGTATCAACTTTTTAACTATATGTTAGTCCTAAGCTTCAAAACCATGTTCTTATGTGCGTGTATCGATGTTTTTTTATTTGTATATCAATATCATAGCGTAAAGTTAACACATAATTGTATTATTAATATTTTAAAAGCAAATGAAGGATCCAACCAAATCGTGTGACTTCACAAATCAACAATGTTGTATCAATATTATGTATATTTTCATCGAAGATTCAAGTGTATCAATATGATTTTTAATTTGTACCGAAGATTATAATGATATAATTGTCGTAAACTCATGCATGAGCTAGTTGTGTATTAATTTATGTTTTCATGTTATCATGTATCGACATTATAACCTTGTGTATTATTATTAAAATAGTATCAAATCTTGTAAGTTCAATCAGTTCATGTGTCAATTTATTTTATTTGTGCCTCAATATAAAATAGTCGATTGGTCTTCAAGTGTAAGGAACGGTTGCAACAGTAACGAAAATTTTAAATTTAAAAAATGGTGTTGAAAACCAAAGAGGAAAATGATAAGCGCGTTGTTTTGGTTTATATGGGGCTAAAAAATTGCCATCAACTTTGAGTAAATTACCACATTGACCATTTCACTTAATCGGATTTAATCACATCGTTATTAATACATACGGTCCATATTAGTTCTTATTCTTTTTTACTTTAAGTATACACACACAATTGTGAGGAAGTTAAAATAAAAATACACCTTAATTTTATCATGGAGAAGTTTGATACGACTCTTACGGATAGTATCGAGATAGGGCACCTCTTTTAGTGGGTGCTAGCTCCTTAAGAATTGAAGAAGAAGAATAAGAGAGATTTAATTATCGGTTCATAACTTTCATTGATAAATAATGGGGTATAAATACCCAAACAACCCTAACTTGTAAACAAAGACATTCCAATAAACATTCCTAACAATTAGAAAGATAGATAACTATCCAACGACATAATCTTTATGCCAAATCGGAATAGTTGTGAACCTCTTGGGCCGACCTTCTTGTGGGCCTTCTTGCAAGCCGGTCGTAACATTCTCTTCTCCTTCGGAAACTACCTTGTCCTCAAGGTAATGAGATGGATAAGCGGCCTGGAACTCGGACAACCATTCCCAAGTAGCTTCCTCGGGCGAACCGCCACTCCATTGAACCAAGACCTGACGAGTTTTCTCCCCATTACGCAAAACATCACGCTTTGCACATATTGCTAGTGGCTGCTCCAAAGGTTGACCCTCATGTTCTTCCTCCGGTAGTTCAACAACACCCCCATTACCAATCCCTGTAAATGGTTTAAGAAGAGACACATGAAAAACCGGGTGTATTTTACTGGTGGGCGAAGGCCTAAACGATACGCCACCTTCCCAACACATTCCAACACCTTAAATGGCCCATAGTATCTTTTGGCTAACTTGTTGGAAAGCCTTTTTGCTAACGTGACCTGTCGACATGGCTGTAATTTTACAAGCACTTTTTCACCTACGTTAAATTCAACGTCGCGCCGTCTACGGTTAGCCTGCATTTCCATCCGATTACGTGCAGCCAACAAATTTTGTCTAAGTTGTCGTAGCAACACATCTCGCTCCACCAATACCTCTTCAACCGCTGCTACTTTGGAAGATCCTGGTGGATACGGAATTATGGCAGAAGGTACGCGTCCATATAAAGCCTGATAAGGAGTCATCTTGATACTACTATGGAAACTTGTATTATAACTATATTCGGCCCAAGGCAACAATCGTACCCATTGGTGGGGTCGATCTGAAACCATAGCCCATAAATACTGCTCAAGACCACGGTTAACCACCTCTGTTTGTCCATCCGACTGCGGGTGATATGCCGAGCTATAGTTTAACCGCGTGCCACTTGCTTCAAACAATTGCTTCCAAAATTTACTAACAAAAATTGGATCTCGATCAGATACTATAGTTTTAGGGTACCCATGAAGCTTAACAACCATATCCATAAATAACTCGGCCACTTTTGTTGCATTAAAGCTGGTAGGCAAAACACCAAAGTGCGCATATTTAGTAAAACGGTCTACCATTACAAGAATAACTGTTAATCCCTTCGAAGCGGGTAACCCCGTAATAAAGTCCATGGAAACATACTCCCATACCCCGGTTGGAATTGGCAGAGGTTGGAGCAAACCGCCTGGAGCCTGGGTCGAATATTTAATTTGTTGACAAACCACACACCGTTTAATAAAGTCCTCAACCGCCCTACGCATTCCTTTCCAGTAAAATAATGCCGCCAAACCAACTAGCATCTTCTTCGACCCCCCATGACCTGCACTTGCTGTAACATGAAATTCTGAAAGTAAAGGTTCTTTCAACTTAGAATCCTCTCCAATAAAGTACCTACCACGAAACAAAAGCAACCCCTGCTCACGATGAAAACCCTCCAAGACTTCACCCTCGTCCATCCGTTGATGAATCTGACAAAGCTAGCCCAAAGTCTCATTCTCTCGTTTCAAATCGTCAAGCAACCCCACAATGGGTCGACTAAAAGCCATAAAAGCTGCTATGACCTCTGCGGCCTCTTCAAACACACGGGACAACGCATCCGCTACAAGATTCAATGCCCCGGACTTATATTCAATATTAAAATCAAACCTCATAAGTTTCCTTACATATTTTTGTTGAAGAGGTGTTTGAATCACTTGTTGCATGAGCTCCTTGATACTCATGTGGTCGGTACGAATGGTAAACCGACGCCCAACCAAGTATTGACGCCACTTATAAATGGCTTCGACAATAGCAAAGAGTTCCTTCTGATAAGTCGCAGCAACCCTCAAGCGATGTCCCAATTTGCGACTAAAATAGCCTAGTGGCTGGCCCTTTTGAAGTAGTACATCACCAATTCCCACAGCTGAAGCGTCGGCTTCAATTACAAAAGGCTCATTAAAATCAGGAAGAGCTAAAATAGGTGCCTGAGTTAACTTATCCTTAAGTGCAGTAAAAGCCTTGTCTTCTTGTTCCACCCACTTGAAGCCATTTTTTTGAAGAAGGTTAGATAAAGGTGCGGCCACAGTAGCATAGTCTTTGATAAACCATCTGTAATACCCCGCGAGCCCGAGGAACCCACGTACTTTTCGTTGTGATGTAGGAGCGGGCCAATCAATTACGGCCGATACCTTCTGAGGGTCTACCTCAACACCTCGACCCGAAATTATATGCCCCAAATATTCAAGTGTCGCCGCTCCAAACACACATTTGGATTTCTTGACATAGAACTCGTGATCCTGTAAACACTTAAAAATACATTGAAGATGTTCCAGGTGTGCCTCTAAAGAAGTACTATAAACCAATATGTCATAAAAAAAACGATAGCGGATTTGCGCAAGTAGGGAGAGAATAACCGATTGATAGTTGATTGAAAAGTGGATGGCGCATTCGTAAGCCCAAATGGCATCACCAAAAATTCATAGTGTCCATCGTGCGTACGAAAAGCCGTTTTGTACACATCCCGATCATGTACTCGAATCTGATGATAACCCGCCCGCAAGTCAAGTTTGGTAAAAATCACAGCCCCTCCCAACTCGTCAAACATCTCATCCGCGATTGGAATTGGAAATTTATCTTTGACCGTGGCTTCATTTAACGCCCGATAATCCACACAAAAATGATAGCTCCCATCTTTCTTTTTCACTAGCAAAACCGGCGATGAAAAAGGACTATGACTCTTACGAATTATCCCTTGGCTTAGCATCTCACTAACCAACTTTTCCATCTATCCTTTTTGATAGTGTGGATAACGATAGGGTCGGACATTAACAGGTTTTGTATTGGGATATAAATGTATTTGGTGATCAATACTACAGTGTGGTGGCAGAGTGGTGGGTACCTGGAAAATGGATGCGAACCGAACCAATAGTTCGCTGATATCAGGGTGCGGATCAACATCAGCTTCAGTTGAGCTCCCCTCTTTATCCGTAACCTGATCAAAGTTATATAGTTCATATACCCCATAAATGTCCTCCGTCTCCAGTAATGTCCGCATGTGGTGCAAACCAATACGCTTCATGCATAAGGATTCCTCACCACGTAACGTATACGCCTGACCTAACCACTTCAACTCTATTGTTTGCTCTGAATAATCATGGGTCACTTTTCCAAGTTGCTGCAACCATTGTATACCCAACACTATATCGGGACCCTTCATGGGTAGTACATACAGATCCACATCCACGCGTAACCCCTGGATGTTGATTGATACATGAACACACTTATTTTCACACAAAAGAGTCGCACCACTACCAATAGAAACTTTAAAAGGTTTTGTACCAGTGAGTGGCAACTTCATACGTTCCACGACTTCTGGTTGCATGAAATTGTGAGTACTACTATTATCGATCAGAATATGCACCTTACTTGCCCCTATCGTGCCCCATAACGGTAGTAATCGCGGATTGCCGTAGCCCACCAAAGAATTCAAGCATGATACATCCCCACTTTCCACAACATCATCCTGCTCCTCTTCCGTCGACTGTTCCCCAACCTCCTCCTCATTGGCCATAAGCAACAAAAATTTGCCAGGACATTTATGACCCCGTACCCACCGATTATCACAATTAAAACATAAGCCCTTACTAAGCCGCTCCTAGCGTTCCGCGGGCGAAATCCATTTAATAGCTAATGGTTTGGCAGTAGCATTGTTCATACCTGATGTTGGAGTGGGTAGCAACGGGGTTTTACTCGGTTGGGACACCGCGGTTGGTTGAGCTACCGTGGCTTAAATTCGTGGTGAGTAAGCCCTTTGCGATCCTCCACCTGATGTGACAATAGTCGTCTGGCCAACAGGGGACATCCGCTGATCATCCAAACGTGCCTCAGTAACCCTGGCTAATGCAAACGCATCTCCCAAGTTCGTGGGTTTTGCAACAAGTAATTCCCGTTGTAGGTTTGGTTTAAGCCCAGAAACATAAAACGAAATAAGCAAATTCTCGGATATACCAGTAAACCTATTCATTAATTTTTCAAACTCACTTTGGTATTGAGTGATTATACCAGTTTGTAACAATTTTGATAAAGCCCCATGCGGATCCTCATACTTCGAAGGTCCGAATCGATTCTTGACACTTTCTACAAACGCATCCCAGTTGGTGATCAACCCATTCCGCGTCATCCAACGAAACTATTCCGCAGCTTCACCTTCGAGGTTGAATCCCATAATCCGTAACCGTTGATCAACTAGAGTATTTAGCAAAGAAAAATACTCAGTGATAGAAAAAATCCAGCTTTCTGGATCGGTGCCTGTGAATTTAGGGACATCCAACCGCATTGAACGTGGCAACATCGACCCTGCGTCACCACCTCCCCCCTGACGGTTTTGGATCAAACTCTTTGTAGCCTGTAACTCTAACTGTAACGCAACAAGCTGAGCTTGCAGGGCGTCGGCCTGCTGTTGATTAGCCGTTGCCTGCTCTTTAAGCAACAACCGAATTTCCTCCGCGTCCATGGCAATGAAAGCACCAGTTGATACGACCCTTACGGATAGTATCGAGATAGGGCACCACTTTTAGCGGGTGCTAGCTCCTTAAGAATTGAAGAAGAAGAATAAAAGATATTTAATTATCGGTTCATAACTTTCATTGATAAATAATGGGGTATAAATACCCAAACAACCCTAACTTGTAAACAAAGACATTCCAATAAACATTCCTAACAATTAGATAAAGATAGATAACTACCCAACGACATAATCTTTATGCCAAATCGGAATAGTTGTGGACCTTTTGGGTCGACCTTCTTGCAAGCCGGTCGTAACAAAGTTACAAAGATTCGTAATAAAGGTTTCCAAAAAGTTCCACAACAAAGAGAAAACCGTTAAAATAAGTGATTAAAAATGTGAAAAATTATTTTTGTGACCAAAAAATTGCGCACAAAATTTTAAGCATAAGAAGAATGTTGCATTAGGTTTTTTATTTTTATTTTGTGCAAAAATAAAGAGCTAAAGAATTACAAGTTCTAAAAGCTTTTTCACTACTTTTATATATTTTGAGCCTCATCTTTGTTGTGAGAATTTTTAAGACACTTCCCAAAATTGTCCCTTTTCGATCCTTGATAGCATTCCCACTACAAAAACGCCTTTATCTTAATTTCATCCTATTGTGGTAATACGTAACTTTTTGTAATTTTTAAAGGCTATATTATGGTAACTGTAATATATAATATGTAATATATAATATACTAGCTTATAAGACCCGTGGAATCCACAGGTTTTTAGAAGAGATATTGCAAAAAAATGAAAAATTAGTCTCTAAACAAAATAACGAAAAGAACGAAAGTAAACAGAGTGAATCATTTATTCGAAAGTAATATGAAGTTATAAGTCAATTATAGTATATAGTATAATGCTTGTAAGTAATAATGTAATAAACGCCCATGCACGTGAGCTCCAATCTTGACCGCCTTTAAAAAGCAAGTGTATGTAGTGGAGATAAAGTGATAAGCCAATAAACATTTATTAACAACCTAATAAAGCATAAAAATAAGGTGTAAGTAAAATATTTGTGTGACTGATAAAACATATAAAAAACAATGGCATATCACATGATATGAATATTCGTACGTACCTCTTAAAACTTAATAAAAGACCGTGAAGAACCTCTTTGTAGACTACATTTGTAGTACTCTTTGATAAATTACCATCTACATCAAGTAGATCCCACAAGTAGATCCAGTTTTGATAATCATATAGGTATTAAATCCAGTTCTGCTCATAAAAAACAATCATCTAAAAAATAACAATTTATCTAAAAAAATGCCAAGTAAAAAATTTAATATGTATTATATAGGAAGTAAATTCTGCTCATAAAAAACAATCATCTGAAAAATAACAAATCATCTAAAAAATGCCAAATTTTTAGTTTTTATATGAACCATATAGGAGTAGATCCAGTTCTGCTAATAAAAAACAATCATCTAAAAAATAAGAATTCATCTAAAAATGTCAAATAAAAAGTTTAATATACACCATATAGGAAGTAGATCCAGTCATACTTATAAAAAAAATTATCTAAAAAATAACAATTTATCTAAAAAATGCCGCACGAAAAGTTTATATGGAGCATATAGCAAGTAGATCCAGTTCTGCTCATAAAAAAACAATCATCTAAAAATAACAATTCACCTAAAAAATGCCAAATTTTTTGTTTTTATATAGACCATATTGGAGTAGATCCAGTTCTGCTAATAAAAAACAATCATCTAAAAAATAAGAATTCATCTAAAAAATACAAAATAAAATGTTTAATATGGACCATATGTGAACTAGATCCAGTCCTGCTTATAAAAAAAAATCATCTAAAAAATAACAATTCATTTAAAAAATGCCGCATAAAAAGTTTATATGAACTATATAGGAAGTAGATACAGTGCTGCTCATCGAAAACAATCATCTAAAACAATCATATATGAAGTAGATTCAGTTCTGCTCATAAAAAACAATTATCTAAAAAATAACAATTTATCAAAAAAATGCCAAATAAAAAATTTAATATGGACCATATATGAACTAGATCCAGTTCTGCTCATAAAAAACAACCATCTAAAAAATAACAATTTATCTAAAAAATGCCAAATTTTTAGTTTTTATATTGACCATATAAGAGTAGATCCAGTTCTGCTCATCAAAAACAATCATCAAAAAAATAAGAATTCATCAAAAAAATGCCAAATAAAAAGTTCAATATGGATCACATAGGAAGTAGATCCAGTCCTGCTTATAAAAAAATCATCTAAAAAATGCCGCAAAAAAAGTTTATATGGACCATATAGGAAGTAGATCCAGTCCTGCTCATCTAAAACAATCATCTAAAACAATCATATAGGATGTATATCCAGTTCTACTCATAAAAAAAAATCATATAAAAAATAAAAATTCATCAAAAAAATGCCAAATAAAAAATTTAATATGGACCATATAGGAAGTAGATGCAGTTCTGCTCATAAAAAACAATCATCTGAAAAATAACAAATCATCTAAAAAATGCCAAATTTTTAGTTTTTATATGAACCATATAGGAGTAGATCCAGTTCTGCTAATAAAAAACAATCATCTAAAA
Organism: Chrysanthemum seticuspe; assembly: GCA_019973895.1. Lineage (NCBI taxonomy): Eukaryota > Viridiplantae > Streptophyta > Magnoliopsida > Asterales > Asteraceae > Chrysanthemum > Chrysanthemum seticuspe. Next base: position 78,553,313 of record BPTQ01000001.1, read on the forward strand.
AATAAGAATTCATCTAAAAATGTCAAATAAAAAGTTTAATATACACCATATAGGAAGTAGATCCAGTCATACTTATAAAAAAAATTATCTAAAAAATAACAATTTATCTAAAAAAATGCCGCACGAAAAGTTTATATGGAGCATATAGCAAGTAGATCCAGTTCTGCTCATCAAAAACAATCATCTAAAAAATAACAATTCACTTAAAAAATGCCAAATTTTTAGTTTTTATATAGACCATATAAGAGTAGATCCAGTTCTGCAAATATATAACAATCATCTAAAAAATAAGAATTCATCTAAAAAAGGACAAATAAAAAGTTTAATATGGACAATATAGAAAGTAGATCCAGTTATGCTCATAAAAAAAATCATCTAAAAAATAACAATTCATCTAAAAAAATGCCACATAAAAGGTTTATATGGACTATATAGGAAGTAGATCCAGTGCTACATATCGAAAACAATCATCTAAAACAATCTATAGGAAGTAGATCCAGTTCTGCTCATAAAAAACAATCATCTAAAAAATAACAATTCATCTAAAAAATGCCAAATAAAAAATTTAATATGAACCATATATGAAGTAGATCCAGTTCTTCTAAAAAAAAAACAATCATTTAAAAAATAACAATTTATCTAAAAAATGCCAAATTTTTAGTTTTTATATTGACCATATAAGAGTAGATTCAGTTCTGCTCATCAAAAAACAATCATCTAAAAAATAAGAATTCATCTAAAAAATGCCAAATAAATAGTTTAATATAGATCATATAGGAAGTAGATCCAGTCCTGGTTATAAAAAAAAATCATCTAAAAAATAACAATTAATCTAAAAAAATGGCAAATTTTTAGTTTTTATATGGACCATATAGGAGTAGATCCGGTTCTGCTCATAAAAAACAATCATCTAAAAAATTAGAATTCATCTAATAATGTCAAATAAAAAGTTTAATATGGACCATATAGGAAGTAGTTTATATGGAGCATATAGGAAGTAGATCAAGTTTTGTTCATCAAAAAACAATAATCTAAAAAATAACAATTCATCTAAAAAATGCCAAATAAAAAGTTTGACATGGACCATATAGGAAGTAGATTCAGCCCTGCTCGTCTAAAACAATCATATATGAAGTAGATCCAGTTCTACTCATAAAAAACAAACATTTAAAAAATAACAATTCATCTAAAAAAGCTAAATAAATTTTTTTATATGGACTATATAGGAAGTAGATCCAATTCTACTCATAAAAAACAATCATCTGAAAAATAACAATTTATCTAAAAAATACCAAATTTTTAGTTTTTATATAGACCATATAGGAGTAGATCCAGTTCTGCTCATAAAAAACAATCATCTAAAAAATAAAAATTCATCTAAAAATGTCAAATAAAAAGTTTAATATAGACCATATAGGAAGTAGATACAGTCCTGCTCATAAAAAAAATCATCTAAAAAATAACAATTTATCTAAAAAATACCGCATGAAAAGTTTATATGGAGCATATAGGAAGTAGATCCAATTCTGCTTATTAAAAACAATCATCTAAAAATAACAATTCTCCTAAAAAATGCCAAATTTTTAGTTTTTATATGGACCATATAGGAGTAGATCCAGTTCTGCTAATAAAAAACAATCATCTAAAAAATAAGAATTCATCTGAAAAATGCCAAATAAAAAGTTTAATGTGGACCATATAGGAAGTAGATCCAGTCCTGCTTATAAAAAAAATCATCTAAAAAATAACAATTCATCTAAAAAATGCCGCATAATAAGTTTATATGGACTATATAGGAAATAGATCAAGTGCTGCTTATCGAAAATAATCATATAAGAAGTAGATCCAGTTCTGCTCATTAAAAATAATCATCTAAAAAATAACAATTCATTTAAAAAATGCCAAATAAAAAAATTTAATATGGACCATATAGGAAGTAGATCCAGTTCTGCTCATTAAAAACAATTATCTAAAAAATAACAATTCATCTAAAAAATGACAAAGTTTTAGTTTTTATATTGACCATATAAGAGTGGATCCAGTTCTGCTCATCAAAAAACAATAATCTAAAAAATAAGAATTCATCTAAAAAATGCCAAATAAAAAGTTTTATATGGACCATATAGGAAGTAGATCCAGTCCTGCTTATAAAAAAAATCATCTAAAAAATAACAATTCATCTAAAAATGCCGCATAAAAAGTTTATATAGACCATATAGGAAGTAGATCCAGTCCTGCTCATCTAAAACAATCTATCTAAAACAATTATATAAGAAGTAGATCCAGTTCTGCTCATAAAAAATAGTCATCTAAAATATAACAATTTATCTAAAAAATGTCAAATAAAAAATTTAATATGGACCATATAGGAAGTATATCTAGTTCTGCTCATATAAAAAATCATCTGAAAAATAACAATTCATCTAAAAAATGACAAATTTTTAGTTTTTATATGGACCATATTGGAGTAGACCCGGTTCTCCACATAAAAAACAATCATCTAAAAAATAAGAATTCATCTAAAAATGTCAAATAAAAAGTTTAACATGGACCATATAGAAAGTAGATCCAGTCCTGCTAATAAAAAAAAATCATATAAAAAATAACAATTCATCTAAAAAATGTCTCATGAAAAGTTTATATGGAGCATATAGGAAGTAGATCCAATTCTGCTTATAAAAAACAATCATCTAAAAAATTAAAATTCACCTAAAAACGCATTTATCTTAATTTCATCCTATTATGGTAATACATAACTTTTTTTAATTTTTAAAGGCTATATTATGGTAACTGTAATATATAATATGTAATATATAATATATAAGTAATTAATATGTTACACCTAAACATTAATTAACTTTATTTTGCATTAAATAGGAAAAACAAAAAATTGACCCCATAAATTTGAAGAGAGCCATATTTTAGTCTTAGTCGTACTATGTTCTTGTTCAATATTGTGGGTCCGATTATGGTTTCCCATCTAAGACTTGCAATCCTCATTTTGTTTGTGGTTCAATTAGCGATAGCTAAACGGCTAAGCTTATTAGATACCTTGAGATATACTGGCAAACCACATGGAAATAGCACGACATGGGCTGTTTTAATAGCTGGTTCATTTGGGTATGACAATTATCGTCATCAGGTAGACATTTACTCTCGAATTTCTTATAGTATTTCAGAGCACACATATCTCTTGGAGATTTGAATTGATATAAATTAATGTCATACATGTGTTATTTCAGGCAGATATTTGTCATGCGTATCAAACACTGAAAAAGGGCGGGTTGAAGGATAAAAACATAATAGTGTTTATGTATGATGATATTGCCCATGATCCAAACAATCCACGACCCGGTGTCGTAATTAATAGGCCCAAAGGATCAGATGTGTACGCTGGTGTGCCAAAGGTACATAAACATCTCATGTGACAATTCTTTTAGTTATAGCATTTAGCCATTTACTATGATAAACTTTTGTAAAAGTATGTAAAAGTCATATCTATACTTACTACTTATAATGGAGGAAGACACTTCCTCCTATTTATGATTTTAAGACTACCAAAAATACAATTTTAAGCAAATACTATCTTATGAGCATAATTTACAAGTATCTAAAGCAGACATACAACTAAAAACACACACTATTCATATAATACAATTAATACACTATTAAAAATGCCCCTTCATAAAAAAATACAACTTTTTAACAACAAAATACAATATAATTAAGCTTTCACACATGAATAAACTAAAAATAGATTTTTAAGCAAATACAAGTAAATAAGCATAATTTCAAGTATTTAAAGCACAAATAAAACTAAAAAAAAACTATTCAACACATATAATTAATGCACTGTTAAAAACACCCTTTCAACAATATAAACAACTACAGTAAAACTTCTGTAAATTAATAGTGTTGGGACTGAAATATTTTACTAATTTAGCGAGATATTATTATATCGATAAATTAATAATTTATTAATTTAAAGAGGTTTTACGTATGACCATTAAATTTTCAAGTCTAATATACTAGCTAGTTACAATGTATACTCATTAGAGACGAATAAATTTGAAAAACAAGTTCCAATTAACATTTTATGAATTAACATTCACATTTTATGACAATAAAATTAACACTTTTTGTTGCAATACGAGAAGACAACGCACCTACTCTTTAGTGCAATAAGGAGATTTTAAAATAAACTCAATATAGATTTTAAGTTCAACAAAAAACAAGTGACTATGGATTCATTTTTTACTAAACAATCTTAGGATTTTGAAGTGTATCTCTCTCTTTCTCTCTCATGCGCACGCACATATATATACATTTATATGAAATTTTTAGTAATTATTAATTTATAGTTTCGTTGGGACTAATATATATACATTGGGGTTTCAAAAAAATTATTATCTTATTATTTTATCGATTGGGGTCCAAATTTGTACTGGTCCCAAGTTGGGACTGAACAAATTATTAATTTTATCGAGGTTATTAATTTATCGAGTATTAATTTATAGAGGTTTTACTGTATTTAACCACAATGTACAATCTAATTAAGCTTCCAAGACATAAATCTGAAATCCAGCAGTCCAAAATAAAATAACATTTATTCGCCAAAAAATTTAGTCACAGAGTACCCGCCGCCGCATCACGCGGGTACCCTGCTAGTAATATATTATGTAGTTAATTAATTAATTATTATTTTTTTCTAATTCTTTTAAAGGTATTTTTACGATGTGTAGAAGTTTGAAACCTTTATAAATAAACATAAATGTAACAATATCACAATGCTCGAGGGATATATGCTAAAATAAATGTTAATTACTCAATGTGTCTCACCTCATTTATTCACAAATATAAAAGTTGAATTAATTTTTTTTTTATATTTTCATATTTTGTATAAATACATCTTTTTCCATACACATATACCTCCTATCTCATAGTATATTGTAGCTCAATATGTCTATTTTACTCTCAAATTATTGGTATTGTTTCGAAAAACTTGCCTTATATTTTAAGTGTAGTTATTGTTAAAATTGAAAAATTAGTAATTTATGACCACCATTTTTATAAATTGGATAACTATTTTGAAACATAAAAAACAAAATTAGTAATATGAACAACAAAATTCAATATTGAATAAAGAAAGGGAAATTGATTAAAAAAATGCCATATTTTGAAATTAAATCTATCTTTAAATATATGAATTAAAAATATTCGTTATAACTCATTTGAAAATATTTTAGTTTCCTTTTGAAACTGTTATTTTTCTATCTTGTAAAAAATTGAGGCATTTATATGTTGGTTTTATTTTATTTTTTGAACGGCGGATTTATTAAAACACTCTAGCAAGGAGCTAGAATAAAATTACAAAGGCTTCATAAGCCAAGAGTTCCAGCAATTAACATTACGCCCTATACTTTTAAGCCAAGAAAAAGAAAAAGTACGAATGGAATCGAAAATGTCACTTTTCCTCAACGAGTGAGAGGAGAAAATATATGTTGGTTTTATTGTGAGATGATTATATATAGTGGCTCCGTTTATTATAGTTAGTTAGTTGATTTTTTCTCGACATAGCTAGTCGTCTGAGCACAACTAGTCATGTATCGTTTCCACACAAAAATCTATACCAAGAAGATATATTGTGCTAGGATTATACTGGTGCAAATTTGACCACGGCCAATTTCTATGCGGTGCTTCTCGGCAATGCAACAGCGGTTAAAGGAGGAAGCGGGAAAGTTGTAGCGAGCAAACCCAATGACAAGATTTTTGTGTACTATTCGGATCATGGCGGCCCCGGAATGTTAGGTCCGTGTTTCTATATCTTGTTTTTGCTGATGAATTATAATGTCAGTACGTTACATATCAAAGTAATGTCTTTTGTTAATTTCTATAGGGATGCCTAGCCCCCCTTACATAATAGCCGATGAATTTATTCAAGTTCTTAAAGAAAAGCATGCGAGTGGCACATATGATGAGATGGTAAAATACATATAAATTCTATTGTTTTATTGTTGGTTATTTGATCGCTAGAATAAAAAAAAGTCATTCAATGATGTATGTAGGTGATCTATTTAGAGTCGTGTGAAAGCGGAAGTATTTTCGAAGGTCTGTTGCCCGATGATATGAACATTTATGTGACAACTGCATCAAATGCAACCGAGAATAGTTGGGCCACATATTGTCCAGATACGAAGCCTCCCTCACCTCCAGGATTTGGCACTTGCTTAGGTGACTTATACAGTATTTCATGGTTGGAAGACAGGTATTTTTTCTACATTGTAAATTTAGTGACATTTTTTCGTCATTGCGTCGGATGTTGGCATCGAAAAAAGACTATTTGTTTTCTATAGTTGATTAAGCTATTGATTTAGTCATTTTTTTACTTGGATTCTTAGTGACAAAAATGATCTCCGGCATGAAACTTTGGAACAACAATACTTAAAGGTTGGATTTATAAGTTTTGCGAAAATCAGACAATATATTTCTATATTTGGATTTATAAGTGTTTGAGCAATATCGCACAAAATATTTTCAGGTGAAGAAGAGGACTCGAAATACTGATTATAATGAGGGATCTAATGTGATGCAGTACGGTACTCTATGGATAAGCAATGAGACTGTTTCAGTTTATCAAGGCTCTACTACTAAACATTCTCCCATGGATCTATCTCCATCTTTCGACTCCATGGGTGTTGTCAACCAACGAGATGCAGATCTCTATTCTATGCGGCAAAGGGTACTTAATTTAAAAATAGATGACAAGTTAATCTGACTTGTACTTTATATAAAAGTTGATTACTGATTTCATATTCTCTACAGTACAAGAGATCAACTGGAACACAACAACAAAAGGATGAACTACTTAAAAAAATCAAGGAAGTAACGGCACATAGGGTACATTTGGATAGCAGTGTTAACATAATCAAACAAAAGTTGTTAGGTAATGGAGATGGACCAGTGAGAGCTCAAGGATCTGCCCTTGTGGATGATTGGGGGTGTCTCAAATTTATGGTAAATAATTATAACATAAACAATTCTACTTCATGTTACAATGATTTAATTTGTTTAGTTTTTTAGTGAAATGTTAACTGATGAATTTATCTTTTGATTGATTTATAAGATTCGAACATTTGAGACATATTGTGGAACCCTGACTCAGTATGGCATGAAACATACGCGAACATTTGCTAACATATGCAACAATGGTGTTACCGAGAAGGCCATGGATGAAGCTACAAAGGAGGCATGTAGCACGCACCAAATGGGGAAATGGAATCCTGCGATTGTTGGTTACAGCGTGTGATCTATTTGTAACAAAACAAGTGGTAAACTGAATGAATGAAGAAATGGTTTGATTTCTTTTGTTTTTATGTCAGAAAATTTTGCTTGCAATCAAGTACAATTGTGCAAACAACATTCAATATTCGGTGCCTATCTATCTTTGAATAATGGTTATGTTTACGGGATATAGAACAAACAACATACAATAAACGACGGATCTTATGGTGCTTCTCTTTTTGCTTTATCATAAATCACAGTATATATATTAGAGGTGGGATCTTTGTAAAACATGTATTTTCTAAAAAAACAAATAATTCAATCTCAACCATCCATTCAACTTTCATCCTATGGCTGAGATGAAAGCTAAAATTAAAAAATAAGGACATATTAGTAAAATCAACTGTCACTATAAAAAGAAAAAAAAAATATCAATCCTTCTCATTTAACAATCCATTTTCTCTCTCATCAAAAACCCTAGATCCAAAACCACCGCCGGAATCCATGAAACCACCGCCGGAATCTATGAAACCACCGTCGGAATCACATGAAACCGCCGGTATCACCATGAAACAATCGTCGGATTCATCACCATCACATCAAACTGTCAGAATCTCAATGAAACCACAGTCACATTCATCACCATCACATCAAACCGCCGGTATCACCATGAAACCACCGTCGGAGTCATCAGAATCACATCAAATCGTCGGAATCACCGTAAAACCACCGTCTCCGATGTTCATCTTATTCCGATTCACCGGAAAATACCACCGCCGGTAGATAAAAGTGAATTAATTGAAGTTCCAGTAGATGAAAGTCAAGACAAAGTTGATGCTGTGAAAGAAATTAGTGGTAAAATCCTTGAGATTCAATTTTTGTTGTAAAAATGCAAATCTCATGAGATTCCCAATGAATCTCATGGGATTCACAATAAAACACATGAGATTGTGAAATCACTTGACATTCAGTTTTTAGTTGTGTAATGCTATTAGAAAAGTGAAAATCATAGAGTTTTAGTTATTTCAATCCCAAGGGATTCTGTAATAAATCACATGGGATTCAACATGAAATATAAAAGTATTCATTGTGAATCCCATGGGATTCACAATGAAACACATGAGATTATAAAATCACTTGACATTCAATTTTTAGTTGTGTAATGCTATGAGAAAAATGTAAATCATAGGGTTTTAGTTATCTCAATCCCCAGGGATTCTATATTAAATCACATAGGATTAAGCAAGAAAATACAAATGTATTCGTTGTGAATCCCATGGGATTTACAATGAAACACATGAGATTATGAAATCACTTGACATTCAGTTTTTAGCTGCGTAATGATATGAGAAAAATGTAAATCATAGGGTTTTAGTTATCTCAATCCCAAGGGATTCTGTATTAAATCACATGGGATTCAACATGAAAATATAAAGGTCTTCATTATGAATCCCATGGGATTCATAATGAAACACATGAGATTATGAAATTACTTGACATTCAGTTTTTAGTTGTGTAATGCTATGAGAAAAGTGTAAATCATAGGGTTTTAGTTATCTCAATCCCAATGGATTATGTATTAAATCACATGGGATTCAACATGAAAATATAAAGGTCTTCATTCTGAATCCCATGGGATTCCTAGTGAATCCCATGAGATTCCATGGGATTCCTAGTGAATCTCATGGGATTCATAATAAATCTCATGGGATTCACAATTTTTGTTATCTTAATCCCTTAAGATTCTGCTTTTTATATGCAAATTCTATGAGATCACCAAGACCAACTTTATATGAACACACTGAGACACCGGGTGGATCGATATATTGAGAGCCTCATGAAGAAGGAATTCATATACCAGAAGATGGGAGATACTATGACACTATAGAGGAAGCTATAGATATGTATAGTACTTACGCTGAAGCGGGAGGTTTTCAAATTAAAAAAGTAAAACAACGATTAACAAAATATGGAATTGTACAACACAATACATCATGTGTAACAAAGAAGGAGCTCCAAGACATATTAATATAGACACTTTGGATCCTAAGCACAATGACAAACAAAAAAGAAATACAACTGTGCATGTAACAGGTTGTAAAGCTCGTATAAGGTTAGAATTGGATATCGTTTCTAGAAAATACAAGCTAATTCAATTTATTGCTAAACACAACCATATGCTTATACCAAAAAATTATAAACATTTTACAAAAAAGCAAAGAAAATTGACACAAGCAGAAAAAATGTTTGTTGTCAAAGCGGCAACAAACAAGATTGGTGCAACACGGGCTCACAACTTGTTAACGAGTATGAAAGGTGGGTATGAATATGTTCATGGGACATCCGATGATTTTAAGAATCATCAGCGGGATATTAATATGTTCATAGGCGAAAGTGATGCACAAATGCTTTTAAATAAAATGGAAAACAGAAAGACGTATGTGCCAAACTTTATATTTCGGTATAAGGTAGAAGATAGTGAGTTAGTGGCAATGTTTTGGGCTGATAAAGTAAAGATACTTGATAAGTAAAATTATTAAAAGACAGGGATCATAGAGAATCCTATGGGATTCTGTATAAATCACATAAAGATACTTGATAAGTAAAATTATTAAAAGATAGGGATCATAGAGAATCCTATGGGATCAGAGATGAATCCCATGGGATCAGAGATGATTTGCAAAGAAAAATTATTTTGGTTTGTTACTTATATTCTGTTTCAAATATTTATAGTTTAATTTTTGTTGTTACCTATATTTTGTTTCAATAACTTGATCACATGGGTAATCTGTATGGATCGCAAGGGACTCCAATGAGATCCTGGATGAATCACATGGGATTCACTGTGAATTCCATGGGATTCTGTATAAATCACATAAAGATACTTGATAAGTAAAATTATTAAAAGACATGGATCAGAGATGAATCCCATGGGATTCATCTCTGAATCTCATGGGATCAGAGATGAATTCCATGTGATTCATAATGAATCCCATGGGATTAATAATGAATCCCATGTGATTCTGTATAAGTCACATAAAGATACTTGACAAGTAAAATCATAAAAAGACAGATTTTAAAAGAAACTACACAACAATTACTTGACCAGTAAAATGATCTACCTTGTTCAACCATTCTCAAATGTTCTACCATTCTCAAACTTATCTACCATGGGGGTACAGTTCTACCATCAATTCACATGTTTTCAAAAGACTAGTTATAAATTGTTCTACCATACTAAAAAGACAATCTTCTTGAATGCCTAGCTGTTCTCACGTGCATCCCTATTCCTAACTGCTTCACAAATTGTAGTCATCTTTTCTTGACCAGGAAGTTTATCAAACTCCTTTGCTAATTCAAACATCTTACCCGCATGCTTATTAAGCTCATGTAACAATATCTTTGAAGCAAAATTGAATCTCAATCTTCTCAACATGTCGGCCTGCGGTCCACACTCGGCAACCAGCCCACAATCCCATTTCGTAGTAGTTTCACCGGTGTAACATTCCATATGTAACATAGTGAAAATACCGTAATCACGGAAATTTTTCTTGGTCCTCCACTAGAGCGTTGGGATTCTTGGTTTGGATTTAAGAACGTTAGCATGTTTTTTGTGACCATACATCTTCAAATGACGGGAAAACAACTTTTTCTACAAAATTATTAAAAAAAGATCATAAATTACTAGAATTCTGGGAAAATGTCAATTGGGATTCAGCATGAATAACATGAGATTCAGATGGGAATCTGTATGAATCACAAGGGATTCATCCAGAATCCCATGTGATTGTGTATGAATCCCATGTGATTGTGTATGAATCCCATGAGATTCATACAGAATCCCATGCGATTATGTATAAATCATAACGAATTCATCAAAGAATCCATCAAAGAATCCCATGGGATTATTTATGAATCACTTTACAAACAGAAAAGTAAATACTTACAAGAAGTTCACAATCATATGTTGCTCCCGAATCGCTGTTATCTAGTATCGTGATTGATATTGCTTTAGTAAGGCTGATGAAGATGACATAAAAGTTTCCAGAATTGCGAATTGGAAAGCAAGCATGTTTTAACAAAATGAACATAATAAAAATGATAAAAAGGTAAAAACACAAACAAAAATTTGTAACAAAAAAAAATTACCAAGTCAATGCCATCGAGAGCCAAGCCACCAACATTGTCTTTAAACTGAGCTAAAATTTCATTTTCAGAACTTTCAAACTTATCGTCCTGAGAAGCCAAGGTTCCATCAAACATAGATTTTTTCTGTATATGCAATTTACAAGATGATGTTATGATTTGTATTGCTTTGGGGGTGTTTGGTAAGTCAGATAAGCAGATAAGCAGTTTATTAAGCAAATAAGGAGTTTACTAAGGAAATCAAAAATAAATACTTACAATACATCCGGTTGGGAAAAAGTGCCGTGATGGAGAACCATGATCTTTAAATCTCTCTTCATAATTAAGAATTTCACTCCAAGAGTCGACAACATTGGCATCAATCCACAAACCGGGGGCTAATGTTTCCATATTCAAACGAATGGAATGCACCGTGAACTCCCCAGAATGTGATTTAAAAACTCTTTCACTATCAAAAACTCTCTCACTATATGAGTAAAAAAGAAAAAAAATCAAATCATTTCAGAATCACATGAGACTATGTATGAATCCCATGGGATTAACTACAAATCCTATAGGATTCACTGCTAATCCCATAGGATTCACTACAAATCTCGTGGGATTTACTACAAATCCCATGGGATTCACATCAAATCCCATGGGATTCATAATGGATCTCATATAAATCCCATGGGATTCCCTTAACATTGAATCAGATGAATGAATTTTTATTAACTATGAAACTTATATAAAAAATACACATGTAAACTCACATCTTGTCGCCTTGCATCGCAAACAAAATATTTCTGAGAATAAACTCCAGCCTTGTAATTTTGGATACAACCTTTGTCTTCTTGTTCATATATGGAGATAATAGGTAGGAAGAAGGTTTCACCAAACGATTTTCAAGACTGGGACTTACATTTGAAGCACGAGTAGCCATTTTTTCAGGAGTAATGGGACCTGGATTCACAACATTCATTCCCTCCGCACCTTCTTTGAGCGAGTCAAGCTGAATAAAATAAAAAAGTTAATTAAAAAGAAACAAAATTTTAGGAAAAAAGAAAGAGAGCATTATTATGCAAGAATATTACATATGAGTACTCAGCAGCTATACATTCAATCACCTCATCAACCAAATCTATATTATTATCTAACCATTGCGTTAAAGAATTAGGTGTGCTGGTGATCTCATACTCTTCTTCTTCACATGTTTCTTTATCAGATGGATCAACTTGCTTCTCAAGAACTGCATCATCCTGTTTTCTAGATTGATCAACCAGATGGTTCATTGCCAAAATCTTTTAAAGTTACCCTATCATTCCCATCATGATCATCGTCATCATCATCATCCCCATTACCCTCATCATCATCATCCTCCCCATTACCATCATCATCATCCCTATTATTTCCATCACCTCCGACACTAACATCTTCATCATTTAATATCATTGGTTGCTTGAAAATTTGAGCATACTTTTCATGTAGTTCAAGGAGCTTTACATCACCAGGTTAATCTGAAATAGCTTTCTTCAAATAACCTTCAACAGCAAGTCTTTCATTACAAATCACATCTAACTTTGCTTCAACTTTGTTAAACAAATCATGGAGTAAATCACATTGTAATAGTCATAATAAAGCACATTGTAATAGACATAAAAGATACTTGATCACAAGGGATTCATTGTGAATCCCATGGGATTTTGTCAAAATCCCATGAGATTTTAAATATGATCCCATGAGATTCTAAACATGATCCCGTGGGATTCTAAAATAATTATATGTTATTAAATAACAATAAATGAAAAACAAGAAACAAAAATTAAACGAACCTCTTTAAAAGAAGTTTCAAAAGAACCACCGCGAATAAAACCTTCAGCCTCTTGAACCTCGGATTCAGTCCATTCTTCTTGAAGTTCTAGCACACCCATAACTTTTAATTTAAGTTCCAGTTCCTGTCTTTGTGACATTAAGTATGAAGATCAGCTTCTGGTATCTGGACGTGTGCGAACAATAGAAACCCTATCGAACTTTGTTGAATCTAAATATAAAAGCTAAAAAGCAAAAAACAAAAAACAAAAAAGTGTAAAGAAAGTTACAACAAAGCAGTCACATGAACACGTTTAAACATCAAACAAACATGAAAACAATTTAGAAACTTACAACGAGGAAGGTATATGGACCAGTGTATTGATTGGATAGAGTTGTCGGGAGTTTACTGTGTTTAAGGCAGCTATGAATGTAGTCGCACCAATCAATATCACTAATTTAGTTTCTTTACGAAGATGTAAAAAAACATCCAAACAAATCTGTCCCTTCAACCCATCAACCATACCCATAATGTTTGTAAAAGTGTAAGAAAGTTTACTTTAAAATAAAAATCGACTTGCTGAGACTGAATCAATTTGGAAGCAATATCATTCACTTGGATATCCTTAAGCCCTTTAGGGTAAAACTGACTAACCCAATCCTTCAAAAACTCATCATCAACTGATCTGGGTTCTAAATTAAAAAGAGAAGAACCACTAATAGGAACACCTAACATGTCATGAATTTTGGAATTAGTGGCCTTGATTGACTTGCCATTATCCAAAATCAACTCATAAGTTTCTACATTAATCTTTCAAACCACATACCTTTCCAACTTTGATGGAATGCGATATATGGCAACATTGTATAGTGAACTAAATCCTATCTTTGCCAGAAACTACTCCATATTAACCTTTGAGTCATGGATAGCAGAAAAAAGAGAAGTAGTTGTTGTCCTTGCATGAAGAATTGGAAAATTAGAAAGATTCTCTTCATGTGCTTCTTCTTCATGCGTCAACAACTTTTCTTTCTTCTTGCCTTTCTTCTTCAACTCTAATACAGTCTGTTCATCAGATTTTTCCTTAAGAAACGACGTATTCATTAGATTCTTCATAAGTTTCTTCATAAAACCCTCATTCATCGTAAGTTGGTCAGCAGATACAGAATCGGAACCTGAATCGTCCCTCTTTCTCTTCAAATTCTTTTTCTTAAGATCAATTTCAGTATCTTCAAATTCATCAGCATCTACATAAAAAAAGACATAATATCAACAAACTGATCATATAAAATCTCATGATAAAACCCATGGGATTCGATATGAAATCCCATGGGATCATGTATGAATCCCATGGGATTTAATATGAATCCTATGGGTATCTGTATAAATCACATAAAGTATGAATCAACTTTTATATGAAATACCATGGGATTCCATATGAAATCCCATGGGATCAAAAAGACAGAAAATAGAATAAAAAGACAAATTTATAAGAAACTACACCTTTTTACAGCTTGACCTTCAGTTTTTTTTTACTCTCGTCTACTTTTGATAAAACTTTTTTCTGCTTCGGTTTATCTTCTGCTTGAACTGCTTCAACAGACTTCGTCTCAACCTTTCTCTCAACCTTAGACGACTTATCCTTTGGCTTATCCTTGATAACCGACGACTTATCCTTAACTGGAATCTCAACCTTAGACGACTTATTCTTTGGCTTATCCTTGGTAACCGGCGACTTATTCTTTAAAATAGTCGGCACCTTAACCTGTGGCTTCTCATTAACAACAGCAGGCACCTTAACCTGTGGCTTACCCTTCGTAAGATCACCCTTACCCTTTGGATTATAGGTAACAACACCAGAAGCCTTATCTTTAACAACATCAGGTGCCTGCTCCTTCTTCTTTTCAACATCAGTAGCCTTATCCTTTTCAACGTCAGGTGCCTGCTCATTCTTCTTTTCAACACAAGTAGCCTTATCTTTAACAACACCAGTAGCCTTATACTTTGACTTATCCTTTTGAACAACCGGTGCCTTCTCCGGCACCTTCTTCTCTTTTTCAACCGGTGCCTTCTCCGACACCTTCTTCTCCTTTTCAGCCGGTGCCTTCTCCTTTTCAACCGGTGCCTTATCCGACACCTTTTTTTCCTTTTCAGACGGCGCCTTCTCCGGCACCTTCTTCTCCTTTTCAACTGGTTCCTTCTCCGACACCTTCTTCTCTTTTTCAACCGGTGCCTTCTCCTGAACAACATCAGTTGCAGGTTGGACAACCCCTAACTGACGCACATCTAATTTTGTCACTTCTTCCTTGGAGAACCACTGACAACACCTAACATAAAAAAAACATTAAAAAACATTAGTTATATAATAAAAAAGCGTTAAGAAGCCCATGAGATTCAGTATGAAGCTCATGGGATTCAGTATGAATCTCATGGGATTCAGAGTAAATCACATGGGATTCATAATAAATCAGAAGAATCAAGTTATATGTTTACTACTAGTATAAATCATTCTCGTTAACTAACATTCTGGTTAAATCAACAGATCCTAACATAGCAATATCATGCCATCAATGTATCAAACATCAGTAAACGCTAACATAACAACAAACATCAAAGTAAACGCTAACCTACGCAATATCACGCTAACCTACGTGCCTACGCTAACCAAAGTACAAAACATAAGTAAACATAATCTTTAGCACCTGATGTACGCAGCAGCCTATGCTCCAAAGTAAAAAACATCAGTAAACACTAACCTAGCAATATCACGCCATCAATGTATCAAACATTAGTAAACGCTAATCCAAAAACTCTAACACCAAATTCTTAAAATTCACAGAATCAGTAAACGCTAACAATATCTAACATCAATAAACGCTAATCCAAAAACTCTAACATCAGTAAACGCTAACAACAAACATCAAACTACAAAACTCTGATGTAATCAGCCTACGCGCCAAACTAACGATAACTAACAATATCTTCATAACGCCATCAAAGTACAAATTCACAAAATCGCACACTACAATCTACTAATTCCTATAAGCAAAATAATAAGCTAATCAATCACAAAATATTCAATCTACTAGTAAAAAATAAGCTAATCCAAAAACTCATTCCATCACAACTTCAATGTACCGATTCATATAACTAATCAACAAATAATAAAGAATAAGCAATCAAATAAGCAATGAAGCAACATCTACTGACTAATAGAACCAAATAAGCTAAAAATATACAAGAATCGTCATTTCGAAGCTTAATTTGATTGGAAACTGTAGATGAATCAGATTTGGCCAATGAATCGACTTTAGATAGAGCTAACTCGTCTCGAATATTGTTGGGATATAGAAAGTTAAAGTGCTGAAGAGTCAAAGTGCTGAAGAGTCAAAGTACTGAAGAAGTCAAAGTACTGCTAAAGAAGAAAGTCAAAGTACTGCTCGATCATCAAAGTACTGCATGTTTAAAAAGACTGCTATGCAAAATCGTTAAGGATTGTATTGTAATTCTAGAATGTTCTAAGTTTAAGTTTAGTATTACTTGACGTACAAGGAATAGAATTGTAAACCGACTAGGGTTATCCTTGAGCCTATAAAAGGATCCCTAGATTGGCAGAGAACGTACGTGCATTATTAGAGTTTACTAAGTTCGATATTAGAGCTGTTAGGGATTGTTAGTGAATCTGTGTATTAAGCAGGTTCAGAGTTTTAATATAATTATTAAAGTTAAAGTTAATTCTTCTTAGCTTTGTTAAGTAAATTCCGCCTACTTAATAGAGTTAGTTCAGTGTTTCTTTGTTAGCAACTTAGGATTTATACGAGGTTACTAAGTCCTTACAAGCTACATAAGTTAGTTTGGTTAGAATACACCGATCCAATAAGTGGTATCAGAGCTTGTGTGGAAACTCTGATTAAGAAGAAACCATTAAAACCCTTAAAGATGTCGACTGAAGCTGCACCACCACCATCCATCACCTCACTCAGAATACCTATTATCAAGAAGGGAGAGTACGATCTATGGAGCATGAAGATGAGGCAGTACATTGCTATTACAGACCATGCACTGTGGAATGTAATTGTCAATGGTAATGAAGTTGTTGCAGATCTTATTGAAGTTCCTGGACAACCTAAACCACCTAAGGCTGTCTTGCCAGCAGCTACAATAAGGAATCAAGAAAAGGCTCTCAACATCCTATTGTCTGCTATACCTGATGGTCACCTACTCAAGTTTCATGATGCTAAGGATGCTAAACAATTATGGGCTGCTATTAAGACAAGGTTTGGAGGTAATGATGCTTCCAAGAAGATGCACAGAAATCTGTTGAAGCAATAGTTTGAAACTTTCACTGTTGGTGAAAGAGAAGGTCTTGATGCTGCCTATGATATATTCCAAAATCTCCTCAGCATGCTAGAGTTATACAAGGCAGAGGTATCTGTTGAAGATGCCAATATGAAGTTCTTAAGGAGTTTGCCATCTGTATGGCATGTGATTGCAACTATGATCAGAGGACAACCTGGATTGGACACTATGGACTTTGATGATCTCTACAACCATCTGAAGGTGTATGAGCATGAGATGAATGGCCAAACAAGTTCAAAGTCTCACAATATAGCTTTTATGTCTTCTGAAAAGAGAGGCAGTACTTCTACTAAAAGTACTGCTTACCCTACTCAAAGTATTGTTCCTCAAAGTACTGCATATCCTGCTCATTCTATTACAACCATGATCAACCCCACATCATCACCAACTAACACCATCCATTCTGATGAAGTTGTATGCTCATTCTTTTCTCACCAAGCTACTTTACATGTTACTTATGAAGAGGATTTGTCACAAATTGAAGAGTTAATTCTTCAAACCCAAACAGGGTATCACTTTTGATAAGTCGAAGATTGAATGCTTTAACTGTTAAAAGACTGGACACTTTGCAAGGGAGTTCAAGTTTGCTAGATATCAGGCAAACAGGATGACTGAGAAACCTAAGCTTGAACTAAAGGAAATTCCTATTACTGAAACAAAATCTTTGGTTGCTCAAGAAAATCTATCTGAGGTTGACTGGAGTGCTGAATTTGATGATGAACCAGTAACCTATTGGATGGTTGCAGTGGAAGAATCTGTGGAAGAGTTTGATTGGAGCATAGCCTTTGATGAGGAACTTGGACATGCTGCTTTGGAATCCAGAGATGGTCTAGGAAGCTTTGATTGGAGCATGGAGAGTGAAGATGAACTTGTTCTGCTTGCTATGGTAGCTACTTCACCAAGTTCACCCCGTATCTCTAAGGTATGTTCTAAGTGTCATGACTTTTATCAAAAAGTACTTAATGACTATGTGACTGAAAGAGATAACTGTAGAAGGGCTAGGTCTGAGGTAGCTGGTTATCAAATTACTTTAGAATCAATGGAAGCCAAAATAATAACACATGAAAATAATGAGATGGCTTGGGCAGAAAAATATGAGCAACAAGATTACCAATTAAAACTAAGTGAATGGAAGTTAGGATGTAAGATTTCTGAGATTGAAAAGCTGACTAAGGAAAGGGGTGATTTGTTAGAAAAACTTGCTGCTTGGGGACAATCTGGTCTTTCTCATATTAGTTATGTTGAAAAACAGAGAAGAGCTTACATTAGAACTGGACTAGGATTTGGTATGGACTTTAGTAGCATAGAGGAAACCCCACCTAGTGATGAGAACCAACTTGATTTTGAGGATATAACAACTAGTGATGATGAACTCATTAATTATGTAGATAACACATCTAGTGATGAGGAATCAATTAGTCAAACACCTCCAGAATTTAAGAAAGACAATGGTTATGATGCAGTCCCTCATCCCACTGGTAGTTTTCAACCACTTAGGACAGATGTTTCTCGTTTTGAGTAGACAACCTAGAGTTTAGGAAGAAGCTTACTGGTAAATCTAGCTCTGAAACCCCAAAATAAACAGTTGAAAAACCTACGGTTGATGAATTTAAGAGTCAATCAGTACCTTCAAATCAAAGTACTGCTGCACGATCAATAGTACCTTTAAGAAAACCTTTTCAAAATACTGCTAAACCTTTTTGGGATAATTTTGGTCAAAACAGTTTTCATCATTCACCAAAAAGACAGGATACTTTTAATCATAAACCTAAAGGAAGAAATATTTGGAGTATGGGTCAAAAATTGTGTTTTGTTTGTTATAGTCCTTATCATCTGATTGAGGACTAATGAATTACTTAAGCAAATTCCCAAAGACCAGATCTGCCAACCAAAAACCAAGGGAGAATAAACCAGTCTGGAATCATTCACATAGGGTTAACCACAACAATTTCTCACAAGACAATAGGTACCCTCACCAGAGAAGATCTTTTTCAAAATCACCAGTACCTTCTCAAAGTACTGCTAGATTTTCACCCAATCACGGTACCGATAGCACTTTTTGGAATGGAAGCCTTAGGAGATCTAAGTACTATCAATCTAGAAGGCGTTACACCTTAAAAAGAGTATCTAGCTCAAAGCACTCTACACCAAAATTTAGAACATGTTGGGTTAAGAAAGAAAGTACTGATGGGGAACAAACAGTACTTTCAGCAAGTGTGAGTGAAACAGAGATTTTTGTTGAAAATAATAAAGAGAACTTGGATGAAAAAGAGATTTTTATTGAAAAACCAACACAAGTTTTTGAAAAACCAAAGATAATTGATCATGTGCTTAAAGATAGTGGGAATTACATACTTAAAGAATTTAAGTATGTAACTCCACAAGGGGAACACAAGTCAGTAATGGCTTGGGTTCCTAAAATTAACTAACTCTTTTATCTTTGTACAGGGCAACCCAGAAGAGGAGCTTAAAGATCATCTAATTGTGGATAGTGGTTGCTCTGGAAGCATGACAGGAGACAAAGAGATTCTGTCAGATTTTAGATCTTATTGTGGAGGAAGAGTTGCATTTGGGAATGATGTTAGTGGAGGAAGAATAACTGGTAAAGGATCTATCAAGGCAGGAAGCATAGATTTTGAGAATGTTCGTTATGTGAAGGAACTCAAATTCAACCTTTTGTCAGTCTCTCATATCTGTGACAAGAAGCACCCTGTGTTATTTACTGACACAGAATGTCTCATTCTTTCCCCTGAATTCAAGCTTGTTAATGATAACTTGGTAGTACTGAGAGTACCAAAAACTAATGATGTGTACAGCCTGGATATGAAGAGTCTTCACTCTTCTGGAAGAGCAACTTGTTTAGTAGCAAAGGCAACACTTGAAGAAGCACATATGTGGCATAGAAGATTAGGCCATGTAAATTTCAAAAATATCAACAAGCTGGTTAAAGGAAATTTAGTTAGAGGTTTACCTTCCAAAACTTACAGGAATGATCATTCATGTTTGGCATGCAAGAAGGGTAAATAACACAAAGCCTTATGCAAGAAGATTGAGGAAAGGATCATTAGAGAACCTTTGGAGCTGCTGCACAAGGATTTGTTTGGACCTGTTTCTGTTGCAAGTCTAAACAAGAAGAAGTACTGTCCGGTTGTGACAGATGATTGCAGTAGATTTAGTTGGGTCTTTTTCTTGGGTTTTAAAGATGAAACGTTTGATGTTATTCATGATCTCATAATAGCCCTTCAAAATCAATTGAGACTCAAAGTAAGAGGTATTAGATGTGACAATGGGACTGAATTCAAGAACAAGCTTATGGATGAATTCTGTGTCAAGAAATGGATCAAGATGGAGTTTAGTATTGCTAGAACTCCACAGCAGAATTGTGTTGCAGAGAGAAAGAACAGAACTTTGATTAAAGCAGCCAGAACAATTCTTGCAGATTATCAATTGGAAGAAGATTAGTCTCATGGCAATGTAAGAAGCAAACTATTGCAGCAACATCATCCACTGAAGCAAAATATGTGGCTGCTGCAAGCTGTTGTGGACAAGTCTTGTGGATGCATAATCAACTTTTGGATTATGGATTCAACTTCAAGAATACTCCTATCAACATTGATAATGAGAGTACTATTTGCATTATGAAGAATCCATTTTATCATTCCAAGACCAAGCATATTCAGATTAGGCATCACTTTATCAGAGATTTTTATGAGCATAGGCTCATTAATGTTGTTAAGGTTCACACAGATGACAATGTAGCTGATCTACTCACCAAAGGATTTGATGTTTCAAGATTCAATCACTTGGTGGTGAGTATTGGAATGATTAATTACTAAGCTACATTTAAGGGGAGGACTGAGTACTTAGTTAGACAGTCCTATGCATTGCTTGAGGGGAGGCAATCTAATGCCTATTTGGTGTTTTTGCAATTATAAAGAGGAGAATGGAAAAGTACTGCTTTTTGGTTATATAAAAGTACTGCACTGAAAGTACTGCTTTGGAAAGTACTGCACACGTGGAAAGCACTGCTTATCTTATCAACGTACTGTTCCAACGGTCAAAAGACGGGGTAAAATTCAAATAACAGTAACTTTGTTATTATGGGCTGTGATTTTTCAAATCCTACCTATAAATAACTAACCTCCGATTTTCCCTCTCATCTTTATATTTATCAATCTTTTCCATATTTTTCTCTTTCACATTACCTAATCACTTACTTTTGTCAACACCAAACAATGGCGAATCGCAATACAGTTTCTAAACACAACATGGTAGCTAATTTGGATAAAACTGAAACTAATGTCGCATTCCATGACATTATTGATTTTCTCACTGGATCTCCAATCAGTTATGCACTTTTGGTGGAACCAGATGTTATTGATCCATGGATTCAGTAGTTTTGGGCAACTGTTAGAACTCATATGGAGAATGATGAGTCTTATATACAGGCTAAAGTTGCTGGAAGGATTGTGAAAGTTAGTGAAGCTTCAATTAGAGAAGATTTATTGTTTGATGATGAAGAATGAGCTATTCGTTTTGATAAACAGCTTCTTTGGGATACCTTGAGAGATATTGGGTATGAAGGGTCTTTGACAGAAACAACATTCAAGAAACCCTTGTTTAGTCCACATTGAAAGTACTTGGTACATGTCTTGCTTCATTGTCTTAGTTCTAAGAGTACTTCATGGGAGCAATTTGGTTCTAATATATTTTGGTTCTGGATAATTATATTTTAACAAGGGAGTTAGTGAGATTGAAGAAAACTACTGAAGCTCAAGTTGCACAACTTATGAAGTTGAACACAAAATTTAAACGATTGAATAAATTTGTCTGGCCTCTGGTTCAACATCACAGGTTGTGGGTAAAGTCTCAAAAGAAGAAAAGAAGGATGTTTAAACAGTCTTCTACAGGAAAAAAGGTTCAACAGCAATCTTCTATCCAATTGGGGAGGAATCTGGAGCAAGATAATTTGAAAGAAGATGCTGAGTTTTATGAAGAAAAAGAAGATGAACCTCAAGGTATTGAAGCACAAGTAAACATTGAAAGTACTGAGCCTGAAAGAACTGGAGTCCAAAGTACAGGTGTACAAAGTACTGATGATCAAGGTGCTGCTGATCAAGGTACTGCTTTTCAAGGAACACATAGACAAGAGCTGATTACACCAAGGACACTTAATTTTGAAGAAGAAGCTGGTCCTTCAACAATTATACAAGAAGAAGAAGCTGATACACCCAAAGTAGTTCATACTGCAAGTGAAGATGAGACAATTGCTGAGATATTACAGAGTATGACAAGACCAAGAGGTGTTACCATTCTAGGATTTTCTGAAGAACAACCTCAAGCTTCTCAACCAGTGTTAGATCCTAAGGATAAAGGCAAAGGCAAACTGGTGGAAACAAAGAAAAAGAAAAAGCTTACTTTGGCAGATATAAGAGCAATTGAAGTAGCCAAGAATGAAGAAGCTGCTAGGGAGCTACAAGCTAAACTTGATGCTGAAGTTGCTGTACCAGTAAAGGAACCTAAAGCTGTTATATCTAGAAGACCAATTAGTAAGGCTAAAGAAAGAAATGCTATGATGGCTTACTTAAAGAGTCAAGGATATACTGGATTACAAAAGCTGAATTATATAGAGATGAAAGATTTGTATGAAAATATTAGAAAATCCTATCAGAAGCAAGTTGAGAGTATTATTTCTTTTGAG
This sequence comes from Chrysanthemum seticuspe, assembly GCA_019973895.1. Classification (NCBI taxonomy): domain Eukaryota; kingdom Viridiplantae; phylum Streptophyta; class Magnoliopsida; order Asterales; family Asteraceae; genus Chrysanthemum; species Chrysanthemum seticuspe. Next base: position 78,576,586 of record BPTQ01000001.1, read on the forward strand.
GATGATAAGCAAAAGGAGGATGTTAGTAAAAGAAGCTTGAAAAGAAAAAGAACAACTAAAACTGAACAGTCATCAAAGAAGATTGAGTTAAGATCAGATACAGTTGATGAGCTGATAAATTACATAAGAGTTGTTGACTTTGAGAATCCTAAATCTAAAGATGTTGCAGAAAAGAAATCAAAGATAACTACTTTTGAAGTTGTAGAATCACAACAAGATGGACATTATCTGATGTTCCATAGAGAGGATGAAAGTTTCAGAACATTTAATTTGTTATGGGACATATTGCACATCATCAGCAGAGAGGATTTGTGGCATTTATATCAACTAGTGCGAGACTATTTTGAATACATTCCATCAGAAGGAATTGGTCTAGTATTGCTTGGAGATCTCAAAACTATCTGGGAAACAGAGGAAACAAGTACTGATGCTATATGGAATAATCAAGAAGTATGGGAGATTAATAGCTGGAGATACTTTGATGAATCTGGAGTGCATGTTTTAGAACTAGAAGATGGAACCATGATCCATATGTTAGTAGAAAGAAGATATCCACTCACATCAGATCTTATGAGAAGAATGATAGATCATGGAATAGAAGTGGAAGAGGAGAATGAAACAGCATTGATGGTCATTGAATTATTCATCAAATGGACAACTATGGCTGATGATGATACATAAATACTAGTATGATTTTTAACTGTAAATTTTTGATAAATCAGTACTTTATTCAAAGTACTGCTGATCAAACAGTACTTTAATCAAAGTACTGCTTGCAGCACAAAACCAGTTAATGATTTTGACAGAAATTTTTTGTTAAAAATATTTTGAAACAATGGATAAAAGCAACAAATGGTTTTTGAGATGGTTATAACAAAAGGTTATCAGTTCACCATGTTTAACAAAAGGACTGGCTAATCCATGAGCAAACGGCTCTGGTAAAGATATCTCAAATCCGTTATATAGTTGACAACTTGCTAATAAGTTGTATGGCAATCAACTCACCATATCAGCAAATGTAAAGAGTTGGCTAGCCCACAAGAAAAATGGCTTGTGGTAAAGGCTGTGGAAAAACCATTTATATGGTAATTAGTTCACCATGGTTGCAAGAACTAACTAGTCCAAAAGGGTACGGCTTTTGGTAAAGACAAAACAAATCCGTTGATAGCTGATGATTTGCTAAAAATCATATGGTTATCAATGTACCATGGCCTTACACACCTAAACATTTGGCTACTCCAGAGTTAATGGCTTTGGTAAAGAGACATCAAAACCATTAAATTTTCAATGATTCACCTCTCACAGGAGTTTACACACCTGGAAGTGATGAGAATAGATTGAAACTTAAATGAACTGATATACAAATTGTCATATGTTGCTGAGTTACTGAAAAGATGGAGCTTGCTGATTGTTGTTGTAAAGAATTATTGATAAAGACTACTTTGATGATGATTATACAACCAAAGAGATTACAAAGACAAAATCTGAAGATAAAGACACAATCCTTGAAGACAAAAATGTTAAAGATACAAATACAAAGGAATTTGAAATCAAACAAGTAGAATTCAAGTTAAGGGAGGATTGTTGGGATATAGAAAGTTAAAGTGCTGAAGAGTCAAAGTGCTGAAGAGTCAAAGTACTGAAGAAGTCAAAGTACTGCTAAAGAAGAAAGTCAAAGTATTGCTCGATCATCAAAGTACTGCATGTTTAAAAGGACTACTATGCAAAATCGTTAAGGATTATATTGTAATTCTAGAATGTTCTAAGTTTAAGTTTAGCATTACTTGACGTACAAGGAATAGAATTGTAAACCGACTAAGGTTATCCTTGAGCCTATAAAAGGATCCCTAGATTGGCAGAGAACGTACGTGCATTATTAGAGTTTACTAAGTTCGATATTAGAGCTGTTAGGGATTGTTAGTGAATCTGTGTATTAAGCAGGTTCAGAGTTTTAATATAATTATTAAAGTTAAAGTTAATTCTTCTTAGCTTTGTTAAGTAAATTTCGCATACTTAATAGAGTTAGTTCAGTGTTTCTTTGTTAGCAACTTAGGATTTATCCGAGGTTACTAAGTCCTTACAAGCTACATAAGTTAGTTTGGTTAGAATACATCGATCCAACAAATATCCAGTTTAACTGAATGATGTTTCACAATTAGGGTTTTGCGGTGATTTTGGGTGGTTTGGGGGTGGTTTCGGTGATTGGGGTCGTTTGGTGGTTTGGGGGGGGGGGGAGAGAGAGAACGAGAGAGTGTGTGTGTAATTTGTGTGTGTTTTGGGGGGTTTAGTAAAAAAAATGCATTTACCAAAATGCCCCTAAGTATAATTTTATTTTAAAATGTAAATTAATCTAATCCGCTGGATTCAAAAGGGATGGATGGTTGAGATCTTGTTATTTATTCTTTAGATAAAAGTTGTTCCGTATGGAACTTTTCTCATATACATTATTTTTCTATTGGTCCAAAAATTTGAGTACGAACACGAATTTGTTAAAAAAGTAAACAATTTTACCCAATACTTATTTGATAACTAATAACACCATTCGTAATTTTTAACGTTTATAATTTTATTAGAAATGAATCACAGAGTTATAAGAGATAGTTGGGTGAAATTCTTATCAGGGATTAGAATACTCACTGATTTTTAGTGAGTAATTTAGGCTGTTTTATGTTCAAATATTTGTCAAAGACAATTGGGTCAAATTTTGACCCAATGATCTCCCCTATTTGAATATACAATAGTAAAGTTTGATCCTTTGTGTTTGAGGTTGTTAAACTTTGTTCAAACTTCATGTTTAGGGACTTTTTCAAGGTTGATGGACCTTTCCATCTTCAGGTTCAGGGACTTTGAATGTTCAGTGACCTACCTTTTTTTCTTTAGGTTGAGAGACAATGCATTTTTAATAATATAACTAAAACTACTTCCTGTTTCACATCCTGATATGCATGCATACTCCCTGATGACATCCCCTAATGCATAGATGCATACTCATGCATACTCCCTGATGTACATTTTACTCCCTATTGTTCATTTTATGCACACTTCCCTGATGTGTATTTATGCACACTCCCCAAAACCATTTTAACTATATAATTACGAGAATGCCATTACGATAAGTTGACTTATGCCTTTTATGAGTCGGGAGACTCGATATTATTGGTTAATCAACGGAGATAAAGTTAGTAGTCAAATATAAAGTTAAATGTGTTCAATTCTATCAAAAGGTGTTAAAGTTTATCAAAATGTGATAGTCTATCAAAACTGTTTTAAGTCTATAAAAAATGTGTTCTCTAGGGAGGGAGCCAAAATAAAGAGAAATGAACTTGAGAGGTCCAAAGGTGTTAAGTAACCAAACTTGTACCAAAGAAATATCTAGAATTCCAAAGCTTCTTCTATAAGCTTCTCATATTTTGCTATACTTATCTTAAGTCTTCCACACACTTTTCATCTTATAAGTATGTGTGTTTGTGCCGTGAGTTTCCAAGAGAGTGAAAAGAGAAAGGGTTTTTTTATGGATCATTTTGAAGGAATATTAGTGCTTATATTCAAATAATGAATCCCTAGCCATGTCTATATGTGATTCTTGATGGTTTTAGATAGGTTTCAAGTGGCATTGATGATGGCGACGAGTCATTGGTAACTTGGCTATGGATGCAAGGTAAGTAATCTTGATTATAATATATTTAGTATTGATGTGTTCATATTTTGTGTGATGAACAAAGGTGTTAATGACCTAGATGGGCTGTTTTAGAACGAATAGAATACATGGAGACTTAGTTGAATAAGTGTATGTTAGCTATTGGTTATGAACTAACCAAGGTACGTGTAGTAATAGTTATGTATATGATTTTGTTATGTTATGTTATAGTTGACATGTTAAAGCTTGATATGTTATAGCTAATATGTTAAAGCTTGTTGATGGATAAAGTGTTATAGATGCGTATGATGTATGGAATGGACTTGGATTAATGGTGTATGTTTGTGAAGTAAAATATGAATGATTGATGTATCATACATGCTCTAATCTTACGAATTGGAAATTCCATGTTAAAGTGTCGGTCACCCCAATTATAGTCTAGCATATGTTAGCTCGTATACATGTCGTTATTTACGTTATTTAGTAGTTAATTAGATAGTTAGTAGCGTAGATTAGTTTAGAGCAACACCATGGAGGAAGGACGGGTCTTTACCCACTGTATGCCTGATCCACAGTCCGAAGGAGGACGTGTATTATGTAACTATAAATACCCTCTACCTCCCAAGGTAGAGAGTTGGACCTTTCACTCAATCTAACCTTTCTTTCTTTTGTTTACTTTCTCTCTCTAGAAAGGCTCCCATCTTTTACTTTTTCTCTCTAAACTCATCATTATACGCCTCTTGATATAGTGTGTTTATGTGTTTATGAAAACCAATATGTAACAATTGGTATCAAGAGCCATTTTTTGATCACTCATCTTTCATGTTCTTGGATTTATAGTGGTTTTCATAAGGTTTTTAGGTTTGAATGAGTTTAGAGTGGTTAGCATCATTTGGATCATTTCTAGTGTTAAAGTTTGGATTTTGATTGCACTTTTGTGTTTAGAATCATTAGAAGTGTTTAGGTTTTGATTTGGAAGGCTTGAATCAGTGTGGTTGGGTTGTTTTTGGATTGAAAAGTGGTGTTTTGGAAAGCTTCCTGGTAGCGACTTGTGTCTCGTACCTTTGCTTCTTCTTAGCGATTTGTCCCATAGTTCTAGCGACTTGTCTCTCTTGAGATTGCTTGTTGAAGTGACTTGTCATTTTTTTTGGTAGCGATTTGTCATATTCTTGGCTTAGCGATTTGTCTTTTGAGACAAAGCGACAAAAAGGACAAGGTAGTGGATGTACTTGACTGTCTAGCGACTTGTCTACCTAGCGATTTGTGTGTCTAGCGATTTGTCACTAGCGACTTGTCTTTCTAGCGATTTGTCTCTTTAGCGACTTGTCTGTTTAGCGATTTGTCACTCCAGCGACTTGTCTTTCTAGCGACTTGTCCCTCTAGCGACTTGACAGTCTAGCAACTTGTCTTTCTAGCGACTTGTCATTCTAGCGACTTGTCACTCGAGTGACTTGTCATCAAAGAGATTTGTCAAGGACTGAGATTTGTCTATTCCAGCGATTTGTCTCTAAACCTAACATACAAAACCCTTGTTTTCAAACCGCGGAACAAGGGGTATATATATAAAGAATTAGGAAATATCACAAACTCAACCATAACACCATATTTATCTTCAACACCCTATCATCTCCTAGTTCCTTTACTACATCCTACTTCTCACTCTCTTACGGTTTGGTCTTGATTTTAGTAAAATCCCGTGAAAGATTCAATTTCTCGGTTTAAATCACAGACTTGTAAAATCCCGTGTACACATCAACATCATGTCTTACACTCCTGATTCAGTAATTTCAGAAGTACTCAAACTGTATGATGCTGTAGACAACCATGAGAATATTAGCTATACTGAACGGTTACAAATGATGGAATCAATAAATGATGATTTGAGTTCCTCATGCTCTGAGTCCAATGAGAAAGATTTGCACCTGTTCAGGCTACAGAATGCCATGCAAAAGGAAAGCAGCATTGAACCTTATCAACAACTTCACTCTCACCTCATGTTACTTCTATCCATAACAATGGAACAAACATGTATTGCCCTCTTCCGTCAGGACTTATCCACATTAACAGGAACTTCGATGTTAAACCTAGAGCAATTAGAGCTACAACTTGACAAAGAGAAGGTTCAAAAGGATAGTTCCAGTGCTGCACTTCAAGTGATCTACAAACATTTTCAGTCATTCATTAGAAGGGAATTCACATCAGATTATGATCAAGACATGACTGAAATGTCTTTCAAGAGACACATTGGAATGGAAATTTGCGTGTTCATAGAGACACTTATCCATCTCATGGATAATGGGGAGAAGTATATTGAGGAAGTTACTCAGAAAGATTAAAAAAAATGGATGAGAGTCTGGTGCAGTTGACAGAAAGTTGTGATGAGTTGGGTAATGTATCAGTTGAAGAATCAGGTGGTGCTGAATGCAGAATGTCAGAGACAACAAATAATGATGTAACCAGCTACTCAGTTACTCCTAACATACAAGAAGTAGATGCAGTAATCAGAAAGGGGAATGAATGTCGGGCACAATCAAAAGATTGTAGTGTTGAGTCGAGTAAAGCACCAGATGATGGATCAGTTGACACTGAATACAGAGTCTCAAAGACAGTTAAGCTTGAAACATCCAGTGGTCCAGTGACTCTTGTTACACATGATTTGGATGCAGATATCAGACCAAAAATTAAGCAAGTTTCATGTAATAAGGTACCCTTAACTGTTCTACATAGTGTATTTGCTAAAGTACTTAACAAACTGATCATGATGCTGAACATGACTTTGATAAATGTTCTGTAACTGAAGCTGAGTCTGAGATTAAGTGTTTCAAAACAAAAGATATGGTTGATAAAAAGGCTTTTGATGAACTTTCAAACAAACTCTCAAATCTTGAAAAACATTGCATTTCACTTGAAATTGCGATACAGAGTAAAGAAGAAAGTTTTCAACTTAACAAAGCATGTAAAAATCCGGAACTTCCTGAATTCCGTGAACTTTTTGAAATTAACGATTTAAAAGCTCAGCTTCAAGCCAAAAACTCGACTATCAACAATTTGAAGAAACATATTTCTGGTATGCATGTGAAAAGTAATTTGGTTACAAGTAATTTTGATGTTAATGCTATTGATGATATTCAAATGAGAAATGATGAATTTGAAGTTTGTGTGGCCAAATTACTAAAGGAAAATGAGTCTTTGAGAAAGCATCACATAGAACTAAGTGACTCTGTCAAAGAAGCTAGAACTAAGTCAATGGAACAAACAAATTCTTTGATAGAAAAAATTGATGAACTCAAAGCTCAACTTCAAGAAAAGAGTTTCGCTATTGTTGCCTTAAAAAATGAGATTAGGAAAACTGTAGGGAAAAGTGTGAACACTAAGTTTACAAAACCATCAACCTTGGGGAAACCAGTTTCTCATCCCATTAGAAACCGGTCCATTGTTAGGCAGCCTACTGCGTTTGTTCTGAAAGACCAAAATTTTCAAAAACACGGTTTACCTCCCAAGTTGATGAGAAACAAGTTTTGTCAAAACCAGTCACTTCACCTGAGTTGCCTAAGAATTATGCTTCTAGTTCCTCTAAACCGCAACAAGCAGCTACTTCTACTCCCAGCACCTCTAGGATTGGTTCGAAAAATGTGTTAAAACCAAGCATTAAAATTCAGAATTCATATGATATGAATGACTTGTGGAAGAACTATTATCTAGAAGAAGATAGGAAAAAGGCACAGATTCGAAAAAACGGAATTTTAGTTTCAAGACCTAGGGTGATGAATTCTACGAGGTTTTAAGGCACTGCTAGTAGTTGTAAACCACTACCTAGGAACACTCAAAAGACTAGGGATTGGCTTGCATCTAAGAGTAGTTATGTAAATAAGAATGCTAAGCATGTAGAAAACAAAACTAGAAATTCTTGGTCTTTTCCAAATAAGAAACATTTTCCTAATTCACATGCCAAGGTACACTCCACTAAGACTACCTTCATGGCTAGGGTTCAACATGTTATGAAGCAAAACAAACACAAAACTTTGCCTAGATGGATCCCAACTGCTAAATATTTGGAGTCTAGGAATAACGATAAGTCTTCCACTGTGTATAAGAATGTCACTAATCCTAGACCTTGCCATAAGTGGATTCCGTCTGGTAAAATGTTTAAGGATGTTGGACTTAGGTGGATACCTATCGGAAAGTTGTTTACCGATGACATAATCAAGGTTGACCGTGAAACCCCAAAGGGTTTGGATACTAATGTCACTAACCAAAATATATGCAATAAAGTTTGTAATATTAGTGCATGTAGTCCTTACTCAGTTGCAAATACTTCGATCCTTCACTACATGGACTGGCTTAAAGTATGGATTACAAATGGATTGATATCTCATAACTCACGGGGTTCAAGTAACTCAATCTTGATATTCATTCGGCTATGACGTTTGAACACAACAGTTCAAGCCTCGTACTCTAAAGAAAATAAAAGTGTACACTTTAGTGCGCTTTATCTTCTGAAGAAGAGAAATCTTCTCAGTAATGACCATTCTCATAAACATGCTTCATGCTTTTTCCATACGCTTTCAAACATCAAGTGAATCGGACTACCGTTGATTGTTTTTCTTATTCCACTTGCTCAACTATAATGACGATGGCGACATCATGTGCTAATTTTGCAGGGGAAAAGTGTGAATAGACTACACTTTTTGAAGATATTCACTTATTCAATCAAGAATGGCAACTCCGTATGCAATTCTTGAGGGGGAGAAGAAGTGTAAATTTACTGCATGGTTGATTGATTTATGAGAATAAATGGTCAAACGGCTCCAAACTCATGTAAGAACCGAGCTTCTTCTTATCGGGTCATCTTCACATGGAGTTTTCTACTATGAGTCGTTGGTTAACATCTTCACACGGGCTGATTTGATTAATGACAAAGTGCTTCCAGTTGCGGGGCTGATTTCCTTAATGAACATCTTTATGTTCTTGTTTGATTGGGAGGGATTTGAGTTAAGGGGATTTGCTATTTGTATGTTAACGGGAATGCATTTGGTGAGTTGAAGACGTTGACTTTCTATTCCCCAAATGGACAATCTTGAAGAAGGTCGAGTCTACAGTCGGTTCTACATTTTCTTATACATGTTAGAAGACTAAAGACGAGTTGCATTTAACGATCTAAAGACTTCTTCTTAATTCAAGCATTCTTCGTAAAGATTGTCGGTTTAGGGGATAGCACTAATTGGGGGAGAGTCAAGCCATTTTTAATCCCTAATTAGATTTGCTCACAATGTACTTCAGCAAGTTGATTCTCACAAAGACTTCTAAGGTTCTTCTCAAATGATTTCGAGTATATGGGCTTACAATGTGTTGTTGATTCTGAAGTATCAAAACCAGCAAGGGGGAAGGAGACACGTATCTAAACGCGAGTAAACTTGATGAGCTAAATAATTCTAAGTGATTTAAGATATCCCGGGAAGACTATTGTCATTACCGCAGAGAAACTCAAGGTTTGACTCATGGCGTTTAGTGTTCTTATTCCAACTATGTGGGAAAAGAAATGGAAGAGTTAGTTTCTGAAGATAAAAGAGGTACACAAGTGTGTGATGATTTTGATGTTATCGTAATCATCAGGGGAGAGAGATTGTGTACATTGGGGACGCTCAGGTGTTTCACTTGAGTGCTTAATCAGTGATTCAGAGATATAATCACTTATTCTGGAATTGACATCCGCAGAGATAGTCATCCGCAGAGATAATCAGTGATTCGGCCTGCTTCTTCAATATTATCAGTTATTCGCTCTTTGGGCATTCGGGTACTTCGGGTTCTTAAGCTTCATACACTATCATCAGGGGATAGAAAAGTATACATCGGGGTTATTCTTTGGCTATCGGACTTAATCTGCTACTTCGATGGTATAAGTTTCTCTGTCTTCGGGTATATGTGTATTCGGGTTCGTGAGCTCTAGTCTAAGAGACTGACTGCATCGTTTCATCTACTTGGGGGAAAGTGGTCTCTTGACAACTTTTTGGTATGGATTGCTTACGACTTCAGTGGTTATGAAATTTGAGAAGATTATTTATGAGTGGGATGATACGTTGTTGTTCTTGTTGATGATATAACCCTGTACGGAGAATCGACGATCTTTCTTAAAAGGAGCAGCAAACTCGATGATAATGGTGTGCTTCTTTGTGCATCTGGCTATGGCAAGCTTGAAAAAGAGCTTCGAATTTGCTCAGCTAAAGGATTTTCGGTTTGAGGGGAAGCTGCCAAAGTCTCTCTTTCTCAAAGGCTCATGTTCTGTCTTCTATTCAGGAGTCTCGAAAGCTTTGGTGGTAAATGTTAAGAGATGATGGCTTCTATCTTCTACAATGGGGCTGCTTGATATCCTTATCTCGGTACTCGTATCATCATCTTCTTAAACTATATCATCTACTCTATCTGTACATATTTATTAAAAACAAAATACAAAAATATAAAACCAACAAAAAGAAAATACAAAAATATAAAACCTTCATAAAACCCATAAAAATAAGAAATTTTGAAAAATACCAAAAATATGTTTTCTCAAGACATATCTTCTGGTATCGATAACATCTATGGTCTTAGAAATGTCATTCAATAATGGCACGGGACTATAGATGAAGTTCGAGCAGGAGATGTAAATATTCTTTTCCAAAACATGTCTCAAAATATGGCTTACAGTTACTTCAGACTGTAACCCGTGCTTAAACCATGGTTTGCTATTATTTCAGATAGCAACCCGTTCTTCAAGAAAGGAAAGTGCTACGCTAAACCAATTTTCAAATATTTCGTGCACTTATCCTAAAACAAAATGAGGAAAGTATGTCGAAGGACTGCTGTTCCTACTCAAATATTTTTTCCTTCTAAAAATTCTTCAGAAAAATATTTGTTTTAACAAATTGGTGGTAAATGAGTTGCTTGCAAATCAATCTGAATCAAATTTCATAAATTTGCAAAACCCAATCAGACTTCAGCATGGTTAAAACTTTTTTATGAAAGAGTCATTGATTGAGGGGGAGAATGTTTTTCAAATTTACATCATCTAACAGGTTTTCTTAATCATCCTACGTGCTTATCAGAAAAATATAATTGCCTATGTTGAAGGACTAGGTTTCTAGGATGTGATTGTTAGGATTAGATGATTATAGATTGATGAACACATTATTCCCATGCCTTATTTGACCTGATTGACATGTTGGATTGACTTTTATTAGTCGATTGTTGTTTGGGTGATGTCGACCACCATATATCTGTATGTGTGTTCACTAACGGATGCAGGTATATTGGCATATAAGAATGTTCCCGATCCGGATCCCACAATAGAAGATGATTGGATGCCGAAAGGAAAGGGTAACTATATCTTAGGTTGACAAATGAAGAAATGGAGCTTAATTTGACTTCTATGGAGAGTTGGCATGAAAAAATGCAACGTAAGAGGTCTCACTGCATCAGCAGATGGTTTTATTCATCATCAAATGAAGAAACGGAGCTTAATTTGACCTCTATGGAGAGTTGGCATGAAAAAATGCAACGTAAGAGGTCTCACTGCATCAGCAGATGGTTTTCTTCCAAACCTCTAGCAACAACAACAAAAGCAGCTCAACCACCTAACGTATCTTTGTGCAGGACAAGTAGTGGATGATAACATTTTTAAAACATTCTAAAAATACTGTTTTGAAAATGGAAAAATATTGGTTTTGAAAATAAATTGGACTTAATTTTGGAAATCACCGGACTTCATTTTATCAAAACTTAAGTCACTCAATCATCGACTTCGGTCATCGATTGAGGGGGAGAGTGATTTAAAATAAAATATTTTCAAACAATATTTCATCAATCAAGTCCGTTTGTACAAAAACAAGTGGTGGTCTAAAGATTTAATGTTATGTCATGGTATGATTTTCTTTAAAACTCAAAGATCTTACAAAATGAAATTTTTTCTGTTCTTGTTTGATAGTGAAAATGTTTTATTTTACTTAAAGATCTCTTAAAAACTATCATACCTGACACTAAGAATCTTTAATGTCTAAACTTCAACCGTATCAATCATATTTCAAAATTAAATCAAGCCACGTCTTTCCCCAAAATCTTTTAAATGATTTAAATCAATTGGGATCACAAATCTCAAAAGGTTTGAAATTTTTGATCGAGGGAGAGATCGTGATTTAAATCTCAAATTTGTTTAAATAGAATTGGTTTTAGTCCTTTAAAGGCACTCCTGCCTCCATGTGCCAAACAATTTCTAATACATAATGCACATATTCTCCCATGTTTTCTAAACCTTATTAAATCACTTGGGATCCAAAATCTCAAAGTGTTTAATATTTATGATCGGGGGAGAATTTGTGATTTAATAATGAAACTTGATAAAAGGTGATCGTTTTGATTCAAATGTGCATGCTGCTCTCCCATATGTGCTAAACGCTTTCAAATCTCGAAGCACATATTGAGGGGGAGCATTTCTAAAAGAAAACAAACTTTCAAGGTACTAAGATTTCTATGTTTCAACATAAAGTACCTTCATTGATTTTCTAAATGGTTTCTTATTGGCTATTGTGATCGTGGATGTACTTTTAAAGTACTCTTTCCTCTATGTGCTAAAATAATTTTGAAATATCCAACGCACATATTGAGGGGGAGAATTTACCAAAGAAAATCAAAAGGCTTTTTCTAACGGAAATTGTGATCAAGAAATTATTTCAAAGAAATTATTTCAAAGAACTGTTGCCTCCATGTGCTAAACAATTTCAAAATCATATGCACATGTTGAGGGGGAGCAATTCTAAATGATCAAAAACAATTAAGGTACAAAATGCTTTGATATTATATCACAAGTACCTTGATTGATTTTCCAAAAGACTTTTCAATTGGTTTCAAGAAGGAAAGAACAATACCAAAAGACCGACCAATTTACTTTATGCATGGTGTTATAAGGATGGTTAGGTTAGGTATTTGTTCCCACGATCCCGCCAGAGCCGGAGGGATCTACCCAGGGACAATCCACTAGATAGTGTAGAGTCTTTAGGTATGATGAAAAAAGGAGAAAAATGAGAATACGGGAAGAGTGCGGACTGAGACAGAGCTAGTACTGGAATAAACCCAACAAGGTTCTAGTTATGAAGTCTCGGTAAGTACTGAAGGGTTTGAAGAATGAAAAAGAATTGAATGTGAAAAGAGTGAAAAGAAATAGCCCTCCATTAATTCAACCTTAGGGCAGAAACCGGGTTCAATACATATGCTACTGGTGTCTACTAAGGTAACACTGGTATTGAAGACAAGATGTCATGGACCCAGTGACGCACTGCACTAAACTTCCCAAGCTACTCAAGTTCCTCTTAAAAGGGCTTGTTTCATTCTCACGGGAAACCTACGTAATCTATCGACTTTCTCTTAGAGATTGTTGATATTGAAGAAGGAGACCCTCTCCCTAGTCTCCGGCATAGGAACCAAATGTGCACTATTGAGTCTAGAGCTAAGAGATCATCCACAATATCTCATTAGGACACAAAATTAATGAAGACTTGCTGTTTCACACAATGTGGAAAGTAATTATGTATTGAGAGTCCTACGCATTATACTTGTGGTATTGCCAGAACATCCGAGTGATATGTAAAAGTGCTCACGATGCAGATGGAAATCCTTCTAGAGCCAACATCAAACAAGCTCTTGGTGGGTGACATGTGAGATCTTGCAAAAGATCAAGCTTGTGACAACTGGATAGAAACAATAGGGCGATTCACTCTTGAATCAACCTTGGTCCAGGAAATGAATTGACGAATACTTTTGGAAAAACCGTTCGATGTGCAAATCTTCTTTTCTCTAGCACATCGAATGTGTATTCATATTTCAAACTCAAAAAGTATCTCAGATTGAAAAAATACTTTTGGAACAACCGTTCGATGTGCAAATCTCTTCTTTTCTCTAGTACACCGAATGTGTATTCTTTTCAAATACAAAAGGTATTTTAGATTGAAAATTGATCTTTCTCATAAAACCTTCATCATATTGCAAAACTCTTTCTTCTAAGCAATACGCGATTGTTTTCAAATCAATTTTTCATCAATCAGTGAATCTCAATTCACTGGTTCACTCACTCCTTGTTGTCTTCTTTGAGACGTTCCGGTTTGAGAACAACTAGAACAGCTGCGAAACCCTGTCAAGGAGATTATTCGGAATTCTACCTGATCACAAGCAGTACTTGTACTGATCAAAGGGGAACCGTGGGCCGTGTACCTTAATTCAACGAAAGTGATCAAAGACACTTTCGTGTGTTTTATTGCTAACTGTTGTTTGCAGGTACATTTGGACGGTTGCAGCTGATCAGAATTGAGAAGTCAATCCAAAGCCGCATGCTCACAACATCCACACTTAATTGAAGAAATCATGACTTGTGCATATCTACAGAACCTGGCTCTGATATTCTTATATTATGATTCTGCAACGCTGCTGCAAATATCATGAACCAGTAAAGCTTCCGCTACTCTGATGAAAAGATGTCATGATCCAAAAGTGTGAGCATGTCGGTCTAAAAGTCACAACATCACATGATGGCAACACAATAAAGGGTGATCCAGAGATTTACTGTGGCTGATGATCTCAAAGAAAGCTCGACGATCATCAAAGATGTGGATCAGTTAATGGCCTCCACTAAAAGTACAAATCAATGCGGACTTTGAAGAATCGCTACTAAAGCACAAAGATTGCGGAACTTAAAGAATAGAAGTCTATGAGCTCAGAACTAAAGACAAATATAGAATGCTAGGATGCAAAATGTATTCCATGGGGTGACCTCCCTTAGGGGGAGATTGTTAGGAATTGGAAATTCCATGTTAAAGTGTCGGTCACCCCAATTATAGTCTAGCATATGTTAGCTCGTAGACATGTCGTTATTTACGTTATTTAGTAGTTAGTTAGTTAGTTAGTAACGTAGATTAGTTTAGAGCAACACCGTGGAGGAAGGACGGATCTTTACCAACTGTATGCCTAATCCACAGTCCGAAGGAAGACGTGTAGTATGTAACTATAAATACCCTCTACCTCCCAAGGTAGAGGGTTGGACCTTTCACTCAATCTAACCATTCTTTCTTTTATTTACTTTCTCTCTCTAGAAAGGCTCCCATCTTCCACTTTCTCTCTCTAAACTCATCATTATACGCCTCTTGATATAGTGTGTTTATGTGTTTATGAAAACCAATATGTAACATCTAACCCGGTTCCTTACTAAGAGAAAGCTTACTTTATGGTTGTTAACGTTTTTGTAAGATGTACAACTTAAGTAAGGTCTCCGGATAGGGGCCTATGAATGTGAAGTAGAAGGTTTCGAAGCGCGGTGGATTTATGCATATGAAATTAGTATTAAATACCGAGCTTGAACAAGTTGAACCCCATTGAATTGTTGAGTTATAGTCTTTTGTAAATGTGTAAATGTGTAAATGTAAAGTGTATTTAATGTCTTTTTACAGTGTGTATTTACAGAAGTTAAAGCACATCAAAGTCTTGTGTTATAGATATGTATAAAAGTGTTTGTAAAGTGGGTCGAAACGGGTGTTGGGTAACCTCGTGAAGTATGTGTTCATGGGTCATTTAAACCACAAATATTTATGGAAATGAATTTATATGTTATTGGAATGAAATCTGGAAGTTTTGGTGTCTTTTCGAGTTGTAGAAGATGTTTTCCGGAATTTATACGAACGCAAAAAATTATTTAAAATAACAGATCAAGACCATATGGTCGTATTGGTATTCTTCCATACCGCCATATACTCAGAAATGTGGTTTTGGTATATTCTGATCACATGGTAATACAACGGTCACTACAAACAAAATGACATTTGCTGACTGAAGCTTTTAATGACCAAAGAGTGAAAAGTCAGTAAAACCTTCACTTTCAATTTCTTTTCATAACAAAAAAATAAGTGCGCAATTATTTTTACTTTATTACCCTCCAACTAAAACACACATTTATACTCACTTTTTCTCTCTCTAGATAACACACACTCCGTCTCTCAAACACCGTTACCGGACAATGAAATCCGCCATTATCACCTATGAAATCTCCAGCGAAGCCTCGTGTCGTAGCTCCTCCTGGTGTGGACGTTTCTCCTCCGATGATCAAATCTCCGACGGTATATTCCGTTGACTTTTTCTTATAGTTGTTTATGATCGAATCTCCGACGGTATGTTTTTTCTTATTGTTTGTCATGTTTCGTCAAAGACTCTTGGTAAAACAAGAGTGACATTAAAATGGTGTAAGTTGTATACCATGAAATGGTTTAGTTTTAACATTCGTCAAGTGTAAATGTCACCAGAAGGTTATGTGTGTATTGTGATGGAAATTCTTTTCACAAGTTACTTATTATGAAACTCCAATACACATTGTAAGAATTGATATAATGGTTTAAAATTGGTCTTTAGTTATGGTACTTGTCAATATGCAAATATATAATTTCGAGGATCAAATAAAGGTTGAAACTTTGTGAAAATGATATTTATATAATTATTATGTAATATGGCAGTTTTACAAGTCTTCAAGCTCGGGAAATAGGTCTAACGCGAAAAGAAGTTTAGTAAATGGAGGACCGTCTTTGGGTCAAAATAGTCTGAGTTGGTTTATGTGGTTTATAGCCCTTGTTTTAAACTTTCATGCTTAAATTCCATTGCATCCTTATGTAAAACATCATTCTAGACAACTTTTGTGTTTTACACTTTAGCTGATTCGGACCAGAAATGGGTCATAATCTCATTTAAAATCGGATCAAAAACCTTTTTACCACCATCAATTTTCTTCTAGTAATCTTTACCTAGCCATATCTTTCTAATCACAAGTCCTTTTAACATAATTCAAAACGCTAAATTTTTGTTATAACTTCCTCTACATGTCTCTTATATTTTTCCAAGCTAATACTCATTAATCTTATGTCAATTTTTAGCATATATCTCTAGTTTCAAGCTAGTTATCTCAAAGGAGTTTCTAAACAAGTTTTATCCATATTTTCCTCTATGTATGATAAGATTTTAAAATGTACCTTTTTGAGGGGTCGTTTAAGCCCTTATTTGATCACTTTTGTATCCGTTATTACTTAATATCGTTCCTTTTCACTTTTTAGGTATCTTGAAGGCAAATTACTGGAATGACACTTATTCGGACGAAAAGGCGCGAATATACGAAGAAAATGGCCAAAGTCAAGAATCGAGACACTCAAGCTGCTGAAACTGAAGGGGACAGCGTCAGGTTATACTTGTGACGCCGTCGGAACAAGTTTTGTGACGACTCAGTAGGCAAATTGCTTATTTACAAGTGACGGCATCAGGTTTTAAAAGAGTAGGGCGTCGCAGCTCAGACGGCCTAGATTTGATCTAGACGGAGTCAGAGACTCAAGGCGAGGGCGTCACGGACATAAGGTGACGCCGTCACAATGATAACGTGGCCAAGATGAAACCCTAATGACGGCGACCAGACAGCGTCACAAACTAAAGGGTGACGCCGTCGCAGTTATAACCTTATATATAGAAACCGAATTTTTTAGTTTTCACTGTGTAGTTTTGTGGAGTAAAAACCTAAACCGAACCAAGGCTATCTTGTACAATATTTTAGGGTTCCATACCCTATCTTACATCAAGATAAGTGTTTTACTTCATTAATTCAATTATGTCTTCAATTGATTGTGTGTATGCTTGCATGTTCCCCGTGTCCGGCTAATTTACTTGTGTGTTTGCTTAGGTAATATGAAACTTAGTTATTGAATATTGATTGGTTGTCTCTTATCTTAATTGTGATTGACCTAGTATTGCGATAGGTCATTCGTTGTGTTGTTAATGCTTGATTAATCTTTGTTGAACCTTAGTTTATAATCACTTAGAGTAATTTTAGGCTATACATCCAAAGAATACCTTAGAGTTAAAGTTTATAAATCCTAGAGATTTTTGTAGTCATTAACCTTTGGTAGCTTCAAAGAGTTAGGGATAAACGCATACCCTACGACCTTAGAGACACAACACGATTAAGAATAAGGACGTGACAATTCAACCATCAATAGATGATAACTAGGGAGTAATAAAACCTAAGCAAATACATTTTTAATCATCATACGAGCACACAACAATAGACATAGACTAC
This sequence comes from Chrysanthemum seticuspe, assembly GCA_019973895.1. NCBI lineage: Eukaryota > Viridiplantae > Streptophyta > Magnoliopsida > Asterales > Asteraceae > Chrysanthemum > Chrysanthemum seticuspe. Next base: position 78,594,342 of record BPTQ01000001.1, read on the forward strand.
CCTCACCTTAGCTTAGATAATTAGATAGTAGAAGTAATCGGTAGAAATACCAACCCCCAAATCCAAACCCCGAGATTCGTACCTTTCCATTTCCTAAAAAAAACATAAAAAGATAAAAAATAATCTTCCTCAACCCCAACCTTAGCGTAGTAACTTCTCACTAGCATTCCTATTCCGCTAGAGAACGATATCAATTCCCGTGGCTTACCCTAATACTACACTACAACGATTAGGTTCACTGCCTAGGGTGTTGAAAAACTTGTTGATAACGTTACATGCGTCGTTCGGGATCAAAGGAACTTCCTTTTCTTCGAGCAAGTTTTATAACACCCTAGGAAGTTAACCTAATCGTTGTAGTGTAGTATTAGGGTAAGCCACGGGTATTGATATCGTTCTCTAGGGGAATAGGAATGCTAGTGAGAAGTTACTACGCTAAGGTTGGGGTTGAAGAAGATTATTTATTTTATCTTTTTTATGTTTTTTAGGAATTAGAAAGGTACGAATCTCGGGGTTTGGATTTGGGGGTTGGTATTTCTACCGATTACTCTACTTATCTAATTATCTAATCTAAGGTGTATGTAGTCTATGTCTAATTATTGTGTGCTCGTATGATGGCTTAAAGATGTGTTTACCTAGGTTTTATTACTCCTTAATTATCTCCTATTGATGGTTGAATTGTCACGTCCTTATTCTTAATCGCGTTGTGTGTCTAAAGTCGTAGGGTATGCGTTTGTCCCTAACTCTTTGAAACTACCAAAGGGTCTCGTCTACAAAATCTCTAGGAATTATAAACTCTAACTCTAAGGTACTCTTTGGATGGTTTAGCCTACAACTACTCTATGTGTTATAGTCTAAGGTTCACAAAGATTAATCAAGCATTAACTACACAACCAATGACATATCGCATTACTAGATCATTAACAATTAAGATAAGAGACAACCAATCAATATTCAATAATTAAGTTTCATATTCCCTAAGCAAACACACAAGTAAATTAGCCGGACATGGAGAACATGCAAGCATACACACAAATAATTGAAGACATAATTGAATTAATGAAGTAAAACACTTATCTTGATGTAAGATAGGGTTTGGAACCCTAAAATACTGTACAAGACAGCCTTGGTTCGGTTTAGGTTTTTACTCCAAAAGACTACCCACTAAAACTGAATAATTCGGATTCTATATATAAGATTACAATCGCGACGGCGTCACCCTTTGAATTGTGACGCCGTCGGGTCGCCGTCATTAGGGTTTCGTCTTGGCAACGTTAGTCTTGCGACGGCATCACCTTATGCTTGTGACGCCATCCCCTTCAGTCTCTGACGATCAAATCTAGGCCGTCTGAGTTGCGACGGCCTACTCTTTTAAAGCCTGACACCGTCACTTGAAAATAAGCAATTTGGCTACTGAGCCGTCACAAAAGTGATGCGACGGCATCACAGTTAACACCTGACGCCGTCCCCTTGTATTTCAGCAGTATGAGTGGCTCAATTCTTGACTTTAGCCATTTTCTTCATATATCCGCGCCTTTTCGTCCAAATAAGTGCCATTCCAGCAATTTGCCTTCAAGAGACCTAAAAAGTGAAAAGGAATGATATTAAGTAATAACGGATACAAAAGTGATCAAATAAGGGCTTAAACGACCCCTCAAAAAGGTACATTTTAAAACCTTATCAAATATCCCTACACTTGGTATTTGCTTGTCCTCAAGCAAATGTGCTTTTAGCCAATTAATTTATAAGTTAGGGGTCATGAAGCATTGGTTTAAAACAGTCCACAACACATATAAGCCCCGCAAAAGTCATAACAAGCACGGAAATTACATACTAGCACCTCACATGGGGTGTTTGGATACTCACATCTCTCGGGTGTATATGAAATATATCAAGTTGGAAATGGAAGATAAACACTCATTAACCGGTCCTAGTACATAGATTACCATAGGCTTGAGAATAGATCAAACCTCCATCGCTTTGGCGTAAGCACCTAGGAAAGACTATCAAAGAGGTCTTTAAAGGGTTGTAATGTTAGGCTTACGGTAGGGAAAAAAGGGTTTGGTGGGATAGGCTATTTAGTGGTGGCAAGTCAACAATCCTTATGTTACAAGCATACGAAGAATGGCGTTGCTAAGCCAAGACTCGACACTCTAGACTCTAGGTAACTGAAACAAACAAACATGAATTTAAAGATAGATGTAGGATGGTAGCACGTTTTTTTTTTTTTTTTTTTTTTTTTTTTTTTTTTATATATATATACACTTTTACTCTACCATCCTCTATGGTAACATCAAAATGATATGGATTTAAAGGCACATCCCTACACTTGAGTTTTTATTACTCTAACACTAATTTGACCCGGATTGAAACGATCAAAACACTTGGAGTACATTATTACGCAAATAAAGGGAATTTGAATTTAACGTTCCCCTTCAGTCATTTCATAAACTTTAACTTTTCCCATCAGTCCCAATCGTCCCAAAACTGTATACAAAGGATATGACTCGACTTAGCAACTTTTGCAAGCAACTAGATAATTGAACTAAGGGTTTTTAGGGTGATAACAATAATGCACTAAAAGTGAGTGCATACAAGGTAGGCTAAGGCCATTTGGGGGTGGGGTGTAAACAATGCTCTTCATTGATATTCCAAAAAAACCTGAAACATCACGAGAACCGCGAAAAGGATAGGCTCTGAGGGGTTTACTAGGGGTATCGTGTACTAAAAATGAGTACAACGCAAAGGTGTGGGGGAATTACTCAACCGATGTGGAAGAAGTAATTATATTACGGGTATCAAACAAGGGTTATCCTAATGCCTCTTATCATTTAGTTATTCCTAACTACACAAGTGTAGTCTTACTAGCGATCTCGGGATACATCACAAAACAAGTTCTAGAATCTATTATACTACCGGTTCATACTCTAAGCATTAAAGATGAATGCTTTAATTCCTACTAATCTAAGGGCGATCCTCACATTTTGGGTGGAATTTAAGTGGTAAAGGGTTTTAGTGCTAGTCATATAACTTCCTATCCGTGAGACGCTCTTGTTAAGACTAATGGCCCACTCCTATATGTCATGAAAAAATTTAAATTTGATGCCAAAATTACCCTAACCGACATTTTCTCATGGTTTATTACACAAATACAATTGGACAAAGCAAATAATCAAGGATAAGCATAGTTTCAAAGTTCCCGTTTTATTTTCCCTCCCTACACTTAAACTGAACATTGTCCCCAATGTTCCCCGAAAGTATCAAAGTTATGATAATAGAAGGTAATTAAAAACGAAAGAAACTAATACTCCCCTGATTAGCTCGGTAGGATCCGTGTAAAGTGGTGGTTAAATCCTTTTCAAGAAGAATGTATGCATGAAAAGCTCCTTCCAATCTTATGTATCTTCTTCTTAATAAATTAAATCTGCACACTTGAAGAGAACAAACGAAACCTTCGCGTAAAATCGGCGGTAATAATATATATAAGACTCTATTAAACTAGGATATAATGCTTGTGGAATGGATGTTTACAGAATTTCTGGTAAATTAAGACCTGGAAAATTCCAAAAATTTTATAAGTAGCTCAGAAAATGAGAAAAAAGTAATCTGTTGTTTTTACTCCTTCCTGAAGCCGTCAGGTTGCGATCCTGACGCCGTCAGGTTATCCTGACAAAAACTGGTCTGCGATTTTCTGGAAAAAATTCTGGAAGATTTACATCTTTAGAATCTGGAAAAATTTCTGCAAAACATCCATTATGACTCGATACAAGCATTTGACTCGAACAAACACACATATATATCTTTTAATTAATTGTTATTCTCATGTTTACGTTTCTTTTGAAAACGTGTGTAATCCTCCCTACACTTATCTTTTATGCAAAATACCTTTAAATGCAATTAAGACGAGGTTAAAAACAAAATAAAGCATTTTTACAAATTTAAACATGAGAATAAGCAATCAATAAAAGATATATGACACTAACAAGCAAACAATTAAGCATGGGTTGCCTCCCACGAATCGCTTTTCTTTATTTATGAGTCTTGTAGCTAGACTCATAGTTGTGCTCCTACGTACCGATATAAGTAAGCCTATCCTTAACAATGTCATAAGGATCAAACTTATCATTTAAGTTCCTAGTAGTACGTTCGGTTCGATATGCCTTTTCAAACTTCTCTCCATCGGGATCATAGATTGTTATCCTAATGTGCCACTCTCCATTACCATCACTAGGCGGTCTATCCCAATCCCACTTATGTTTAGGCTTCTCAATTTTCCACTTATTCATGACAAGGTTGACGGGCAAACTTCCTAGGAACTCGGTCATCTTCCTAAATACTAAGGCGTCCTCGAACGGGTTCACTTCCATGTCCCTAGCCATTTCTTTTTCATGGAAAGTTGCTTTACTAGCAAAGGCTTCTTCTAAGTAGAAAGGTCGTTGGGGACCTATGAGGTTCTTATCTATCCAAGGTCCATATCTAGAAGGCGTTCTATCCAACATAATCTCATGTGGGATTTCCTCTTCTTTGTAGTACGTATGCTTTTTGACATCGTAAATTGACCTAGCACTCCCCTCTTCTACCACTATCTTGGACATCTTACAATCGATGATGGCACTAGCGGTAGCTAAGAATCCTCTTCCTACTAGTAATGGGCATGTCGGGTCCTTATTCATGTCTAGCACATGGAAGTCTGCCAAAAGAGTCAACTCTCCTACGTGTACTACCATGTCTTTTATTATCCCTACCGGATATGCAACACTACCGTCCACTATACCTAAGATGGTTTCCGTTGATTCTATCTTACCTAAGTTAAGGCTTCTATGGAGGGACAACGGAACAAGATTGATGCATGATCCTAAGTCGGCTAGAGCATAGAGAGGTTTGGAAGTTCCAAGCCTACACGAAAGAGTAAATAGCCCGGGATCGTCTAACTTCTTAGGTAGATTATTTCGCACAAAGGCGGACCCATGTTTTCCAAGTTTAAGTTCTAACTCATATTTTTCTTTTAAAGCATTATAATAAGGTGCATGAGTTAATACTTCAAGAACCGGTTTTTCTTGATGGAGTTCCTTGTACTCCTCCTCTAGATTAGGTTTGGGTTCTTGGTTGACGGGTTTCTCAAGAGTAGGTTCTACCAATGGTGCAGGGCCTTGGTACCTCATTTTGGATTGCTTGGAACCCTTGTTGATAGCATTTACCGAGTGAACCGTTGGGTGTGAGGGACATGGATGTGCACTCTCCCATGGTGAACAAGAACATGAAGTTGACGAAATCGAATTCACTTTTGGTTTCTTTATAGTATCACTTGGGAGTGCTCCAATTTCCCATTCATTAAAGGCTTTTAAGAGGGCATCAAGCTTGTTTGTCATCTCGCCTTGTCTTCGCTTAAAATCGGCTTCAAGCTTAGTTAATCGAGTCTCTTGAGATGACATGAATCTAGATGCAATTGCCTCAAGATTAGTGGGGTTCCCGGTGTTTAGAGAATTGAACCTATTAGGTGGACTAAATGAGCTTTGGGGTGTGCTTGAGTTTTGGTTCCACTTAAGGTTAGGGTGATTTCTCCATGAGGGGTTGTAAGAGTTTCCTAAGTTGTTTTGTTCGGGCTTGAAAGTGTACTACTTCTCTCCCGCTCCGTCGGTACGCATGGAGGCGTAGTCCGCAAAAGCTTGTTCGGGGATTCTTGTGCAATCACGAGTATCATGGGGACCACTACATAACTCACAAGGAAGAGTGATTTTATTCACTTGATGTGATGACTTAGGATTTTCGTAGGAACTCATTAGGAATTTAACTTGATCTTCAAGTTCGAGCATCCTACGGTCGGAAGGTTGTGAGTCAATGGGAGGCAAGGAGATTGCCTTAACGGTTTTGGGCAACTCACGGGGGTCATTCCAACGTTCGTTGTCATAGAGAGCAAGGTCCTCTATTATACCCCATGATTCTTCCGCGGTGAGATCACTAAGTTTTCCACCGGCCGCTTGGTCAATGGATCGCTTGGTGGGGAAGTTGACATGATCATAGAAAAGTTGGACTTGGAGCCAAAGATCAATGCCGTGATGAGGGACTTTATGAAGTAAGTCCTTGAATCGAGTCCATGCTTCGTAGAGAGATTCACCTTGACGTTGTTGGAACATCAAGATGTCATTCCTAAGCTTAGTGGTTCACCCCGATGGGAAAAATTGAGGAAGGAGGCGAGAGGTGAGATCATGCCAACTTGAAATGGAGCCGGCGGGAAGTCGCTCAAGCCAATTACTAGCTTGGTCCCGTAGAGAGAATTGGAAGAGACGCAGACGCGTGGTCTCCCGAGTAGTAGCATCAAGGTCGATGGAATCTACAATTTTAAGGAAATCCTTAAGATGCTGATTAGGATCTTCGGAACGAAGTCCATGGAATGCACATCCGTTTTGCACCAACCAGATGGTGTCGGATCGCAGGGCCGTAGTTTGGGCTTGATCGGGAAGCTCAATGGTTTTCCTATAGCCTAGGTGGCTTGGTCTCGAGTATTCACCAAGAGTACGGGCTCTTGGCGGGTGATTTGGTGGTAGGTTGATGAATGGTGGTTGGTTATCACCTTCCATGATGAAAAGTGATGGTGTTACAAACAAAGGTCACGAAGAAGGGGGATAGACTATAAGGAAGCTAAAAATGAGAAAAATTTTACTTGATATGAATCAAGCAAAGAAACCTAAACGAGGTGGACTACTAACTAGCTATTCTATTCCCCGGCAGCGGCGCCAAAAACTTGATAACGCTACACGCGTCGTTCGGAGTCAAAGGAACTTCCTTTTCTTAGAGCAAGTTTTATAACACCCTAGGAAGTGAACCTAATCGTTGTAGTGTAGTATTAGGGTAAGCCACGGGTATTGATATAATTCTCTAGGGGAATATGAATGCTAGTGAGAATTTACTACGCTAAGGTTGGGGTTGAGGAAGATTATTTATTTTATCTTTTTTATGTTTTTTAGGAATTAGAAAGGTACGAATCTCGGGGTTTGGATTTGGGGGTTGGTATTTCTACCGATTACTCTACTTATCTAATTATCTAATCTAAGGTGTATGTAGTCTATGTCTAATTATTGTGTGCTCGTATGATGGTTTAAAGATGTGTTTACTTAGGTTTTATTACTCCTTAATTATCTCCTATTGATGGTTGAATTGTCACGTCCTTATTCTTAATCGCGTTGTGTGTCTAAAGTCGTAGGGTATGCGTTTGTCCCTAACTCTTTGAAACTACCAAAGGGTCTCGTCTACAAAATCTCTAGGAATTATAAACTCTAACTCTAAGGTACTCTTTGGATGGTTTAGCCTACAACTACTCTAGGTGTTATAGTCTAAGGTTCACAAAGATTAATCAAGCATTAACTACACAACGAATGACCTATCGCATTACTAGATCATTAACAATTAAGATAAGAGACAACCAATCAATATTCAATAATTAAGTTTCATATTCCCTAAGCAAACACACAAGTAAATTAGCCGGACATGGAGAACATGCAAGCATACACACAAATAATTGAAGATATAATTGAATTAATGAAGTAAAACACTTATCTTGATGTAAGATAGGGTTTGGAACCCTAAAATACTGTACAAGACAGCCTTGGTTCGGTTTAGGTTTTTACTCCAAAAGACTACCCACTAAAACTGAAAAATTCAGATTCTATATATAAGATTACAATCGCGATGGCGTCACCCTTTGAATTGTGACGCCGTCGGGTCGCCGTCATTAGGGTTTCGTCTTGGCCACGTTAGTCTTGCGACGGCGTCACCTTATGCTTGTGACGCCGTCCCCTTCAGTCTCTGACGCCGTCTAGATCAAATCTAGACCGTCTGAGTTGCGACGGCCTACTCTTTTAAAGCCTGACACCGTCACTTGAAAATAAGCAATTTGGCTACTGAGCCGTCACAAAAGTGATGCGACGGCGTCACAGTTAACACTTGACGCCGTCCCCTTGTATTTCAGCAGTCTGAGTGGGTCGATTCTTGACTTTAGCCATTTTTTTCGTATATCCGTGCCTTTTCGTCCAAATAAGTGCCATTCCAGCAATTTGCCTTCAAGAGACCTAAAAAGTGAAAAGGAACGATATTAAATAATAACGGATACAAAAGTCATCAAATAAGGGCTTAAACGACCCCTCAAAAAGGTACATTTTAAAACCTTATCACTTGCTCGATGAAAAGGAAGTTCCTTTGACCCCGAACTCGCTGTGTAAGCGTATCAAGTTTTTGGCGCCGTTGCCGGGGAATAGAATAGCTAGTTCCGTTGCTTGATTCCTATCAAGTAAGCTTTTTCTCATTTTCAGCTTCCTTGTAGTCTATCCCCCTTCTTTGTGTTTATGTTCGTAAAACCCTTTTCATTTGTCGTTATGGCTAGTGAAGTTTCATTTGAATCATTAACGAATGAGGAACAATTGAATTTCGCAGATTGGATTGCTTTTTATTGTTCTAATGAATTTGTGAGTGATCTTAGAGATATCCAAAAGGAGACGGGTGTAAGGTTGGATGGATTTGATAAATTTTGTGTTTGTATGGCTTCTATTCAACGATCATTGTTAGAATCAACTTCTTTTAGTGAGACCCTCTGGAAAATTTTTTTGAGAAAAGCCTCCTAAGCATAAACCATTGGTTGTCACAACTTAAGGAAATGGATAAGGAGGATTTATCCAACCTTAGGCATCATGATCAAAAACACCTAGTTTTTAAGAACATGGAACCTAAAACCGAACAAGATTGTGTGATGGTTATAGTTGAACTACCTTGTTGCATGCGTGGGATAGATTTCACCAAAACATATGACACGTGTGAGGAATCCTTTAGGCAAATAGAACATAGTGATCAAAATTTTGAGAATGATTCTTATGAATCGGACCAAGAATTTGAAATGGCTAAAGAAGGATTTGAGATACTTAGGAGTGTATTTGGGTTAGATCATACTAAAACACATGATGAACATTTAGGAGATCTAGATATAATGGAGAATGAGGTGGAAACTCCAAGCCCACAAGCCCTACCATCACTTGAGGAACACACATCGCCTATAACTTACCCGAAAGAAGTAGAAGAGACTATAGGAACCCCGATTGATATAGAACCTTTGGACCAAACTCCACTAGAGAATGTAGGTTTAGATGCTTGTTGTCATGACCTCTCTCTTAGTCCTAGGGAAGTTCCTAATTTTGATGAACTGGAGCCTCAACCAAAAACCTTACCCAATTTTCCGTCTTCAGATGTGAATCTTGGAATTGAATGAGGCCCCCATCCACCCATCAAAATAAATAGTCTGGATAGTTGCTTGATAAAGGTGGTAGAGTCTAGGCCATGTAGAGTGGAAGCTAATATAGAAGTAACCCATGACCTTACACACTAATATCACCCATTCATGGTTGATAACAAGAAACATTATGGGTTTAAACCGGGTTTATTAGGTCAAGATGGATCCTTAACTAAGAATCTTTTGAAGTTGATAGAAAATGATCCACTTTTAGGAGAGAGATTTGATTCACCCGCTACACCCATAAAATTAGGTAAGGTTAGAATGAATGAAGCACACCCCTTTGAGCATATAAATCACCCATCACCCTCTCCTCACGTAGCAAATTTCCACCCTAAGGGTGTGTATCGCTACTATCACCCGCACTTAAGCTTAAGAAAAACTTCCCCTTTATCCGTTAAATAAGGGTAGAGTCAAGCTCGTGACTCGAACAAAAACATGCGCTTCTTGGGAGGCAACTCATGCTTAATTGTTTGCTTGTTTGTGTGTCGTGTATCTTTTATTGATTGTTTATTCTCATGTTTAAATTTGTAAAAATGCTTTATTTTGTCTTTAACCTCGTCTTAATTACATATAAAGGTATTTTACATAAGGGATAAGTGTAGGGAGGATTACACACGTTTTCAAAAGAAACGTAAATATGAGAATTACAATTATTTAAAAGATATACATGTGTGTTTGTTCGAGTCAAATGCTTGTATCGAGTCATAATGGATGTTTTGCAGGAAATTTTTTCAGATTCTAAAGATGTAAATTTTCCAGAATTTTTTTATTGAAAATCGCAGACCAGTTTCTGTCAGGATAACCTGACGGCGTCAGGATCGCAACCTGACGGCGTCAGGAGGAGCAGAAACAGCTTATCACTTTTTCTCGTTTTCGGAGCTACTTATAAATTTTTGGAATTTTCCAGGTCTTAATTTTCCAGAAAATCTGTAAACATCCATTCCACAAGCACTATATCCTAGTTTAGTAGAGTCTTATATATTTTGTTACCGCCGATTTTACGCGAAGGTTTCGTTTGTTTTCTTCAAGTGTGCAGGTTTAATTTACCAAGAAGAAAATACATAAGATGAGAAGGAGCTTTTAACGCAAACGTTCTTCTTGAAGAAAGATGTAACCACCACTTCACACGGATCCTACCGAGCTAATCAGGGGAGTATTAGTTTCTTTCATCTTTTATTACCTTCCATTATCATAACTTTGATACTTTCGGGGAACATTGGGGACAATGTTCAGTTTAAGTGTAGGGAGGGAAAATAAAGCGGGAACTTTTAAACTATGCTTATCCTTGATTATTTGCTTTGTCCAATTTCATTTGTGTAATAAACCATGAGAAATATCGGTTAGGGTAATTTTGGCACCAAATTTAAAAATTTTCATGACATATAGGAGTGGGCCATTAGTCTTAATAAAACGTCTCATGGATAGGAAATTATATGACTAGCACAAAAACCCTTTACCACTTAAATTCCACCCAAAATGTGAGGATCACCCTTAGATTTGTAGGAATTAAAGCATTCCACTTTAATGCTTCGAGTGTGAACCGGTTTTATAATAGATTCTAGAACTTGTTTTGTGATGCATTCCGAGATCGCTACTAAGACTACACTTGTGTAGTTAGGAATAAATAAATAATAAGAGGCATTAGGATAACCCTTGTTTGATACCTGTAAAATAATTACTTCTTCCACATCGGTTGAGTAATTCCCCCACACCCTTGCGTTGTACTCATCTTTAGTACACAATACCCCTAGTTAACCACTCAGAGCCTATCCTTTTCGCGGTTCTAGTGATGTTTCGGTTTTTCGGAATGTCAATGAAGAGCATTGTTTACAATCCACCCCCAAATGTACATCCAAATCCCCTTAGCCTACCTTGTATGCACTCACTTTTAGTGCATTATTGTTATCACACTAAACCCTTAGTTCAATTATCTAGTTGCTTGCATAAGTTGCTAAGTCGAGTCATATCCTTTGTACACAGTTTTGGGACGATTGGGACTCATAGGAAAAGTTAAACTTTATGAAATGACGGGGAAGGGAACGTTAAATTCAAATTCCCTTTATTTGCGTAATAATATACTCCAAGTGTTTTGATCTTTTCAATTAGTGTTAGAGTAATAAAAACTCAAGTGTAGGGATGTTCCTATAAATCCCTATCATTTTGATGTTATCGTAGAGGATAGTAGAGTAAAAGTGTATGAAAAAAAAAATCGAAAAAAATAGAAAAAAGAGAAAAAGAAAAAACTAGAGTGTAAAAAAAAAAAAAAAAAAAAAAAAAAAAAAAAAAAAAAAACGGGCTACCATCCTACATCTATTTTTAAATTTATGTTTGTTTATTTCAGTTATCTAGAGTTTAGAGTGTCGAGTCTTGGCTTAGCAACGCCATTCTTCGCATGCTTGTAACATAAAGATTTTTGACTTGCCACCACTAAATAGCCTATCCCACCAAACCCTTTGTTTCCCTACCGTAAGCCTAACGTTACAACCCTTTAAAAGACCTCTTGGATAGACTTTCCTAGTTGCTTACGCCAAAGCGATGGAGGTTTGATCTAGTCTCAAGCCTATGGTAATCTATGTACTAGGACCGGTTAATGAGTGTTTATCTTCCATTTCTAGCTTGCTATATTTCATATACACTCGAGAGATGTGAGTATCCAAACACCCCATGTGAGGTGCTAGTATGTAATTTCCGTGCTTGTTATGACTTTTGCGGGGCTTATATGTGTTGTGAATCGTTCTAAACTAATGCTTCATGACCTCTAACTTATAAATTAATTGGCTAAAAGGCCATTTGCTTGAGGACAAGCAAATACCAAGTGTAGGGATATTTGATAAGGTTTTAAAATGTACCTTTTTGAGGGATCGTTTAAGCCCTTATTTGATCACTTTTGTATCCATTATTACTTAATATCGTTCCTTTTCACTTTTTAGGTATCTTGAAGGCAAATTGCTGGAATGACACTTATTCGGACGAAAAGGCGCGAATATACGAAGAAAATAGCCAAAGTCAAGAATCGAGACACTCAAGCTGCTGAAACTGAAGGGGACGGTGTCAGGTTATACTTGTGACGCTGTCAGAACAAGTTTTGTGACGACTCAGTAGCCAAATTGCTTATTTACAAGTGACGGCATCAGGTTTTAAAAGAGTAGGGCATCGCAGCTCGGACGGCCTAGATTTGATCCAGACGGCGTCAGAGACTCAAGGCGACGGCGTCACGGACATAAGGTGATGCCGTCACAATGATAACGTGGCCAAGACGAAACCCTAATGACGGCGACCCGACGGCATCACAAACTAAAGGGTGACGCCTTCGCAGTTGTAACCTTATATATAGAAACCGAATTTTTTAGTTTTCAGTGTGTAGTTTTGTGGAGTAAAAACCTAAACCGAACCAAGGCTGTCTTGTACAGTATTTTAGGGTTCCATACCCTATCTTACATCAAGATAAGTGTTTTACTTCATTAATTCAATTATGTCTTCAATTGATTGTGTGTATGCTTGCATGTTGCCCATGTCCGGCTAATTTACTTGTGTGTTTGCTTAGGTAATATGAAACTTAGTTATTGAATATTGATTGATTGTCTCTTATCTTAATTGTGATTGACCTAGTATTGCAATAGGTCATTCGTTGTGTTGTTAATGCTTGATTAATCTTTGTTGAACCTTAGTTTATAATCACTTAGAGTAATTGTAGGCTATACATCTAAAGAATACCTTAGAGTTAAAGTTTATAAATCCTATAGATTTTTGTAGTCATTAACATTTGTTAGCTTCAAAGAGTTAGGGATAAACGCATACCCTACGACCTTAGAGACACAAAGCGATTAAGAATAAGGACGTGACAATTCAACCATCAATAGGAGATAACTAAGGAGTAATAAAACCTGAGCAAATACATTTTTAATCATCATACGAGCACACAACAATAGACATAGACTACCCTCACCTTAGCTTAGATAATTAGATAGTAGAAGTAATCGGTAGAAATACCAACCCCCAAATCCAAACCCCGAGATTCGTACCTTTCCATTTCCTAAAAAAACATAAAAAGATAAAAAATAATCTTCCTCAACCCCAACCTTAGCGTAGTAACTTCTCACTAACATTCCTATTCCTCTAGAGAAAGATATCAATTCCCATGGCTTACCCTAATACTACACTACAACGATTAGGTTCACTGCCTAGGGTGTTGAAAAACTTGCTCGACGAAAAGGAATTTCCTTTGACCCCGAACGCGCTGTGTAAGCGTATCAATGTACAACATCAAATCATGTCATATTACACATATAACTTTTACAAAGTATAGAATATACCAAAAGTAAAGAAAAACATGAAATCTAAACATAGTCTTACAACTTTCTTGGATGGAAAATACAATAACACAAGAACCACTATCCTAATCTTCTAGCCTTGGTCTTATGTCTCATCCTTTAACCTTGTATACCTTCCAAATTGCTCAAGTATTCTTCAAAACAACCCTAGGATCATGTAGTACACACTATGGCCTTTTTCTTTCTTGTATAACTTGTGTCTTGAATCAAAACTTATGATGGTAATGGTGAATTTGTGGTGTATGGATAGAAGAGAGAGATAAAGAAAGATGTGAAATTTTTATCGTGGTAATGAAGGTTATTAGATGATTATATATTAGACAAGGTTGTACACATGTCTCATTCATGGGTTATTAGATTGTGTATGAGACATGTGTCTCTTGTGACTCACATCAACGCCCACCTCATGCTTGAGGGGTGAGATATGTTACTTCATTGTGAAGTTATAACTCTACAGGGTATAGTTTCGTCCCAGTAATTACTAATGTTAAGCCGTTAAGTCTAAAAACTTAGAACTGGGCAACGTAAAAATGTAATATTTACAAAAATGTAAAAAATTATCAATATATCCCAACTAAGTATATTAGATGGGTGATAAATTTAACGGAGTGCGTATACGTTGTTAAAACCTAATAACATAAGTTTGAGTCCGCATAATACGTAAAGAGTATAATGTTTACGTAAAAATGACAAAATGACAATAGTTCATTTAAAATATGACTATTGGTGAAATTTGAGTATATTGAACACATAGGCTCATCCTAGTCTTGTGTTGGTCACGAGGAAAGTTTGCACGATTAAACTTTCGTAATTATTAATAAAAAGTAATAACATTAAATATTTAAAGTATTATTATTTAATATAAACGTAATAATAATTAATATTAAATACTACGTAGTTAAATATTAACCTGAAATTTTCGAGTTGCTACGCTTGTCTACTGTGATAATGTTAGTTTAATTTTCTTGTCTTCTAATCCAGTGCAGCATCAACACACGAACCATATTGAGATGTTGGCATTCGTTTTGTTCGGGATTTACTTGTTGCTAGACATGTACGTATTTTACATGTCCCTTCTGATTATCAGTTTTCGGATAACTTTATCAACGGTCTTCTTTCTACTTTGTTTGTTGTGTTTCGAGACAGTTTGAGTGTTTGTTCCCTACCCGTTTCAACTGCGGAAGGGTTTTTAGTGAACTTAATTATATTAGTTTTGGCTTAGTATTTATATTAGATTATGATTGGTATAAGTCAAAGTGTTAGGATATAATTATTGGATCATATGTATTCTCACATTAGTCAATTATTCAATCAAGGTATACAAAATGATTAGTGATTTGTACACTCATAAAATTTATTGGGACACTCTTACTAATGCTTTAAGTTATTGTACAAATTTCACACTGTGCTTTATCTGAATATACTGTGAGTGTGCAAATTAATTTGGTGAGTGTGCTAATCACCTCCATACAAAATAGCTCACATATTTTATATTTGCGTACTTAAATTATCATCATCATATGTCATTTACACTTATAAGCTTCAGTTATACCTACTTTACCAAACAACTCTTTGTTGGTTTTATGGATATAAATTTGTAGACGTGACTTAGGATCGAACTCGAGACCACGGGATTGCACACTTTACGTATGAGAATTAAATATAATAATTAAATATAAATGTTGTATTTATTTATTAATTAAACAAAATAACTAACGGACGTTAAGTAATTAGTGTAATGGACTAACGGGCGTTAAATGTATTTGGAAAAGGACTAGATTGCAAAAGTTGGGAAGGTTCAGGAATCCGTTTGGGATGCCTAAACCGATCGGCCAAAGGGATGACCCAAACCCAATCCAACTCAAACTCAAACTTGTTCACCAAGTTTAGTTTAGTATATATACAAGGCTAGGGGTCTTGTGTTTTGCATCTCTTGTACTCATTAAGCTAAACCTAAAATTGTTTTGTGTGTGTTTTTGCTCCAAACCGATCGTACACCTCACTTGGGTGTCAATCATCATCATTTTCCAACTCAAGTTATTTGGTTTGATTAAAACTAGCATTCCTTTAATTTGGTATAATACGTGTGTACAAGAAAGTGGTACTAACACAATATTGTTAGTATTCTTGGATTGAATTACAAAACGGTAAGGGGTAATTCACATAATCCTAACTAAATCAAATTAGGGTTCTTCCTTATTGCTAGTTTGTGGATTTGATTCTTGTTCGGCTAGAATCAAGTAAGGTATACATATTCTTGTTTATGTTAATTAATTATTCGTTAATAAATCCTATACGCTTCCGCATATATACTTTGATGTTTTGTGATTATTTATTGATTGTCATGTTATATAATTCCAACAGTGGCATCACGAGTCATTGGTTTTAATGAGTAATTAATTACTAAACGAGTAAAAAACGAATAATTGTATGTTGTTTGATATGGTTTATCTAGGGTTTGGTTTATTTTTTTTAATGTGTCGATTTAATTTTTTTTAAGGGGCGTACCCCTTTAATTTTTTTTTAGTCGACATACTTCAAAATTTCTAGGGTTTGAAAATTGTTTTGCTAACCTTATCGAAACCTAGAATTAATATATATGTTACGTGATTAATTCATGAATAATTTGTTATGTGACATGGGATTATTGATATGCGATCTTGTGACTATTTGTATAATTGTTATGATATATCTATGATAATACATACATGTTTGTCATGGATAGTTGCTTTGATATTTTTTAATTGTTAAGATATATATTTATCACATGTTTATTTACGATAAATCTTGAATTGGGGAAGACTCCAATTATATATTAATGAATCAATTATGTGCAATTTGGTATATTTTAATTAAGGTTTTACGCAATCGATTCATCGATGTATGTGGCTCACTTTCAATTGAGAGAGTGAAAGCCTTAATTAATATATACATTAATTTAATGTAGACATTGATTATTAATAGGGTTTTATCGAATAAGTTGCATGTGGCTACTTGTTTAAACGTATTAAATTGTTTATTATGTGTGCATTGTTTTTAGTTGTTTATTTTTTATTTTTGTTTACTTGTTTGTTTATTATGTACGACAGTTTTAAGCAAAGGGTAATTTTGAATAGAAAAATAATACGGACTAAACAATGGTGAAATTTGATTTGTTTTTTAAGAGTTAAGTTTTCTATAGTTTAATTGATTGATGATTTTTGGTACAAATGGTCTGAACGGCTCACCCAATTTGACGGACTGTGTGGGAAGTATTAGGAGGGGAGCGCATTAATATTGTGACCCTAAAGAGGGAGGTTATTGCTTCAGCGCTGATCTAACTCTCCGCTTGCTTGCGAGTCAAATTGGAGCTACTAAGTAAGCCATAAATGTACAAACTCATCTGAAGGGCGAATTAGTTTTAATTCCATGCGCCACTTCGGTGGTAATTACCCGAAACACTAAGTGTTTACACTTATGCAAAAGTACGGTATAATGGGCGATAATTAACGCTAAATTCCTTGATTGGTGAACCCAATACCTCAATCAAAACTTTGATAATTTGATCTTTATGAATTGGTAATAAAAGTTTTTTTATTAAATTTATGCTACAAGATGAATGCATGACATCTTTGTACATATTTGATTTGACCACATAAAATCAAAACTAGTGCCCTTATAAATTAAGTTATGTGCCATCTGATTAAAGGAACACTTGAAGTTGCAATTTACGTCATGACAGTACTTGGCGAGATTGTGATGGAGAGGTAAATCTCTATGTAAAGTCAGACCTTATATGGACATATTTGCAGTTCTTTAAGTTAGACACTTAAGTTGAGTAGGAAGTGAGAAATGGACTCATGGCATAAGATGGGATGAAACATGTTTATATTTGCAATAGCGTTGGAAAATATAAATCCCATAATGATCTAGGAATTGAAAATTGTTTGCCAATTATTGTTCGACAGATTACCTTATTATATGCTTTCGTTACTAGCAGATCAATTGATGTAATGAATCTATGATAATTTGGATCCTAGTTTTCGAGAAAATTATATGGTTATATGTTTATATTACCGTTGGGTATATTTTTTTTTCTTGAAAAGTTGTATTATCGAAAATACTAATACTTGAACTTTTTTCTGTAGAAATGGCTCAAAACAACGATAACACTAACACTGCACTAAGTTCTGCGTTCAAAAGTTTTTTTGATCGAGAAAAGTTGACTGGCTCTAAGAATTTCAATGATTGTCACCACTCTTTGAGAATTGTATGTAGAGTTGCTGGCCGGTTGAACTATCTGTATGAACCTTGTCCTGCTGAACCCATAGCACCTGAAGCTACTCAAGCTGAAAAGAATGCTTGGAAAATTGAGTATAAGCGTCATAACGATGTGGCTTGTCTTATGTTGGGAACGATGGAACCTGCTCTCCAAAACCAGTTTGAAAACTACTTCCCATTTAACATGCTCAATGAACTTCAAACTATGTTCGAGAAACCAGCTGCTGTCGAGATTTATGACTTGATCGATGCATTACACAGCTGTAAGCAGGGAGAGGGTAAACCCGTAAGTGCTCATGTACTGGAAATGAAAAGTTACATGGACCAATTAAGGGCACTTGGCAAGACTTATGAAGATGACATGGCCGTGAACTTCATCAACAGATCCCTTAACAAGGATTATAATGGTTTTGTTTGAAACTTCAATATGCACTGCGTGGGGAAGACAGTTACTGACCTACACGCATTGCTAATTGATTATGAGAAAGGGTTACCTCAAAAGGTTCCAACTCCCCAGGTACTTGCTATTTAGGGTGGAAGGATAAATAAGCCAAAACCGCAGCGTGCGAACAACAAGAAGGGGAAGGGTAAGGGAAAGGTTGACAAGTGTAAATAGGTTATGGCCTATCAACCTGAACCCAAGAAGTACCCTACTCCAAGGAAGGAAAATCCTAAAAAGGATCAAGCTTGCCACTACTGCAAAGTAGCGGGTCACTAGAAGAGAAATTGTGCTCTCTACCTTGATGATTTGCGGAATCATAAGATCAAGAATTCTGGGTCCATGGGCGCCAGTACTTCAGGTATCTTATTTGTAATTGAATTATTTACTCTAAATCATAAAAATTCCTGGGTATATGATACTGGATGTAGTATTCATATTTGTAATACACTGCAGGGGTTTAGAGTGGAAAGGAAGCTAGCCTATGGGGAGCAATATCTGCACGTGGGTAATGGCGCACATGCAGCTGTTGAAGCCATAGGAACGTTTAGTTTAGTATTGCCTTCGGGCTTAGTACTGTTATTGAACAATTGTCATTACGCACCTTCTATAATTAGACGTGTTCTTTCCTTTTCAGTTTTGTTGGATGATGGTTTTACTCATACTATTTCACGTAATGGAATTTTTGTTTCTTTAAATGGTGTATTTTATTTTAATGCGATTACTGTGAATGGTGTGTTTGACATTGATGTGATTGGAAATGAATCTAACAAATATAATAATTCGATGTTTAACATCAATAAGAAAATAAAGTTGGACTTGAATTCTTCTTATCTTTGGCATTGTAGACTTGCTCATATAGGCAAGGCTAGCATGCATAAGCTACAACAAGAAGGGTTTTGAAAAATATCAATGATGAATCATTTGATAAATGTGAGTCATGAATATCTGGGAAGATGACGAAGAAACCTTTTCATAGCAATATGGATAGGGATTCTGATCTACTTGGTCTTATTCATACTGATGTGTGTGGACCACTTAGACATGTGTCAAAGAGAGGTGCTAGCTACTTCTTAACCTTTACTGATGATTTCAGCCGTTATGGTTATGTTTCTTTACTTAAGCATAAACATGAGGTGTTTGAAACATTTAACGCTTTCAAAGCGGAAGTAGAACTGCAATTGGGAAAGAAGATTAAAGTTCTTCGATCCGATAGAGGAGGTGAATATTTAAACCAAGAGTTTAAAGATTACTTAGCTGAGAATGGAATTGTCCAGAATCTCACTTCTCCATATACTCCACAACAAAATGGTGTATCTGAGAGAAGAAATCGTACATTGTTGGACTTGATACGATCTATGTTTAATCTTACTACTCTACCTTTATCCTTTTGGGATTATGCTTTAGAATCAGCTGTTCGCATTCTAAATATAGTTCCCACAAAGAAGGTTGATAAGACACCATATGAATTATGGCATGGTAAAGCTCCTAACCTGTCTTATTTAAATGTCTGGGGTTGTGAGGCGTATGTTAGACGTGACTCAACAGATAAACTCCAACAAATATTTGTAAAGTGTATCTTCATAGGATACCCTAAGGAAACTATGGGTTACTACTTTTACTATCCAACTGAAAATAATTGTTGCTAGGTATGGAGATTTTCTTGAAAGTGATCTTGTATCTCAAGAATTCAGTGGGAGAGTTTATGATCTGGAAGATGATCATGATGATGAATTACCTTCTGAAAACACTAACGTACTTCCGGTAGAACCTGATAGTCTGGGTCCTCCCCCAGAAGTTGAAGTGATTCCCGCTCGTAGATCCGTAAGGTCTACGCGTGCACCTGAACGTCTATGTCTTAACGTAGAGGTTGAGGAAACTATGTTAGGAGATCTTGGAGATCCTACTAGTTATAAAGCTGCCATGGCAAGTCCTGAAAAGGACAAATGGCAAGTTGCAATGAATGGGGAAATGCAATCCATGAGAGAAAATGAAGTCTGGAAAGAGGCCGATTTACCTCCAAACGCCAAGGTGGTTGGAAGTAAGTGGCTCTATAAAATTAATACTGACATGGATGACAATATACACATCTATAAAGCTCGTCTATTTGCGCAAGGTTTTACTCAAACTTATGGCATAGATTACGAGGAGACCTTTTCTCCTGTAGCGGACATTAGAGATGTTAGAATTCTCATAGCTATAGCAGCGTACTATGACTATGAGATAAGGCAAATGGATGTCAAAACCGCCTTCTTGAATGGTCGCTTGGATGAAGACATCTATATGAAGCAACCCGAGGGGTTTGTGAATCCACAATTTCCAAACCGTGTATGCAAACTTCAAAGGTCCATTTATGGATTGAAGCAAGCATCCAGGCAATGGAATAAGAGATTTGATGAAGAAATCAAAAGGTATGGATTTATTGAAAATCTTGATGAGCCATGTGTATATCACAAAGTTAGTGGGAGTGATGTAATTTTCCTTATTCTTTATGTCGATGACATATTAATTATGGGAAAAGACATTCCAAGTTTTCAAAATGTTAAGGCATATCTTGGGAAGTGTTTTTCCATGAAGGATTTAGGAGAAGTTGCATACATTCTGGGAATCAAGATCTACCGAGATAGGTTAAAGCAGTTAATTAGTTTAAGTCAAAGCGCTTACATTGATAAAATATTGAAGAGATTCAATATGCAAAATTCCAAGAAAGGATATTTGCCGATGGAAGTAAAGCATGGCTTATGTAGCGATATGTGTTCTTCAACACATGCTGAGGTGGCACGCATGCAGAAAGTTCCTTATGCTTCGGCAGTAGGATCTATTATGTATGTTGTTAGATCCACAAGGCCAGATGTGGCGTTCGCTCAGAACATGACCAGTCGATATCAACAGAATTCGGGTGAACTTCACTGGACTGCTGTTAAACATATTCTAAAGTATCTTAGGAATACGAAAGATATGTTTTTAGTGTATGGTGGAAATCCAGACACAGAGCTTGGTGTTACAGGTTACTGTGATGCGTCCTGGCAGTGTGATAAAGATGATATGAAGTCTCAGACGGGTTATGTCTTTGTCATCAATGGAGGAGCATTTGACTGGAAGAGCAAGAAGCAGAGTACGATTGCGATGTCTGCGACAGAAGCCGAACACATAGCTGCTTCGGAAGCTGCAATGGAGGCTGTTTGGATTAGGAAATTCATTTCAGGGCTTGGTGTTATGCCTTCAATTGAATTGCCTATTGATATGTATTGTGACAATTCTGCTGCAATCATATTTGCCAATGAACCTGGAGTCATGAAGGACACCAGACATTTTCTATGGAAGTATCACTATGTTCGAGAACAAGTCCGTGAAGGTGAAATTAATCTATTGAAAGTTCACACAGATGATAACTTAGCTGATCCTTTCACTAAGGCTTTGGCTAAAGACAAGCTTATTGGACTTGCCAATGGAATTGGACTTCGTTTAGCTAATAGTTTCATGCATAACTGTGATTAGTATTTGGATAAAGGATATTGTAAAACAATTATTATTTTGATGAAATAAAGTTTGGTTTATGTTTATTTTCATTTATAATATTGTTGTCCTATATTTGCATGTTTAATCTGTGAGTAACTAAGTTATTCTAAATGTCCGTTGTCGATTAATGATATGGGAGTATCATTAAACTAAGACAAATCTGAGAGATGTGGTAGAATATAGTTGAAAGTATATTGATGAGAATGCATACCAATTTCAGATGATATTCAATGAATTGAATATAGGACTTATCCCAACTACATAATTTACTTTGTGGATATTTTTATAAGTAAATTATGAATAGTTATCCTCAGACTTGAGATACCAGATAAGTTTCATGAATGTAGTGCATTTCTGTGGAGCAACTTAACGCTATACGTAACTGGTAGTAATAAGGGTTGTTTTCAGAAATGTTACAAAGTTTGTGGGTTAGTCTCGTAGTCAAGATAGAATTTGTTCCTTCAAATTTATTTGAAGTTTAATACTGATGGGCCCCTCGTAGGGTTGACAAGATGTTTGTGCGGCCGCACCTAAAATCTCCCCTAAATATGTTTAGAAGATTTGGTAATCTTGGTCAATCACTTACAACGAGAAACAAAATAGTTGAATAAAGAATGACTTAATTCCATATCTTTATTTAACGTGGTATTAGAAACAAAAGGATAATAATAATGAGAAATCATTAAAAGGTTTTCCAGGAGCCTTACTCGAGTTGTGCTAGAGGCATCGAAGTGTTGCTAGACGCTAACCGATGTGATCACTCTATTAAGATATATCCAAGTGGGAGCTGTTGGTTTTATGGATACAAATTTGTAGACGTGAGTTAGGATCGAACTCGAGACCACGGGATTGCACACTTTACGTATGAGAATTAAAGTTAATAATTAAATATAAATGTTGTATTTATTTATTAATTAAACGAAATAACTAACGGACATTAAGTAATTAGTGTAATGGACTAACGGGCATTAAATGTATTTGGAAAAGGACTAGATTGCAAAAGTTGGGAAGGTTTCGGAATCCCTTTGGGATGCCTAAACCGATCGGCCAAAGGGAGGACCCAAACCCAATCCAACTCAAACTCAAACTTGTTCACCAAGTTTAGTTCAGTATCTATACAAGGCTAGGGGTCTTGTGTTTTGCATCTCTTGTACTCATTAAGCTAAACCTAAAATTGTTTTGTGTGTGTTTTTGCTCCAAACCGATCGTACACCTCCCTTGGGTGTCGATCATCATCTTTTTCCAACTCAAGTTATTTGGTTTGATTAAAACTAGCATTTCTTTAATTTGGTATAGTATGTGTGTACAAGAAAGTGGTACTAACACAATATTGTTAGTATTCTTGGATTGAATTACAAAACGGTAAGGGGTAATTCACATAATCCTAATTAAATCAAATTAGGGTTCTTCCTTATTGCTAGTTTGTGGATTTGATTCTTGTTCGGCTAGAATCAAGTAAGGTATGCATATTCTTGTTTATGTTAATTAATTATTCGTTAATAAATCATATACGCTTCCGCATGTATACTTTAATGTTTTATGATTATTTGTTGATTGTCATGTTATATAATTTCAACACTCTTAAGAAAAAAAGTTACTACTCCAGCTCTCACAAGCTTCATATCCAACTCTTTACGCCAAATGTCATCCACTTCTTACAAATAGCCCAAAATCCACACGCTCAACTAAATTGGATCGATTGGTTTAACAATCAATGTAACATGTTTTCTATGTAATTTAATTTGATCTCTTGGTCTTTAGATAATACTTTTCAAGGTGTAGATTATAATAATTCAAGATTATTGTAATGTATGTTGATGGGACCTCAGAACCATAAGAATGACCCGTAAGAATGGATTAGTCAACACGGAAACCAGTCTTGTGTCTTTGACATTTCCAATGAATATAACTAGTTACAAATATGAATATGTTGTTACTCTTCGAGAGTTCTCGAGATCTTGTGGGTTCTACTATCGAACTTTATAAGCATGCTTTCGAGTCTCTCATTCCTTTGGCTAGCTGACGAGACTCGGGATTTCAAACCCGAACATGCAAGGTGCAAGGAGTGGCCACCGTCTCTCATTCTTTTGGCCTAGTCGCAAAAAGGTTTGTGGCTAGCTGACGAGACTCGAGATTTCAAACCCGAATATGTAGTGTCTCAAGTTTAATTTTATGTTAGGTGCAAACAACCCTGAAGTTGTCACACCAACTTTCTGAAAAAGGAGGGTTTTACCAGGTTTGAGTGTGTGTAACGGTGGGTTCAAACTCCGTGATTATTCGGTCAAAAAGTCAAAAATCATAGTTAAAAAAAAAGTTCATAGAAAAAGTATCATAATCGAAAGCTTATAATTAACTGCGTTAAATAATTTTGTAGAATAGGTAATACTTTTCAAGGTGTGTATTATTATGGAGAGGTTATGGGAGATTATTGTAATCTTTGTTGATGGGACCTCAAAAACAAAAGAATGCTCATATTGTCGTTGAAATTTATGGCTGGTCTGTGATATGTGAGTACATTGAAATCCATTTCAAATGATCCTGTAATGTGAAGGGAATTTCATTTTCGGACTACACAGCCAGAAGTGTCGATCAAGTTCAATTGTAGTAGTACTCATGCATCATTTCTTGTACTTTCCCAGAATGGCCTACTCATTAGATATCTTTTGTGGGACAATATAACAAATTTGTGTCTTTACCCAAAAAAAATTATAACAAATTAGTGCATGTCATGAATCACCCTTTCAAACATGGGATATCAACATCTCTTTTTATTAACTTAATATCTCTAAATCATAACAAGTGTTTACTATATCTCTCGTACATTTTAATAAAATCAGTGTAAATTAATAAATTTTACTTTCACCTTTTTATCGGTTAAAACTTAAAACTGAAAATTTGTTTTGGAATAAACTATAATACTAAAACAAACAATATTATGAGATGATGAACTAAACAAAAGGTACGATTTAAAAAGATTTAAAATAGTTAAGCGCGACAATTTCCATCCATGTACCTCATGGCTCATGGGTGAATCCAAGGGCGTCTCAGCATTTAACAATCCTCGTAAATTTGATTGTACACTCCCTAGCATTACCCAATGAACATGATAGACTTAATCAACTGGGCAGACTCGGTTGATCTTGACAACAAGACAAAAGCTCCGTCCAATATGGTTGTTCAAACTACAACTTGGGTCTTATATATATATGTATATGTATATGTATATGTATATATATATATATATATATATATATATATATATATATATATATATATATATATATATATATATATCAGAATAGAATATGATTTGATTCAAAACCTCCTCGTAAAGATACGTTAGGTGATGAAATTGGAATTTTATCCCACTCATGGATCTCGCATAGGAGTAGGATTCCATGCCCGAATTAGTTCAGTTGGATTACCAATCCTAAATTTGATTGTACAAATACCATGTAATCTTTATCTAGCTTCTTGCTAGCTTAATACAAATCGCCGTTAAAAAAAAGCATTTAACACTTTTTATTTTGCCAGTCCCCTCTTTTGATAGGTATTCCGGGGGTGCCTCTATTTAACAGGTTGTAAGTTTTAAATGATTAAATATGTTATTTGGGACTTTGATATTCTTGTGATTATATATAGTAAGTTTATTAAATATAATAACGACTCTATATTCTCACGATAATACAACTTTTAGGTCTCGAAAAGTTAAGATGGTAACTTTTAATGCTAAATTGACCTTACCGTAAAACCGGCCTTGGTGATCAATCAACATGTAAAGTTACATAGTTTAAATAATTATGGGTTTTGGAAAGCTAAGAATTCGAAAAAATTTGACGATAGAACCATAGAGGTTAAAAGTATTGTTTTAGATATTATGGGTTTTGGTTTCTTATGTTTTAAGAACCGTGGGGGGAATTTTAGCCTAAGTTGGGATAATTGGTGTAAGTTCGAGTTGATGTAATAGTGTTTTGTGTTTGGTGCCCCTTCGTTTGTTGACATTGCTTTGGGCGGTTGTAAATAATAGTTTTCTTTAAAAAAAAATAATTATCAAATCGAGTGAATTTGATCATTGCCCCTACCCGCATTCCGAAGAAGTCCCGGAAAGAAAGCAACAATTAAAACATGGCTAAGGTGGCTAGCTTCCCATTTCTATGTGTTTGCTGTAAATTGGACATCCAAAAATGCCTCTCATCTTTTTTGCTTATGTTGGAAAATTTAGTTTACTTGTGGGATTAGTTCACACCTGGCAATAGGTTAGGAGGTACGGAGTGTACACCCATAAGGTCCATGAACACCCGACTCTAATAGTGGTTTGTATTGATAGTGCTCAGTGTGAAAAACTAGAAGAGGGGTTGAATAATTTTACCAATTTAAAACTTTCTTTTAAATATTTAGATCGACTTATGTCAATCTATTTGATTGTTTATATTGGACGTTGATAGATAAATATATAAACGTGTAATGAAAGATAAAGAGTAAGAAGCACATCACCATGACACAAGTATTTATAGTGGTTCGGCTACAAGGACACCTTCCTTGCCCTACTCCACTCCCCGAGTCACCTACTCGAGAGTTCGTAAACACTACACCAACTCCTTATGACGGAAAAGCCTTCACAACATCACTTACCCTTTTTCCGGTACAAAGCTAAATACCGAGTTCCTTCACACCAAGGCGAACCACACCTAACACAACGTCGCCTACCCATTATACGGTGCTAGGCTAACTACCGAGTTCTTTCACACCAAGGAGAACTAATCCTATCACAACGTCGCCTACCCTTTATTAGGTACTAGGCTAAGCACCTAGTTCCATTACTATGGAGGAACTACTACCCTTCACATCATAACACCTAATATCAAGGAGATCCACTCCTTGTTACAACACCATCAAGGATATCACCATCCTTGTAAATAAACAGATACTTATATGTATAACGATGCACCTCATCGATTATACGACCTAGGCATTCTTCCCAAATGCCACTTGATTTGATTCTAAGGCATCCTTCACTAATGCCTTTGACACAACGCTTGGCACCCTTCACTAATGCCTTCGTCTTGACACCTTTATCATTCTTCACTAATGCTCTTGACACGGACGATAAGCATCTTTCACTAATGCTTTCATCTTGACACTTTCGGCATCATTCACTAATGCCTTCAACCCAACATCTACGGAAGAAGAGAGAACTATCAACAAGAGAACCTTAGTTGTCTTGATGATGACGAAGCATGGCAACTCATGGACTTGAGCTTGCTCGTCTTCAAGAAGTGGTGATCTCGCCTTTAAGAGGAACCTAGAGAATCACACAAAAACAAAAGACAAACTACATAGATTCCTTGGATCTGAGGTTAGAGAGATATAATACTTTGGGAAGTATGTGTGTAAAGTGATGCGTAGATAGGAAGAAATGGCTCTCTATTTATAGAGGAAATTTTCTACTGTTCCCCGGATCCCGCGGATCCCTCCCACAAGGGATCTGGCTAGCACAAAACTAGGGATCCGTGGGACGCTCCTCTTTGCCCATGAGTATTTTTGGTTATAGGTCATGGGTTCACTACTAGAAAAAATGCCATTAGCATCAATTATTTTAACAACAATAGAGAAATGGTTGCTAAATTGTTCATTTAGCATCTAATTTTAGCAACAAAATTGTTAACAAAGTTGCTATTTTTTTTAACAACAAAAAAATTAGTTGGTATTTTTACAAATGACCATAAATATTTGTTGCTAATTTATCAACGACTAAGCAATTTCGTTGCATTCCAAAATTAGCACCGGTCGAATTAGCAACCAACAACAATTGATGCTAATTCGACCGGTGCTAATTTGAGAATGCAACGATATTGCTTAGTGATTGCTAAATTAGCAACAAATATTTATGGCCATTTGTAAAAGGGCAAATGGCACAAAAAGGCATCAAAGTTAGGGTCTATTTCCAATTAAGGTATTCTATTTTTTTTTCTTGCATAAAAAGGTACTCAACAAAAAAATTTGGCGGATTTGGGTTTTTTTACTAACGCTCGTTAACTCACTTCGTTAGTATATTACATTTTTAGTCCTCGAATTTGTATAATAATTTCATGCAACACCCACAGTTCCCATATATCCACCCACCACCAGAAAACATATCAAAACTCCCACATCTTCAAAACTCCCACATCTTCCACCTTTCACAAAATTCTCAGCTCAAAACCACATTTTCAAAACTGATAACATGAATTCAGACAAGAAAACATATCTTGAAACCAAACTTACCCAATTCGAAGAGTCAAGATTCAAGATTCACAGAGAGTTCATCCACTTTCAACCCAATTCGAAAATTAGGGTTCTTCCAAATCAAAGGGGTTTTTGAAATTGAGTTGGGGGTTTCGTTAGTTGATGTATAAGGAAGCTATCTCAAGAGTTTAATTGTTCCATTTCGTCCCAAGTTTCTCCAATTTGAGCGTTTAGGGTTCGGTGTTCATGTACTTCGACCCACCCTTGGGTTCATTGTAAGAAACACAACATTTTTTTTTTTTTTGGAAAAAAATGATGATATGGGTTTTGTTTGATTTGTGTTTTTGGAGATGGGTTTTTTTTTCTTTTTGATTTTCATTAAGTATTTAATGGTTGTATTGGGTTGACTCTAAGGCTTAGTTGTTGGTAGTTGTTGATATACTGAAAAGTCTTAGATATGTTGGCTTATATCTTGTTGAGATGTGCGACTAATGGAATTTCATACTTTTGCAGCTACGATGACTAAAATCTACGATGACTAAAATCATCAAGGAGATGCTTCCTCCAGATGTACATGTTGCTAGAGATACTCAAGATCTTTTGATCGAGTGTTGTGTAGATGTGCGACTAATGGAATTTCTCTATCTTGCAGAGTTTATTAATCTTATTTCATCAGAATCAAATGAAGTCTGCAGTAGAGAAGATAAAAGAACAATTGCACAGGAGCATGTTCTCAAGGCATTAGAGGTTTGTTAATTACTTGCATAATCATTATAATCATATTTATTGTCGTGTATCAAGTCAAAGTAATGATCTGCTCTTTCTTCAGGTTCTTGGTTTTGGGGAGACCATATTATGATTTTAACTTGTGGGGGAGTTGTTTGAAAATGGGGCTTCTATGATGCTAACTTGAAAATGGGGAGCTGTTTGAAAATGCACAAACGGAGCCGAGATGACTGAAGAAGAAGCATTAGTTCACTTCTACATGTTTGAATCTTAGTGTAATTTGTACTGTCAATTTATGTCTATATGCTTTGCTGATTAGTAAGGGTTAGTTAAGTCAAAGTCAAAGCTGCCTCTTATTTGTTAGGCATGTTGCAGCTAAATGATTTGTTGACTCGGAAATGAAATAGAAGGTTGCTTACATTATTTTGATGATTTCCAAATACCTTAGAAACGTTAATTGTTTTTTTTTTTGTTTTTTTTTTTTGAGTTTGTTGCGGTATTATGAATGACAAGGTCAAGGAACCGAGGGAGATTAATAGTGTTCTCGAATAAAGTTTTAGCAATATTCTTGTTTTTCTTGAATGTCAAGATATTTTAGGCAGGAATGTTCTGAAGTGGATGTTGAATGAAATGATTATACAAATTCAAGGACTAAAAATGTAATATACTAACGAAGTGAGTTAACGAGCGTTAGTAAAAATCCCAAATCCGCCAAAATTTTTTGTTGAGTACCTTTTTATGCCAGAAAAAAAGTAGAATACCTTAATTGGAAATGGACCCTAACTTTGATGCATTTTTGTGCCATTTGCCCTTTGTAAAAATACCAACTAATTTTTTTGTTGCTAAAAAAATTGCAACTTTGTTAACAATTTCGCTGCTAAAGTTAGATGCTAAATGCACAATTTTATAACGATTTCTCTATTGTTGTTAAAATAATTGTTGCTAATGGCATTTTTTCTAGTAGTGGTTATGGGTTGATCCATGGTTTTCTTTCTAGATACAATGTATCTTAAGGATACAATGAACTTGGTTAAGTGGTATATATAAAACAATGGGTTATGGGTCAATACCATTTGCTAGTTTTTACCCATTTAGTATATACTTGTTTTTATCCATTTTAGTATATACTTGTTTTTACCCATTTTAGTATACTTAGTTTAAGTATATGTTAACCCAATATGTAAACACTAGTTGTTGTACATATGTATCTAAATCATAAAATCACTTATACTTGTTTAAGTGTTTTATGTGAAAACGTAAGTGTGTTAGGAAACTATTGACTCAAACTATTTACGTATTCTATTTGTTTCGCTAAAATGATTTTACATTTGTTATCGACAAAACATTAGAAGATCGTAAATTATAAATAAACGTTTTTACGGCTTATTTGTATTAACAATCTCTCCCTTTTTGTTGATGACAAAACGTAAAATTATTTTAAGAAAAACTAAAATTCTTTGCAAATTTGAATTAGTAGTTTTTACTTTCTTCTCCCCCTTTTTGTCGAAACAAAAAGTGTTAAAAGAAACTAACACATTTTTTATAAGAACAATATGTAAAAGAAAATGGGAAGAGTGCAAGTGACGGGAATTGTACTCTTCTTAACTCCCCCTTGACGAGTCCATCCCTTTGAGAGGGCGTCAAGTACATAACGTAAATAAACTAGTGTGTTTGCAAATATGTTTGCAAATGGTGCGTCTAAGTGATGAAAGCGTGCTCCCCCTTGAAGATTGCAAAGTTGCAATGGGGTATCATGAAGTATAATCCAAAATCGGATTAAGTTGCAAATGTTTTTGTAATATCGTTTGACACAAAGCTCCCCCTAGCTTTATGGTGTCAAGATCTTCATGTGTTATTTTGAAAATCTACAAAGTAAAGGTTAGAAAACAAGAGTATAGTGCATAATTTCCTGCAAATAAACTCAAGTTAGTAGAAATTTGTGCTTCTGTATCACGGATCCCACGATTCCCTTTTTGGAGGGATCCGGCTAGGCATTATGGAGGGATCCGGCTGTCTGTTGACAGTTTCTTCAACAATGAGAGTGTTTCAATCAATGCTAATGAAGATGTGAAGTAGTATATGATATAGCAAGCACAAAACAATTATGGCATATAGATATTCATTCAATAAAAACAAGAGAGGATCAAACAAATCTCTAAAACTAAGAGAATGAACTAGGACATACAAGTACCACTTAATACTAACTAGTTACTAGACTTAAAACGCGACAATGTGCTTGAGTCTAGGGATGAGTGGACTTGTTGATTTGATCCAACTTTGCAAGAAGATGATTAAACATGAAATGTATCTCATTTCGTGCTTCTTGAACAAGTCCTTGAGTGATTAGACAATTTGGACAATTATTGTCTTGGTTTGGACCCGGAGAGAAATGGATATTTTGAGGAGGTTCTATGTGTGATTGTGGGTCTTCATTTTGAGAAGTAGGACGAGGTTCTAAAAATGAGGGTGGTAATGGAACTTCTTCCATATGATCAATGTTGTTCCTTGTCTCCCATGATGGGCTAGTTGGCGTTGTTGGTGGTTCCCTATTCAATGAAAAGGTTGGTGAATGGGAGGTTCTTGGTGGTGAATGATCCAATGAGTAGATGTTTGGGTGAGGGAGAGGATCATTCAAGGAGTGTAGTCCATGCTCAATGAATGAGGGTTTTGATGGCTTGCTAGAACTAGTCAAGTTTGGTTTTGAACTAGATGATCCTTTTTTTAGTCCGAAAGGTTTGATGCTAATCCTTGCGGTTCTCTTAGCCTTTGTTGGATGAGTTTGGTGAGATGGGGTTCTAGTATCATTATCTCTAACGGGGGATGTTTCGGTGGATGAGATTTCATGGATCATTTTACCCTTTTTTTTGGATGATCCTAAGGTTGAGGAGTTGTTGCTAAGAGCCTTAGTCATGGTGATGCTGATGCTAATGTAAGCTTCTAATTGCTGATTTTTTGAAAGGTAAGTGAGGATGGTGCCTTAAACCTAAGGTTGTTTGGTTTATAAAGAATAATTTGAATTAGGAAATTAAATTCTTGGCCACTTAGAGGATTAAGCATGCTCTTAAGATTTTGATCAGCTCTAGGAGGATAATAAATGAATGCTAAAAGTGGTTAGAGAACCAAAGGTGACTTAAAATTGAATATGGAAGCTGATTGAGGCTTTCTGCAGCTACGGATCTCACGGATCCCTCTCAGCAGGGATCCGCCTGGTTAAAGACCAGGATCCGGCTGTCAGGCAGGTTTTAGGTGAAATGATTATGCTTTTGTAAGGTTTATTATCAATGGATTTTGAGGTTTTGACTTAATTTTGATGTCTTGAGCTGTTGGATATCCCAAATCCTCAACCATAATAAGTGATGGTGCTTAATGATGGTTTTGACCAAGAAAATTAACTTTGGGTAGTCTAATTATGTGTTTGACAAGGATACCATTTAATTTGATATGGGGAAATGGTGGCAACAAGTCCTAGAAGTCAGATGATGACATAAGAAGAATTTACTAAAATCTTTAAAAATAAAGAAAAAATGAAAAACTATTTTTTAGCCTAATTTTGAGTCAAAGATGATTAGGATCAATTTGCTAAAATTGAAGAATGGACCAAACTAAGTGCTATCAGACGTAATAGATAATGTGTGAGTATTGGAGCGGAATTATGGTGAGTTTTGACGAGTTGATAAATCAAAAATATTTCGAAATATATCCTAGGTAAGCCATGGATGAGAGTGAGGTTTTCAACTATTTGAGAAAGACTTAGTTGGCTCTAGTATCTTATGTTTGACTCGTGTGAGGTGATCTAGTATACTATTTTGATGTAAGCAAATCTGTATTGCATATCAGATGCCACAGATCCCGCGGTTCCCTTCTGGGAGGGATCCGGCTAGTTCAAATGTTGGGATCCGCCTACTGCAGATCAGAGAGCTTTCAGCAAATGTGCAACTTTTCACTTTATAGTAAATGCTTCTCCTAGTTGTTTCTATGGGGACTAAATGCAAGAACACAACTAATAGAATGTATATCAAAGTAGGAAGAGCTAAAATTCCTAGAATGAGTTACGACGACCACTCAAGGGGTCGTAAAATCTCATTTTCCAAATACCTAAGTTAGGATTGTTTAGTGCCAAGATATGGCGATACCTACATACTACGAGCATAGTTTAAAGTATTACAAACCATTGTTTGAAATTGTTCATCATACATTTGGGTCCTAAGACCTTACCTCTCTTCTCCTCCCCATTTCGTCTTCACCCGTCTTCCACTCTTTATCATACCATTTCTACCTCTTTTTCTTCAAGAAATTGGCAAAGCACTGGAAAATTCCCTTGGTTTGTTGCCATTTGGGTGATGCACCAGGAACGTCCGGCAATTGGTTGATATACTCCAAGGGGTCGAGTTCGGTATTTCCGAGTGGGTTGCTACTTCCTTCACCTTCTCTTTGTCTCTCCCTTTCTTCCGAGGAATCCGTGGGTGGATGAGGCCTCTTGCCATCTACCATAAACCTCGTGGTTCTTCCCTCGGTCAATGGTACCATAACCTTGTTGCATACGGGAGCACCATCTTGTCCATGCTTCTTACACTTGCCATTCTCTTGACCAAGTAATAGGCTATGTTGAAGCGAGTCTCGGTCACTAGACAATAGATCATGAAGCTTAGACATGCGTTGGGGTGATCCTTGTTTCCTACTAGACACACCACATTTTCCCTTATCACATCTTCCCATTTTCTATACAACGCGTACATCTCCAAGAGCTCCATTTGGAAAGGATCCCTATAGATCACTTTCGACTTCCTAGTAACCCTTGATGGGGATGCTCTTGGCATAAACACGGTGTCCCTTACCGTGGTTGCTTCCGGGATTGTCACGTGATAAATTTCGTGATGATCAACCATAGAGTGTATCTCCTCCAATGACCACTCATTAGAATACATGCAAACACCATCATACGGAACCCCTATTATTCTTCCAAACTCCTCAAGTGAAAGAGTGTACTCATGTCCATTTATGGTGAATTCAATTGAGATGGACCCATCATCATTTCTAATTATACCCATAGTCTTGTAGAACTCAAGCACAAAGACCGGGAAAATTTGCTCGTTTATATCCAATAAACAATCAAACCCAATAGTTTCAAATACTTCCCTTATGTCGGTATTTGCAAGAAATGATGGATCAACAACTCTACCTTCATGAAAGAGTCTCCTTTCAAGCAACTTAAAGGCTTTCCTATCGTCCGGACTTAATCCATCTTTCCTATGGTACATGGGTATGTAGTGAGCGGTGTCTTGGTAATCTTGTTGCTTGTTGCTTGGCATGATGTTCCTAAACAGTACAACCACAATGTGGTGTTAATTGTGAATAGTAACCTAGAGGGTTTATCACAACTTTGCTCTCATCATCTTTGTTGAGTTCAAGAAATGTGTTTAATTTGTATTAACAATGTTAATTCTTTGATTTAGATTATCTTAGAAAACAATGTGGTGACAAATTATGATAAACCCATTTGAACCCAACTCTTAAAGATGAAGAAATTGTAATCTTAGAAATCAAGGAATTAAATTAACAATGTAGTGAAGATTGTACTTACACAAGTGATTGTTAAACTTGAGAGGAATGATCAAATTGCTCCTATGAACAGTACCTGAGTTCTTGTTCGTGAGTCATTTAGGTGAGTATAATTGTGGAACATCCACAGTGATCATTCTTTAGCTTATGTTGTCTTCTGTTGCACGGATCCCGCGGATCCCTCTCATTTGGGATCCGGCTAGTATAAACGAAGGGATCTGGCATGACAGCAAAAGTCAGCTCAAACATTCCTTGATAACTTTGGTTTGGGAGTTCTAAAACGCCTAGTGTTTTGATGTTAAGGATCTAAAACTTGTGGTTTGAGGTTTGGAAGATTCAATACTATTCCTATTAGACGAGGTTCCCTTTTTAAGAATTAGTCATAATTCCTGGGAAGCTTTTCAAACATTATAATAAAATCCCATTTTATCATAATATAAGAAATTTCACATGGATGTTTATTGACATAGATGAAGTGTCAATAAATCCTTGAATAATGATTGAGGTTATCGAATAACCAAGATATCATTATTACGAGTTGGTAATGTAGTCTATACAAATTAGTCGAAGAATACTATTTTGATGATGACTATAATATGGATAACTACTTTAAGCAATTACTAATAAATATAAATCATGCGACTAAGATTTTAATAATAGTAAAATCAAAAAGTAAATTATTAGCGATCATACCTTTGCTAAATATTCTTTTTAAGAAAATAAGTATTTAGATGAAATGTTTTGTGATTTCCTTGGAATCTCCAGATTCATGTTGTGAGAAGGACAATACCAAACATTCTTTTTGCGAGAAGAAATATTTAGATAGATTCTTCATGATCTTCTTGGTGACTCCAAATCCAAGTATGGAAAATGCTTAACAAGAAAATGTTAGAGCATTCTATCATTGTCCAACAATAAACATTATAATGATTTTTAAAAGATGACAAAAAAAATCCTTCTTTGTAGTTTTCAAACATACGCGGATCGTATCAAGTTTTTAAAGTACAACATACTCTAAGAAACTTGGTAACGAATCTCTGATACCAATTGTGGAAAACTAGAAGGGGGGGTTGAATAGTTTTACCAATTTAAAACTTCCTTTTAAATATTTAGATCGACTTATGTCAATCTATTTGGTTGTTTATGTTGGACGTTGATAGATAGATATATAAACGTGTAATGAAAGATAAAGAGTAAGAAGAACATCACCACGACACAAGTATTTATAGTGGTTCGGCTACAAGGACACCTTCCTTACCCTACTCCACTCCCCGAGTCACCTACTCGAGAGTTCGTAAACACTACACCAACTCCTTATGGCGGAGAAGCCTTCACAACGTCGCTTACGCTTTTTCCGGTACAAAGCTAAGTACCGAGTTCCTTCACACCAAGGCGAACCACACCTAACACAACGTCGCCTACCCTTTATACGGTGCTAGGCTAACCACCGAGTTCTTTCACACCAAGGAGAAGTAATCATATCACAACGTCGCCTACCCTTTATTAGGTACTAGGCTAAGCACCTAGTTCCATTACTATGGAGGAACTACTACCCTTCACAACACAACACCTAATATCAAGGGAGATCCACTCCTTGTTACAACACCATCAAGGATATCACCATCCTTGGAAATAAACAAATACTTATATGTATAACGATGCACCTCATCGATTATACGACCTAGGCATTCTTCCCAAATGCCACTTGATTTGATTCTAAGGCATCCTTCACTAATGCCTTTGACACAACGCTTGGCACCCTTCACTAATGCCTTCGTATTGACACCTTTAGCATTCTTCACTAATGCTGTTGACACGGACGATAAGCATCTTTCACTAATGCTTTCATCTTGACACTTTCGGCATCATTCACTAATGCCATCAACCCAACATCTACGGAGGAAGAAAGAACTATCAACAAGAGAACCTTAGTTGTCTTGATGATGACGAAGCATGGCAACTCATGGACTTGAGCTTGCTCGTCTTCAAGAAGTGGTGATCTCGCCTTTAAGAGGAACCTAGAGAATCACACAAAAACAAAAGACAAACTACATAGATCACTTGGATCTGAGGTTAGATGGATATAATACTTTGGGAAGTATGTGTGTAAATTGATGAGTAGAAAGGAAGAAATGGCTCTCTATTTATAGAGGAAATTTTCTACTGTTCCCCGGATCCCGCATATCCCTCCCACAAGGGATCCGGCTAGCACAAAGCTAGGGATCCGTGGGACGCTCCTCTTTGCCCATGGGTATTTTTGGTTATGGGTCATGGGTCATGGGTCATGGGTTATGGGTCATGGGTCATGGTTATGGGTTGATCCATGGTTTTCTTTCTAGATACAATGTATCTCAAGGATACAATGAACTTGGTTAAGTGGTATATATAAAACCATGGGTTATGGGTCAATACCATTTGCTAGTTTTTACCCATTTAGTATATACTTGTTTTTACCCATTTTATTATATACTTGTTTTTACCCATTTTAGTATACTTAGTTTAAGTATATGTTAACCCAATATGTAAACACTAGTTGTTGTACATATGTATCTAAATCATAAAATCACTTATACTTTTTTTAGTGTTTTATGTGAAAACGTAAGTGTGTTAGGAAACTATTGACTCAAACTATTTACTTTTTCTATTTGTTTCGTTAAAATGATTGATCTGCGCAAAACCGTCAAGTCAAATCACACAAACTGGCCACTTGTGAATGACCAGCCGTAACAGACTTAAAACAGTTCAGACGCAAATGCAATGAAGATCTGGGGAGTATAGTGTTTCCCCGGGTCGTTATGTCCCAGCGAACTATGCAATGGATTATCAAACGTTTAGTGATCGCGAGATTTGAACGGGAAAAGGATAATTTGGATTACTAAAACTACAGGAAAAGCCAACAAATTACAACGGCTTAAATGCAAATTAAAGAGAATTAAAAAGATAAAAACTATTAAATAAACGCTATCACTATTTTTAAAATTGATGAACGTTTAAAACTTAAAACTTATGTTTAAATAAAAATTACGTAAACGTACAAAATAAAAAGTGAAATCTAAGAAATAAAAGTCCTAAAAATATGAAAAATACATTTTTACAAACCTAATGATAAAAGAAAATTTATAGAAAAAGAAAATTATTTTTAAAACTATTTATCTAATTATTATTAATTAAAAACTAATTTTAACTATTAAATATTAATCTAAAATACAAGAAATTAGGAAATAAAGCTAGAAAAATAAAATTATGACTTAGAAAAATCTAAAACATCAAAATAGAATTTTCAAAACTATTTTTGTAATTTTCTGATTATTTTTCTATTTTCTAGGAATTAAAAACTATTTAAAACTAATATAAATTTTCAAAAATACCAAATAAAAGGAGAAAAATAAGGAAAAATCTTTTTTATGCTTTTTATATTTATCTTAATCTATTAAAATTGAAAAAATATTTTTTTGAACTTTTCCTCAATTAAATGCAATTAAAGCTAATTAAAAGTGATTAAAAACTTATTTTAAATAAGAAAAATAGTGAACAGTGTCTAAAAATTATGAAAATTTCAGGGAAATTCTAAAATATTATTCTAAAGCTATAAAAATTATAAAAACATGGCCCTATGTGGAAGAATCTAAGGCTGCTATGTAAATGGAGATGGAAAAAGCACTTGAAATTAAGCTAATAAGCACTAAAGTGAGCAAACTGAAAACATAAGCTAAAGTATACTAAACAATCTTCATCAAAATTAATCAACGGAATCTAATCAAAATCATATGAAATCGAATACAAAAGTCAAACGAGTGAAATCACGAATAATCGAATTAAAGTTCACGAAAAAGGTAGAGGTAAATGTATCGTCGGAATCTAAGAAGGTGTATCCCGGTACAAAAATATTAAAAATATCGAAATCTTATTATAAAATCTTAAAGGGACTTTAAAAGTATTAAAAATCTGTGACAAGTGATAAAAAGAATAAATTTTATTCAAAAATTAGTGAAAATTAATCGAAATTAACGTAAATTAACTCCTTTTCAAGTTTTTTTATAAAAAAGTTAAAATTATCTAATTCTATTTATATTTTTCGTATTTTTTCTAAAAAGGAATAAAAAGAGGAAAATAAAC
>BPTQ01000001.1:78636151-78749624 GCA_019973895.1 Chrysanthemum seticuspe
AAAGGACTAATTTTGACAACTTTTGATTTTAAAAGGACCTTTGGTGACTTTTCTTTTGAAATTTTGACTCAGGGACTATTTTTGACAATTTTAGAAACTTGGGGGACTAAAACTGCAATTTTTGCAAATTTGATACGTTTTTCATCTGATTTTGATATTTTTGCGTTTAAAACACATAAAACACTGATTTGTGATATTTTCATCATTTTGATGCATTTTTGAGTGTTTTCAGATGATTTTGCAGTTTATATTGTACAAAAATGATGAGTATTTACACACTCATCAATCCCCCACACTAAACTATTGCTAGTCCCTAGCAATCTTTTGAGAAAAACATAATGGATTTGAATCTCTTTACCAAAAGCCATTACTTCTGGAGTAGCCAAATGTTTCAGTTCAAGTAAGAACCATGGTACACCGATAACCATGTGATTTTGAGCAAACCACCAGCTTCCAACGGATTTGATTTTGTCTTTACCAGAAGCCGTACCCTTCTGGACTAGCCAACTCTCAGATAAATTATCAGAATTATCTTTGGTGAGTCGATTACCAATTATGGTTTTTCCACTGCCTTTACCACAAGCCATAATCTTGCGGGCTAGCCAACTCTTCACTTTTTAGGATATGGTGAGTTGAATACCATACAATTTTGGGCAAATTGCAAGCCGTCAACGGATTTGAGAAATCTTTACCAAGAGCCGTTTGCTCCTGGATTAGCCAATCCTTTTGTCTTACTGACATGGCGGACTGATAACCAAATGAGTAAGTGTAAAACACTTACTCAAAAAAAAAATTTTGGCCAAAAACGGGGGAATTGGGTAGTATAATACATATAACAAAATTCGTGAGAATCCCCCCCACACTTAGAAATGAATATTGCCCTCAATATTCAAAGTACCGGCGGTTAAGCCGAAACAAAGAACGTAAAAGGGAAATACTACGGCCATTATTTAGAAAGGGTTTTTTTTTTTTTTTTTGGACATGTGGGCAACCCCCCCACACTAGGGTGGTAGAAAGAGGTGAGAAGACAGAAATATGGGTGAAAACCCATATGGCATGCTACTGTTTTTGATTCCCGAGTCGCTAGCTTGACTCGACCCCGAATTCATTTGTTCATGGGGAAGCAAAGTGAAAGAAACAATCTCCATCGGACTTTCATTCAAGATGTTTGGACAAACATTTGAAGC
Source organism: Chrysanthemum seticuspe (assembly GCA_019973895.1). Classification (NCBI taxonomy): domain Eukaryota; kingdom Viridiplantae; phylum Streptophyta; class Magnoliopsida; order Asterales; family Asteraceae; genus Chrysanthemum; species Chrysanthemum seticuspe. The sequence continues at coordinate 78,637,339 of BPTQ01000001.1, forward strand.
ACGTGAAAGTTCCACACCGATGAGATATAGAGAGAACCGGCTCAAAAATGATAAATGAAAATGCCGGGATCAAAAATAGTGTCCTCATTCCCGAAGGAGAAAAGGGAACGAGAAGTCACACCATATGTGAAGAAAATAAGGAAAATCATGATGATGATCATGACTAACTCCTCATTATCAGAAGGGGAATTCATGATTTTTGGATCATGAATCTCATCAGTGAGGATAGAATTGTCATCACATGATGGAAGAGATAAGTTAGAATACAGAGGTGGGACAAGTGGTGTGCTCTGAGAGCTAGCAATTTCCACCACTTCCGTGATGGTCTCTGTATCGGCCTCAGACATTTCATCGAAAAGAGGATTTACTTTCCCAAAAGTGTAGTCATTATTAAATTCAAAAAGAGGATTTGAGAAAATCCCGGAAGTAACCTCAGAAATGTCGAGAGAATCACAAAAAGGCAAATCACAATCACTATCGGATATATCCTCAGACTCACTTGGGATTGGGACAAGATCCTCAACACTAGACGATTCCGTTTCCGAAATAGTGCTGAGATGATCATCCTCCATTATGAGAGAGTCTTTGGAAGCAATAATAGGTAAGATAGGTGTGATAGCAATAGACTGAGGGAGTTGAGAAATAAGATCGTTCAATTGAATAACACTCTCCTCGTCGTTCTCATAATATTCCTTCATCTGAATACTATCCTCATCATCATCGTCATCATATCTGATTCTTATATTCATCTGCTGAAGCTTACACACCATTCTTTTCATTTGCAATTTCTTTCGAATGCGTACTTCTTCAGAACTTTGAGGAAGATTACACTCCTCGTAATCATTGAAATGATGTGAAGGCTTGGAAGTCTGATGACTGGTGGAATACTGTGGGGGTTGGAAATTGTCAAAACCGAGAGAATTGGAATTTTGAAAATTTTGATTCACCGGCTGACATTCAAAAGTCGCATGAGGACCCCCACAATTCTCACAACAGAGATAATTGGGAAAATAACTTTCACCAAAGTTCTGATTGTAACATGGTTCCGGCTCATAGACAAGCGGGACCTGTGGTGGACAATCAAAACCGTAACGAGAATCATTCTCACAAAACTCGTATGAGTAGGATTCGTATTGGGGCTGTGGAGGTAGGTAGGAAAAATCGGGTGTTTCATTTGAAATGGAATCGGAATTACCGACAAATTTGTCCCCGAAACTCACATTGGTACATCGCCGACAATTTCCACCGTTAAATGGACCTCCACACCAGGAACATGTCGAAAACCATGACATCAAGAATTAAACGGTTAAGAGGGATAAGAGATGAAGAATTAAACAGATTGGAGGATAAAGGAATGGAGAATTAAACAGATTAGAGGGTGAAGATGAATATTTTTGGATTTTTGAAAAATAGGCTATAGAAACAAAGAATGAAAATATTTTTGGGTTTTTGATTTTTAAAAGAAAACACATACAGATGGTATAAACAAGGAGTGAATATCCAAATCACTAATCTGCTAAACGGAAGATAATCAGCACAGCTCCCCGGCAGCGGCGCCAAAAATTTGATCTGCGCAAAACCGTCAAGTCAAATCACACAAACTGGCCACTTGTGAATGACCAGCCGTAACAGACTTAAAACAGTTCAGACGCAAATGCAATGAAGATCTGGGGAGTATAGTGTTTCCCCGGGTCGTTATGTCCCAGCGAACTATGCAATGGATTATCAAACGTTTAGTGATCGCGAGATTTGAACGGGAAAAGGATAATTTGGATTACTAAAACTACAGGAAAAGCCAACAAATGACAACGGCTTAAATGCAAATTAAAGAGAATTAAAAAGATAAAAACTATTAAATAAACGCTATCACTATTTTTAAAATTGATGAACGTTTAAAACTTAAAACTTACGTTTAAATAAAAATTACGTAAACGTACAAAATAAAAAGTGAAATCTAAGAAATAAAAGTCCTAAAAATATGAAAAATACATTTTTACAAACCTAATGATAAAATAAAATTTATAGAAAAATAAAATTATTTTTAAAACTATTTATCTAATTATTATTAATTAAAAACTAATTTTAACTATTAAATATTAATCTAAAATACAAGAAATTAGGAAATAAAGCTAGAAAAATAAAATTATGACTTAGAAAAATCTAAAACATCAAAATAGAATTTTCAAAACTATTTTTGTAATTTTCTGATTATTTTTCTATTTTCTAGGAATTAAAAACTATTTAAAACTAATATAAATTTTCAAAAATACCAAATAAAAGGAGAAAAATAAGGAAAAATCTTTTTTATGCTTTTTATATTTATCTTAATCTATTAAAATTGAAAAACTATTTTTTTGAACTTTTTCTCAATTAAATGCAATTAAAGCTAATTAAAAGTGATTAAAAACTGATTTTAAATAAGAAAAATAGTGAACAGTGTCTAAAAATTATGAAAATTTCAGGGAAATTCTAAAATATTATTCTAAAGCTATAAAAATTATAAAAACATGGCCCTATGTGGAAGAATCTAAGGCTGCTATGTAAATGGAGATGGAAAAGGCACTTGAAATTAAGCTAATAAGCACTAAAGTGAGCAAACTGAAAACATAAGCTAAAGTATACTAAAACTAATCTAAGGCAACTAATTAAAACTACTTCTAACTGCTAAAGAGTGATCTACCAAGGATAATGCTAACTGCTACTCTAGTAAATCAGTGAACTGACCCCTACTTTAAGCTCTTGCACTAGCTTATTCTATAAGCTAAAGAGAAAACCTAAAATGGAGATCTCAAGACCACCTGGCAGAGAGTACTTACCCAAAGTTTCAACTCAAGGGGACCAGTAATGAGGAAGATAATGATCAATCAAAAACTGACTAAGACATTACTTGACTGATGCAGAAATACAGTGAACAGGTACTCAGTTTGGAGCTTATTTATAAGCTTATCAGATAAGCTTAAATGCAAAACAGATAAAGGGTCTTGAAGACCACCTAGCCTACTGCAATATTACCAAATTTGAGACCTTAACTAGTTCTAATGAACAGTATGCATATGCTGAAAGTTCTGCAAAACACTGATACTAGAACACAGTTTGACTTTTTAAGAACAATGTGAAGATTGACTTTAATAAGATTCAAGAGCAAATGTGGAACTGAAATGAATGAAAAGTGATGAAATAAGACTAAATCAAGCTAGTATATCTGATTCTAGACCTATGTGCTTAACAAGCTCTACTGATTTCCACACATTAGCATACAAGAACAGATTTAAGGTAATATTGACTTAGAGCAAAAATTTCAGCAAACCCATGGCAGATATGACATTAATAGACTATAACAAGATTCAAGCAACAGATCTAACCCATTTTATAAACCTCTAACACAGTTTAACAAAGCAATCCAAACACCCCTAATTCAAGCTTATTAAGAAACTAAACTATGAAAACTGATTAAATGAACTTGTTACTGAATCACAATGAGTAAACTAACATCAAACTTAACCATTAAAACAGATTAACACCATGAATTAACCTTAACTCAGTTGACTTCTAAGTTTGACTTATTTTGACTTTTGTTGACCAGGCAACACATTTGCTTAAAAATGTACTGTGAGCTTATAGAAAGCTTATAAAGACCATAACCAAACTTGTTTAAGCTTAAAACAAACAACTAACAACCTGGACAGAAAACTTTGAAACTGAAAATCTCAACAATAATCTTGAAAATATAAACTTATATAAAAACTTTAAATGGATATCCAAAGCACCCCACAATGATGTTTAAACTTGAATGTTATACAAAGGAATTGAGATTACAACATTTTAACTATCTAAGACATTGATTTAAAAAAAAACGACATAAGGAAATTTTTATAAAACTAACTACTCTCCAAACTTGCTTCAATCTCTCTCTTTTATACCCCCATCTCTTTCTCTTTCATCTCTGACTAAATCCCATCAAAAATCTCCACCCTTGGATGACTTAAGGTCATTTTTGGCCATTCATTGTTTTTGGCGGGAAAGTGATTTTGAGCAGTTGAGATTGAGTGTAGATGTTGGAGGTGCATTTAATGCTATTGGAAGGATGTTGAGGAGGGGGGAACAAGAAAGGTGGAAAGGTGAGGAGTAGGAGGGGGAGATGGGTGTTGCAGGGCTAGTGTTGGGGGAGACACTGAAAAAGGCGGGTAGGGGTTGTTTGGGTGTTTGTTTGACTGGTTAGTTGACCAGAGGTGTTAAATATGCAAGGGGGGGGGGTCAAATGGGGTTAAATGACAGGGGGTCATAATAGGCTTAAGGTCCAAAAAGGTTTAAAAGGCCTTATTAATACAAGGTCTTGTTTGTAAAATCTGAAAGTAAAGGGACCAATGCTGCCATTTCTACAAATTTGTTCCAAGGGACTAATACTGACAAGCTTCAAAAGTACAGGGACCAAATCTGTCATTTCCCAATTTTCCAGGGGCCATTTCTGCCAAATTTGAAACTTGAAGGGCCATTCTTGTAATTTTCTCAAATTTTTAACATTTTTCACTAAAGGACTAATTTTGACAACTTTTGATTTTAAAAGGACCTTTGGTGACTTTTCTTTTGAAATTTTGACTCAGGGACTATTTTTGACAATTTTAGAAACTTGGGGGACTAAAACTGCAATTTTTGCAAATTTGATACGTTTTTCATCTGATTTTGATATTTTTGCATTTAAAACACATAGAACACTGATTTGTGATATTTTTATCATTTTGATGCATTTTTGAGTGTTTTCAGATGATTTTGCAGTTTATATTGTACAAAAATGATGAGTATTTACACACTCATCAATGATTTTACATTTGTTATCGACAAAATGTTAGAAGATCGTAAAATATAAATAAACGTTTTTACGGCTTATTTGTATCAACACTCAGTTTCCACTGACAGGCAGTGTTTCCACTGCTAGTGGAAAGTACTGCTAGTGGTAAGCACTGCTAGTGCTATGAAAGTACTGATGAAAGTACTGTTAAATGGCAGTTACAACTACATAATGACCATGTTTAATTGGTAATGTAACCACTAACGGCTATAATGGGGATAATTATGAGGCAATTAATGGGCCGATTAATTCTCATAATTCCATTTGACTAGCTCAGATTAACCTCTTATAAATAGGAGATCTGATTATGCATGAGACACACACAAAAAATGATTAACACTTCTAAGCAAAGGGTTATTGATTTGTGCCTAATTCAATAACATACATTTGGTCTTATCCCAAGTAGATATTCGTGATACCCAGGCATTAGGGTCGAATAGTTTACTTTGGAAAGTGATCACGCGATTCCAAGTGATATCCGGTAACCACCTAGTGGTATTGCATTTACTGTTATTGATTATCTTACCCTGTTCAGGGCGACTATAAACACCAACAATCAAAGTAAACTATTTTTGATAATCAATTGTTGCTGCTGCAATGAAACATATGGCTTCAAACTTTGCCAAGCTTGATAAGTTTGAAGGGGTGGACTTCAGGAGATAGCAGAAGAAGATGCACTTCTTGCTGTCAAGCATGAGTGTGGTGTATGTGCTAACCACACCTATTCCTGATGATGGGGATGATGCTACTGTGGAGCAGATCAGGAGAAGGAGCAAATGAGAGAATGATGACTACATATGCAGAGGTCTTATCCTCAATGGTATGTCTGATTCTCTGTTTGACATTTATCAGAACTTTGAATCTTCCAAAGTACTATGGGATTCCTTGGATGCCAAATATATGGCTGAGGATGGATCAAGTAAGAAGTTTCTTGTAAGTAATTTCACAAATTACAAAATGACTGATTCAAGACCAGTTATGGAACAATACAATGAACTTTTTGGTATACTTGGAAGGTTTACACAACACAATATGCACATGGATGAGGCTATTCAAGTCTCTTGTGTCATTGATAAACTTCCCCCTTCTTGGAAATATTTCAAGCATACCTTGAAACATAAGGAGGAGTTAACTCTGGTTGAGTTGGGCAGTCATCTGCGCATTGAGGAATCTCTCAAGGTGCAGGATAATGACAAGCCAAAGAGTAGCAATACTACTGGTGCATCTGTTGTCAATATGGTGGAGCATAACAACTCCACCAGGTACAATGACAACAAAGGCAAACGCAAATATCATGACAACACAAGGGCATATCCTAACAAGAAGGCAACACCTACTTGTTGGAAATGTGGCAAAACTGGTCACATTAAAAGGGATTGCAAGGGTGTTAAAGTTGGTGGTAAAGCCAATGGATCAGGCACTAATGGTTCAGGGAGTGGTGGTTTAACTAACTCACTGAAAGGTCAGAATATGTTTAATAAGTCTTTTCAGATTTATTATGTTACATATGTATCTGAATCTTATTATGTGCAGGATGATGATGTTGCGTGGTGGGTTGACTCTGGAGCAACAGTTCATGTGTGCATAGATAGAAGCTGGTTCAAGACTTATGAGTCACTGAATGATGGTTCTATTCTTCACATGGGAAATGAGTCAACAGCCTTGGTGCATGGTCGTGGTTGTGTAGATCTTAATTTTAGGTCTGGAAATATTGTAACTTTGTTTAATGTCACTGATAGTGTTAATTCAGCATTTTTGACCACCACTGACCTGACTGACTCTACCCTATGGCATGCAAGACTTGGCCATGTACACTATAAAAGAATGCAAGATATGTCTAAGGATGGGTTAATCCCAGCTTTTGACATGGACACTGAAAAGTGTAAAACTTGCATGTTGACCAAGATAACCAAGAAACCTTTTCAGGGTGTTAGTCGTGAGACTAAGCTTTTGGAGCTTATACACAGTGACCTGTGTGATTTGCATGTTACTCCTTCTTTGGGGAATAAGAAGTACTTTGTGACATTTATTGATGATGCTTCAAAGTTTTGTTATGTCTATATGTTACATACCAAGGATGAAGCATTAGATAAATTCAAAGTGTTTAAAACTGAAGTTGAATTACAACTTGGGTCCCTGATCAAAAGATTAAGGACTGATAGGGGAGGTGAGTACATGGATACTCTGTATTTTCAGTCTGTTGGTATAATCCATGAAACGACTGCCCCTTATACTCCTCAGCAAAATGGTATTTCTGAAAGGAAAAACAGGGTGCTGAAGGAGATGGTTAATTCCATGTTGTCCTATTCAGGACTGAGTCAAGGGTTCTGGGGTGAAGCTATGTTAACAACTTGCTATTTATTAAATAGGGTTCCCAACAAAAGGAACAAGGTTACTCCTTATGAACTCTGGACTAAAAGGAAACCCAACCTGAACTATCTCAGGGTCTGGGGTTGTAGGGCTGTTGTAAGACTCCCTGATCCAAAGCTAAAGACTTTGGGTGAAAGAGGCATTGACTGCATCTTTGTTGGATATGCTGAGCATTCCAAGGCTTTTAGGTTCTATGTTATTGAACCTAATAAATATGTTTCAGTTAACTCAATAATTGAATCAAGGGATGCAGACTTTGATGAGAATAGATTCTCATCAGTCCCTAGACCAAGTCAGAGGATTCCTAATGGAACTTATGACACTGGTGTATCAGAGGTCCCTGATGATGAACCATCAGTGGTCCCTGATGAGGTTGTGGTTCAACAACCTGAACCTGTGCTCAGGAAGAGCAAAAGGGTCAGAACTCCAAAGTCATTTGGACCTGAGTTTCAACTATACTTAGTTGAAGGAACAAGGGATGAGGTCTCAGACCAATACTCTTATTGCTTCATTGTTGAGGATGATCCCAAAACATTTGAAGATGCAATGAAGTCCCAGGATATTGCTTTCTGGAAAGAAGCAATCAATGATGAGATGGATTCCATCACGGGGAACAACATTTGGGTGTTGGTTGATCTACCTTCTAGTTTTAAACCTTTGGGTTGCAAATGGACTTTCAAAAGGAAAATGAAGGTAGATGGAACTATTGAAAAATTCAAGGCTAGACCAGTTATTCAGGGCTTTAAACAAAAGTCAGGGATAGACTACTTTGATACTTATGCCCCTGTGGCTCGTATCAGTACCATAAGACTGCTGATTGCTTTGGCATCTATTTACAATATGATTATTCATCAGATGGATGTGAAGACAGCTTTCTTGAATGGTGAATTGGATGAGGAGGTTTACATGAACCAACCTCAGGGCTTCATCATGCCTGGCAATGAAAACAAGGTGTGTAAACTGATTAAGTCTCTATATGGACTGAAACAGGCACCTAAGCAATGCATCAAAAATTTGATGAAGTGGTTTTGTCTAGTGGTTATGTTCTTAACCAAGCTGACAAATGTGTATATAGCAAATTTGATGAATCTGGTAAAGGAGTCATCATTTGTCTATATGTTGATGACATGTTGATCTTTGGCACTGACCAAAATCAGATTGACCTGACAAAGGAATTTTTGTCATCAAGGTTCTCCATGAAGGACATGGGGGAGGCTGATGTTATCCTTGGTATAATGATTAAACATGAAAGTAAAAGAATTTCTATCTCTCAGTCTCATTATATTGAGAAGGTGTTGAGGAAATTCAATTACTTTGAATGTACTCCAGTGAGTACACCTATGGATACTTGTGAGAAGCTAATGCCTAATAATGGCAAGGCTGTATCTCAACTTGAGTATTCTAGGGTAATTGGATGCCTGATGTATGTCATGACTTGTACAAGACCTAATATTAGTTTTGCACTGGGAAAATTGAGCAGGTATACTAGTAATCCTAGTGCTCATCACTGGCAAGCAGTTCAGAGGGTACTGAAGTATCTGAAGAGAACTATGGATTATAGTCTCTCATATACTGGTTATCCTTCAGTGTTGGAAGGTTACACTGATGCAAGTTGGATTAGTAACACTGAAGACAATTCGTCTACCAGTGGCTGGGTATTCCTACTTGGTGGAGGTGCAATTTCTTGGGCATCCAAGAAGCAAACTTGTATCACCAGTTCAACCATGGAATCTGAATTTGTGGCTTTAGTAGCTGCTGGTAAAGAAGCTGAATGGTTGAAAAACTTGCTTCTTGAGATTCCATTGTGGCCTAAACCTATAGCACCTATTTTTATCCGGTGTGATAGTGCAGCTACATTGGCTAAGGCTTATAGCCAGATGTACAATGGTAAGTCTAGACACTTAGGTGTCAGACATAGCATGATTCGTGAGCTTATCATGAATGGGGTGGTATCTATAGAGTTTGTTAGATCTCAACAGAACTTAGCTGATCACTTGACGAAGGGTCTGGCTAGAGACTTGGTTATAAAGTCTGCTAAAGGGATGGGTTTAAGTCCAACTTAGTCACTGAATGCTAGGACACCCAACTCCCTCCTAAGGAAACTTGGGAGCTGAGTTCAATGTGGAAAGCTGAACATTCAGTGGACTAGAGTACATGTTTTATTTACATCCGAAGGTTGTGCTCAGAACCTGCTGAAAGGAGAATGAAGTCTTTACTTCTTAATGGTTAATTTTCTTTGAAAAAGTGCTTGGCAGGAGCATGAATAAAGAGGAACCACCTATGTAAATGTTGAAGTTTTGCCGCTTCAGGGAGCTTGTGGAGTTTTAGCTTTTACAACATTTATGAATTTGGATATGGACACATGGCTTGTATAGTGTCAGGAGCTGATAAGTGTTGGAAAACTTGTGTATATTTTATCTTCAGGTATTCAAATGGGTTGAAGGGTTCAATTCTTAGAACACCCTGATTCTCGAATATTTGAACGTGTAATGTACTAAGATGGAAATTCAATCCTCATGATATTTTCGTTTATGCACATGTTTGTTTAATGTTTGTTTTCATGCAAAGGAAGTGAACTAAATTTGGGGGGGATTGTTGGAAAATTTAGTGCACTTGTGGGATTAGTTCACACCTGGCAATGGGTTATGAGGTACGGAGTGTACACCCATATGCATAAGGTCCCTGAACACCCTGACTCTAATAGTGGTTTGTATTGATAGTGCTCAGTTTCCACTGACAGGCAGTGTTTCCACTGACAGGCAGTGTTTCCACTGCTAGTGGAAAGTACTGCTAGTGGTAAGCACTGCTAGTGCTATGAAAGTACTGCTAAATAGCAGTTAAAACTGCATAATGACCACGTTTAATTGGTCATGTAACCACTAACGGCTATAATGGGGATAATTATGAGGCAATTAATGGGCCGATTAATTCTTATAATTCCATTTGACTAGCTCCGAGTAACCTCCTATAAATAGGAGATCTGATTATGCATGAGACACACACAGAAAACGATTAACACTTCTAAGCAAAGGGTTATTGATTTGTGCATAATTCAATAACATACATTTGGTCTTATCCCAAGTAGATATTCGTGATACCCAGACATTAGGGTCGAATAGTTTACTTTGGAAAGTGATCACGCTATTCCAAGTGATATCCGGTAACCACCTAGTGGTATTGCATTTACTGTTATTGATTATCTTACCTTGTTCAGGCGACTATAAACACCAACAGCTTCTAAGGGCTAAACATTGAGTATGTGCCCTAGAGGCCCATATCCACATATGCACACAACTGCCTCGTTCGAGAATGCTTCACGAGTGGGACTTTTGATCTAACGTAGAATAAGATCAAGTGTATATGTACATGCCAATTATTAGTAAACTCATGATAATTTAAAAGGTTAACCTTGATTTCATATTATTATATGCTGTACAGTCATAACCAAGCTAAGTTGCTATATATCATAAATTTAACAAACTACAATAAAATGGTTTTATATATCTACTCATATAATAAAATGTGGATACACAAGAATTTCAGGAAAAAGCTAGAGGGAGATATGGCTTATGATTGTCACAGTTGACTTGGTAATTCTCCATCCTTCCTGGCCGAATTCAATCCATTCTTTCTCTAATGGAGGAAATCATTAACCTTTAACCTAAATCATAGCACATCCCCACATGGCCACATACACACACAATATTTACAATGGCAAACTCTTCTTGTTCACTCCTAAATATATACAGTAGTTTTTATACAAATTTAATTTCCTGGTTTAATTTGTTATTCTATTGAAAGCCATAAACTAAAATTCTTAAAGATTGTTCGGCATAATAACTCAACATATCAAAATCGTTCGTTAGAAAAACAAAAAGGAAAATCTAGTGTATATTGTTTACAAATTCACTTTAATATAGCTCATGATTAGAGAAATCAAGCCAAATCAAACTTTCTGATATTACTGTATGATGTGTTTCTGTTTGATCGTAAGTTAATGAAAGTAGTATTTGTCATTTAAATGCCTCGTCTTACATACATTTATTGTATAACGTTAAATATCCTTCATTACCAGATCTTGGATGTCTTCATTGCTTTCCTCGGTGGTTTTTTCCTCTGCTATCGTTGGTCTTGGACTTTAAGTGGGCATGGTGCTTTTTCAGTGAAGTCGGCTAGAAAAGAGGCCGATAAACATGTGCTTGTAACATCCTCCTCCCCTACTAGATGGTCCAAGGTTCTCCCCATTAAGCTTAATGTTTAATTGTGGTGTATGTTTCTAGACAAGCTCCCTACTAGGAATAATCTCTCCAATATAGAGAAATGGACATTCCTTGTACTTTGTGTCCGAACTGTGGGATCGACGTAGAAACCCGCAATCATCTTTTTTTCGGATGTTTGATGTCTTTGGATTTGCTTCAAATGCTTGGTTGTTTGTGGAACATCCAAATTCCTTATTTTATCGACCTCATTTCCTGGGAGACGTGGTTCAACGGTCTTAGGTTCAACAGCCTCCAAAAGCTAACATTTTGGAAGCCTTTTTTTCTCCATGTGGTGGCATATTAGGACGTACAGGAACCGCGACCTTATTCTCTTTGAAGAAGCCTCATAAAGGAATGATCATCGACAACATTGTTTCTAAAACTTTGCTTTGGATGAATAATAGATGTAGGAAGTTTAATGTTAATTGAGATGCGTGTCTAAATGACCCGTTAAATACAATTTCTATGTAATTTCTTTTTAGTCTAGCTTCGTACTAGATCTTTTAATAATATTCCGCCATTCAAAACAAAATATCATTCAAGAAGGCAGTCTATCTTCTCAAGATAAGGCAAATATTTCTTCCTAGAAGTTTTATAATCATTGCACATGATGATATCAACATATACCTTAAACAAATTTAGACTGCCATCTCTTGATGTCGGTTAGTGCTTGGTAAAAAGTTGATTTGAACTTATTTATTCGACATGCTTGTAAATAAATGAATAATGTATAACAGCATAATAAAAAAAGTAAAGACGTGACAACGCCTAGACAAAATTGGAGGTGATGTTAATGATTCCAAACTTCAACCTCTTACACTTTATTAGTTCTTATTTCTTAATCATATTATTACTTCGAATACTTGATATAATATCAAAGGGAACATATAAGCCAAAACACAATCATATTCATCTCATGCCACCCTATTAATAAAAACATGCATGCTTCTCATTGGTCACTCCAACATTGGTCTATTAGTATTCACAATGGAAATACGGTCCCAATTATAAAATATATATATTTATATTATTAATTGTCATGTGTGAATTACATTCCGCGTGGAAGAACAATAACATTGTTTGATTGGTCTTACAAAATTTAAAGATGATTTTTTGTATAACAAAACTTAAAGATGTTTATGCAGTCTGCATATGTTTTGACGATATGACATCACACATGTTTCTAACATGCCATCAAAGACAAAGATATATTTCATCAAATTCAAATTCTTTCGCTTTTACAGATATCCAATCAAAGTTAATGTCTTGGTTTCAACTGGTCTATTTGCGTCACGCGTTCATGGGAAGATATCAATGGAAACATGAGATAACGAAACTGATAGTAATGTTGTTCTGTTTTGTTTAGGTGATAAAGTTATTGTTCTTTTGACTTTTGTTAACTATTGTTTGGTTTGTTCCTCATCTTGAGGATCCGTGTGTTATATATACTTTTTCTGTGTCAATATATTTGTTAGGGTAATTTAATGTTCAGTAGTCTCTGAATATCAAGTAGCCTAAGGGTGTGTTTGATTGGCATTGTATGAGATGATTAAGTGCTGATTGCTAATTCGGTCAGCACTAGGTGTGTTTGATATAGGGATGAGCAAACGACCCGAACGGACAGGACGGACCGACGGAGACCGGACCGGACCGACCACATTCGGTCCGGTCTTCGGTCTATGCATTTGGGCTAATTCGGTCCTCGGTTCGGTCGGTCCGGTCCGGTCCGATCTGGTCCGGTCTGGACCACAAACAGACTATTTTGGCCTTAGTAGACTCCAAACGGTCTGGTCCGACCGACGAACCGACCGAGACCGGACCGGACCGACCACATTTGGTCTCGGTCTCGATCCCGGTTTTTACCTTAATTCGGTCTTCGGTCTTGTCGGTCCGGTCCCGAACCGATGCTTACCCTTAGTTTGATAGAACTTTTTAATACCTCTGAATGACAAAATAGGCACTGAACGATTCAAGGCAATAGAGCATGCAAAATCATTAAGCAATTGTACTTTGACTCCCACACCCTTTTCTCCACGTCTATCCAATCTTATGGTTTTATATTATTTTTCTTGAAACAAGTACTAGCCTCATTATTTTATTCTATGTCTTATATTTCTTTATAATTTTCTACAGGAATATCTAAAGGTTGTGTTAAGAGCATGGGGTATGGGCTTCGCCACTTTGTTTCGTTTCCAACGTGTACATTCGCCACTTCATTTCGTGGCTCGCCACGACACCATTGCGGTTCGCCACTTTGGGTTTCGCCATTCCAACGACGAAGAAAAGGACAAAAGGTTTGCAGTGTTTGTATTTGTTTATTTTGTGTTTGTGATGTGTTTGTGAGAGTGGGTGGGGCCCAAATAAAGAGAAGTGAGTAAGTTGTCATTGGGGGTATTTTTTAGTTAGTGTGTTGGAGTGATGTGGCACACGTGAGGCCCAAATGACACCCCATGCTCTTAGGTATTCATAGCATGTAACTTTTTCGTGTTGCGTCAAGTAACCCATAACACCTTTACATAAAACCTCTATATTATTTAATTCATTTTTAAATGGAAATGCAATTTATTTGGTTCTAATGCAATTGCCACCATAATAATTTGAAGAGAAGCTTGAACTACGCTACAAGTTATGTTCGTATGTTTGACGTAGTTAAATTAAATATTTCGATCTCTAGCAAATAATTTGCAAAACAATGTATTACACTCCTTCAATAACTATTAAAATAGTTAATAAAAAACATATAAAGCAACAAAGGCTAAAATGCTAATTTATATAATTCAAATCGATCATTCAGTGCAATTATCAAACACTCAGAACCCAACTCACTCAGAGTCGTTGAATCATTCGGCTTTTGAATTATTCAGCACTAAATCATTCTGTTTTATCAAAAAACCCCTAAGTATATTTAGTCACAGAGTAAAATTTAGCAAAACCTCTTTTGAGTTCTTGAAGACAAAGAGTATTCACTTCAATGTCGAGGCGGTTCAACATCTGAAGATCAAGTCCCAAAGAAAGTGTTCAGTTCAATGAGGTTTGCCAATACCTCACTGAACGATGTCTGATCTCCTCAAACCTTAGATACTGATAAAAGAATCTCTAGTATCTATAAAGTAGGGCGAGAAAATCTTAAAAGCAAAAGTGGATAAAACAAGTCTTCTTGTAAGTCAACACCTTTTCCAGAGTTGTTATATAGGTACACCAGTTGTCAACCTTGTTTTATAAAAAAGAGTTTAACTCTCACCTAAAGTAGTATCATTTAATACACTCCTCACATAACCATTAAATATGATAAGAATTTAGGAGAGCATTTACTTCGCCTTTGAACTTGGCCGCTGAACATTCAGTGGGTAAGTAAAGTTCATTATAAGTACTTACTTTGGTTCGTGTTTAACGTTAAAAAGTAGATCATCAAATTTACCTTCAGCTGAAACTGTTATTCAGCAAACATTATTTGTAAATTTTTTTATTCATTTTAATACAAATTTGAATGTTGAAAAACTTATTATGTAAATTGTGTTTAACACTGTAAGTTACGGAGTATTTGTTTGTTCACAAACGGTTTTAAAACTACGGGTATATTTGGTGGAATGGGCTGGGGCTGGGGTTGGGGCCTGGGCTGAAGATTATTAATGTAAAATCGTATAAAAATACATCAAATTAAGTTCAGATATATTTTCGGCTTTTGCGTGATAATTATAATTCATTATATTTATAATGGTATTTAAATAATTTAAGTAGCCATAAGCCTCTATAAGTCTTTTTTTTATGGGTTTAGACTTATGAAGGCTTATAGCTTATTTTGTAAGCAATAAGCTTCATGACCAGTAAGACTTATTTTATAAGCTCAAACCTCGTTAAGCCTCGTGCCTAACATAACTTACATTTTTGTCATGGAAAGTGGTTTGATAATTTAGGTTAGTATTTGCAACTTCCTTTAAAGAAAAAAACGATATTTGTCATGAAAAGATAAGCTTATGAATTGAAATTTACAAATATCTTGGGGCAAAAGGAATTAAGGGAAAGACAAATACCTACCGCCGTCGCTTAATCCAAGGACCAAACCAAAAAGTAAAAGCGTTTCATTAACTTATCTGCACGCAAACAAGCATAAAAAACAAATTTAGACTGCCATCTCTTGATGTCGGTTAGTGCTTGGTAAAAAAGTTGATTTGAACTTATTTATTCGACATGCTTGTAAATAAATGAATAATGTATAACAGCATAATAAAAAAAGTAAAGACGTGACAACGCCTAGACAAAATTGGAGGTGATGTTAATGATTCTAAACTCCAACCTCTTACACTTTATTAGTTCTTATTTCTTAATCATATTATTACTTCGAATATTTGATATAATATCAAAGGGAACATATAAGCCAAAACACAATCATATTCATCTCATGCCACCCTATTAATAAAACATGCATGCTTCTCATTGGTCACTCCAACATTGGTCTATTAGTATTCACAATGGAAATACGGTCCCAATTATAAAATATATATATTTATATTATTAATTGTCATGTGTGAATTACATTCCGCGTGGAAGAACAATAACATTGTTTGATTGGTCTTACAAAATTTAAAGATGATTTTTGTATAACAAAACTTAAAGATGTTTATGCAGTCTGCATATGTTTTGACGATATGACATCACACATGTTTCTAACATGCCATCAAAGACGAAGATATATTTCATCAAATTCAAATTCTTTCGCTTTTACAGATATCCAATCAAAGTAAACGTCTTGGTTTCAACTGGTCTTTTTGCATCACGCGTTCATGGAAACATATCAATGGGAATATGGGATAACGAAGCCGATAGTAATGTTGTTCTATTTTGTTTAGGTGATAAAGTTATTGTTCTTTTGACTTTTGTTAACTACTGTTTGGTTTGTTCCTCATCTTGAGGATTCGTGTGTTACGTCATATTTTTTTTTGGGGTCAATATATTCTTGGGGTGATTCAGTGTTTAGTAGTCTCTGAATAAATTTGAATATCAAATAGCCTAAGTGTATTTAGTCGCTGAGTAAAACTTAGCAAAACCACTTTTGAGATCTTGAAGACAAAGAGTATCCACTTTAGTGTCGATGCGGTTCATCATCTGAAGATCAAGTCCCAAAGAAATTGTGCAGTTCAATGAGGTTTGCCAATACCTCACTGAACGATTTCTGGTCTCCTCAAACCTTAGATATTGATAAAAGAATCTCTAGTATCTATAAAGTCATGGCGAGAAAACCTTAAAAGAAAAAGTGGATAAAGCTGGTCTTCATGTAAGTCAACACCTTTTCAGAGTTGGTATATAGGTAGTATATAGGTAGAACAATTGTCAATATCGTTTCCTAAAGAAGAGTTTAACTCTTATCTAAGCATTTAACTTTCATTATCATTAATCATTTCATCTAGAGATGTTGTACCCTGACTACCAAATGCCATACTTTTTCTGCCCTCGCCTTCCTCCACTTCCACCATAGGGCTTGATAATGTTGGTAATACTAGTAAGGAGGCATATCACGTTTTGGACGATAGTGATAGTGATAGTGATGAGGTCGAAGATGTATACAATGGGATTGCTTATTCATGGCTAGTGGGGTGCATATGATGTTAATTTACTTGAGGATGAAGTTTATGATCTATATGACACTTATGACCTAGAAGGTTTAACTAAGGAACAACGGGGTTTATTGTGAAGCGATGGATATTAATCTTTGTGGTCAATTTAGACGTTAGTTTCTTATTCCGTGTCTTTATAATAGTTGTTCATAAGTTTGGTTTATCTTTCTTATGATATGTTTGGCTTAAAGCACAATTGGAGCGTCTGTTTCCCGTCTATGTTACGGGTCTAGATGTGGGATTCACCCACATCTTTTGTACTTAAATATATTTTTGAGTAATAAATTTACCAGGAGTTGTCTCTTTACCTAAAAAAAAAAAAAAAAAAAAAAAAAAAAAAAAAAAAAAAAAACCTCTTTTTTAAAGTAGAATCATCATTTAATACACTGTTCACCTAACAATTAAATATTCAACATGTGTAAAAAAATGTTTAGAGAAACCATAATTCTTTGCTATAAAGAGAATGTCGGTGGTGGAGTAAATATCATCTCTTACAACTAATGATTTAAAAACCGGGTTTTTAATTGATCCGGTCGAGCCACTGGGTCAAGGTTCAACCGGGTTTTTTTGCTTAAAACAGGCTTCCGGTCACCTGACTGGTTCACGGTCCAACCGCCCTGGTCAACCCGGGTTTTAAAACATTGCTTACAACTAATATAATAAGCTTTTAAGAGTTACTCCACCTTTAAAATTGGCCGCTGAACATTAAATGAGTAAATAAAGTTCATACTTAAGCACGTACTTACTTTGGTTCGTGTTTAAGTTATAAAGGAGATCCTCAAATTGTCATTCAGCTGAAAGTGATATTCCGCAAACAATATTTGTAAATTTTTTTAGTTCATTTTAATAAGAATTTGAATGTTGAAAAACATATTACGTAAATTGTGTCTAAGGGAAGGGATCCAGTAAGAAGAAAAACTAAAATAGAAAGAATAAGAAGAATTTCTAGCCACACATTTTAAATATGAGGGAGAAATTTAAGGGGAGATGCATCTATTTTTATAGGTGCATCTGAAATAAGTGGTTGTGGTTTCTTTTTATTATTCTTATTTTAATTTTTCTTGTTATTTGATCCTAACTCTTGTGTCTAATACCGTAAGTTATTTGTTTGTTCACAAACAGTTTAAACTACATCTTTGTCATGGAAAGTGGTTTGATAATTTAGGTTATTATTTGCAATTATCCTTTAAAAAGAAAAATATATATTTGTCTTGAAAAGATAACTTTATGAATTGAAATTTACAAATATTATGGGGCAAAAGGAATTAAGGGAAAGACAAATACCTACCGTCCCCTTAATCCAAGGACCAAACCAAAAAGTAAAAGCGTTTCATTAACTTATCTGCACGCACAAGCACAAAAACCCACTAACCTATGTACATAAATAGTTAATAAATTAACTACTCCCTCCGTCTCATATTTATAGTCCACATTTCCTTTTTGGGTTGTCTCAAATTAATTGTCCACTTACCTTTTTAAGTAAAAACTAGAAAATATAGTGGGGTAATATTCCATTTAAGTGGTTGAAAATTAATATGGCCCCACTTTTATTAATTTTTGTGTTTTCTCTCCCATGACAATAATTTTGAGACGGAGGGAGTAGTATTTCGTATATTATTATTCTTCATGCCACGTGGCATCCAAGGACTAACATCGCCTCCATGGACCAACACCATGATCGAAGGCTAACCCATGCCGGACCGCAACCGCCACGTACAGATCGAATTCAACCTTGGTTCGAGATGACATCATTCACTTGGTCTAACTTGGGGTCCACATTCCACTACTTACTCAAACCTAGCCCATCTAATTATCATGCCATTACATCAGCATGGTTTGATCTTGTTAAATTTACTATTACTTTTGCAAAATAGTATTTTCTTCCTAACAAAATAATTATTCACATTAAAATTGTATAAAGTTTTAATAAATCCCAAACTGAAATATCCACCAATCAAATGTTTTTACTCACTAAACTTCAGTTTGATTGGTTAAAACATAAAGTTAACATTTATTTTCGAACATCTCAAAATAAAAATATAAACATTATTTACTTTGAAAGATCAAGCATTAGTCGTTTTTCTTTTCTTTATTTATATTATTAAATTATGTACCAAAAGTTTACCCGTTCGAATCTCGCCATGACCAGCAAGAGCTTGAGTTTAAAAATGGTGTGCTCGCTAACAACCTAAAAGCCTATGAAGGTACCATGAGAATGATAACCTAAGTCAAGCAAGGTGTTTCTCGACCAAGTGTTTGAGTGTTCAAAACTAGTCATATACGAAGATATAGTAAATTACGTGCTAGC
The DNA here is from genome assembly GCA_019973895.1 of Chrysanthemum seticuspe. Taxonomy (NCBI): domain Eukaryota; kingdom Viridiplantae; phylum Streptophyta; class Magnoliopsida; order Asterales; family Asteraceae; genus Chrysanthemum; species Chrysanthemum seticuspe. Next base: position 78,656,734 of record BPTQ01000001.1, read on the forward strand.
ATGACCGGATTTGAGCATGTGCAGGGTGTGCAATGGCACAGGGCTTCCATTTTTCGAGGGGCCTCCTATTTCAAAATCTTGAAGATGTATATAAACCCATTTTCGGAAGATTTATTCTATTCTGTGTTGTTTTATAATATAAAATATATGTTTTACATGATTACGTACTAATTATTGATGGAAAAAAATGAAACTTAGATATGTGCTTCAATAGAGTTTTTGTTGTGAAAGACTCATGGGGAAGATGACCCGTAAAAGGGTTTATTTGTGGGACCATTAATTTATTTTCCTTTTAACCATATTATAGTTTAAATGTTTAGTTTAACCCTTTGACTTCTTATAGTTGTTTAATTTTACCTAATTGTAAAGATGTAAATGTTGATGATATATTTAACCCCATGTATTTTAACCTAAACATTTTGATCTATTGACTTTTTACCTAGTTTTGAAGTCGAATGACTTAATATATGGATACAAAAGATGTATTCAAAATAGAAAAAGAATGCAATTGCTGTCAAAAGCATATCTAAAATCTAACGTGGAAAGAAAGTAAACTTGATATCTTGCGATCGAGGGCCCATTCTAAAGTTCCGGAACAGGGCCTCCGAAAAGCACGGGACGGCCCTGCGTGCTAGTGTAGTTAGGTAAGCGTGTGAGTTTAATGTGAAGAGTGGAATTTGTTCCACCTTAAAAGTTAGGTTTAAAACAAATCTTACAATTGAGTTCGATATCATACAAATTAGTTATACGAGAGGAGGAAAGTGGTTCACTGGAGTTTGTATCTTGAAAATGGTATACATATGTGCAAAGAATTTCGCATGCACGACATGCACCGAAAAATATATACAGTTAGACACATAAGTGAACCCCTTCAAATACATGTTAAATAAACTGCAATATGTATCACACCCAAAACTAAATTTGTATAACATAATTAACATGTAGTGTATTTCCAAAATCTCCCCGTATCATTATCAATTATATGAGGAAGATCAAACACAATTGATATTACTGATTTCCAAATTCCAATATAACTTAGTTCGAATGATACGACCCTGTTAGGGGTTGTATCGGGATAAGACACCACTTCAAGCGTGTACGAGCTTCTTAAGATATAGAAGATAAGAACTAGAAAATTAATGATCTTAAACTTGATTGAATGATAAACAAAAATATTACAAAGAGTATTTATAAGACAAGGTAAAATCCTAATAGCTAAATGAGCCTTGGGCTCGAGCCCAGGCATATCATTCCTCACTTCTTCAAAATCACCTTGCCCTCGGCTCAAGGTGTTGTCTTCAAAAGTTTTCTTAATTCCGGGATTCCATGATCTTCTTTGAATTGCAGCCTCCATCGTTTTCTTCTTCACATAACACAACACCCTTCTTCCATCTTTTGCTGCCCCACGACTCTTCTCGCGATATACCCACTTCAAACAAACAACCAAACTCTCGCCGGAAACATCTCTACCCTCCAACATCTTAATCACAAACTCCTTGATTAAACCCAAATTTATTTCATCTATATTATCATCAGATATACCACCTCCATCCTTAAGTAGTGATATCAGTATATTCGACTCATCTTCGTCAACCCTACACGCTTCACCACCACCTATAACAACATCTTCCACGCTTTCTTTATTTTCCTAAAATTCGCTAAACTCACTATGAACTTCCATGCTTTCCACATTACTCTTACCAATATCAAAAACATCGTTTATCGCGCTACTAACCTCAACAACACCAATATCTTCATTAGCATCTAAGGACTCTTTAATCACATATGGAACATCTTCACTTGGCCATGATAGAACGATATCTATTTTCTCTTCAATGTTCAGCTTTTTCCCTGCAATTATCTCAAAACGAGCCTCCATTATACGGGCTATGGAACAGGCTTATCCTAAAGTTGTAGGCGCTAACCTTAAGAGTTGGAGAAGCGTTTTAAGTCCCGAGATAAAAATCGATTTAAGTAAAGATTTTGAGATCCCCGTTGCTTGATTTACAAGAATCTTAAAATCATTCTCGTATTCGGCCACCGTACCCATTTGCAAAAGCTTAAATAGTGCATGTTAATACAAATATCGTCATTAAACGTTATTTATATTTTTGATCTTTGCCTAAGTTTTCTTAACGACAAAAGTAAATTTAATTTATAAAAGCTTAAAGCTTGTCAAGTTTATTAGATATTAAAACAAGCTTTCTTAAACAATATATTCATCATTCAAGCATTTACATTTATGATTAGTAACATCTTGATATGACTCTAATCATTATGTATGATAGTAGTTTGTAGAATGTGTTAGGTTCTTAAAACCAAACACTACTTAAGCATTTGCATATTTCTATAAATAGTAATACAACATTTGACATCATGTATTACATCATGGAAATCATTGAAAGATTCCATTAGATATTTTGTGAAGATTTGTACTCTTCATATCTTGCACAATCTCTCTTAGATAGAGTTGACTTTGGCAAGATTTGATATCTTGGCTGTCAGACCGGCGGTACCAAAATGGTACACGGGCGGAACCCTTTTAAGGGGTCCACCGTCCGTGGACGCTCCTGTCCATTTTGGCTATAAATAGCAATGCCAAGCCAAGTAGTTTCTCATCCCTTTCCAACATACTTTCATACACATCTTCTCTCTAACCTTTCTAACTCAGTTTCATATCATATTAGTGATCTCTTTTGTAGCAAAGAAGATCAAGTCATATTCAAGCTTCAACGAGAAGTTGGAAGTCTTGTTTGTTTAGTGTTGTATGATCTAGTGTTGATCCATACTTCATTGTTGTATCAAACCATCATAATCTTGTGAGTGTGAGTGGTTAGTATTTTAGTCCTCAAAATACATTGTGTGTGGGAGTAGTTGTACCCTTGGAAAGAACTCGACATCTAGCTTAGTGTCGGAAATAGTGTAAGCGAAGTGTAAAGGTTTTCTCCGCCGGTGAAAGGAGCTTGTTGACTAGTGAAGTTAAACTCTCGAGTGTGAGACTCGGGGAGTGGAGTAGGGCAAGGAAAAAGAGTCCTTGTAGGCCGAACCACTATAAACAACTTGTTGTGGTTTGATCATCTCTTTCCTTATTTACTTATTACACATTGCTTGCTTATTTCATAAACATACTCAAGATCAATATCAATTGATCTTTCAATAAGTTTTAAAACAAAGTTTTTAATTGGTAAACTATTCAACCCCCCTTCTAGTTTTCTACAATTGGTACCAGAGCCTCGTTGCTCAAGAATTTCTAAAATAACTTGTATTTTATAAACTTGAAACGATCCATAGATTCTGAAAACTTTAAAGAATGGCAATCTATGCAAAGACCACCACTCTTTGAAACCAATGGATTTATCTATTGGAAAAACCGTTTTGAAACATATGTAAAATCAAAAGATATAGATCTTTGGTTTATTATTGTTAAAGGAGATTTTAGTTCTACAACAAAGGATATTTCCGTTGATGAACAAAAGAAATTAGTTGCTAAAAATAATGAAGCTAAAATGATGCTTTATAATGCTTTACCTAGAAAAGAATATGAAAGAATTTTTATGTGTGAAACCGCCAAAGATATTTGGGAATCTTTAATTGTTACACATCAAGGTAATTCACAAGTCAAGGATAACAAAATTGATCTTCTTGTTCAACAATATGAACAATTTGTTATCCCTGAAGATGAAACCATTGATTGTGGCTTTGCTCGTTTTAACACTATCATTACATCACTTAAAGCACTTGATGAATCTTTTCGTAGTAAGAACTTTGTCAGGAAATTTCTTAGAGCACTCCATCCCAAATGGAGAGCTAAAGTGACCGCTATTGAAGAATCAAAAGATCTCTCAATAATGTCACTAGACGAGCTAATTGGCAACCTCAAAATTCACGAAATGGTAATGGAGAAAGATTCGGAGATCATCAAAGGAAGAAAGGAGAAGATCAAATCCGTTGCTCTTAAAGAAAAGGCGGAATCAAGCGATGATGGTGAATCTTGTTCCGGTAGTGAAGATGAGGAGTATGCCATGGCCGTTAGAGATTTCAAGAAGTTCTTTAGAAGAAGAGGAAAGTTTGTAAGACAACCTCGAGAAGAAAAGAAGCCATTCCGAAAAGATCGGGATGATAAGAAGAGTAAAGGTGAAAGAAGGTGTTTTAGATGTGGTGATGCAAGTCATCTCATAGGAGAATGTCCCAAGCCACCTAAAAGCAAAACTCAACGAGCTTTTGTAAGTGGTGCTTGGAGTGATAGTGAAGACGATGAAGAATCAAGCAATGGAAGAGATCGCTCTAATGGCACATGAGTCAAATGAGGTACTTTCCGACTCTTCTTATTCTTCTATAGATGATGACACCTTGCAAAAACAATATAATCAATTATGTGAGCTAAGTCTAAAAATCATAACTAAAAATAAATTTCTAAAAACCAGAGGAGTTTTTGGAAAATGAGGTATATGAGTTAAAAGAAAAAGCAAAACGACTTGAAAAAGGAAAAGCAAATGACGATGATTGTAAATCATGTCAAGAGCTTAATCTTGAAATAGAAAAACTAAAGCTCACACAAGAAATTCTAATAGAAAATAATTCTAAGTTTAAAAGGTTTAACAAAAACATCGCTCTTGCCGATGAAATAGTTAAAATCCATAAAACACCAGGAGACATGAATGGGCTAGGTTTTAATGAAGTATTAATGCCAAAGAGTCAAAACAAAACGGCCGAAAAGGACGAACATTCTGTCAAAATTGCTGCAGTACAACACGGACCAGACGGAACCAAAATAAGGGTTCCGTCCGTTGTGCAAAATGGTACCGCGGGTACTTCAGCAGAACAGAATGTTCGCAATACGGACCGTACTGAATTTGTTAAAGTAACAAAGAAAACCAATGATAATGTTAAACTAAAACCAGCCATTATATCAGGAGTAGGACTTGTTAAAAATGAATTTAGATCAAAAACTACTCAACAACGATATAAAACTTCTTTTGCCAAACGCCCCTTTCCTAAGAGCAACCACAACGTTCAACCTAACTACCAACACAACGGTTGGAATCAAAACTTTCCTAGACCATATCAAACTCCAGATTACATGCCATGGAACTCTTACCCATCATTTCCATACATGAATCAAATAAATGGTATGTTTAACCCAAACGGACCCATGAGATATTGGGGACCAAATGTTTGAGTTATTTGCTTCTTAGGTATGCTTGAAAGTTGGATTGGAACCTGATGAATGGATAAAAGATAGTGGATGCTCACGACACATGACGGGCAACAAAAGTCTCTTCTCATCATACCAAGAGTATGACGGAGGTAATGTCACTTTCGGTAGCAATCTCAAAAGCAAAATCATTGGCAAAGGTACGATTGCTCATAACTCTCTAACTATTGAAAATGTTGCTCATGTGGATAGGTTAGGATTTAATCTACTTAGTATTAGCCAACTACGTGATAAAAAGTATAAAGTACTATTTGATGAAAATGGTGGTAAAATACTAAAAGATGGTATCACCATAGCTAAAGGAGTTAGGAAAAATAACATATACGTCATGAAAATGGATAAAACATATAATGACAAACTTTGCTTAACAACATTAGACGATAGCTCATCTCTTTGGCATAGACGCTTAGGTCACGCTAATATGAGACTTATACAAAACCTATCTTCAAAAGAGTTGGTTAGGAATTTACCTAAACTAAAATATGACCAACACTTTTGCGACGCTTGCAAAATTGGTAAACAAACACATAGTAGTCACAAATCTAAAAATATGGTGTCCACATCTAAGTGTCTAGAATTGTTACATATGGACTTGTTTGGACCATCCGCTATAAGAAGCTATGGAGGCAACTTATACACTTTGGTCATTGTAGATGATTACTCAAGGTTTACTTGGACGTTATTTTTGAAAACCAAAAATGAAGCTTTTGATAAATTTGAAATACTTAGCAAGAAAATTCAAAATCTTCTAGGTGTCAAAATTGTGTCGATCCGAACGGATCATGGTCGTGAATTTGACAACGAAACTCAATTTGGAAACTTTTGTGATACAAATGGTATAACACATAACTTTTCCGCTCCACGAATACCTCAATCAAATGGAGTAGTAGAACGTAAAAATAGAACAATTCAAGAAATGAGTAGAACAATGCTTAATGAACAAAACATTCCTCAAAAGTTTTGGTGTAACGCCGTTGACACTTCTACATATATTTTAAATAGAGTCTTAATACGTCCTTTCCTAAACAAAACACCATATGAACTTTATAAAGGTAAAAAGCCAACATTAGGATATTTTAGAGTCTTTGGTTGTAAATGCTTTATTCTTAATACTAAGGATTATCTCACCAAGTTTGACCCAAAGTCTTATGAAGGTGTATTTCTTGGTTACTCTCAAACTAGTAAAGCTTACATTGTCCTAAATAAAGAAACAATGATAGTCGAGGAATCGTTGAACATAACATTTGACGAAAGTCCATCTCCCTCTAAGACATCACCTTTGGTAGATGATGACTTAGTTGAAAGTCAAATAATAGAAAGTCAAATTAATAATAACAAGGAAGATGAACCATTAAATAAGGAAATTGTCAACATCAAAGAATCTAAAAGTCATCCATTAGAAAAGGTCATAGGAAAACTTAATCAAAGAACCTTAAGGTCACAAGCTCAAAATCAAAGTAATCATTTTTGTTTTGTATCCACCATTGAACCAAAAACCATAAATGAAGCAATAAAAGATGAATCATGGGTAATTGCCATGCAAGAAGAATTAAACCAATTCGTTAGAAATGATGTTTGGAAACTAGTTCCAAAACCCAAAGATCAAACTATAATTGGAACAAAATGGGTCTTTCGAAACAAAATGGACGAAAATGGTGTAGTATCTAGAAACAAAGCTAGGCTTGTTGCACAAGGTTATAATCAACAAGAAGGAATTGACTATGATGAAACTTATGCACCGGTAGATAGACTTGAATCTATTAGAATATTACTTGCTTATGCATGTGCTTATGACTTTAAATTATTTCAAATGGATGTTAAAAGTGCTTTCCTTAATGGGTTTATTAACGAAGAAGTGTATGTTGCTCAACCTCCCGGTTTTACCGACTTTGAGAAACCACATCATGTCTTCAAACTCAAGAAAGCATTATACGGCCTTAAACAAGCACCTAAAGCTTGGTACGACCGTCTTAAGACTTTTCTTATTGATAACAAATATACTATGGGGTTAGTAGATAATACTCTTTTTACTAAGAAAAAGGAATCGCAAATTATTATTGTTCAAATATACGTTGATGACATTATATTCGGATCAACTTGTCAAGAACTATGTGATGATTTCTCTAAAATCATGCATGACGAGTTTGAAATGAGTATGATGGGTGAGTTAAACTTCTTTCTAGGACTTCAAATTAAACAACTAGATGATGGTATTTTCTTTAACCAATCTAAATATATAAAAGACATGCTTAAGAAATTTGGTCTTGAAGATTCCAAACCAACTAAAACACCCATGTCCTCGGACACTAAACTCACCAAGGACGAAGAAGGTGAATCCATAGATAACACTAAATATAGAGGAATGATTGGTAGCCTACTCTATCTTACGGCTAGTAGACCCGACATTATGTTTAGTGTTTGTCTATGTGCTCGCTTTCAAGAAAACAAGCATTAAAAAGGATTTTTAGATATATTAAGGGAACAATGTGTTTAGGATTATGGTATCCCAAAGGAACGGGTATAGAAACCATAGTGTATGCCGACTCGGATCATGCCGGTGATTATGTCGATAGAAAAAGTACAAGTGGTATTTGCACTTTTGTTGGACATTGTCTCACCTCATGGTTTGCAAAGAAGCAAACGGCTTTAGCCATCTCTACTACTGAAGCCGAATACGTCTCAGCCGGAAAAGCATGTCAACAAGCTCTTTGGATGAAGCAAGCTCTCGTAGACTACGGAATTCATCTCAACGACATTGTGATACTTTGCGACAACAAAGGAGCCATCGATCTCAGCAAGAATCCCGTTCAACATGCTCGTACAAAGCACATTGAAATCCGTCATCACTTTCTTCGCGACAATGTTCAAAAAGGAAACATTTCAATCGAGAAAGTATCCTCCGAAGACAACATTGCCGACATCTTTACTAAACCTCTTAAACGAGAACCTTTTAATCTTCTTAGACTTGGTTTAGGGTTAATGGAACCAAACATGTAGGATAAACATATCCTAAAACATTAGAATAGTCAAACCAAAACAATTTTGCCTTGTATCTGCTACTGTAGCCACGACACCAAACGACAACACGGACGGAACCAAATATTTGGTGCCGTCTAGTCCGTGGTGTCTACAGAAGCAAAACTGCTATATACATAACATCCTCTTCCTCACAACCCACTTTACCAAAACGTGTAAAACTTAAACCAAGCTCATTATTGACACATTCCCACTCACTAATCACTGAAGATAACATCATTGTAAGTATCCTAACTTCATTTCATCTCTTAATTCTGAGTCTAGGATTCTTATTTATATACAAAACTATCACAAATCATTACATGGGGTTTTATGTATGCTTTTATACCAAATATGAATTCAATTGGCAAATTGCATAACTAGTCATTCAAATTAGGTACTACATTATCATATTGCATAAACAAATCATGTTTCCCACTAATTGATAGATAATAAATATAAAGCCTTATTCAAACAACCAAACACCCCATGTCAAAAGTTTTGAAAAGCTTCTCACTTGTAAGAAAACATTTTTCATTGCTAATACAAATAGAAACGTTAAAATTTTCATCACTTGCATGCTCTTGAATACTAAAGGTATTGCATAACTAATATGCACTCCCGGGTATATTCAAATGTAGCCACATTGAATTAGGAGCATTTGGGTTATCTCATGGTATTTACCAAACACCCCACTAAAACCATTTTTGTGCATAAAATGAGTCGAGATAACCGCAACTCCAAATTATTTTCATGTAGGCACACACTAGAACCAAAAACGTTAAAATTTATTCTAATTTTTTTTTTAATTATTGTCCTTAGGAATAACCATGGTAGCCGCAAGATTCTATGATCACAAAGACACCCTTAACTACATTCCCAAACACCACAAAACCAAAGGACTTACCAAGGAACAAGTTGAAATATTTAGGGGTCTAGAATCAAGGTATTTCCATGAGGGTAGAACCATTCACCCATCCTTCCTTGAAAATACCAATCTTCGTGAAGAACTAGCCGCCATTCAATTCGATTGTCTTCTTGACATCGATGAACCAATTTGTCCTAGGTTTGTGTTAGAATTCTATGCTAGTGTGACCGGCTTTAGTGATGAAGACGATGATGAATTTTGTCTTAGGTTTAGAATCAACCAAAACGACTACACCATCACCTTAAGCAACTTTGCTCAAGTGTTAGGAATTCCCAACCGAGGAACTTGTGTCTACACGGATAAGTGGTCACTCATGGCTCTTGATATAATCAATGACCGCTCTCTTCCCTACATAACCCGTTTGGCCGATAAGGATGTCATCCGTGAACACCTTTTTAACCCAAAAAGTGATACAACCCGATTTACCCGAAAGGGAAAAGAGGTAAACCGAGATCCATATGGAATGGAGCTAAATGAACTTAAGCCCGAATTTAAGAAATGGGAGGAACTACTTAGAGCCAACGTCATTAGCACCATAGGAAATAAGGATCACTTAAACGCCTGCCTATGTCACATGCTCTACAACTTATCCACCCGACAACCATTCAACTTAGCCTACTACATAGCTAGAAGAATGATTGATATTCCAACTCAAGGATCGGTTGCTCTTCCATACGGGATGCTTCTCACCCGTCTCTATAGAAACTTCGCTCCAATTCCACCAACCCCAAAAGGGATGCACCTTCACTATGAACTCATCCCTCACATCTTTGTACCTTTGAGTGATGCTCGAGTTGCTAAGACTAAAGGCAAGAGAGCTAAACCTCCAACTCCTTCATCATCATCATCAAATAGCTCCGAGGATGGTCTTCCAAGCTCTCATCTCCCACCTCAAGAGTATTACGCATCTCTTCCCGAGATTGAGAATGAATCAACAGAATTCAAACAAACTAAGGGAATGTTCAAGTGCCTTGGTAGGATGATGAACAAGATTTACAAGAAGTTGGACAAATAAGGGTACTTTAAGGAGTGTTTGGAACAATGCATTATCATCAATGTTTGATACTATTTAGTTGTTTTTATTATGTAGGATGGTAATATAACTTGAAACAATGGTGTATGCTAACAATCTCATGCAGGGGGATAGCACAAGTATGCTATCAAATTTTACCCATTTTCACTATATTGTGAAAATCAATAAGCCTTGCTCAAAATCTATGCTCCACTATGTTCACATATGTGTTATTTACTTTTCCTAACTAGAAATGTTTAGTATAACAGCTTTTGAGAAAAATTTCAGGTTTCGGAAATTTCCCCGACACCTAAAAACGAACTCTGTCCAAATATCTGCACTCCACGGATCAGACGGCACCATAATTTTGGTACCGTCCTTTATGTATTTTGGTACCGCCGTATCTGTACAGGCGGACCAGACGGCACCTTTTTTAGGGTACCGTCCGTGTATGATTTTGGTGCCGTGGATCCTCCAGGTAATTTTCTGAATTTCGACTCTTTCGTGATTCCAAATTATCTTCCATCACTTATAAATCAATCTTAACTAGTTTATACTGTTATTAGAACTAGTATTATTTACTAAGGTGTATAAGAAATCCATTTCCCACCAAAATTCAAAAATTTGAAAAATCCACTCAAGGAGCCCTTTGGCATAAAGGAAGGAACCAAATTTTTGGTACCTTCAAATCCGTGGGTAATCTGAATGTTAGGAAATTCCACTCACTAGAACACATTTATTGCAAATCTTTTCTTCTTCACTCCATCTTCCTTGTATGGATTGACTTGGGTGATATGACTAGCATTCAACCCACTTCCAAATCATTAGGAACCTCATCTCTTCAATGGTTCAACATCAAATCAAACACATTTCTCAACAATTTTTTACCTCTATAAATTGAAAGGCTTTACCATGATCATCCTCACACCTTCTTCATTCTCACTACTATCTAGCAAATCAAAACCCAAGTTAAAAATGACTAAATCATCACCAAAACCTTGCAAGAAAACCGCTAGAATTAGCGTAAGGCCTTGTTGTTTTGTTCATCTTAGCTCATCATCCGAATCTTCACCACTCACAATCTCATCTCCCATTAGAGATTATACAAATCTTACCTTAGCTACACCCACTTCATCACACATTGTGATCACCACTCCACCACCAATAAAAACACCTACTTCACCTCCACCGGCACCCATCCAAACATCCAAAACCCCCTCACCACCTTCACCAAGGTCTCCCACTCTCACTCCCATGGAGTTATTTTCAACACCACCAACATCACCAAATCCTTTCCTAGAGGACTTGGAAGACTTGCCTCCTAGTCCAAGTCATCCACCACCATTGCCATCCTTTGGCACAATTGAGCGAATCGCTCATGAGTCACCTCGGTCATCCATTGACCCAAACGCCCCATTAGGGCCAAGACCTCTCCTTTTCCACCCCATTCACAAGGACATTCATGGTCCTTTATACGGGGATCATCCACTTCCATCATCAATGTCCCCTCATATTGAGGACATTCCGGAGTGCATGTGGGATGACAATCCCACTAGAGAGGAGATTCAAGCCGAACTCCACAACCTCCACCAATTCAAAGGCATGGTGGATTCTCACTTAAGTGAGACAATGCAAATGCAAAATGCTTTGCTTGCATCCATCATGACCACTCCAAACATTCCCAACACCACCAACACATCCACAATTCCACCACCACAACCTCCCCAAACTTTCTACCCTCCAAGGCATGGTTGCTCAACTTGTGAGCAAACGGGCCAAACCGTAAAACGGACCCGGGTTATGGTCCATGACTTCTAAGAAGAAATGAGGTTCATCCTCAACCACATCCTTGAGCGTCTCAATGCTCTTTCCCATCCACCATCCCTTTAGGATGGTTTTAGAATAGTCTTTCTTTTGTTTACTTTCTTAGGATAATTTTAATTTCTTGTACTTAAAACACATCATTGTGTTCTCTTTTCATGATCTTTACTCATGAAAAATTTTAACTAATGAATGTTGTTTATTATATTGTTGGTGTCACTACATAGTGTTTGGAAATGCTTGTGAATGATCATTATTACTAACAAATTTTTTTTGTAGCTTTGTTTTCACAATCCATGTATCTTCCCATTAAAGCACCCAATTTAGGGGGAGCTTTGAACAAGGGGGAGATAATAGCTCGGGCTCATTACATTCCGCATAGCCTCTTCTTTTTGTTGAGACAAAAAGGGGGAGAAAATATAGAACTTTAAAATTATTTATATTTGACTTTTCTGAAAAAGTCAAACTGTATACATTTGACTTTCTAAAAGTCAAACAGGAACCCTCATTGATAATACTTGACTTTTCTTAAAAAAGGTCAAACTGCATACTTTGACTTTCTGAAAAAGTCAATATCATGCATCAACTAGTGAATTCTTTGACTTTCATAAAAAGTCAAATTTCATACACTTGCATTATCATTTCCTTTTCAAGTTCTAAAACTAATATTTTTATAACTATTGTACAAACTTTGTTTCTTTTATAAAAATAAAATTTATATTGTGTCCTCAACAAAAAGGGGGAGATTGTTAATACAAATATCGTCATTAAACGTTATTTATATTTTTGATCTTTGCCTAAGTTTTGTTAACGACAAAAGTAAATTTAATTTATAAAAGCTTAAAGCTTGTCAAGTTTATTAGATATTAAAACAAGCTTTCTTAAACAATATATTCATCATTCAAGCATTTACATTTATGATTAGTAACATCTTGATATGACTCTAATCATTATGTATGATAGTAGTTTGTAGAATGTGTTAGGTTCTTAAAACCAAACACTACTTAAGCATTTGCATATTTCTATAAATAGTAATACAACATTTGACATCATGTATTACATCATGGAAATCATTGGAAGATTCCATTAGATATTTTGTGAAGATTTGTACTCTTCATATCTTGCACAATCTCTCTTAGATAGAGTTGACTTTGGCAAGATTTGATATCTTGGCTGTCAGACCGGCGGTACCAAAATGGTACACGGGCGGAACCCTTTTAAGGGGTCCGCCGTCCGTGGACGCTCCTGTCCATTTTGGCTATAAATAGCAATGCCAAGCCAAGTAGTTTCTCATCCCTTTCCAACATACTTTCATACATATCTTCTCTCTAACCTTTCTAACTCAGTTTCATATCATATTAGTGATCTCTTTTGTAGCAAAGAAGATCAAGTCATATTCAAGCTTCAACGAGAAGTTGGAAGTCTTGTTTGTTTAGTGTTGTATGATCTAGTGTTGATCCATACTTCATTGTTGTATCAAACCATCATAATCTTGTGAGTGTGAGTGGTTAGTATTTTAGTCCTCAAAATACATTGTGTGTGGGAGTAGTTGTACCCTTGGAAAGAACTCGACATCTAGCTTAGTGTCGGAAATAGTATAAGCGAAGTGTAAAGGTTTTCTCCGCCGGTGAAAGGAGCTTGTTGACTAGTGAAGTTAAACTCTCGAGTGTGAGACTCGGGGAGTGGAGTAGGGCAAGAAAAAAGAGTCCTTGTAGGCCGAACCACTATAAACAACTTGTTGTGGTTTGATCATCTCTTTCCTTATTTACTTATTACACATTGCTTGCTTATTTCATAAACATACTCAAGATCAATATCAATTGATCTTTCAATAAGTTTCAAAACAAAGTTTTTAATTGGTAAACTATTCAACCCCCCTTCTAGTTTTCTACAGTGCACATTTCGTGTCCCGATCACATCCACTCGAAGCCATTAACATTAACTCGAAAAAAAACAAATTTATTTTCGATGAACAATAACAGTAACTCCGACGAACAATGCGTGTGAATAGTGATCGATGAACAGTAGCGTGAATAGTGTCGTGAACAGTAACATTTTTATTTTTTATTTTTTATTATATATATATTTTTAATTGGAACCTTAATAAAAAAAACCCTCTCAATGAAGACTCTCAATGAAAGCACCAATTGATACGACCCTGTTATGGGTTGTATCGGGATAAGGCACCACTTCAAGCGTGTGCGAGCTCCTTAAAAAATAAGAGAAGAACTAGAGAATTATTGATCTTAAACTTGATTGAATGATAAGTTAAATAATACAAGGAGTATTTATAAGACAAGGTAAAACCCTAATAGTTAAATGATCCTTGGGCTCGAGCCCAAGCGTATCATCGAACCTGACTGGGTTAGCAAGTTATATAACGCTAACTCTTCCTTTATCATTACCTTGTTTTTAAGCTAGCTACTTGTTACGGTCTATTAATATATCTGTGTTGATACCGCAATTTGGGCAAAACATGAAATCGATAAAAGTTTGAAAAACACATTTTTATACAAGACTCGTCTGACAACTAATATCATTTATATACTTAACAACAAAATATGAAAGTTTAATGTTAAACGATTAACAACATTTGTATTTTTCAATGTATAATTCTAATTAGAAGTTAATTAAAGAATTACAAAGATAGTTGCATACCACTATCTCAACTGAATGACAGATAAACCTCTCCTAGACATAAACCAAAACAAAAGGTTATGTTTATGAGTGAACAATACAAGCTTGCTAGCCGAGCTGATGTTATATTTTAGGAAGAAAGTATGCTTTTACTATAATACATGTTTTTATTTCTGTGTACAAAATTTTGAACTTCTCTTTCATCATACTTTGTGTTATATATGCATAATAAAGTGAAGTCACAAGCTATAGTAGATTATGTGTCAAACATTTTTATGTAAAAAGTCTTTACACCCATTGAATATATTACTCCAATAAACATTTAAGTACATAGGATGCAGGTGAATCCGGCATCTCAACCCCTTATATAAGCGGTAAAGCTAACATAACAAGACACTACCATTCTATAGAAAGGAAATAAATGACTACCCACTAGAATACATTTGACTCGAGACCAAATATAAACTAATTAACGTCTACATTTACTAGGAATTATATCAACTGCATCACAGAATGTAAGTTGGTCTTCAGTTAAATCTTCACATTCATAATAATCATATGGTCATCATCATAGCACTCCTTCCAAACTTCCCACTTTTACCTCCTCCATTTTCCCATTTCCCCTACCACCTTTCGGATGTTTCGAAGCCATAAGGTTTGTAGTTTTGTCAAACACGCGCACATCCTCTAAGTTACGCTCACTATCTTCCACAATTGTTGCAATCGACTTACCATCCTTATTTAAATCAGCCCCTATCGTACTCATCCCAAGAAAACTTGTGGCCACGTTTGGATGGTTAGTTACCTTATCAGCCGAATTGGATATGCCTCCATTTTCACCTAACTCGTGATCATTTTCAACTTTCTTAAGTGCATCAAACGGGTTCGAAGTACTTGCCACTGGTCTATACATTTCATAATTCTTCTTCGTACCACTTGTACTAGCACCATTTTTTTAGAAATAGGTTGATATACCAGTTTGGTGGACTTCAACTGAAACTTAGGACCCATATTATAACCACGAAATGCTCTTTTTGGAGCTTGTTGAAAACCGTCATTATTCTTTCAATTTTGCTTTTTAGGTTCATCAAAAACTCGTTTCGTACATGTCATGTCATCATGACCAAAAACTAAATACATTCCACACCTGGGTGTTTTCCATTCATATTCCACCCTAACCGTGTGAAGCACTTCACCCTCATCCTCCAAATTCAGAATAGAAATAACCATGTTATCCTTAAGCTCCCGATCAGCTCAAAGATCAATCAACGCACGAGCATAATTCAAATACCCCCATGATTGCATGCACATAGAGCTAGTGTACAAATCAAGCACAATTAGATTACCAAGTCAATTTGCCATTGCACTCAGTCCGCCCTAAGTACAGGTCACAATGGGAATATCATGAATTTTAACCCAAACTGAAATCGAGCACGAGTCTTCTTTCAAAAAATTCGCATTAAGCGTCTACATCTTCAATATAATAGGAATGAATCGAATAACCATGGTCCATTCTCCAACACTTCGTTCATACCGTCAATCGAATAAAATTTGAAAAAGAATTTAGGCCCTTTAAGTTCATTATGGAACAAAAATTACCATATTTCTTCCATGTACTTCTCAACGACCGGAAACACAACTCCATAGCCTACAAAATAATGATACAAGCTGAATTAAAATCTTGAGTGAACTTCCAAAATTGAGGATAATGGAATTTGAACTTCAGCTCTCTCATTATTTGGTTTACCCGTATTAAAAGATCTAAAGTTCACCTTTCGATTACATGCCTCATTAGTCACTAAACTAGCATACGAGACTTAAGCTACGTTAACCGTATCATCATTCCTAGTCGAACCAGCTCCAACTTCAGCCCTTCCTACATAAGAGTTTGGGACCTCAAAGTGACTAGTTCTAAGGTCATGACCAACAACTTGTTCATGATGTAATGGTTTCACTTGCCTTAGTCTACTAGGGTTTAGTGGTTTTCCATCATCCCCCAATAATACGAGTTTTCCTTCTAGCATTTGAGTTTCAATCTCACAATTTTTTCAGCTAAAAAAGAAGGACTTAGGCTAGCATACGCGTCTGACAAACTTGGAAATGGTCTAGTCCAACAACAAATGATCCCAAACCATCACCCTTGTTATCAGCTGTTGACATGACCTCTAAAACCTTTTCCTTTGTACCAGCAACACTCCCTTCAAAGTCAGTAACACCAACGTTAGTTTTCAGAGTCGACCCCTCAGCATTTGACGCTTTCTTCTCCTTCTTTTTTTTTTATCATTCTTACGTCTATCCCCTCTCCCTCCTGAGCCCATAAATCCATTCTTCATGATTACACCATCCAAACAAACCCTAGTATCCTCGTAACCTTAATTCAGTACAGCGTCCCAAGAACCCAACAACAATCAACAACAACGCACAACGAACCCTAAAATTAACAACTGACCAGTAGCAACATAAGGAATACTTTATAAAATGTCGATTAGGCTGTATGTAAACCCTAATCGGCTTAACAATAGAGATAATCGTTAATGCATAAAACTTAATAATTAAACCATAAAAACACACTGCATGCAACGGCGAAACCCTAGAAAAACTAAAACCCTAATCAATAAAATAAACATACAAGAAGGATTAACTAGTTGTTGTATACCACGAGATTAGACAAATGAACAAGCTTGTTAGGGTTTTTAGTCGCCAATGTCTCCAGAGATAAGAGAGGAGTTTATTTTTTGAGATCACAGTTTAACAAAACCACGTGTCAAACATCTAGTGAAAGAAAAGTGATTGATGGATTTCTCTTGTGTTTGAATACTGACGTGATATGATGGAATAAAACATACCGATCAAAGTCAATATCCATTCGTGGTGCCTCGAAAAAGATCGTCTCCTAATCTTGGCTTACATGGTATTGACCTCGATTCAATATGTTGTCCGTTATGTGATGAAGGTCTCGAAGATGCGCAACACCTATTAGTTGATTGTCCATTGGCTGCACGCTTATGGTCAATGGTGAAAATTTTTGTGGCGATTGGATGAATATCCTAAGACGTTGTTGGACCTAATTTTTTGGGGGGACTCGGTAGCTCTTGACAAGCAATACAAGACATGTTTCGATGCGGTAGTTCAAACTACCTTGTGGATTATATAGTGATACCGTAATCGGGTATGCTTTGACTTGAAACCTCCTAGACAAGACACCTTTGTTGATGAAATTAAAATCCTCTCACATTCATGGGTTCTTACTAGGAATAAGAAATTTAAGCCGAATTGGCTCGTTTAGATTGATAGCCCGATTAAAGCATGCATTATTTTATTGTACTTATCAAGGTTGCAGAAACCGCGAATCAATAGTCAAGCGGTCGACCTCCATGTAGCTTGTAATCGTTCTAGGCGGGATTAATCGGTGATTAATCGGATTGGCATTTCCGAAAGTTTTGGGTATTTTCGGAGAGTTTTGGGTATTCCCGAAAATATTTTCCTTAAAAGAATCTTGTAATAGATATAAACAGTGACTATAAGTAATTGAAACTAGTTTATGGTGAGTTCTGAGATTTTAAAAAAGATTTGCAAGTTTCCAAAAATTTTGATCACCGTTGACAGTTGTTAACCGCCATTGATCATGGTTGATCGATTTATTTAACTGATTTACACAAATCGGAAAAGTAGATGATCTAATAGCACCTAGACGGCGATTAATCAGTCTTGTAGGTCTTTTTTTGCAACACTAGTAATTACTTTTTTCAAGTTTCTTGCTAGTGCGTTTAATATATTGTCGTTAAAAAAATGAAAGAGTAAATCTTTTATTTAATGTTTGTATGTGTGGCTTCAATGCACTTTTTTTCCTTTCTATGCAATGTGTTTTTTCTTTTTTGTAAAGTTCCCTCCCGTAATTGTCGAATCTCAACGAAGTAAAGTGTGTCCTCAGATCTTTAGATGTTTTTAGACGTTCCTGGTGAACTAGTTGCCAATAAAAATTTACAAAACACTCATTTATTTCATATCAGCGAGCAAACTTAACTTAAGGTAGAGAGACCAGTGGCCAAATTTTTTGACCCAACATTATGATATAGGAATAAAAAACAAAATACAAATAATGCAGTTGAGAGAGGAAACGTAAAATATGTGTAGAAACCTTATTTTAACATCCATTATTCATTGCTTCAATCCATAGTGTTTTAAGACAAATATACTATATATTAATATAACAGTCACAAAATTTTATTTCATTGATCCTCTTAATAGAAACCAACGACCCCAAAGAGGAAATCTTCCTACACATTCTTTATGGTCAGGTATGTGAGTGTGTTTTTGTGTGTGTTCTGTAAGTCATCTCATGCCGTCACATTCTTAAATCTCACATCTCTCTCTCTAGAAAACTAAAAGAGATATAACCTAATATTGTTGATATATCTATGTGTTTATGTGTGTATACAAATACATAGATATTGTTGGTGTCTCTATCAGTAGCTGGTAGCGGATGGTGGAGTATTATTAGTATATGACCGCCACCTTTTTTCCGCATCATCTTCCTCAAAGTTTTAGCAAGAAACTTTTCCGGCAATTAAGTAAGATTTAGATACACTTTTGATTTTATGTTCTTAAAACCAAATAAAACAAGTTTGTTTTTTTGTTGTTAATCTCTTTGGGATCTGATGTTATTTAAGACAGCAAAACAACAAACATCTTTTCACTTCAATTCCCAAGGAAAAAAACTACTTTTGGGTCCCAAACATTTGCTTTTCTTTTCTCTTTCTTTTTTGTCTCCTTTGCTTGCTTATTAATCGAAGAAGAGTGGATCTTGTAATAAAAGAAACCCATTGAATCTCTCTCTCTCTTTGACAATAACCGACTTGTTGAAGAACAATCAGATCTGTTTCGATCAATCCGACACTATTTGCAAGGTGTTGTTTGTTATACTTCATCTTCTTCACCATCTTGTTCGTTTAATGTTTCTTTATGTCTTTCTGTGTTTTTTAATCCTGTTTAAGCTTCTTTAGAATGATCATTTCATATGAGAAGCTTAATCCCATGATTAGATTTTTCGTCTTAGTCTTTTGCTTCCTCGAACTTTATATATTGATATTAAAGAAGATAATATTTTCCGTTGTTTCGTAAATAAAAGGATTTATACATGATCGATCAAATTTCTTGAATTTCATTTTCTTAGTTCAGTTTCTTCATCTTTTATATATCTTTCTGGTTTGAGAAAAAAAAATCTAGCTAGATTTCTAAACCAAGGCGATAATGAACACATAAAGGAACCTCTTGATTGTTTATGTGCACTGTGTTTACCTTACGGTCTTTTTGTATGTTTTAGTGTCTAGTTGTAATTTCTTGATTATGAATTATTATCAGGTATTCACTTTGTTGAGTGGTGCAAAACTCAAGTGTCTTTCCTCAAGAAAAAGCAAACTTGAGTAGTTTTAATCTTGATCATCAAGTCATAAATTGATGCTTCTCTCATGAGAATTCATGGCAGCAACATTGTCCACACATGGATAGCATTTCATTTTGTTTCACATCATTCACATCCTACCCTACACCCTCTTTTCTTCTATCTTGATTTGCATATTCATCTTCTTCAAAAATAGCAATGTTTCTGCATTTTAAAAAGTGCTCCTTACAAAACATTTGTTTGAGCCTTTTTATATAACTAAACATACTCATAACACCTAGTCCTCTTGGCAATTATGTTGACTAAGAGGTAGGCATTTGCATGAGTTACTTTCTTCTTCGGTAATTATGGAATCTTTGCAGTTCAACATCTATTGCAGTTAATAAAGATTCCACTTGTGCTAAAATAAGTAATTAGGTTGCTCCTTCTTCGCCGGAATGTTGATAATTCCTCTCTTCACAAACGGTCTTTGTGATACCAGGAAATTTTTATATACAAAAGCGCGCTAGGAGCTTACCCTCTATGAACATCATATTCTTTTTGTGTTAGATGGCTCCATGTTACTGTGGAGGATAAATTAAGATTTTTTTTTAGCTAAGCTGATTCAATCAAGGAGTCAAGGTTTTAGGGTATGAGTGTTTGATCACAATATGATTTGATTAATAACTGATTTTTCTGTATTGAGATTGATAACTGTATAATTTTCTCCATTAAGTCATATATATTTTACCTGTAGATCTGAAGTAGGTTCTCTTTTCTATAACTTGCTTTGCTTTTGTGTGTTATGTGGGTTAGTAGTTACAGTAATTTATATTGCATGCATTATAATTAGAACTGTCTCATAGTGTTCATAGACAAGGCCGGGAACCTTTTTTCTGTTAATAACATACGATGTCGTTAGCCAGTCCGAAAGCTTCATCTCAATATTCATTTTAAGAGTTTTCGTCGTAAATTTCATTTATATGCATACATGCAATTACCTCATATTATTCGAAGTAGTGGCAGCAAACTTTTAATGCATGTAAACTGGCTAGAACTTTTGAAGCAAGTTCAATCTTGTTAGCATCTAAATTTCTTGTTTATCTTACATTGACTAATCTTATGTCTTTCAAACATTTTTTCGGAGATTAAGCATCCTGACATCGATCATGGACTAATAGTAGGATAATGAATGTAGTACAAATTGCAACATATATAGAAAGTTGACAGTCTTATCCTATTTCTTTAGGTCACAGTCTACTTGTGCTCTTTATAAACATACTAAAAAATATATATAGGTGTTATACATGCCTTCTCTTTTAGTGACAAACTCATATTTGTTGCCACGAATTCAGCATCAGCAGGCTGCATTGAGAGTTTATTATACATACATGATAACTTTTATTTGTAGATTAATAGTTATACGTTAACAAATACTTACGATGGCGTATTTGCATTTTTCAGGTTTTAGATAATCATACCTTTGAGAGTATGGATACATTCTCACATGTACCTCCTGGTTTTAGATTCCACCCTACGGATGAAGAACTCGTGGATTACTACCTTAGGAAAAAGGTTGCATCAAAAAGAATTGATCTTGACGTGATCAAAGATGTTGATCTCTATAAAATTGAACCATGGGATCTTCAAGGTAAAAGAAATTCAACATGAACCAAATCAGAGGCTCCTAGAAATTTGCATTTCGTTGCATTAAGCTATGCAATACAAATAATTAGGAAATCATTACACATATTATAGATGCAAGCTTTTCAAGGCTCTTGGCACTTATATGCTATACATGATTAGCATAATAATGGTAATTCAAATTGTTTATTGACTATGATATTATGATATTATTACAGAGTTATGCAAGCTAGGAACTGAAGAGCAAAATGAGTGGTATTTCTTTAGCCACAAGGATAAGAAGTATCCAACGGGGACTCGCACCAACAGGGCTACAAAGATTGGTTTCTGGAAAGCCACCGGACGAGACAAGGCCATATACTCGAAGCATAATCTGGTTGGCATGAGAAAAACCTTGGTGTTTTACAAGGGTCGAGCTCCTAACGGTCAGAAATCAGATTGGATCATGCACGAGTATAGATTAGAAACGAATGAAAATGCAATGACTCAGGCAAGTGACATCTCTATCTTTCAACATTCCAGATCACCGATATGTACCTCATTTTGTCCAACATCTATTCATTCAACTGTCATGGCTTTAGTTTCCACTTTAAGGTAACTTGAGAGACATCAGGTTTAGTTCCATCGAAACCAAACCAAAAAAAAAGGACATGCATATATCCATGAGTGGAATACCCCTCAAGGCCTCAAGGATGTATGCATGTCCGTGGAAACCATTTCTCTAGTGTTAAAAAATAAAAAATAAAAGTCTGTTCTTCTAGTGCATCATACTAATAGCATTAACTACAACAAAAAAAAAATTTAGTGACACACGAGACAGTGTCACTAGAAGTTCGAACTAGTCCCAAGATGTAGCCACGTCTCTAGAGAGTGTCACTAGAAGTTCTTTGTGAAGATTTTCAGTAAAATATGTTTGTAAAATCCATAATGTACACCGTCCTTTCACATTTTGTTAAACTTATCGGTTAAAAAAACCAGGTTATTACTCTTATTTAGTAATCATATATAGTGTCAATTTGTGTGTGCCTATGATGTTTTCACTAGTGGCACTTTTCTTATTTGTGGTTGATAAAATAGTGAATAGCTTAGCTTGATCAAATATATATCATGGTTCTGCCTACTGTTCCGGTATATACTCTTACGCTAAGACCAAGAAGATGTTCTTAAATGATTGTGATTTGGTTTTAAATTTAATTCATGTTTTATAATTTATTTGCTACAGGAAGAAGGATGGGTTGTATGCCGAGTATTCAAGAAGCGAATGACAACCGTACGCAGAATGGATGAACATGATTCGCTGTGTTGGTACGATGAACAAGTCTCGTTCATGCCGGATTATGAATCCCCAAATCGAGTATCTCATCCCTATACTTCAAATAATTCATATCAGCATCACTTGCCTGGAAAATCTGAACTTCATCAAATGCAATATAATAACTTGCCTCATGAGCACTCCTTCCTCCAACTCCCTCAATTAGAGTCTCACAGATTTCAACAACCTGTAGCTGCCACCATTAATGCCTCATACACGAGCACTTTGCAGCCACCGAATCAGGAATCTAACGTCAACGTAATTTATGGTAATAATAGCAATAATACTGGTGAACAAGATCCACAAGTGACTGACTGGCGAGTGCTCGATAAATTTGTAGCTTCACAGCTCAGCAATGATCAAGATGCCGTTGTCAACAAAGAAAACAATTATTTGAATCCTGCTTCATCACAAATTCAAATGGCTGAACACATGAATTTGCTTCTAAGCGACTCTAAGAGCGATGAGATGACTTCAGAAGGTGCATCAATATCTACCTCCACTTGCCAGATTGATCTTTGGAAGTAAAATAAACAACTTCTAGTTTCCTGTGCTTCAAGAGAAAAAAGAGACATATTATAGAGATCTGATTAAAATGTATGTACTAATATATATAAATTGTTGATCTATTTGATGTACATAATAAAAGTATTATCACTGAAGCAGCTTTAAGTTGTTTGTGCTAAGATATACAATATATATTATTTTGATTCTAATAATGTGCTATTTGTTAAGAGAATTAATAAACTTAAGTACTTTGAATTATATTAAAGCTAAACTGCTTGTTCTAGTCTATGTTAATTAAACATTTTCCTGACCTCAAGTGTTTATATTATAGGATAGTTTTTGTCGGTTAGTTTTTTAGCGCAATCATTTTGTTGTATTTATGTTCCTCATCATCTGTTTATACTCACAGGAGGAAACATTGTTTTGCTGTAAACAAATAGAAATACAAGATAGTCGTTTTAGTGAAAAAATAAAATGAACTAGTAATAACAGTGTGTGTGTATATCTTCTAATAAATCCTGAATTGGTCTGCCGCCGTCTTTTTCTACAGTGGTGTTATTTATCCGGAGAGAACAAGAAGTCATATGATCTTAGGACGACAGACTGATTTATGATGTCAATTTGTTAAAATTACTACGATATTAATTTCAGTAGAAGTCTTGAACTGACTGGACGTACTGTTTGAGTTAATAAAGCATGTTTTCCTTGTACTCCGCTTATATGTGCTACTCTCCTTTGATTTTATTGCTACTAGGCAGCGCACTAACATTTTTCTACTAATGAATCCTAAATAAAACTTATCATTCAGAGTTTATACACCATCTGATGAAAAAAGTAGTTGGATATAAAATATGGACCAAGTACTTCACTTGTGAAGAAGTAAAAACCTTGTAATTTAAAGAGAGCAAGAACTAGGTGAATAAAAACTATAAGAATCCAGATCCTATAAAAACAAGATTGGGAGACGAAAATGTCAGTAGAATTGAAATTTAGTCAGTAAATGTCTTTAGAGGTTTTAACTGAACATTTAAACACGTCACGAAGCATATTGTAACAAAGAATTTACCCACTGAAACATATAGTCACAAGACTCAAATAGTGACACTTTTATGTGCTAGTAAATATTATAAAAGTTATACCTTCGGTTGCCACTAAATCCAAAATAGGAAGGACTCTTCATCTTTTAAACAAAAAGGTACAGTAGGGCACTTTAGATATACCATATAAAAAAAAAAAAAAAAAAAAAAAAAAAACGGAGGAAACGAGGATTGTATACATGCAATATAAACTCTGTTATATGTCAGTAAATATCCCAAATCTTTTACCTTCCATTGTGATCACTATATCTCAAAGAGTGACACTTCATGTTTACCCATGAATTCATGCATGTGTGGTAAGGCCGGGCAAAAGATTAAGAAAAGGCATTTCAACTTCGTTCATATATGGATGCCTTTTATTCATTTAGATAACTATGTTTGCCCATGCTAAAAGATGTCATGTTGTAAGAAGAAATGCAATCCCTTAGTTTGCACTATAGATAGGCTTATCCTAGAAACAAGAAGCCTCAACGTATGGCAAACAACATGACATCTTTTAGCATGGGCAAACATACTATACTTATCTAAATGAAGATCAAAAAGATGTAAAAGATTAACTAGTGGAGTTCTGTCGAACCGCCATTGGATATCTATTGTTAGCTTGTGAATCAAGGGCTTACGGAAACTACATTAGATATCAGGAACTACTTGCTTAGAAGCGGAAAAAACATGATAAAAAGATGTTGCCTGTTATGGGCAGTGTTTTCTACTTAAGGTGCATACAAAACTTGTCAAAAAGCATAAATGAATTGAAGTACTGTAAAGCCTTTATGCATGAAAGCACTATGATCTGTCTAAATGTGTCATCAAAATGTACTAATAACCGCGAAACAACAAAGATAACAAGAACGAACGATAAATGTTGAGACAGGATTTTGAGATAGGAAACGATATTATGGTAAATTTGAATATTTTGGGGGAAAATGTATGACTTACCATGAAAAGAGATGATTCCGAGGTATAACCGAAGAATTCAACAAAGGAATCTAAACATATACATGGGATTTGAACCTGATGATGAACTAATGAAGTGTGATGGAATTGAGGTGGGATGTTAAGATCATGTTTATAAACTCTAGAGAAATCAAAAGACAAAGAATGGCATGAGTTGATGATTCTGTAATGAATCTAAGAAACAGAAAGGAGCTATAATAATAAGATGTTACTTTCGTTTGAGGTTAATAAGATTGTTGTGTGTTCACTATTTGTTTTTCCTTTTAAGCGATGCCAACTTCTCAGCAGACACCATCATGAGGCGTGCTCTTCTTCTAGTACTCATATTTTCACATAGTTTGAACTTGGAACACCCAAAATCCAAAAACAACCTGTTGACCAAGTTATAAGTTGAAATTTGGGATTAGGATTATTATTTTTTGGGTTGTGGTCCAATTTGTTTTCCCTTATCGGGTTGTGTTTGATAATTAACACAAGCGGCATGAGGAGTGTGTAATCATAGTTGTCCATCGAGTCGATCTCCATTTAGCAAAGGCCACATTTATTTTAATGTTATATTTGCATACTTTAGATATTAAACATATATGTGCCATCTAAGTTATGTTTACTTGAACTTTTTTATAATTTACGAGCGTAATGAGCCTCTTTATTATTACCGCACCAGGGTCACGGAAAACCACATGAAAACAGCTCTGATAATACCATATGTAGTTTGAGTCATCAATTAATATTTTATCCATCGAGATTTTAAGTTTAATGTATATTGTGTCAAAAATAGTACGTGAAGTTTGTGGGATACCTTTATTGACGTTATGCTAGAAAGATTGTATCAGAACGAAGATCATATAAATGTACCTTACAACATCAAGAACAAGTTAGGCATAGTCGATAGATGAATATAACCTAAACATGGTGACAAGTTAGATTTGTGTATAACCTAAAGATGGCCACTTAACATTGAGCTCGTAATCTTTGGTGCAATTGTTATATTAGTTATTTTGTTTATCCGGCTTTATCACTACAGCAACCTTTTTTGAAGAGGAGACACTAGCTTAATTGATTGTTATTTCGTTTATCAAGCATGTTGTCTTCCTAAACGGATCAATTATGTTGATCATGGACCTAAAACCTTAAGCTACAGTTGGAAGCCTTGGATTGAGAAATATATGGGTGATGTAATGTTAGTAGGATTATATATGGCATTGCTTTGTTTTCTCTAGTGTCAGCTAGACAATAAAACCTGTAGGTTATACTTTATTATTCATCGCAATAAATAGAGTATAAAGCAAACCATAATGGATCCAACCCACAAATTGGGCTTTAGCCAACTAACTTATCCATCTAATACCCCCTCGCAAATCGAGCGGCGAAATCGCGAAAACTCGGACTGGAGTAGTAAATTAGAAGAAAAAAAAAAAAAAAAAAAAAAAAAAAAACTTTAGTCGACTCGAACAAAACGTACCAACAGTCGACTGGTATCAACGATCGACTAAGTCGACTGGTAAAAAAACCGTACCAACGATCGACTTTAGGGACTGATACCAACGGTTAACTTTAGTTGACTGGTAATAAAGTCGCACGAACAATCGACTAACAAACAAACAATAAAACAACTATAACATTTTTTTTTAATATGAAAGAAAACTAAGCTTGATAACTAAAAAACAAAACAAGATCCACCAAAACTTCTTCTACTAGTCTTTATCGTCCTATCTTTCCCGGTAGCTTTCCAGTACCTTGCTACAAAACCATTTATTATCACTCGATTCAGTCACCGACAAATAAGGTAAATCCCAAGGCTCATTCTTACAAACATCAATCTCAGGAATACACGAAACCTAATCATGATGTCCATTAATCTTCAACCTTAAAGAATGATTAATTAGTTCTTCATC
This sequence comes from Chrysanthemum seticuspe, assembly GCA_019973895.1. Lineage (NCBI taxonomy): Eukaryota > Viridiplantae > Streptophyta > Magnoliopsida > Asterales > Asteraceae > Chrysanthemum > Chrysanthemum seticuspe. Next base: position 78,684,151 of record BPTQ01000001.1, read on the forward strand.
AGTTGGTCTAAACCGATACCCCTCAGGAAGAACAGGTAAAACATCCATTCTTTAATAATAGCCGCTCTTTAAATTAAGGGTCAACAATAATGTTTAAACCTAGGATACATCAACGAGGAAAAAAAATGTGACGGCTTGTTTTGTATGATTAGGGTTTGACAGGGCGGCCTAGTGGAGGCGGTTCAACATAGCCATCGGATTAGACATGCTTAGATACTATGTTGGGCAATAAAACCCGTAAGTTACACTTTGTTATTGATCACTACAAATAGAGTACAAAACAAACCCTAATAGACCCAACCCACAAGTCGGGCTTGGGCCAACTAACTTATCTATCTAATAGTGTCATGCTAGCTTTTTTTTTTTTTTTTAATCCATATATAATAGTATTAATGTTGAAATTATTAAATACCACCCACCATAGTTACAATTCCATGTGATAAACTCATTATATATATGGCTGATGTGCTAATTGTTATCATAGCAAAGATGGTGATTGCTGCTGCCGGATGCTTGGGGTTTGTGAAATAAGTAAAGGTGATCAAGTTGTGGTGTCCACTTGAAAAAAGGGAACGAGTAAAGTTCAAGCAATATGGTTCCATTTGTGCTTAGGAATCCCAAATACGGTTTCAATCTACCATATTTAATTATATGGTTTGTTTCTTGTATGAGGAAAATCTCGTATCAGCCTTTGATGACTGACAAGTAAATCTCGAACTCTTCAGACCATTCTGCAAGACCCGTGAAGACTGAAAATCACTAGCCCTTAATAATTTTGGGTTATATGACAAAGGCTGATGATTTCAATGAAATTGACCAGATTTGTCCATCTTTTAATGAATCTGGCTACAAACTCAAATCAAAAAAGAAATGTTGGTCAGAAGCTGCTCATTACTTCAACACAAGATATACACGATAAAGTTTAGGCTAATGCTAATGGTGACCACAACAATGTTTTTTCTGTGGTCACTCCTGTCATATCAGCGTTTTTCAGTTTTCTTTCTCAAAAACTACATCCCACACAATTTGCTAATGGTGACCGCAATAGCGACCGTAACTTTTTTTAAATAAAAATAAATAAAATTTCATTCATATTTAAAAAGTTTACAATACTAATTCAACTAAAATAAAAGCATTACGATAAAAACTAAAACAAACTTAAATTAATAGTCTAAATTGTAGCGCTCTTTGATTTGTTGCTTCAAAGGCAAACACATCTCTAGTGCTTTCCCGGTCAAATGCTCATGGGATAAAGTTTAATAATTTTTTATTTTTTTATTTTTTTTTTTTTTTTTATTTTTTTTTTTGACATTCATACTGTTCACGTTGAAACTGAAGTTGTTGTCTTTCGTGTGCAACCCTTTTTTCTTACACTTCCCATTGTTGAGCAAGCCATTTTTCTTCAATTCTTTCTTCCCTTTCAAGCTTTAGTTTCTCCAATTTCAATTCCCGCTCTTTTATTGAAGCTGAAGATTCATGCCTTTACGTAAACAATGGGGACGCGACATCTTACTATTTATTGAGCAATGTCTCATAAAGAGCATGGTCAACAACAACTGAGGTCGATCCTTGCGAATAAGCAGCAGAGGCTGATGCTTTCTTCTTTGCCTTGTCCCGTCTCATAGGTCGAACCTCATGAACCTCTACATCCTCTGAATCACCTGCTTCGTTGTTCAGATCCAAACAAAAAATGTGTTGAGTCACCTGCTTTGTGTGAGGTGCTTTTCGATGTCCTAGTTTTTTTAAAACCACTTGATTTGGATTTTTAAAAAATGTGGCATTCCTACCTTTTGCCATTTGGGGTGGTCCTTCAAAATCTTCCAGCACTCAACAAGAGTGCACCGTAAGCAGTACGATACTCTCTATGTGCTAAATCCATATAGTTTGCTTCAGATGCACCACTCTTTAGCCTCGATTTCACAGAATTGAAAGTTGCAGAAAATTGAGAAACTTTAGGACAAAGCCTACATTTTCATTTGGAGTTGCAGGCATCGTATGAACGCTTCTGCCCCTTCAATTCATTCACAAGGTATGTAGTTACCTCCGTCCAAAAACCATTAGTTTTTCTAGCATTTCCTTTAGCGCTACTCTCAGACACATTTACCCATGCTTTACACATAGCTATCTCTTCCTCAGTACTCCATGGTTCACTCTAATCTTTGTCATTTTTTTTGGATTGTGTCGAACTTTTTGTATACTTCCTTTTGACAGGTGCCACCGCCTCCTCGACGGGAGAGTCGGAACGAATGGGATAGGATGGACCTTCCGAAGCTTGACCCGAAAAGTGTTCAGAAGGTTGAGAATTGGCGCCCCATACGGCTCGAAATCGTCATCAAGATTAAAAGGCGGGATTGGAGAAAATTGAGAAGGTTGGTTATACGGTGGTGATGTCATATGTGAATAATACAATTGACTTTGTGCTTGTTGTTTATAAAATTGAGCCGAATATGGATTAGGCAGTACAATTGATTTTGTGAATGCATTGATTGGTGACCGAAATTAATCGATGGTGAATGGTTGTGTAAAATGAAATCGGATTGTTTGTTATAGGAACATTTGGTTGTCGTCGGAGTTTTGGTATTTTGTTTTGGGGAGTTTTTTTAGACATTTTTGAGTTGTGAGAATGGATAAGAGAGCTATGAAAAAAAACCGAAGAAGATAAGTGGGGTTTTATAGAGAAGAAAGTGAGGTTTATTTATTTATTTATTTATTATTATTATTATTATTATTATTATTATTATTATTATTATTATTATTATTATTATTATTATTGTATTAAATGATCCAACGTTCAAAAAATAGGGGGAATTGTGCCCAATGTTTCGGTTGGCAAACAAATCGAAAAATCAAAATGGTTGGGGTGAAACGCAGTTGGGTGGGTTGTGCTAGGGGGCGTGACGCAATTCCTTGATCGGTCGGTTGGGAGAACTCACCCATTAGCATTCGTCTTAAGCAAAATTATATTAACAAATTAAATAACATAAAATTCACATGATAACAAGTTATAATTAGGGATGGCAACGGGTCGGATTCGGGGCGGGTTTTAGTGTACCCGTACCTGCACCCGTTTATAATATACAAACCCGTACCCGCCCTATTACCTGCCGGATACCCGGTTAATATTAACCATCGATTTTTTCGGGTTTCCCCACTGGTATCGGTTATCCCCAATTGAATATTATATGGACAAAATGACGGTAGTAAGATTAAGTCACACTAAAATCCACCAACAAAACAAAGAAAAACACCCTAATATTCAAATATTTTAAAAGTTAACGAAAACGAATATCGTGTCAAAAGATTTAACGCTTTTGAATAATTCATATACAAAATAAAACGTGTTATGTAATAGAGATACTTATATAAAAAAATATATAACGGAAGAAATTATATATAATGTATATATGCTCTAGTTAATTATAATATCAATAAAGCAGGTATATATTTGCGTAAATGGATACGGGTGTGGGTAATCGGGCGGGTATTACAGAACCCGTCACTGAACCCATACCCGGCTAAAAAAATTTATCAATACCTAAACCCGCATCCAAACCCGCCAACCCGCCCCCGAACCCGACCCAACCAGTTCAGGTTTCGGTTTTCCCCGTAGGTTTCGGGTGCTTTTACCCAAACCCGAATACAGATTAGGTGGTACAATTGATTTTGTGAATGCATTGATTGGTGACCGAAATTAATCGGTAGTGAATGGTTGCGTAAAGTGAAATTGGTTTGTTATTAGAACATTTGGTTGTCGTCGGGGTTTTGGCATTTTGTTTTGAGGAGTTTTCTTAAACATTTTTGAGTTGCGAGGATGGATAAGAGAATTATGAAGAAAAAAATTTGAAGAAGATAAGTGGGGTTTTATAGAAAAGAAAGTAGGGTTTATTTATTTATATATATATTTTTTTTGTGTATTAAATGATCCAACGTTCAAAAAATAGGGGGAATTGTGCCCAATGTTTCGGTTGGCAAACAAGCCAAAAAATCTAAATGGTTAGGGTGGAACGTCGTTGGGGTGGGTTGCTAGGGGGCGCTACGCAGTTCCTTGATCGATCGGTTGAGAGAACTCACCCATTAGCATCGGTCTTAAGCAAGATTATATTAACAAATTAAATAACATAAAATTCACACGATAGTGTCAAGTCTAGCTAGTAATATCTTTTTTAGCAAATGAAATACAATAATGTTTAGCTTATATTAAACAGTTTAACAAATACATTTAACTTGTAATTTGAGTACTTAAAACACCATATGATAATAAATCTGGAAAACATCAATGACAACAAAAAAAATCCACCAAAGATCAACAACTTATACAAGCAAATCAAGACTCTTCTATATTGGCTTCTTCCTTTAAATGATTAAAATATCCATTGAAACCAGCAGATTTTACATAGCATTCATCTCTTCTATTATAAAAGCAAAGCAAGACTCTACATAGCATTCATCTCCAACTACACAATCAATCAGATAAAAATCAAAGAATGATGGAATCCCCAGAACCTAAATCAAGAAATTCTAGGGATATATTTAGCAATAATATAATTAACAAATAAAAATCCAAATCGACGAGCCTAAGCACATAATAACAAGTAAATAGTCGATCGGGCTGTTTCTTTCTTAAATTTACAGCACCAGAACACTTAACATCGCCATTAGCAGACCCAACACCACCATTGATCCATGCTGTTTTAATGCTGAAGAGATATCTTGTGGCCTGAAAAAAGTGAAGTAATATGATTAAAATAAAGATCTTTAGTTAAATTATGACTATTTTTTTGAGGGAGTCATTGAAAGAGAGGAAAAAAATATACATACTTTTGCATACGACTGAGAGCACCGCAATAAAGAACATTGTCGGGTATGGGCAATTCTGTTTTGTTGTTTTTCTCAGGATTAACGATCCTAACATAAGTTTCTTGACCAAGATACCACGAGTCAAGATTTTCAGTTCTCAGATTCCAAACTCCGACATTATCAAGAGAGATCAAGATTGATGTCCATGCCCCAGGATAAACCTATAGAACACGTAAAGAACCATTACTATTAGATTCCACAAACGTAATAAACCAATAGAACACGTAAAGAACCATTAGTATTAGATAATCATAATAGTAATTTTACTTAACCATTTAACAAAAAGTTTTGTTGCAGCTAATATCATCTAGACTATTAAACCCCTAAATAATCAGATAATCATAAGCTTTAGTTCATGAAGAGTACCTGTGTGGTAGTACGAGCAATGCCATCCCACTTATTGTATGTTCCCCTGCTGTCATTTGTCCACTCACCGTAACCCATTCTGAGATCAAATAACAAGGGTTAACATAAGAAAAAATCATCAAAAAACCATCTAAAAGTTTAGGAAAAATATGGAAATAGTTCTCATACCCGACAACAAAAAAGGCATATCCATCCATATGATAACTATGCATCTTGGTCTCATTATTTTGCAATATCACTTCCATAAATCCCCTATACGTTCCGTTAATAACTGATGTTTCCATTCGTGATGGTCCGGTCAGTGGCTCATTGGGAAAATCCAGTTTATATGCACCTTTAACCTTAAACTCATCAGCTAGCCTGATTGGTGTTGTGGGTTTCACAAAGGAGATACCACTTAATGTTGCTCTTCGTTTCCCATCAATTGTCACTGGTGGCTTGTTTCTCAATATGTACACATCAGTCACATTTATAGAACCGTATTTAAAAGAACCTTGTGGATTTGGACGGGCTCCACTAGCTGAGACGTTCCACCTATGTGAATTTTATCAACACAAGATTTTAGGCACATATACAGAATCATCAAAAACTTTGTTTGGTCCATTTCAATCTGGCATGTGTCGCAAACCTTTTTGTCTCAAAAATAACTTTTTTGTGGCACGAAATTACTTTTTTCTACAATGAAGATCAACTTAAATCACAAAATATTAAAATTTTTTGACTAGAAAATGGTGTTTAACGGCAACATGTAGCGAAATACATTGTCCTTTTGGAATAGGTTTTATTTTTTGGTCAGAAGATCACATCTCGAGAAGGGTTCATATTGATAATTTACCTTTAAAACAATGCGTCAAAAGGTACCCCAAAGAAATATCATATTAAATGATTAGTAGCATTAAGTGATGTTACCTAATGGATCTTGCTTGGTTCATTGAATAAGTAGTGTCGTATTGATCTTGAGGAGGTGGAGGAAGGGGACCAGATGCCTTTCCTTTGGAATTCGAATAATGCAAGACACCTACACCCGTCACTCGTTGCCATGTCGACTCATTTACAAATCTTGCACTAGCAACGATGTAGTAATCACTACTTGCATTTTGATCCATGGTGATTAAAAAAGAGTATGTTTGTCCAACATGTATGTCTAAGCTGGTATAGTTTTGTTGCACTGTATACGATCCCTCACTTTCAGCTAGAAGCAAGTTATGACTCTGAATTCTGAAGTTTAAACTAGTCGAGACTCCAACGTTGCTGACACGAATTCGATATGTTTTGCCTGCCAGATATAAACATTTAGTACTTTATTAGCTTGTATCGGCTAAAGACTTGAAAACTACTCTCTTCGACCCAAAATAATTTTCCACGAAACAAACACACACAATCTACAAGAAGTACAACTATTACAGCTTTTACCTAGCACAATGACAGTTTACCCTTTTGACCAATAATTATTTGCTTCTTTTTGTTTTGTGCTGGTAAATTTACTTAGGGTAAAATAAGAAACTTACTCAGTTGTACCTATTGATTTTCGGAAGAGGACAATAATTTTTGGACATATATAGAATTATATGGAAAATAATTTTCGGAGGAAACACACCATATTGATTTGTACATTATATTTACCTGGTTCAACATTAATGGTTTCATGATCAATGCCATCAGGAACAAGAGTATCGTTATATCTATAAGGTCCTTTTCCATTAATGAGAACACCATCCGGCATTCCAAGATCACGACCATCATCAAGTGTCTTCCTTAAAGCCTACAAACCAAAAAAAAAACAGTCAATAAACATTAAGCAAACCCCATGGATTAGTCGGCCAAAAGGTCGGAAACCATGGTTACCCAAAAAAAACATTACCCAAAAGTGAATTTCGATGTTCGTTATTGTGACAATATACTGGATACTTACAGTGTGGTTCCTTATGTACCAGTCACCAATCAAGATTGTAATATCGTCAGCCGGATTATCAAATGGGATGGGAATGACGGATCTTGGGTTGATGATAAAACTACCGAAACCACCAGAAGCTCTTTGAAGATTAAGTGACGGGAAGTAGAAGTAGCTGCCTATTTGATCCTTGACTTGAAAGTTATAAGTCCAGTTCCACTTAGGTGGAATTGGACAATTAGTACCAAGAACACCAGTCTTGCCAAGAACTTCTCTTTTGCTGTATCCCAGCCCTGTTTTAGGAAATATATAATCCTAATTTTACACTGCATACATCATTTGGAATATTGGATTCTTTTTAATCCACCATTGTTGCAATTTAACGAGGTGTTTGATATTGCCTCTTACAACTACCTGCTTATTGGGTTTTATTTTTGAAATAAAGACTTTTGAAAGATGCGTTTGGAGTTGCTTATTAAAGTGTCTATCTGCTAATGTGTTTGAATAGATGCTATTTTTTTATAGCAGATAAGCAGCTTTTAGTGTTTGCATAAAACTGCTTACGTACCTATGTCGGTATAAATAACCCCGTAAAAGCAAGCTTAGTTTTAAGCACATAACCAGCTTAAAATTAGCAATCCAAACACCCCCTAACGTAACTCCAAACTTTTTATTTAAAAAACCTTATGTCTCTCAACCATTTGGATAAGGAATCACAAACACTTTCAAGGCTGCCTAGTTCTTGTTAAAGGCCCAATAAACATATAAATGGTTTATAAGAAGCAATCCCAACCAGCCTCTTCAATTTTGTAATGCGCATTAAAAGATTTGTTAGCGTAGACAAAATAATGCAAAACTTACCAAGTAAGAAGAAGGTCTTCATCTAATTTGTTCCTCACATTGACAACAACATTGTTGTTGGTGGTTGAATTAATAATAGGACCAGGAAATTTCCCATTAATAGCAATAACCTACAAGATTAAAATAGTTTAGCAATGGTGATTAGGTATAAAAAAGTCAAAGTAAGAGTCAACACTAAGTTGCTGTGAATCCTAAGCACATATCCCAGATCTGAAGCTAAAATCTATACATTTTCATACTCTAAAATAAACCCTCAAATCAACATTGGAATTTTAGCAAACCCCAATTGAAACACATAATGCCAAAAAAAAAAAAAAAAAATGAAATTTTATTTTAACAAAAATCAAATAGTAATTACGTAGTATTGAATTTTAACTAAACTCAATTGGGGACATCAGAATATAATCATCAATCTTTTTTGTTTCGTCATTATAACAACAACAACAACAATATCCAATCCCGCCAGAGCGCCAAGTAACAATTTTTTGCCCCTACACATACATAGAGAGACTGCTTATTTCTTCATTACAACAAGATAAATAATTCTTGTAAATAACTAAACCAGTTTGGATCACATATAAAACACACCCATTCATCACTAACATAAATTTAGCACAAATCAATAAAAAAATGCAATAAAAATCATCACTTTTTTTCAAAAAACAAAAAATGTTCAAATCAGTAAATTTTTGCAAATTCAACAAAACCACAAACTAACCAATACCCACTTCTCAAAACACAAACTTTCACAAAAACCTTCACTTAATTCTTGTAACCAAACACCCCTCAATTGACCACCATTACAAAAACTAAAACATACCCATTTCTCGAAACACAAAATTTAACAAAACCCATAATTTAATTCATCAAAATTCAAAAAAAAAAAAATCACAAAATGTATTACTACTTATTTATTTACCTGTTGTGGGACACCAAGTGGTGAAGCAGTGATATAAGAAACCTCAAACTTGTATGAAACAGTTGGATCTTCAGCACAAGTGAAGCTTAAAATGTAGAATAAAAAGACACAAGAAAAAAATATAGGAGTATTAGCCATTGGTGGTTTAGAAAACTTTTTTGTTGTTTGTGCTTAAAGGAGAAAATATATGACGAATTTAACGGGATTTAAAAGCTGTTTTTTTAGTAAACATGAAATTGGGATTTGAGAGAGAAAGGTATTTGATTTTGAGTGTAGGGACAAAAAGCAAACGGCTCTTTTTATGGGGATTATTTTATTGGTGTTTAAAATTGAGGTGGATTGGAATTATTGTGTTCTAGAATAATTAGTGAAATTATTAAATTGTAAACTTGATTGATTAGCTTCTTTTTATATTATTTTGTCTCTAAAATTTCTTTTTGGGTAAGTAGCAAGTTAGCAACGATAAATAGACAAATTAGGCACTGTCCTTCCAGGTTGTTAACTCCAGTTGATGGACGGACTTTAGTGGAGGCGTGAACGATTATAGATCTTTAAAGGGTGTTGATACTCACACAATTTTATTTGATATTTGCACCATTTTGTACAAGTTGTATAGCACAGCGTACAACACTGTGATGCACAGTGTGTGGTGAAAGTATCAAAAATTGTGGTGTGAGTATCAACACTCATCTTTAAAAACTTTAAAGTTTTACTTATATTTATGGGAGTTGACAAATACTCATGTTAAAGGTTAAAGTTAGAAGATGTAGTCATAAGTGTTAAAATCAAACGAAAAGAAATATTAAAATGAGAATCGTGAGAAGAAACCACACATTTCAGATGCACCTACGAAAGAAGATGCATCTCCTTTTAAAAATCTTTCTTTTATCTAAATTGAGCTGGTACAAATTCTTCTTATTCTTCTCATTTTAGTTAATCTTCTAACTGAATCCCTTCTCGTAGTCATAGTACATACTCTTTTCATCTCAAAATTATTGTCAATATTTCTTTTTTAGGATGTCTCAAAATAATTGTCACTTTTTATTTTTAATCAATCAAAGTCTTTAAAAAAAATGAAATCTTACTGGTTAGAGAGTAGAATAGTTTTACATTTTTTTAAGTATGTCATTTTTATCTAGGGCTGAGCATGACCGACCGAAACCCGACAAGCCCGACAACCCGACCGACCCGATTAGCACCCGACCCCGACCGAGTAGTATACGGGACGGGACTCGGTTTGCAAAATCCCCTCTTATCGAGATCGGGTCGGGTCGGGGAAAAAACCCGAATGTAGCCCGAAAAACCCGACTGCCCGAATAATTGTTAGGTTAAGTCCAAAACTCCAAAATAAGCGCCCCCTTTTCTGCTTTTCATTCCTTTCTCAGAAACACAAAGTCACAAACCAAAATCAATCTTTATCTCAATAACAAGAACCAAATCAACCTTATCTCAAAATCAATAACCAAATCAATGTCATCTCAAAATCAAGAACCAAATCAAATGGATCAAACTCATCTCAAGAACCCGACACATGAATCAATCTCATCTTCGAGGCCTACGTATGAATCATTTGCTTCTCAACAAAACAATGCAACTGAAGTAAGTATTTAATTGATGTGATGAATATACGATTATACGAATTTAAATGAATGTGGTATATATAATGATGAATTTATTGTTTATAAATGATGTACGCCCCTTTTTTGTTAGTTTCTTTAAGGTTTTGTATAAATGATATGATTTTTTTTTTTTTTTGTATAAGAAGTTAAGAACCTTTCACATTAAATGATATGATTGACTGATTATTGATGTTGTCGAGTAGCCATAAATGAAACCTTTCACAGTAACGAGCCTTTTGAATACCATTTAGGCATTTACTCATTGCATATTAATGATTATTGATGTTCAGATGTTGTCGAGTAGCCACATAAGAAGGTTTTAATGTTCACAGTATACATATTGATGAGGTTTTGATGTTCACATATTGATGATGTTATACTATAAGAATGTTGACCTTTTCATTATTTTTGTTTAGGATGATATTGTTGACGTTGACGTCGAGGATGAAAATAAACGCAAAAGGAAAGCCCCACCCAAACCAAGGAAAACGACTGCCGAGTGTTGGAAATACTTTGATGCAAAGTTTGAACCGGATGAAAATGGTCAAGTCATTAAGATGGCCTATTGCAAATGGTGTGATGCGGTTCTCAAAGCCGATTCAAAAATGCATGGTACTAAACACTTGAATACTCATTATGCAAACTGTCTTAGCAACCCCGATATTGAGAGAATTAAGAAACAAAAAAAACTAGCTTTTAAGCAAAAGATTGGGGAGAATGTTGAGGGTGATAGTAGCATTGGTACTTTAGAAACTTGGAAGTATGATGAAAAATTGATTAAAAAGTCGTTGATTGAGTTGATTATTCTTGCGGAGCTTCCTTTTAAGTTTGTAGAACACCCGTCATTCATTAAATTTGGAAATAACATGCAACCTAGATTTAATATGCCATCTCGTTTTACTATTGCTAGGGATGTTTCTAAGTTTTTTCTTAACGAGAGGAAGAGCCTATTAAATTTCTTAAGCAACAAGTCCACCACCGTTCATTTAACCACCGATACGTGGACTTCTAGTTGTAAAAGAATGAACTTTATGGTATTAACTGTCACACCCCCAAATTACCTGTTTTGCAGCGGAATGGAATACCTTGGGGAGGACTGTCATAGCATCAAAGTTACAGTTATATTGAACGACCTAAAGTGTCGTTTGGAAAACACATCGTTTGATTTATTAAAACAATCAGAGTTTACAAAATATAGATCCCAAATGAAAATCAACATGTGCGGAAATAAGTTTGATACTAGCCTAACGATGTTTTTAAAGTGTATAAATCCCATGTGAGACGCGTCGTCACCACGACTCTATGATAAGTCCAAATGCATGCCATGAAGTGAATGCCTTAAATACCTGAGATAAAACATGCTAAAAGTGTCAACACAATGGTTGAGTGAGTTCATAGAGTTTGGTTAACAAGTAAAGCTTTTAAAGAGCGTTCATTCAACAAAGGCAAAGTTTTTGGTCATATAGAATAGTCCACAAAGCAAAGGCATTGTAAATTCACTCAGTTCCAAGTTCCGCCCATACAAAACTTGCAACCTGTGTGTTTACAACCCACTGCTAAAAATAGTATGTCAATCATGTATGCATGTATCATAGTAGTTAAAAGTATAAATGTCACCACAAGGGTCTTCCAACACTCGTGTTGGGATGTATCCATAAAAATGGCCTTCCAACATATAAATATTGGGATGTTTGTAAATTAATAGCCTTCCAACAACTTAATTTGGAGCCACTAATTCTTGTATGTTTGTAAATTAATAGCCTTCCAACAACTTAATTTGGAGCCACTAATTCTTGTATGTTTGTAAATTAATAGCCTTCCAACAACTTAATTTGGAGCCACTAATTCTTGTATGTTTGTTCCAAATGTGTATATGAAATCAAGTATAACCCAATCAAGTATATAACGCAATCAAGTGTAAAGTATAAGTAATGTTGTTTGGCAAAAGAGTCTAAATGTTTGTATAAATAAGCATATATCTCGCCCCAAATAGTTTATAGGAATTTAAATGAGTAAAAGCGGGGTATGAACTCACGGTAATCCTTAAAAGTTTAGAGTACTTGTGAAAGTAAATGAAAATAGTTTGAGCATGTATCTCCCCCAAAAGTAATTCAAAATGTATAAAAGTAGGGGCTATGAAACTCACCTGGTATGATTGATATGCTAACAAAATGAAGTGCACTAAAATGAGGCTCGGAAACTATCCGCGACCTAAAATGAATGTCATGACTTGAGTTATGATATGTTGTTGTGAATGTGTGATACAATGTTGTGCATGCAACTCCATATGATATCCATACCACTTGTACGTTTTGGAAATAATGTTTATCGTCAAAATATATGTTTATGACATCTCGTCGTATATAAAAATACTCTACATGTAGTTATGTTGAAACAACCCCCTATGATAGTCGTAAAATGGTGCAAACCAAGTGTTAGGAAACGAACGCGACAGTTTTGGAGAGCTTGTGTTATTATCTCAAAGTTTTAGTGTTTAAGTTTCCATCCTAGAGGTCTCGATCACCAAGAAAAATATAGGTTAAGTATTGCACTTTAGGCCAAAAATATAGTTTAAAGGATAGTTTTCGGCAAAGTTTGAGTGACTATATGTTATTCGTTACAACTCCGCTCAACAAACGGTTGGACATTTTGGAAAATATGCTAGGCGAACTTACTTTTACTAGAAGACATCACGTTATAAAAAGTTCTACATCATTGTTAAAAACGTCCGCCAACATGGTCCTTTAGTTGCCGTAGTATGTTTGTAATAAAGAATATATTAATTTTGCTAATAGAATAAAGTTACGGCAACTTGGTTTATCGCGTGTAATTTAATCGTTACAAGTCCGTTTTCTACGTTTTCTACATCCTTAGATTCGTGTCAAAGTATACTAATATATTTTTGATAAGTCGACACAATTTATAAAGCTTAAGACTCATTTTTGACTCGTAAGGAGTGACATTTTCAATGCTGAAATTTCTGAAATTAATAGTTTTCCTCGTCAAACTTGAAAAATTCATAACTTCTTCGTTATAGCTCCGTTTTAATCCGTTCAAGCGGCCACGGTTTCGTTTTAAAGTATATTTTCTAAATATCTAGGCCAAATATTTTTGTTCACTGTCGGATTTTCCAGAATTAAATTTTAAGGACAGACCCTTTTTTATACGTGTCGAAATGAGTTTTTCTCGCGCCAAATCTATTCTAACCCATTCAAAACAACTCCGGAGCTATTCTAATCCTACCATACACCTTCTTAGGGTGTCATGGGTTCCTAGACATCACCAAAACTAAAATATAACAAGGAGTAATTATAGGATGGATTATATATATTTAGCACATAAAAACCTTAAAAACCTTTAAAAATGGTATAAATATCATGAGACTTGCATGTTTCTCAATAAAAATGATATGACCATGAAAATGAATATGAAATAAAAATATGAATATGAATGCTTACTAGTGATATGATGAGGTTAATGGACAAAAGGTTTTTTTTTCTAATCACTTGAGGTTTGTATTACAAAACCTTGCAACAAATGATACTAGTGTTTATAAAACTTGACTTGTAAACTTGGAATGACTCTTTATCTTGGTCCCTTGGCTGCCGAAAATGTAGAGAGAAAGAGAAGACAATTTTTTTGGTCTTTGGTTTGCAAATGAATTAAGTGAAGTGAAGTACATGTATATTATAGACATTATGCAAATATCTTGGTGATTCACCCCTTGTGTCGACAAGGGGTGTGAATCATCTTTTGTTTATGTTTTTTTTTTTTTTTTTTTAACTTTGAATAAGTGTAAGATACTTGTAAGATTTTTGATGTTAAATGAGTTAAGTGGTAAGTTGTAGCTTTTGTAAATATTTAGGGTAGCGTTGAATAAAAATAAATTTTCACGGGCCAAGATAAAATATTTTTAGGTCATAAAAATTATAAAAATACATTTCTTGAAAGATTTGAGTGAATAAATATTTATCGGGTTGAATTTAAGAAAACCGTCGTAATTTATATAAACATAACAATTTGTATACGAAATAAATTTAAAACACCGGGTAAACTAATGATAATATTTTTATAGACTTAATATGAGTATAAAAATATATTGTGATTAATTTTTGGAAGTATCGTATCAATTGTTCAAAATAATGTTTACGCGATAACGTTTATTTAATATGAAATTATGCGTTTAATGTGAAATGCAAAACTATGCATGAGCTAATATGATGAATGTAGAGTTTGAGAAATGACCAAAAATTGAGAATTGTGACATTAACCGCCCACTTTATAGATGATGATTGGGTAATGCATAAAAGAATTATTAATTTTAGACCAATTCATAGCCATAGAGGGGTGGATATTGGTAGGGCACTTTTGGAATGTATAAACGGATGGGGTATAAAGAATGTTATGACCATTACGGTTGATAACATTGCTTCAAATGACAAAGCCCTTGAATACTTGGTAGAAAATTTGCCAAATAAGTATGATGGTGGTAAACATTTTCATATAAGATGCATGGCTCATATTTTAAACCTAGTTGTCAAAGATGGTTTAAAAACATTCAACAAGGAAGTGAATACCATAGGGTTAGCCGTGAAATACATAAAACATTCGAGCCAAAGAGTGACCAACTTTAAAGAAAGTGTTGATAAGGCTTGTGAGTCAAACAAGTTTTTGGTTTCCGAATGCCCTACAAGATGGAATTCCACACATGATATGTTGAAAACCGCTATTGAGTTAAAAGATGCTTTTTTTGATTATGACTTTAATAACTCTTGTTTTGCCCGGGACCTAGAGGAAATACCTAAGCGGGGTGATTTTGAGGTTTGTAAGAAGATAGTTGCTTTTTTGGAAAAATTTAAAGAAACAACCGAACTTGTGTCAACCGTATCATCTCCCGTAGCTCATTTGTGGTTTGGTGAGGTACTTGATATTGATAAGCATCTTCGTGATTGGCAAGAAAAACCTTCTTTTAAGGTAATGGTAGAAGAAATGAGAAAAAAGTATGACAAATATTGGGGTGATTACAAAAAAATCAACCATTATATGTATTTTGCCGTTATCTTAGATCCCACAATGAAGTCGGAAATAGTAGGCTACGGGTTTAGACATTTGATAGAAAATGGTTGCATTCCCATGGAGGTCGATGAAGATAGTGATGAGACGCCTATTTCATTTTTAACCGAAGATGAATTATGTGCCAAATTGGTTAAGAAGGTTGAGGAAGATATGGGGGTCTTGTTTGCCATTTACAAAGAAAAATATGGCACATCAAGTCAAAGTGAAATACCAAAAGCAACAACAAGTCAAGGTAGTAACACAATTCGTCGTCGTGGTTTTGCTTTCTTAGATGCATTTAAAGATAAACTTGGAAATAAGATGAGTGGGGGTGAAGACGAGTTGACCAAATATCTAAAAGAACCGCGTCTTGAACTAGAGGATGAGCAAGAATTCGACATACTAAATTGGTGGAAGGTAAATAGTCCAAGATTCCTAATTGTATCAAGGATGGCGAAAGGTAATAACTTATTTTTGGTTATTAAATTTTAGATATCTTAGACTCTTTGTGCTTTGTTTTTTATAAATTTATGTTTTTTATTAATAGATATCTTGTGCATCCAAGTATCCACCGTTGCTTCCGAATCCGCCTTTAGCACAAGTGGTCGAGTTTTAGACCCGTATAGGAATTCTTTAGCGCCTAGCATTGTAGAGGCTTTGGTGTGCACACAAGATTGGATCCGTACATCAAGTAGAAACATCACTTTGGACACGTTAGAGGATTTAATGAAAGACGACGAGGTTGCTAAAGGTAAAGTATTTATATTTTAGTTTATTGGTTATTTGGTTGTAGTAGTAACTTATGTTTGACTTATGTTCTCATGTTTTTTCTAGAAATTCAAGAGGCGTTAGAGAAACAAAAAGGAGAACATGGAAATTCAAGAATGTCGTGATTTGGTTATTTGGTTGCTAATTTGAACTTGTATTTCTATTTGGTATTTGTAATTGGAGGCATGATTCAAAACATTTGTCATTTGTATTTGGTTTTGGAGCTGTTTTGGAACTGTTTTGGAACTGACATCAGTAGCCAAAATGCCAAATGACCATCAGTAGCCAATTTTTTTTTATTTTGAACTTACATCAGTAGTTGTAGCCTGTATTTGCATTGCCAAATAAGAATATCAAGTGTAAACATCTGCTGGGCCGCTGTATTTGTTTGGGAAATATAAGGCCCAATTGAAATTTGTTGCTGGGCTGGAAATAGTAAGTGAAATCGGGCTAGGCCCGTTTGGCTCGACACCCGCCCGAATTGCCCGACATTTTCCCGAACCCGACCGACTATCAAACGGGTCGGGACTCGGTCCAGTTATATAGAGTTTTCGGGTATCGGTTTAGTCGGGTCGGGTCGGGTCGGGATCCGACCCGATGCTCAGCCCTATTTTTATCAATGGACAATATTTTTAGACGGAGAAAGTATATGACAATCTCTAAGACAAATCGGAAACAAAACCTTACTTTATGTCTTTGATAGCATTCACTATAAGAGGTCTATGAATAAGTTTAAGAAAATTGAAAAAGGTTTATATCTTGTTTCAATTATACTGAGAAATTTATGTGGCATGAAAACGTCTTAATTCTTGGACCTCTTTATAAACTCAATACAATTCATGGGTGTGTTATGTGAACATTTATAAAGTTGTTACACATTTTATCATAGTGAAAAGAGATTTATAAACTCAAAAGGTTTATAATTTATTAATATGTGGTGATATGAAACACTTATAAAGCTTTATAACTTTTAATCATAATGGATGCCCTAAAGATGAGGAGATATAATGAAATCCTAAGAAGAAAGTTTTTACAAATAAAATATATGAATTAACATACAAAAATAGTTATAGGTGACTTGTGGGATGACGTGACACGCAATTTATACCATTGTAAAAGATTAACTAGTTGATATTATGTACTCGATTACCTAATTGATCTAAAATTTCTTTTATAAAACCATAAAAATCGCTTAATTACCTAAGTGAACAAAAACGTAAATAAAATGACTAAATTTTGATAGTACAATAACTTTATTAACAAATTTTGATAGTAAAGTGAATAAAAAAAACCAGTACAATAACCTGATTGAAAAAAAAACACAAAGCGCAATGACTTTTGTGTGTATAACCCAAATAGTAATGTGCTAATATATGTTTCATCTGTATTTATAAGCTAAGAAACATTTTACCTGCTAAAATTTCGCAATATTAGATATGCATATTTTGATGACGTGTCATATTTTAATATGTGACACATGTCACAGAATTCTGTGAAAAATATAACACATTTATTTATAGTCAAGTTTAAATAATTAATAATATTATTATAGACAAGTTTAGACATAAAAATCATTTCCTTTGATAAGGTTAGTTAAATTGTTTAATCACAATCATCACAAAACAAAACAAGATATTGATCGATGACATACCGAAAATATATTTAGCAATCAAAGTAATCTAATATAGACTCTTTTGTCCATCATAAAATCTTATTTTCTTGTGAATATCTTGTCAGCAATAAATTTTCTTTTTAACAAATCAAATTTGTAGAAGTGAAAAAGGTCCGTGGGAGTTTTCTTTTGTCGGGCTTTGCTGGCATGCATGTACATATGAATGGGTACATGGCAAAAGTGAAAGAAATAGATACCAAAAAATAGATACCATGTTACATTCTCTTCCCACCAAGTTATGAGTATTGTGATCATCAATCAACCAACTTTATATTATCACAAAATGAGAATAAAACTATATAACAAATAGTTCTATATAAGTATATATAGCTACGTACAACGTACATATGCACGTATCTATCACTTTCCGCAAAATAAAATGGAAAATGGAGAGAAAAACACCTCATATATAGATGCGCCACAAGTTGTTAGACTCATGAGCTTTTCGGTATAGAAAATTTTGTTCATTTAACTCATTCATTTGATTAATTGTTCATTTCGTAAATTCGAGTTCTTATGACCCGCGTTAATCAAAAGACTGTTTTTGTTAAGCATAGACAGTGTTGTAAGCATTTTCGCAATTACAACGACGCTTCTGTTGCAATATTGGACAAAGAGTGAAAGAAAGAAAATCCAAAGACTAGCTAGTTTTGTAAGCATACATAGTTTAGGGAATGAAATTAACTTTTTCAAATAACAATCTAGAGAGTGTCTGGGTAGTGACAGCTAAAGACCAGTTCAAAATGTCACTTATTGCGCGTATTATATACTGTAGTATGATAAGGTTTCAAAAGATATAGTACACCTCACAACATTAATCTATGTCCTAATTACTGTTGTAATCTTTCTTTGCGTGTTTCATATGCAACCTTTACTTCATAATCACGGTTTCAGGGTATGTTTGTCAAAAATAGATTGTGTTGGTGCTGTTGCTGATGCTGGTGCTGATGCTGTTGCTGAAAAAGATTATAAAAAGAGATTATTTTTATAAGCTACATGAAGTAACCTTTTATTTTCAGAGATTATGAAGATTATTTTTCTTATAATCTTTTATAAGTTATGTTGCTAAACAAGGATTGTTTTTTAAGTAGCTTATTTTTTGAAAAAATAAGCATAATCTCTCCATAATCTTGTGTGCCAAACATAGCCTCAGGGTATGTTTGGCAAAAATAGATTATGCTGATGCTGGTGCTGTTGCTGATGCTGGTGCTGATGCTGTTGCTTAAAAAGATTATAAAAAGAGATTATTTTTATAAGCTACATGAAGTAACCTTTTATTTTCAGAGATTATGGAAGATTATTTTTTTTATAATCTCTTATAAGCTATATCTGCCAAACAAAGATTATTTTGTAAGTAGCTTATTTTTTGAAAAAATAAGCATAATCTCTCCATAATCTTGTGTGCCAAACATAGCCTCAGTCATATACTCATTGCTCAGCTAAATATAATAATAATAAGCTACCAATCCGCCATGCATGATGCATCTTTTTTTAGCACTTCACCCCTTTTTAGATTTTTAAAAACTTGATGTGTTAAAAGGATGATATTACTTACATCCTCTGTTGCAAAAATCGGCATAGGCGGCCGATTAATCGCTAGGCGGTGATTAGCCGTTCTGATTTTTATTAATCGGCCTTATTAATCGGTTACTGACAAAAATCGGATAAAAATCGGATTAATCGGCCTAAATCAGAAAAAATCGGATAAATCAGTTACGGGTAAAAATAGGCAAAATCGGAAAAAAAAATCGAAAAAATCGGAAAAAATCGGCCAAATCGAAAAAAACCCGGCTAGAACGGCCAAATCGGGCATATAGTTTCTAAATTTTATAATTTTATATATAAAAAATCCAATCCGATTAATCCCCACCTAACCAATTAATCGCTAGGCACTACCCGGCCGCCCAACTACCGCCTAGCGATTTTTGCAACCTTGCTTACATCAACAATTTATGCATGTTTTTAGCTTATAGAGTATGTTTATTATACACTAGCAGAGTACCCGCGCGATGCGGCGGTGGGTACTCTACAGGTTAATTTTTCGGCGAACAAATATTATTTTGTTTTGTATTGCTGGATTTCAGATTTATGTTTTGGAAGCTTAATTATATTGTACATTGTGGTTAAATAGTTGTATATTTTGGTGAAGGGGTGTTTTTAATAGTGTATTAATTTTATGTGTTGAATAGTGTTTTTTTAATTTACTTTTGCTTTAAATACTTGTAAATTATGCTTATTTACTTGTATTTTTTTTAAAATCTATTTTTAGTTTATTCATGTGTGGAAGCTTAATTATATTGTATTTTATGGTTAAAAAGTTGTATTTTTTTATGAAGTGGTGTTTTTAATAATGTATTAATTGTATTATATGAGTAGTGTGTTTTTAGTTTTATGTGTGCTTTATATACTCGTAAATAATTCTTATAAGTTAGCATTTGTTTAAAATTTTATTTATGGTGGTCTTAAAATAATAAATAAGAGGGAAGTGTCTTCCTACATTATAAGTAGTATAGATAAACTTTTTGACATTATAAATAGGTCGTTAAATGCCTTCAACATCACTTGTATTCGTTGATAGACATATATTCTAAATGTAGTGTATAAAATTCTTAACTAGAACTTCCACAAAAGAATAAGAACTTTTAATTACTTTAATTTGTTATATTTGTCATACCTTTATTCATCTTTGCCCTCCCCTATCAACAATATAAAAGTTTACATCTAAAAAGCCAAAATCAACTATGACATTGGGGGTGACCTAAGTGGTCAGTATTTTGATTCTCAACAAAAAGTCTATGATTTTAACCTCGCTATATATAATTTTGAGATGATTATAAAAATTTAAAAAGAGTCAAAACAATCACTAAGATATCACAGTTACAATGTGTTCATCTGGAGTCAAAAATTTGTTTTACCTATTAACCTGAAATGGAAAGACAGGGTATATTTGCTGGAATGGGCTGAGGTTCGAGCTTAGGTAAGAGCTAAAGCAGAGGCTAAGGCTTATATTATAAGTCGAAAGATGGAGTTTATATTTTTATAAAGTTGTTTGGCTAACTAGTTTGAGCTGAAATTTATTAATGTAAAATCGTATAAAAATACATCAAATTAAGTTCAGATATATTTTCAGCTTTTGCATAATAATCGATTATATTTTTTAAGAGTCTTTAATTAATTTAACTACATATAAACACCCATAAGCCCTCATAAGCCTATTTCAATATGCTTGGGCTTATAGAGGCTTATGGTTTATATAAGCCTTCATAAGCTCGTATGACAAACAAGACTTATTTTATAAGCCGGCTTATTTTAAAAGTTTAATTGTGTGTTTGAGAGAGGGCTTATTGGGGGGCTTAGGGGGCTTAAAATTTTAAAATAAGCATGCTTGTATAATAAGTCTAGTTTGGCGTCGTTTGGTGTCGAAGCTTATGGAAGCTTTTAAAATTATAAGCCCTAGCCCAATAAAAGGGGCTAAAATTTTAGACCGAGACTTAGACTATTAGTTACTTATTTACCTACAAAAATATAAAACATATACTATAAGTTTATTTAATTATGTTCTTTTTAGTAATTTAACAATAATAAGCTCAAGTCTAAGCTAATTTGCCAAACAAGTTTATGAAAACACAAAATTCAAGTTCGGCTTACAATATAAGCCTCAGCTTCAACCCTAACCCCAACCCTAGCTTCAGCCCCAGCCCCAGCCCATTTCGTCAAATATACCCTAAGGCCTAAGTCTCCGTAAGCCTTTAAAAGCCTCTTCCCAAACACAACCTAAATTTACTTTTTTAATTCACAGATCACACCATTGAGTTGAGTTGACCCTCTAAAATTATTGTGCTCTAGAATAATTAGTGAAATTATTAAATTGACTTATTAAACTTGATTGATTAGCTTCTTTTTATATTATTTTGTCTCTAAAATTTCTTTTTGGGTAGTAGCAACGGTAAATAGACAAATTAGGCATTGGTTGTTCACGCTAGTTGATGGACAGACTTTTAGCAGAGATCGTACCGGTTTTACTTATATTTCTTAAAAATTAAAAAAAATACCAGAGTTTATTAAGTCAATTTAATAATTTCATAAATTTACCCAAGTTTCATTTATGCTTAAAAGAGAACGGAGTATAATTTTGATCCTCTCAAATTTATTAATATAGCATTTAGTGCTTTCAATAAATTTACTCAAGTTTCATTTATGCTCTAGTTACTATTATCTTTATAACTTTTTAGTACATTGTACTATGGAAAACGTCATTAACATCATTATACTATTGGAATTGACAAATACTCATGCTAAGGGGCAGTTTGGTTTGCGGGTTTAGTCTTAAAGATCAGGACTTGAACTAAAAGCTATTGTTTGGTAGCTCCTGCTTGGTATTCCGTACATGATTATATCCCTAAGAGCACCCGGTGTGGTAAAATCGTGCTTCGCCGTCGTCCTACGTGGAGCCTCGTCGTGGCTCGCCGCCACACCGGCCCCCCTCGCCGTGGGATGTCGTGGAGGTGCTCTTCGTGGGGACGACGAAGTAAATTTCTGACAAATGTTTTTTTTTTAATTGATAAAAACAGGTTTGTGTGTTTGTGTGTGTGTAATGGTGGGCCCCAAATGAAGAGGTTGAGGTTTGTTATGAGTGAGGAGGGGGTTTGTTGTGGTTAGTTGTGGAAAAAAAAGATGCTGATGTGGCGCTGAGGTAGCACGACGACGAAGTTGGAGCTTGTTATGACACCTTGTGCTCTAATATTCTCTTTGTGTAAAACCCAACATGGTGGGCCGGTTTGTGATGAGTTTGAAATTAAATGAGTATTATATACTAATTTTGAATATGGTTATTCATTCACAACCACTCATAACTCTTTATTTAATTATTTTCATTTAAAATTTGAAAAAAAATATATATTTTTATTCTAACCCCAAATTTAAACAAACAACATTTAGGGTCCGTTTGGTTTGTAGATGGGTTTAGGATTTAGATTTGGATTTGGATTTAAATTTGGTTTAGGATTTGGATTTGGATTTAATGTAGGAGAGAGAAAATATAAAAGTTGTTTGTTTTATATATTGGGATATAAATTAGGATTGAAATTTTTAATTATTTAGAATTAAATATATATATAAATTATTGACTGGACCTACAATTGTATGAAAAGTAAAACAAAATGACAAAAATTAAAAAGAGAGAAAGAATTAAAAAAGGAAAAGAAATCGTGAGAAGTGCATTTTGTCAGTAAACCAACCTCTCATGTGAGGTTTTGTGTATTCCCACCATTATGGGTGTCAACCCAAATTTAAATCATGAGGCATTCAACCAAACATGTAATTTTCACTTTCAACCCAAACCCTTTGCACAAAAACCAGTAACCAAACTGGCCCTTATATTTTCTCTCTCTTACATCATATACAAATTCAAATCCTAATCTAAATTTAAATCCAAATCCAAATCTAAATTCTAAACCCATCTACAAACCAAACGGGCCCTAAAGGTTAAAGTTAGAAGAAGTAGTCATAGTACATACTATTTCCGTCTTGAAATTATTTTCATAATTTTTTTTATTTTTTTTTTATGTTCTAAAATAATTATCTCTTTTTATTTTCAATCACACAAAAGTCTTTGAATAAGATTTAAAGAAGAAAGCTTTTACAAAAGAAAGATATGTTAAAAATAAATATACAAAAATAGTTAGAAGTGACATGTTGGATAACGTGACACGCGATTTATACAATTGTAAAAGATTAACCGGTTGATATTATCTACTCGATTACCGAATTGATAAAACCATAAAAATAGCTCAATGACCTATATAAGTGAACAAAAAGTAGATAAAATGACTTGGTTAGAAAACTTCGACACTGCAATGACTTTATTAACAAATTTTGGTAGTAAAGTGAATCAAAAAACAATAAAAATGGTACAATGAGTTAATTGAACAAAAAGTTAAAAACACAAAGCACAATGATTTTTTTTGTATTAACCCAAATAGTAATGTACTACAGTAATATGTATTTCATCGGAATTTCAGAACTAAAAAAACGTGTTACCTGTTAAATTTTCACAATATTTTTTTTAAGGGCAAATTATATTAAAAAAAAAACTAGCAAGGAGCTAGATTACAAAGAAATAAGATAAGGATTTTTGAGCCAATCGTTCCAAGCAAACGATGCTTTACATCTAGACTTACACCAGTAAAAAGAACTGGATATAACATTGTCAAAAATAACCGCCTTCGTGGGAATCTTATCATCAAAGAGAAGCTTATTACGATAATTCCACACATACCACCATAACGAGTACCAAATACCCTCGAACATATGTTTGAGCTTAGAATCCATGCGACAAGACACAATCCACCTTTTCCATTCATCATACGAGTTCACCTCTTCAAAAATAATGTTCCACCATCGGGCAATCTTTTTGCCTATCTCTCGAACTATATTACATTTAAAAAACAAATGATCCGAAATCTCAGCACCGTGATCACATATGGGGCAACAAATGGATTGAATATCAATACCTCTTCGAGAGATGTTAATGTTGGAAAATTGAGTTTTGCAAAGTGGTTTTTGCAAACTTTTGGACACTATTTAATATATGTATATGTTATATATATTTATATTTCTTGGTAGCTTTGCGTTCTCCTTGACGAGAGCTTCGCAACGAGCTAAAGAGTGTCAAAAATGGAGTTGAAATGAATGAGATATCGTGTCTCAAAGTGAGGCACTTGAAACATAAAACTTGGAAAAATAGGAGAATCCCACATCGCCCAAAACAAGAAGTGGATGCTTGTTTATAAGGAAATTATAGTTTTGGCTATTAAATTCCTTTAGGTTGGTTATGCTCCCACTCCTACGTGCGCGCGCGCAGGGGGGTGCAGAAAATGGGATTTCCGGGTCAAAATGAGTTCGAAGCTTCTGAACTCATGCGAGCCCGCACGAATGCAGCTCCGAAGCCTCGCATACGTGCGTATCTTTTTGCTGCAGATTCGAGTTACATTTTTCCTTAATTTTCTGTAAATCTATTAACGGAATAGATTTGAAACTTTTTGACAAAGTTATACAGAATCTGTTATGTTATTAGAAGATATGTAAATCTGTTTTAGTTATAACAGATTTATGTAATTAAGGCTTTTATTTAGTCTTGGAGAACAAGACAACTTCCTGTATAAATAAAACCTTACCTCTCGTTCAGAAAAACACACCAGATACGCAACTCCAATACAGAAACATTCCAGCAACCTCTTCGATCAGAAACACGCAAGCTTCCGTGATCTTTCAGGCAAGTAAGTTTAGTCCGGCTGTACAACAGCTGCGTACGTTGTACCCTGGGAAACAGACGGCGAATCTGTTTTAAGGGAATCGTGTTAAACACGAGCCTCGTGCTTCTGTCTTTACTGCTTTCGGTTTATCTTATTGATTAGAGTCTGTCTTCTGCTTCTACTCCTTTCTGTCTGTTGATTATTTACTGTCTTTATATCTGTTAATTTATTTATTGTATTATAATCTGATTTTCATTAATAAAAGTGTGCACCGTTTCCCACAGTCTTAAAACAGATTCGGTTTAACCGAATTTATAACACTTTGTTAAAATCGGATTTATTATTAACAGATTTTTATAACTGTTTTCTGTCGAAACCTTGTTGAGTTTCTTTGGAAATCAGTTTCCATTAAACAGTTTTTAACATACAGATTTGGGTTAACAGATCTATAACGTTTTTTTTTAAGCAGTTTATTATCAGTTTTAACGAAACCAAGATAGAGTTTCTTAAGCTGATTTATTCGATCCATCAAAACCAAGCTAGAGTTTTGTTAAATCAGATCTGGTACAAGTAGATACCATTTAAAACAGTTTGTTTAATTGTTTGTGTTTGATCTTTCAGGATGACAAACACGAATACCCCTCCTGTGACTACTACTGTGAACGTACCTGGTGCGCCAGTTACCAACACGGTTGCTAATCATGCTGAGAAACCAGAGAAATTCAATGGGCAGAATTTCAAGAGGTGGCAACAGAAGATGTTTTTCTATCTGACTACTTTGAACCTTGCGCGGTTCTTAAAAGAAAACCCACCTAACGTGGAACCTCCTGCAGAAGGTCAATCCTCTAATCAACAGGCTGTTCAAGCTTTGGAAGCATGGAAACATTCAGACTTTTTGTGTCACAACTATGTTCTGAATGGTTTGGTTGATTCTTTGTACAATGTGTACTGCAAGACCAAGACTGCCAAAGAATTATGGGAGTCATTGGAACGCAAGTACAAAACTGAGGATGCTGGTACAAAGAAGTTCGTGGTAGCTCGTTTTTTGGATTACAAGATGGATGATTCAAAGAATGTGATGAGTCAGGTTCAAGATCTGCAGGTTTTGCTACACGACATTCATGCTGAGGGAATGACTTTGAGTGAAACTTTTCAAGTTGCTGCTATTATTGAAAAGTTACCTCCAAGCTGGGTAGAATTCAAGAACTACCTGAAGCATAAGCGAAAGGAGATGAGTGTTGAAGACTTGGTTGTTCGTCTTCGTATTGAACAGGACAACAAGCTGGCTCAGAAAAACACGTATACGCCTGATTCTGCAAAGGCAAATATGGTTGAGCATGTTTCGTCATCTTCAAAGTCCAATGTCAAAGCTAAAGGCAAAGGAAAAGGAAAGAATGACAAGAAGGGCAAAGGGAAGTCTGATTACCTTGCTCCTAAAGCTGCAATTGTGAAACAGAAGTTCCAAGGGGTGTGTTTCAACTGTGACCAGCCAGGTCACCGTGCTGCTAATTGTAAGATGCCGAAGCGGGTGACTCCACGCCAGGCGAATATGGTGAA
This sequence comes from Chrysanthemum seticuspe, assembly GCA_019973895.1. Classification (NCBI taxonomy): domain Eukaryota; kingdom Viridiplantae; phylum Streptophyta; class Magnoliopsida; order Asterales; family Asteraceae; genus Chrysanthemum; species Chrysanthemum seticuspe. The sequence goes on from BPTQ01000001.1 coordinate 78,710,969, forward strand.
TGAAGATGTGGACATGATTGCTATGGTGTCTGATGTCATTGCCATGATCTCTGAAGTTAACCTGGTAGGTTCCAACAACAGGGAATGGTGGGTGGATACTGGGGCTACCCGTCATGTGTGTGCTGATAAGAGTATGTTTCACTCTTTCAGAGCGGTTGATAGTGGAGAGAAGCTGTACATGGGCAACTCTGCAACTGCTGAAATCAAGGGTGAAGGAGATGTAATCTTGAAGATGACATCCGAGAAAGAGCTCAAGTTGACTAATGTCTTGTATGTTCCAGAGATTCGCAAGAATCTTGTGTCTGGTTGGCAATTGAACAAGTTTGGTTTTCGTCTTGTTTTTTAGTCTGATAAGTTTGTTCTTTCTAAGAATCAAGTTTATGTTGGTAGGGGATATGCCCTGAATGGTATGTTTAAGCTCAATGTAATGGTTGTTAAGAATGATATCAATAAAATGAATTCTTCTGCTTACTTGATTGAGTCTTCTAATATGTGGCATGGCCGTCTTGGACATGTAAATTTTAATTCGATGCGTCGTTTGATTAAATTTAATTGCATACCTAATTTCCATATTGACTCAAAATATAAATGTGAAACTTGTGTTGAAGCCAAACTTACAAGAGCATCTTTCAAATCGGTTGAACGGAAAACCGAACCACTTGATATGATACACACTGACATATGTGATTTGAAATCACTACCCACAAAAGGTGGCAATAAGTACTTTATCACGTTTATTGATGATTGTACAAAGTATTGCTACGTTTACTTACTGAAAAGTAAAGATGAAGCTATAGACAAGTTTGTTCTATACAAAAACGAAGTTGAGAATCAACTTGGTAAGAAAATCAAGGTGGTACGAAGTGATAGAGGAGGTGAATATGTGTCTCCATTTGCTGATCTATGTGCGAAACATGGAATTAGACACGAATTCACTGCTCCCTATTCACCTCAGCAGAACGGTATTGCCGAAAGGAAGAACCGTACCTTGAAAGAAATGGTTAATGCCATGTTGATAAGTTCTGGTCTAAGCCAGGACATGTGGGGGGAAGCCATTTTAACGGCAACTTATCTTTTAAATAAGATACCTCGTAAGGAAAAAGAAGAGACCCCTTATGAATTATGGATGGGAAGAAAGCCATCATATCAGTACTTACGAGTGTGGGGGTGTCTAGCAAAGGTCGCTATACCGACTCCCAAGGCCCAAAAGATTGGACCTAAATCTGTAGATTGTATATTCATCGGATATGCTAAGAATAGCAGTGCTTATCGCTTCATCGTACATGAATCGAAAAATCCGGATATACAAAAGGGTACTTTAATGGAATCAAGGAATGCTTCATTCTTTGAAACTATTTTTTCTTGTTTAACGAAGGAAACTGGAAGTTCATCTAGAATAGATGACGAAGTTGTCCAAGATAAGAGACAACGAGATGATAATGATCTCCAAGATGAGAGACAAGATCAAACTGAGGAAGAAGAGGTTGAACCTAGAAGAAGCAAAAGGGCAAGAACCGAGAAATCGTTTGGACCCGATTTTGTTTCTTTTATGGTTGAAAATGAACCTACTTCATACCGAGAAGCGGTTACTTTCTCAGAAGGGCCTCAATGGAAAGAAGCCATTAAAAGTGAAATAGATTCTATTTTACAAAATCATACTTGGGAGCTCGTGGATTTACCTCCTGGTTGTAAACCACTAGGCTATAAATGGATCTTCAAGAAGAAGATGAAAGCTGATGGCACCATTGACAAGTACAAATCAAGGTTAGTAATCAAAGGATTTAGACAACGAGAAGGTCTTGATTACTTTGATACATATTCGCCTGTTACGCGAATAACATCGATTAGGATGATACTTGCTATTGCCGCTTTCAGAAATTTGGAAATTCACCAAATGGATGTGAAAACGGCATTTCTAAACGGAGATTTAGAAGAAGAAATCTACATGAATCAACCTGAGGGTTTCATGGCTCCTGGACAAGAGAACAAAGTTTGTAGGCTTGTTAAGTCATTATATGGTTTAAAGCAAGCTCCCAAACAATGGCATCAAAAATTTGACCACGCCATGCTAGAGAGTGGTTTCAAAATTAATGAATGCGACAAATGTGTTTATGTCAAAGACACAAATAGTGGATATGTAATCTTGTGTTTATATGTTGATGATATGCTTATCGTTGGCAGTAATGACAAGATGATCAAATCTACTAAAGACATGTTGAAATCAAAGTTTGACATGAAGGATATGGGTTTGGCTGATGTGATCCTTGGAATAAAGATCATACGAACTCAGAATGGACTTGTGTTAAGTCAAGCACATTATGTGGACAAAATTCTTAATACTCATAATGCGGGGGATCCGGCCTAGCTAGAACTCCAATTGACACCAGTAAGCATCTATCTAAAAATAGAGGCTTAGGTGTTGCCCAATTAGAGTATTCAAGAATTATTGGCATGTTAATGTACTTGATGACAGGTACCCGACCTGACTTAGCATATGCTGTTAGCAGGCTAAGTAGGTATACTAGTAACCCAAGCTATGCACATTGGGCAGCTATGACTAGGGTACTTCACTATTTGAGATACAGTCGCGATTATGGACTGCATTATGATCGATATCCAGCTGTTATCGAAGGATACAGTGATGCAAATTGGATATCTGACATAAAAGATTCTAGATCGACTAGTGGATATGTGTTTACACTAGGCGGAGCGGCTATATCTTGGAAGTCTTCCAAGCAAACTGTTATAGCTAAGTCCACGATGGAATCAGAATTTATCGCGTTAGATAAATGCGGACAAGAGGCGGAATGGCTACGTCAATTCGTATAGGACATACCAAGGTGGCCTAAACCGGTAACGGCCATTAGTATACATTGTGATAGTCAATCGGCAATTGGCAGAGCTCATAGCATACTGTCTTTATATCTGTTAATTTATTTATTGTATTATAATCTGATTTTCATTAATAAAAGTGTGCACCGTTTCCCACAGTTAATCCGAGTAGGAAGGGCATCACTCCTGATCTTCCAAGCAAGAATATTAACTTTAATAGGAACACACTTCACCCACCTAGTCGTATCACTGATTTTTGGGATACGAACCTCGTCAATTAACTTTCGAGCAGATGCCACCGTAAATTCACCCGAGTTCTCCAAGCTCCACACCCACCTGTCATACATCGGAACAAGATTAAAAGACCTTACAATCTCCGACAAAAAATTGAGTTGTTCCTCCTCAATACCTCCCCTAACAACACGACATAAAGAGCACTCCAGATTCAAATCATTCAGCTTTGAGCTTACAGTTACTTCCTTATCAGTCTCCAGCGCATACAGACGAGGCAAAATGTTTTTAAGGATACCACCTTCATACCAGTTATCAAGCCAAAACTTGATCATGTCCCCATTACCCAATCTAAGTTTCAAAAAATCAAAAATATCCACCCCTTTTATTTGCAACACCCGAATTTCATTCACAATGGAAAGCCAACATGAACGACCTCCCATTTTACACTCCGAAAATTGATTACCATTAACTCCATGAATAGCAGTAATAATCTTCGTCCATAGAGATTCTTTCTGAGTTAAAAATTTACATACCCACTTCAGCATCAAACCTCTATTTAACGCATATAAACTAGACACTCCAAGGCCTCCATGTTTTTTATCTGTCAGAACACTATTCCACTTCACCCACGTAGCCTTATTACTACCCACATCATGACCATTAAAAAACTGTCCACGTATAGCTTCCAAAACCTGGAGAACCTTCGACGGGACCCTGAAAATTGACATATGGAAAATAGGTATAGACCCTAATACAGACTTCAACAATGTTAGACGGCCTCCGATAGATAAAGTTTTCAGCTTCCACTTAGAAAGTCGACTTTTTACTTTATCAACTATCACCTTCCATTCTTGAACACGCGACATAGCTCCTCCCACTTTAGTACCAAGATAAAGAAAAGGACTATTAAGCACTAGGCATCCCAGCTTAGATGCCGCTTGGTGTACAATCGTGTCATCCACATACAGCCCCATGATCTTACTTTTGCTCATATTGATCTTAAGACCTGAAACATAATGAAAACAATCCAGCACATGCGTCAAAATATTAATATTTACATCACTCCATTGTCCAACGAAAACTGCATCATCCGCATAGAACAAATGGGATAAACATATCTCCTTATTCAATTGAATACCCTTAAAGAGCCCAACATCGATAACCCGCTGAAAAGAAAAATGTAAACTCTCCATTATAAGGATAAACAGGAATGGAGATAACGGGTCACCTTACTTCAAACCTTTAAAACATTGGAACTCCTCCGTAGGACTTCCATTGACCAAAATGGAACCCCTAGACGATTTAAGACAACACTGAATCCAGTTACATCATTTATTACCAAAGCCAAACTTCTTTAAGACATCATCTAAAAAATCCCATCTTATGAACGACGATTTAATTCCAAGTTATGAACGGCGATTGATCTCATGAACGACGATTTCATGAACGGCGATTTCATCTTCCTGATTTCAGATCTCCATTCAATCTAATCTCCTTGATCTCCCTTCAATCCAAATCCTCTTACAATCAATTAATCCCTTTTCTTTTACCAATTATATTATTTCATCAATCCAAATCGTGATGGCTTCTCGAAGTTCAAAAGAAGATGATGTGAATCGGATATCCACATCGATTTTTATTACTAATTTTCCAGATTCATTCAAGGCTAAGGATCTGTTTCAAACATGTAAACAATATGGTCATGTTGTCGATTCGTTTATTCATGTGAAGAGGACGAGAGAGGGAAAGCGTTTTGGTTTTGTCCGTTTTATAAAAGTGTTTAATGTGGATCGTTTGGTGAATAATTTATGTACCATTTGGGTGGGTCGATTTAAGTTACACGCAAATTTGGCGAGATTTCAAAGGGCGCCTTTGAAAGAGAGACAGATTCCTGGTAAGAGTATTGGTGTAGAACCGAGGGGTGCTGTTAAGTCTTCCCGATTGAACAATGGTTCTATGGAAAGTGGTAAGTCGTTTGTTAATGTCGTCAAGGCTAGTAACACGGTAGGTTTTATGGATTCTCCTGCGATTGTCCTAGATGATGAGTGTGTGTGTAGTAAAGATTTGTCTAATTCATTGATGGGGAGGGTTAAAGAATTAGTCTCTATTATGAATCTTAAGACAGCGTTGCTTAATGAAGGCTTTGGGGACCCGACGGTTAAATACTTAGGTAAATTATGGGTTCTTTTTTAATTCTCTTCTACTAAGTTAAAGGAGGCATTTAGGGATAATGTGGGGGTGAATTCGTGGTTCTCGGAGATTAGGCAAGCGTCTTTGGATATTAATCCCGACGGGCGTATTGTGTGGGTTGAGATGGAAGGTGTTCCATTGAAACTGTGGTCTATGAATTATTTTAGAAGAATTGCCAGTAAGTGGGAGGATCTGATCAAAGTTGATGACATTGAGGAACGTTGTTTCCATTCGAAACGCCTATGTCTGTTCACGAAATGTCACACTAATATTTTTGAAACATTTAAGATTATTTTTCATGGGAAAGTTTACTGGATTCGGGCCAAGGAAGTTCCTGGATGGGTTCCTGAGCTGCTGGAAGAACCTGATGAGGTGGAGCAATCTATTGATGGGTTTATGGAAGGAGATAACGATAACAATGACGAGAATAATAGGGGCGACAAGAGTGATGCGACTGAAATACCTGAAACTGTTTTTGATGCACCATGTGGGCAGAAGGAGAATAAATCTGACGATCCTTTTGATTTATACCCATTATTGAATAAGACTAAGAAAGGTATGATGGACAAGGTGAAAGAAGTGAATTCTAGTCCGTTATATCCTCCGGGTTTTACACCTAATAACGAGACGAATGACAACTGTGGTATGGGGGAAAATTCTGTTAACTGTAATGCGGAGGAGGAGATTAATGCTAAATCAAAGGAATATGGTGAATCGTATGAAGAGTCGATGCATTCCGGACGTTTTAAAAGATCTGAGGCACCGCGTACGGGTGGTTCTTTCTTAGGTCTTATAGAGGAAGTGGTAAAGGTAGGGCAAACTATGGGTTATAATATGGAGGGTGTGGTACACAATTTATCGAAGATCATTGAATCACATGGAGAGTCGATGGTGCATCGATGAATATTTTGTCCATAAATATTCAAGGCCTTGCACAAAAGGCCAAATAAGATTGGGTGAGGGAGATGTGTGTCAATAATAAGGTTAATTTTTTGGCGATTCAGGAAACTAAGATGGAGAAGATTGATATGTTTAGCGTTCGTCGATGTTGGGGTAATTTGGCCTTCGAGTTCCTTCATAGTGATTCAGTAGGCAATTCGGGTGGTATTCTATGTGTGTGGGATCCGAATGATTTTTGAAAAATAAACTATACTATATCTGATTATTTTGTTATTAATAGAGGTGTTTGGATAAAAAATGGTACTTATCTTCTTATTATTGTGGTGTATGCCCCGCATGACTCGAGAGATAAACGTATGTTGTGGGACTACTTGGTACACGTTGTTAATCAGTGGCATGGAGAGGTGGTGATCATGGGCGATTTTAATGAGGTTCGATATAAATCTGATAGGTTTGGGTCGAATTTTAATGTGCATGGTGCGGATGCCTTTCATGCTTTTATTTCTAATGCGGGTTTGGAGGAGATTCCGCTAGGTGGTAGTGCTTTTACTTGGTGTCATAGATCTGCGACTAAAATGAGTAAATTGGATAGATTCTTTGTTTCGAATAATTTGTTTAGTACGTGTCCTCATATCAGCGCTATAACATTGGATAGATATTTATCTGATCACAGACCTATTTTGTTACGTGAGAAGGCTTTTGATTTTGGTCCAATTCCGTTTCGATTCTTTCACCATTGGTTTGAGATAGATGGATTCAAGTCTTTTGTTTTAGATATGTGGAACTGTGCGCCCATAGACTCGCTGAATGGGATGCGCAATATGGCGGGTAAGTTGAAATTCCTCAAAATAAATATTCGTAAATGGGTTAATGATAAAAGATGTGAAAGGAAGGTTTTGTCCGAGAAGCTGAAGGAGGATCTTCGCCTGGTTGATGAGATCATTGACCAGGGAGCAGGGACAGAAGAGATTGTTCAAAAACGGGGAGAGGTGCTGAATAATCTTCATAATATTGATCAAATGCATGCTATGGATTTGGCTCAAAAGGCTAAAATTAAGTAGTCCATTGAAGGGGACGAGAACTCGAGTTTTTTTCACGGGATGCTCAATAAAAAGCGTAATCAAATGAGTATTCGGGGAATTATGGTTGATGGAGTTTGGAAAGAGCAGCCTATGGATGTAAAGCGGGAATGTTTACTACATTTTCAAACCAGATTCGGGAAACCAGTGGAGCGGAGAGCTACTATTGATATGTGTTATCCGAGAACTCTTTCGAGTGAGCAATGTAATGATATTGAACGGATGGTGTCTAAAGAGGAGATAAAGGCGGCTGTGTGGGATTGTGGGACGGATAAATCCCCAGGGCCGGATGGGTTTACATTTGGTTTTTATCGCCAATTCTGGCCGATTATTGAGGAAGATGTGTATACGGCTGTTTCTCATTTCTTCAGTTATTGCGATATTCCCAACGGTTGTAACTCTTCCTTTATTACTTTAATTCCGAAGGTGCCGGATGCTAAGTTGGTTAAGGACTTTAGACCTATCAGCCTTATTGGGAGTATTTATAAGATCATTGCGAAAATTTTAGCAAACCGCCTTGTTGTAGTTTTGGGTGACATTGTGGATGAGGTTCAATCGGCGTTTATTGCTGGGAGACAGATTCTGGATGGTCCGTTTATTCTCAACGAGGTTTTACAATGGCGTACTAAGAAGAAGAAGAAATCTTTAATTTTTAAAGTGGACTTTGAGAAAGCATACGACTCGATAAGATGGGATTTTTAAAAAATTTCACAATATTAGATACGCATATTTTGATAGCGTGTCATATTCTGAAATGAAACACGTGTCACAAAATTATGTGCAACGTGTCATATCACGAAATATAACACTTTTTATAGTCATCTTCTATCCTTTTATCTGAATTTTTAGATTTTGTTGTTTGTTTCAATTAAATAGTTAAGAATATTATTATACACAAGTTACATAAAAATCACTTCCTTTTATAAGGTTAGTTAAATTATTTAATCACAATCATCATAAAACAAAACAAGATATTGATAGAGGACATACCGAAAATCTATTTAGCAATCAAAGTAATAAAATATAGACTCTTTTGTCAATCATAATATCTGATCTTCTTGTGAAAATCTTGTCAGCAATAAATTTTCTTTTTTAACAAATCAAATTTGTAGAAGTGTCCGTGGGAGTTTTCTTATGTCGGGCTTTGCTGGCATGCATGTACATATGAATGGGTACATGGCAAAAGTGAAAGAAATAGATACCAAAAAATAGATACCATGTTACATTCTCTTTCCACCAAGTTATGAGTATTGTGATCATCAGTCGTCCAACTTTATATTATCACAAAATGAGAATAAAACTATATAACAAATAGTGCTATATATAACTACGTACATATGCACGTATCTATCACTTTCCGCAAAATAAAATATAATGGAAAATGAAGAGAAAAACACCTGATATATAGATGCGCCACAAGTTGTTTCACTTGTTTGACTCATGAGCATTTTGGTATAGAAAACTTTGTCCATTTAACCCATTCATTTGATTAATTATTCATTTTGTAATTTATCGAGTTCTTTTGACCCGCGTTAATCAAAAGACTATTTTTGTTAAGCATAGACACTGACACACTGTTGTAAGCATTTTCGCAATTACAACGATGCTGCTCTTGCGATATTGGACAAAGAGTGAAAGAAAGAAAATCCAAAGACTAGCTAGTTTTGTAAGCATACATAGTTTAGGGAATGAAATTAACCTTTTCAAATAACACTCTAGAGAGTGTGTGGGTAGTGACAGCTAAAGACCAGTTCAAAATGACACTTATTGCAAGTATTTTAGTATGATAAGGCTTCAAAAGGTATATAGTACACCTCACAACATTAATCTATTTCCTAATTACTGTTGTAATCTTTCTTTGCTTGTTTCATATGCAACCTTTACTTCATAATCACGGTTTTCAGTCATACTCATTACTCAGCTAAATATAATAATAATAAGCTACCAATCCGCCATGATGCATCTTTTTTTAGCACTTCATCCCTTTTTAGATAGGGGTGGCAATTTCTGACCCGACACGAAACCCGACTTGAAACCGACACGAAAATTAACATGTTCGGGTTGTGCTAAATAGATTCCGGGTCAGGTTTAGGTCGACCTATCTAACCCGTTTATTAAACAGGTCAGGTTCGGGTTGGGAATAAAATAAGCGGGTCGACCCGCCAACCCATTTAAGATTTTTTTTTCATAAACTCAAAATATTTATATTTTATTATACGGGTTAAATGTGCTAAACGGGTAGACCCGACAACCTGTTTAACCTTTTTAACTCATGTAATGTGCCAACTTTTATACATAAAAATTGTTAAATGGGTCAACTCGAAACCTGCTGAACCGATTCAACCCGTGTAACCTATTTAACCCGCCAACCCAAGTATATATACGGGTTAAATGGGTTAGGTTCGGGTTATGTCTAAACAGGTTAGGGTTGACATAGCTGACCCGATAATTTAAATGGGTCAGGTTTGGGTTGGGATTTTCTGACCCGCCAACCTGATAACCCGAACCCGCCAACCCGAACCAGACTCGAATTGCCACCCCTATTTTTAGATATTAAAAAACTTTTTTTTTTGAACGAAATATATTAAAAAAAACCTTGATGTGTTAAAAGGATGATATTACATCAACAATTTATGCATGTTTTTAGCTTATAGAGTATACACAAACTTTTTGACATTATAAATAGGTCCTTACATAACTTAAAAGCCGGCAACATCACTCGTATTCGTTGATAGACATATACTACAACAAATTTATCATTTGTACACACTTTTTTGTTCAGGCTTTATAAACCGTGAACTTTTCTTTTAATATATTCACACTTATAAGTGTGAAAAAAATATTCACACTTATAAGTGTCATATAACAAAAAACTTCACACTTAAAAGTGTGTAAACAAAAGTTCACGTTTAAAACTATGATGGAGTTGAGATCAATATAGAACCCATATTTGTCATAGAACAAATGAACCAATCATAGCCCTCCATCTTTTATCTAAATTAATAAAAAATTATTTTCCACCTTTTTTTTTAAAACAACATATCTTACAAACGGTAAGTTTTCAAAATATAAAAAATACACCATCGCGACGAGAATTAAATTATCTTTCTATAGATATGCACTTTTATATATTTTCGACAAACATTTTTTTTCAAAAATTCCGTCCGAAAAAATCATATATGATTTTTACGAATCATATATGATTTTCAAAAATCATGTATGATTCGATTTTTATGAATCATATATGATTTTTACAAATCATATATGATTCTCAAAAATCATATATGATTCGTAAAAATCGAATCATATATGATTTTCACAAATCATATATGATTTTTGTTGACCGAAATTTTGAAAAAAAAAATGGTTAAAAATATATATTAGTGCATATCTATAGAAAGATAATTTAATTCTCGTCGCGATGGTACAATTTTTATCGCGTAACGATTAACGGTTTGCGAGATATTTAATTTTTTAAAAAAGGGTGAAAGTTAATCATAATAAAAAAATGAATGGCTATTATTGGTTCATTGGATCTATGGTAAATTTGTGATTTATATTGAACTTTTGCCAACTATGATGTTGTTTAGTAATTTTTTGTTTACACTTTTTAGTGTGAGGAAGTAGAAGAAATTCTCACACTTTTATGTGTGGAAAATAATACTTCATATTGTCACCCTTTTAAAATGTAAAAAACTGAAACATACTTTTATTTTGAGAAATGCTCACGCTTTAACTACTGCTTTTGTATATAAAAAAATAATCAAAAAATTATGTCAAATAGAAAAACAAAAAGCTATTAGGATGTTTAGTTGGGGGGAAATACTTTTGTTTTTCACAAAATATTTTATGAAAAACAAGAAAAACAGACATCGCGTTCAAAAATTAGACCCAACGAAATATTTGGCAAAACACAAAACACTCTATTTCCTAACTTAACAAAGAAAATTACAAAACAAATTTTAGTTATTTTCCTTGTTTTCCTTTATAACCCACAACCTCTATTTTTCATAACTAAACGCATTTTCTATATTTTCAAGTGTTTTGTGGAGATAAAATTCCTTTTTAAATTTTTACAAAACTAGAGATAGAAAAAAAAAAAAGATTTTTTTCTCCAACTAAACGCACCCTAACAACTCTTTCACAATAAATTTTGTGATTAGATCAAAACTTTCAATTTATAATTAGGTCAAAACTTTCAAATTAAATTTTCAATTCATTCATCAACTAGATCCATCGAAAAACATCGAATCAAATCAAAATCATGCCGATCGGTAAACCCTAACTTGAATCACAATCTCATCGATCAATCAATCATTTGAGATTCATAAACGTTTAGTTAATCGCGAGGTGAAGACGGAGATTTTGTGGTTTTGATCGATAGGTTCGATAAATCTCAGATCCATCACTCTCAGGTATATACTAACTAAAGTACTAAACTGTTATTCATATTGTTGCAAATTGTTGAATTACACACTTAGATTGGTTTTAAAGAAACAACTGATCTATATATTTCCAACTTCAACGGCTAACAAGAAGCACATATTATATGCTAATTTATCTCATAAATACATCAAAACAACCTAAAGAACACAATAAATGCTTAAAAAACCCTCAAATTCAAACATTTATATTGTCTGAATTTAAAAGGTACATAATGTTTTAACTATCCTTACTATTTATCTTTTTTTTTTAAAGTCAACATATATTAAAAAGCCAAACCAAAAACAAATTACAAAATAAAAGGCATCCCACCTTTTCAACAACACTATTAAAGAGGAAGGACCCAAAGGGAAAATATACACCACAAGGTAAGGTTTTCGAGATCAGGATCATATTCAGAATCGTTTTTGTCTTTGCAAGATCATGATCGTAAGATCGAATTGGGATCTTAAGATCATACTCTAATGTTATTTCTTAATAGTTTTTGTAATATCATACAAATCTACAAATTATTATACATTATAAACACAAAATACAATGAATGTTTCATAGAAATGTTGTCCTAAATTATGATTATGAAATGTTTAAAAAGATTAACATGTTATTTTTTGAATTCTACAAAAAAAAACTACTCATAAATTTGTAATTTTTTTGTTTGTAATCTGAGAAAATTAAAATCGGATCGGATTAAATCTTAAGATCGTATGGTTAAGATTGAGATCTTATAAGATCTTAAACTTGCAAAGACCATGTAAGATCCGAATCATTTTTACTTTACAGTATCGTAAAATCTTACAATCAAGATCAATATCCTGACAACTATGCCACAAGTCGCTACCAACCGAACAAAAATAAAAGGCAAAAGACAAGTACAAGATCCCATAACTTCGGATCATGTACCGACAAACCAATCCACATCCTTTGCCCCACTAGCTACTTGATTGATGTTGACATCCTTTGACACAATTACTCCCTCAGTTTTAATTATATTCCAAATTTGTTTTTTGAGATGTCTCAAAATATTTGTCCGTTTTTTATTTTAAATAAAAAAAAAAATTAGTGGGAGAATATTATATTTAAATGTTGATATTTATAATGGTTTTACTTTTATTAAACTTTGTGATTTTTGTCTTCTGACAATAATTTTGAGACGAAAAAAATACGTAATTAATCAGACACAAACAAAACCAGGATGTGCATAATATTTTGTACTGTAGACCCACTGAACACAATTATTAACCTGAACAAAAACTAAAACTGACATCACAGAATGTTGCAGCAGCCACTATATATCGAATCAGACTTAAAGCAGACTTTACTTAGCCGAATCTTGATAGGCTTCCATAACCATTGTTGTCATTCTAACTCTTTATATTTGTTTGAGCTTCTCACAATCCATTCAAAGCTTATGAGTTGGATATCTTAAACAATCTTGTTAGTACTCGAGACTTTTTTACCGAACACACGATTCCTTTCTTTCCAAATGAAATAGCCGGTAGTCCAAATTACCGCTTGCCAAACACGAGGTTAACCGATGGGGACATTAACACCTCTATTTGATGAGAATAATTTATCAATAAAGAACTAATTAACGCACCCCACCTTCCACCGATTAAATATTTTTTTCCCACACACTCATCGCTAAATCACAAGTGACCAAGCAATGAGCACAAGTTTCCACGGGCATTATTACAACAAGGACAAAGTACCGAGTCCAAATCGATGCCTCTTTTATCTAGCTCCACATGAACCGGAAGTCTTCCTCTTACTATTTATCTCTTATATCTTATACACGAAATTCGTCTATAAGTAAATTTGTGTTTATTCGAAGTTTTGTTTGTTGATTTGTTTATATATAGGCTTCTTTGAAGAATTTTCTATAAGTCACATTGATACCTAGCTAATATTTTCTCGTTGAAGTAAGGTACTTAACTAAACTTTTAAGCTAACCGCATATCAACGACATATTTTATGGTAACATTTAAGAATTTAATATAAATTAAGTTAAATTCATATCCTTTAGTTTAATACCCATTCGAAATTAACCTAATAGAGGTTAGTTTCGGATTGTCCCCGTTCGAAACACAACCTTATGGGTTTTGTTTAAGTATTTTATAATTGCATAACTAACATCTAATAAACACCAAAAATTTCATAGTTAACATCACTTACTACTTTTAAAATGATTTAAAAGTATATAATTATAGAATATATAGAGTAAATTACACCGTTCGTCCTTGTGGTTTGCGTTGACCGCATGAGTTCGTCCTTTGACCAAAAAAGTTGCACCGTCCATCCTTAAGTGGCAAACGTTATGCGCCAATAGTCCCTCCCTCTAATGGAGCCCACTAACGGTCGTTAAGTCTTGTTAACCTGAGGGTATAATCGTCATTTCAACACCATAAGGACGAACGGTGTAGTTTACACTTTTTGTCATTTTTTTACGTTTTCATCTGTTTTCTTAAGTTTTCGTCCGTTTTCTTTCGTTTTCATCCGTTTTCTTACGTTTTCTTACTTTTAACTCCGTTTTTTTTACGTTTTCGTCCGTTTTTTACGTTTTCGTTTGTTTTCTTACGTTTTCGTCCATTTTTTTATGTTTTCATCCGTTTTTTTACGTTTTCGTCCGTTTTCTTACGTTTTCATCCGTTTTTCATCTTTTTTTATACGTTTTTGTCCGTTTTAATACGTTTTCTTTCGTTTTTCTTACGTTTTACTCTGTTTTTTTTACGTTTTTGTCTTTTTTTTGTTTTCATTCATTTTCTTACGTTTTTGTCTGTTTTTCTTACGATTTACTCTGTTTTTTTACGTTTTCGTCAGTTTTTTTTACATTTTCATTCATTTTCTTACGTTTTCGTATATTTTTTTACGTTTTCGTCCGTTTTCTTACGTTTTCGTCTGTTTTTTTTGCGTTTTCGTCCGTTTTCTTACGTTTTCGTCCGTTTTCTTACGTTTTCGTCTGTTTTCTTACGTTTTACTCTGTTTTTTTACGTTTTCATCGATTTTTTTACGTTTTCGTCCGTTTTCTTACATTTTCTTACTTTTAACTCTGTTTTTTTACGTTTTCGTCCGAAAACGTATTAAAACGGACAAAAACGTATAAAAACGGATGAAAACGTAAGAAAACGGACGAAAACGTAAATAAACATAAGAAAACGGACGAAAACGTAAAAAAACGAAGTTAAAAGTAAGAAAACGGACGAAAACGTAAAAAAACGAAGTTAAAAGTAAGAAAACGGACGAAAAGGTAAGAAAACGGACAAAAAGTGTAAACTACATCGTTCGTCCTTATGGTGTTGAAATGACGATTATACCCTCAGGTTAACAAGACTTAACGACCGTTAGTGGGCTCCGTTAGAGGGAGGGACTAATGGCGCATAACGTTTGCCACTTAAGGATGAACGGTGCAACTTTTTTGGTCAAAGGACGAACTCCTGCGGTCAACGCAAACCACAAAGACGAACGGTGTAATTTACTCTAGAATATATGATTTTATTAATTATTATTTTTGCAAATTTGCAATGCTTAGAAAAACCTACAAGATTTTGTTTAGCAAATCTTTTTAAATAATAAATATTTTATTAAATTTCATTCTAATAATAATCGTGTTAGAAATACTAACAAAGACGGTAGGAAATCTAAAGAGAATGTGTTTAGAAAAATATAACATTATTCGAAATTATAGTATAATTTGGATGTTTGGTCAAAATCATGTAATTTGGTCTAAATCATTCCTTCTGTAATCATTATTTACCAACTAATCATAATACAGTCGACATATTTATGGTTTATTTCTTGACATGTTCTTGCATCACATGGTGCTTCAGTTTTTTAATACATGTGTGACCAAAACACCTTAAAGAGGTACTTTTATACCGATTGTCATATGGCCCATTTATGTAGGGTGTTGGGTTATCGGGTTATTCGATTTATTCGATTCGGCTAGTTCAGTTAAAAAGTTTTCTTTTTTTGATAAAATCAAAAACTGAATCGAACCTTTTAAATTGGATCAAACCAAATCGAAAATAGATTTTGAATTCGGATCGGTTTTCAGGTTGACCTGAATTACATAATTTATATATATTTTTTCTTTATTTAATTATATAAATTTTTAACACCAAAAAAGATTTCAAGCTTAAAATTTTTTATATTTATGCTAAGAAAGAGTTTTAATGGTTTTCTACATAAATATATAAAGGAATACATAAATTTATGTGAATTCGATTTTCAGTTCAGCTCAGTTTTCATTTTGGCAAAACTAAATTCAAACTGAAAACTGAATATTTAATTTGGTTCGGTTCCAATTTTGGGTTCCTGTGAGTGTTACCCGATTTGTGAACATCCCTACATTTATTATGAACGAGGTGGAGAGCCCGCGCGTTGCCGTTGTGTGTTTTCTTAAAGATAGATGCAAACATAATATATTTAAAGTAAATGTATAATCTGTGCTTTTCTTTTGTATATATGTGGCTTATTGGTGTGCACTCAAACAATCCGGAAAATTATCCGGCGATATTTTGATCCGAATATAGTTGCAGCGATAGTCTGAAAACAATAGTTACACTTACAGTAGTTGTAACCTTAAACTGATACCAAAGTAACATATTAAGAAAAAGGATGCATCCACCGTGGCTGCAACCATCATGGGTTGCCCCGCCAACATGCAAATAACCTGATCTTCTTCAAAGCCATCCCCACCCACGACAATGAATACCACCAACCACTGATTGAAAGTGCAATAAGCAAGTTATAAGCATGATAATTATTATACCAATCACCTGCATAACTGCAGATGTGCAGCAGACAGCCAGACACGACAAAATGTCCCTTGGATAGGGCATATCATGCGCTAGAAATTGACCTTGCCTATCTTTCTTAGCAACAACAGATTAAATTTCTACCAACACCACCATGCCTAAGCTTACAACAGTTTTATTGAAGGGCATTTAAGCCATACAGAAACCACCAACATACATCATTCATGACTAACCCTAGTTTTTTTCCCCTTCCCTTTGACCCATCTTTGGCAAATGGTTTCATACCTATCTCTTCACAAAAATGGGTATTGGGAAGGCCAAGAACCTTGACCCTGGCATTAAAATCCTCTTTGGCAATCTGTTTTGGATTTTTATCCATGATATCATCATTTTTTCGGGCAAGCTGTTTTGGAGCTTTAATCCTCCTAGCATCTTATTTTTTAGAGCCTGAGCTATAGTAATCAATTGGAAGGTAGTCTTCCCATGGCATAGGAAGTTCAGGACCTTCTGAGCTTGATTCACTGCTTGTAATGTAGATTATTTCTGCACATAAAAAAAAAATAAAAACTCAGCCTATGTGCTCAGGGTGTGCTCTTCTGATATAAATATGGAAATGAAAAAGACAAACCTTTTTTCTTGTTGGAATTCATGGTGTGGTTTGTTTCAGATTATTGTTTGGTGAATGAATGTTTGGTGGAGAGGCTTTTTATAGATGAAATTTCAGATGACTGCTTGGTTTATGAATGGAATATGCGCAGACAATGTGCAGCCTTGAAGAAAAAAATAGTGAATTAAAGCAGTGAATGTATACAGTTTTGAGGTGATACAGGGTTCAATTGAGTGTTTTTGTATGATCAGATTTCAATAATGGAATATGCACAGATGTGCAATGCATGCTTGAAAAAAAATAGTGAATCAAAGATTCTCATTTCATCAAAAGAAACAGCCAATGTGCTATGCAGTGAAAAAAATAGTGAATCCAAATTGTGTAGTGGAGGCTTGAGAAGTCAATGTGCTATGACAGATTCTGAATTACATACTGTATGCACATAGTGTCAATCACACAGCTACCACATATGAATGGTGGTGACACAAAAAATTTTGCAGCAGCAAATAATGGTGTAAATTTTACCTGCGAACACTTTGTTCCAAACAATAGAGCCGCTGGGTTGCTGGATCACCGCCTCCAACCTTCTTGCTGAATCCCTCATGCCTATGCATCATCCCATTAATTGGGTTTTACAATGGCTAAGTTGCTTATCAATTTAAAACAGCAAGGCCACAAAACGTGGTTACATGTTCTTTAAAAAGAATTTTAGTTACAGAAATTCAGTTTTGATAGGCGATCCTAATTACCGTTATATATAAAACCTTATAATCCGATTGTCCCAAACCTAAATCAATCACATTATCACAAATGCAAAAGGTTCAAAAAAATATACGATATAATAAAACAGCCTTTTCATATCGTTTTAAGTGGCGTTTGGGTCTGTTTGAAAAATGCAGTTTTAACGCATGCTCATGTCGTTCCTAGTTGTCTTTGGGCAGTTGCATACATTTCTGAACATACATATTTAGTTGAGTAGCAAGGTAAAAACACAAACCACAAACACTATGACTATATTGCATGTGCCAAAAATACGAATACTCCAATGTTTGGAATGAAAGTCAGATACCTTTCTCTGGTAAGGTAGACGATTACTGAAATTAAGCATTTCCGGATCAACATTAGTTGTTTCTATCTCGGCCTCTAAACCTTCTGTGTAGCTGTGTTTCTCTGCACAATGGACATATTTGTAGCATGATGAGCTGATTTTATGCATGATCAGACGAATTTGAAATGTTGTACTCGGTAATACATAATATAGGTAGTCAACAAAAGAATTCTCAAGCTGGCCATGAGTATCATAGTTTATTGCTCAAACTACCGAATTTTATAGTCAAACCAATTGCATAGTTTTAATATTCAGAAAGTACTCGATCCTTTAAATAAAGCTTGGGTGGAAAAACAAAGTATGACAAAATTTGATGATTGTTGGTTATAGGTAGACACCAAAAGGAAGCATGAAAATGAACTCATCGACCATGGTTAGTAGTATGAACAGATTCTAGAGACATATTACTGACCGTAGTAACTTAAAACCTTGGTACGCGATAAGCTAGCTTATGTGCAGGAGCTCTTCCAACGTGAGCATCCTCAACTATCTCAACAATTTGAGAAAGTTAAGTTTCAGAACCAATGTGAGTGGCCTTGATTGATAAGCATCCAATCATATTCATAGTCCCACAGATAGTGTGTTTCTGAATGCAAAAAAAAGGAGTATACAATCAATTAAAATGAGTAAAAAAAAATTAACATGTGATGATAAAACAATTGTATCGTCATCAATAGTTGATTATTGTGAATTTTGTAAATTATAAGATAATGGTATGTATGATAATTTACTCACTATGCTAGATTGTTGATCCAATATATATACTTGCAAATGTCACCTTTCCTTTCTTTCCACCATCTTCCTCCAATGAAAAGTGAGTATAAACCATTATTTACATGATACAAATTTTTATTTTATTAATGAAAAGCCGGCTTTAGTTTTCAGGTATTAAAACAGCAGTATCTATTCATACTTGCAGGTCAAGATATAATGACACATACCAAGTAACCCATTGTAGGTTGTTTGTTCAGCTGCAATCCAGGTTTGTTGATTGAATGGCATGCCAGATCTAGGATGATCTATAAATTGCACAAATGATCACAGGTTTGACGTGCCATTCAATCAACAAAGTTGGATTGTAAGTAAAGAAATGATCTGCACTGGTTCGACTCACGTGCATTTAAGATATATTAGTGTTCATTCTCTATCTACAATGGTTAAATTCTGCAACTATCATGTTTCTAGTTTTTATCCTTTTTTTTTTTTTTTTTTTTTTTTTTTGGTTTCATATATATACATATACTTTTCTTTTCCTGGTTTCCTGTATTTTTTTAATAAGAGCAAATTGATTTTTTAGGAGAGTGCGTTTTAAAAAAAAATGCCAAGTATGTGAAAGATTGCCTAATTAATGGTTATTTATGGGGAAGCCAAACCCATCATTACTTTCTATTGCATTTTGTGGCTCTAGGTTGGCAGTCAAATCAAAGGCCTCATAAGTGATGTACTATCACACTATAGTAATTATAAATTAACCAAAATCTGATCTTTAAAACACACACATAGCAAAGAAGATCTATTTTAGAAAAAAAAACAGAAAAAAAAAAAATGAAAACACCAATGCCTTTCTATGAAGAGCTTGCTGCTGCTGCTGGTTCTAGTCTTGTTAGGGATATGATGGTTGTTCGATTTCAGAGGGAGGTGACTGTGATTATAGTGGATGAAGGAGAATTAATGAAAAAAGCCCAAGACATTAGGTCTCGTGTGGCTGAGAGGGATTATGTCATTGGAGAGTTGGAGCTTTTGTACCCTTTTGATTCTTGTGTGCAGAGTATTTTAGAGCTGACCAAGTTGCAAACTGAAGATTTGAGCGAAGTCTCAATGCTTTTGGTGAATGTTATGAAGACGCAGAAGCGAGCACAGGAGCTTCTGTCATTCATTGAGAAGCTGAAGGGGATGGTGTATTGATATGGTTTATTTTGGTGTTTCTGAAATGTATTTTGGGTTTAAGCAATGTTGCCAATGTGTAGCCTTGTTGGGATATGTTGTCTAAGACTTGTTAATGTTTATGTTTTTAGATCTTTGAACATCTTTTTTTTTTTTTTTTTTTTTTTTTTTTTTTTAGTAGTAGTTAATGAATTTAATTTTTATGGTGTCATATTAATTTTGTTGGAACATACATGTTTTTTATATATGTTGTAGCTTGTTGTCTTGCTATGATGGCGTTGTAGCCATGTAGTGTTAAATTGATCTTGGGAGCCTTTGGTTTTTTCCATAAGTAGTTGACTCCACTGGCAGTGCAATGCGCAACCTGTTACAATAAGTTTATTGTTACTGTGTAGGGAGTAAAATTAAATCTTAAAGGTTTCAGAATCATGATAACTGAAATTCTAGTTTAAATGTAAAGGGCGATTCAAATGGGAACTTCGAACTTCAATTGAATAACAAAGAATGGGATAATCAGTTTTAGAGAGTCAGCTACTTAAATATGGTAAATGTAAGTCTTTGCTGTTTTAGATTGATGATCAGGTATACACGGAAAAAAAAGAAATCCTTGTATTAGTAGTTGATGGTAGACAAAAAAAGAAACTATCATACATAGTTGTATAACCATTTGAAATTTCTTAAGTAATTCTAGGACTATTGTGAATCATATTATCGACTATTTTTGTTGACACTGGCTATTTTATGTTGGTAAAGCGTAGGTGCATGGATATGCTTTAGAAGTGCATATATTTATTGTGCAACACTGTGATCATTAGTAAATGTGCGCAAGTTACATTTTTTGAGTAATCTTTCCATCTGGTAGAAAGTTTAGTATATAGTTGAACATAAAAGATGGGTAAAAGTTATACCATTTGAGAGAGAAGTTGCTGCATATCTTTTCCATTGTCTTCAACCACCAAAGCAGAGAAATCCCGTAACGACACACGTATGGCTGTTTCAGTGACTACAACAGCAGTAAGAAACAAAAAATGAACATATGTAATAATACATGTAAACACAGTGCAGTGTTTGGAGTGAACTAAAAGGACATATGCAAATAGTAAAAAACATGGCTTTTCGTTTTGAATGATAAGGTCAGATATTGTATAAGTAAAATGCATAGATTGACAGCAGCACATGTGACCAAAACTGTTTTCATCTTTGGAGGAGAAGTGGATGGAAAAAAGATAGTATTTGGTTTATTGTGTGTTTTAAAAATGGTTTACTTAGATGGTATCACATGAAAACGACAACGTTTATCATGCCTTTTAATATATATACAGGCTCAGCTCTGCGAGTATGGAATCGGTACCAGAGACCCAATATGGCTGCAAACACAATGTGGATGTGGGTGCCTTGCCAACACACGGGAGTTGATAAAGCATCCTCACCAAAGACATAAATGCAGAAAACTACCGTCATCGCCCTAGTGACCTTACAATACATACATAATCATCACAACATCAACTGCACTTATTAACAGACATGCCTTGTGTAACACCCCTAAATTTCGTGATACGCAGCGGAATTCAAGCTGGGGTTACTTCATGGCACAACAGTTATAACAATAGAAAACGAACCCTAATTGAGTCGTTTTAAAATATTTATCAATCGAATTATAAATATCAGAGTTTAAAAAATGAGGTCCCAGTTGTTTCACAGTTTATTAAATAAGTTTTCGAATGATAATATAGCTTTCTTGAGTATCCGTGCCCTTCCGTGCCATCCTTGTACATTATGGACCTGAGATAAACATGCTAAAAAGTGTCAACACAAAGGTTGAGTGAATCCATAGTGTTTGTATAATAATCAGTTGAACACAAGGTAAACAGTAGTAAAATCAGTAATATTGCAGTACAGTATATTGCCCTAAGTCTCATGACACGCAAACCTTAACATGAACGCGTCATAATAATGACGTAAGTTACAGACATCATATTATGATTTAAGCAACAATGCCCTCTGGTAGGAGTTTGCCATTCTCCTAGTATTCTCCAATAAAGTGCATTTGGTTACCTATCCGGCTAACACAAATGGGGCATCAACTGCCAATAGATCTATTCACTATATTCGCGTTCACTTGTAAAGTGATTAATGGTTCATGATATGAGGGACTTTTAGTGGCAACAGTAAGTACTTAGGAAATATCAGTCAGGATAGCATACAGAAAAATACTTGTGTTCGAGTTTGTATCATGTATCTCCCCACGAGTTTGAAAAATTATGTAAAAGTGGGACTATGAACTCACGGTAATCCTTAAAAGTTTAGAGTACTTGTGAAAGTAAATGAAAATAGTTTGAGCATGTATCTCCCCAAAAGTAGTTCAAAACGCATAAAAGTAGGGGCTATGAAACTCACCTTGGATGGAAATCTGATTCATGTCAAAAGTTAATTCAAAGTGAAATGGTAAATGGCTCCGACACGTGACCTGAGTTGACATGTCAAGTTTCAGTATGCTTGTTTATGTTCACGACTTAAGATTTAGTATTCATACGACGAATAGATTGTTGGAAAAGTTTATAGTAATGGTGAAGTGTCGATAATTATATATTGAATTCTTTGAGTGAAAATTTGTATAACGCGAAAAGGTTTAAAGAGAAAGGATAAAATATAATGTTTATATCCGATTGATTATGCTAACATTAGTATTTATAAGTTCGATTTGTTCAAATGTGTTTGTGAAAATATTTCGTGTGTTGAGTTTTATCAAAACCGAGCCGAAACGAGTTAAAACATATTCTCGAGAAAACATGAAAGTGTTACACTTTATACCCTTATAGATTCAAGTATTGACAATTTATACCCTCAAACTTTCTTAAAATGACAATTTATACCCTTGAACTTTTATAAAATGATAATTTATACCCTCAAACTTTCATAAAACAACAACTTTTACCCTTGAACTTTCATAAAATGACAATTATACCCTTGAACTTTCATAAGATGACAACTTTTACCCCTCAACTTTGGTGAAATGACAATTTCTACCATTTAGTTTTGAAAATGACAATTTATACTCCTATGTCTCATGTTGATTACAACTTAGTCCTTGTTATAAAAGAAATATAGAGTTTTGACGATAATTACCCTTAAGCGCTATTCAACTTTATATACATAGTCCTTTATTCATTTTTGTTGCGTTTTCGATTTAGAAAAAGGCATGGCTGGCTACGACTTAATAAAATAAGTTATTGTAAGTTTGAAAATAAGTTGAAAACAACTTATTAGCTTATATTTTGGCTTATGGCTTTTAAAAGAATTAAAAATGTATGTTTGGTTTTTGTTACGAAATGCCAAAAAGAAAAATTAATAAAGAAGAGGCCTTGCAAGATTTTTACGATGTTCTTGATCCTTTCAAATATTTGCTAGGTGGTCTTTCTAATGGTTCAGATTCTAAGTTCTAAGCTTTTAGGGTTTGGTCGCAATAATTTTTCAATAAGGGGGTTGGGTCGTTTTTCAACAAGGATGGTGTTTGTTTTTAAACTCGACAAGCCCAAAAGAGATTTAAATAAAAGCGAGACAATGAGAGATTTTTACAATGTTCTTGGGGTTTTAGAAACTTAGTTGTACCCTATTTAAAATGTCATAAGCCGTTTATTTTATGGATGCTCGGTTTAGGAGAAAATAATTATTAAAAAGGGGGTGTTTGGAGCGTTTTTGACAAGGGGTGTTTGGGTTTTATATGACAGCTGTTACGGTTTTGGCAAAATTTAGACTTCGTTTTACACTTTCCGGACCTGTGCTCCCAATTTTATGAAGAAAACGTCATTCCGGACAACTTTCGTGTTTTAACTTTTTGATGAAACGGACCAGAAATGCCTCAAATTTCGTGCCCGACCCTTCTGTCCACAGAAGGTTTTGACAGATTTTCAGTAACTTCGTTAGACTGTATCTTTTGACTCGTGTACTCGTTTTAGGTGATTCAAATTGCTACGTTTTCCTTATAAAATCCTTTTTAACGGTATGCAGTTGATATTAAAAGTGATAACGAAATTGAATGAGTTTAATAGACTTACAAATTGTTGGTACTTAGTAAAGGAATTCGACTAGAATGGCTCCAAAGGGAAACAAGGCCTATTCCAAAGCTACTAGACTTTAGTGCAACTTCCTTCTACTTCTTCTTGGGAATTAAGATCAGATTATAAGTGTGTGATTGAGTGGTTTGTGTGTTTCGATTGAGGATGAGTGAAAAGAAATAGTGTGGGTCGATATTTATAGGAGAATTCTAAGGCTAATAGGTGACCACTTGTAGCATTTTGTAAGAATTTTTTAGATATCTAGGGGACATGATGAGGTGTTTTTCTAAGTTGCCATAAGTTTGTTAGTTAGTTTTAATAGATTATAAGAAACCACATAGTGTATTACTTGTTCTAATTGTAGCCTTAGAGTTCGAATGGTTTGGAGACAAACCGTGTGTCGCCCTTATTGACCAAGGATAGAAGAAGAGGTGTGATGTGGTGATGGTGGCTTATGGTGGCTAAAATTTAGCCATGGAATTTGCCCATAATTTTTGACCATGGTAGATTTTCAAGGGATAAGGTGATGTGTAAGTAAAATGTAACTAGTTAGGAGTTTTTGGCTTTGGATTTAGTTAAAAATCTAGTTAGGATTTGTTTAGTTTAGGTTAGTCTAATTTAAGTAAATGTCATGTTTAACATATATGCATAAAATGCTTGTACCACAAGCATTGGAGAGTTGTACCTTAGACTTGTGAATTATAAGAAAATCAAATTTAAAGGCTTGTGCATTATAGGGTTGTACCTTGTGCTTAAAAATAGGTACATTGAGGTTATAATCTAATTTATGTAAGTATAAAATTTTTATTCATTAAAGACTTGTACATAAGCTTGAAAGACTTGTACTCTAGGTATAAAATATTGTACTTTAGTATTTATGATTTAGTTTCGTAAAATCATAGTTATAATAAATTAGGGTTTCGTGTAAATTCTAATAAATGGCTAACGTTTAGTTCGAAAGTTTAATAATCGTACGTTAACGAAATAACGTAAAGGGGTAAATAAAAGTTGAAAACTTTTGTACTTGACGTATAAGGAATGAACTTAAGACATTTTGGTGTTAGTGTGTACATTTATTAAGAATGAGAGTTACGTCATATTAGTTAGTTGTTGTGATTAGATAAACTGATAACGTTTAAAAAAAATTAGACGTGAAAAATAGATAAGTATTCTTTAGTTAGAATATCATACAAGTGGAAATTTACCGGGGGTTACACCTTGGACCAAGTTAACAAAAACACATTCTATTAGGCCAATGTACATGCCACACGAAACATACAACAGTTGTCATCCTTTTAATATATAGAGACGCTCAGATCTGCGAGTATGGAAGCGGTACCAGAAGCCCGCCATGGCTGCAACCAGAATGTGGATGTGGGTGCCATGCCAACAGACGGAAGTTGATAAACTACGCTCACCAAAGATATAAATGCAGAAAAGTATCGTCATCGCGTCAGTGACCTTATTATATATTATATATTATATATATATATATATATATATATATATATATATATATACACACATAACAATTAGCAAAATTTCTCCTACTAAGCTTCTTCATCAAGTGCCTTTAGCCACTCTCAAAAAAATTATAAAGCAATGTTCCGACATTCTATTGTGTTTTGATGAACAGAGCAACGCAAAGTAAAATAGGAAACATAATATATATTATGGTCATACCTCATTGGCACAACATTATTGGGATAAAGCCACCAGATAGCCATATTTGTTTATACTACACGACCCATCCTATTCATCTTCACTGACACCGTTCATTTACCTTTTAGATCCCAACAGGTATACCTCCGAAAAATTATCTGGTGATATTTTGATCTGAAGATAGTTGCAGCGACAGTCTGAAAACAATGGTTACACTTGCAGTAGTTGTAACCTTAAACAGATACCAAAGTCACTTGTTAAGAAAAAGGATGCATCCACCGTGGCTGCAACCATGATGGGTTGCCCTGCCAACATGCGGATAACCTCATCTTCTTCAAAGGCATTGCCACCCATGACAAAGAATACCACCAACCACTGATTGAAAGTGCAATAAGCAGGTTATAAGCATGATAATTATCATACCAAACACCTGCATAACTGCAGATGTGCAGAAGACACTAAAAAATGTCCCTTGGATAAGGTATATCATGAGTCAGAAAGTGACATTGTCTATCTTTCTTAAATGTATCTGATGTGGATAATTGTTTTTCCAAATATTTATAAGGCTCAGATTTGCACATGTAGAATCTGAAACAAAATACCGGCCATGGCTGCAATTCCAAATTGCCCTGCCAAGATACAGTATCAGCAGATTATGTGAACGAAACATTCAATTGCATACAGGTATCATCATTGCCTTAACCAAACATTTTTTTTGTCGTGGGTATAACTAATGAAGGTTAACGGTGAAGAGTCCACAACCAGTTTTACGACAAAAGTGGAAATGTCGCTGGACAGATGGCTCAGATGGGCGAATATTCAAGCAAAGAGGATACACTCGCCATGGCTGCGACAGTTGTATGTCACCCTGCCAAGATACGGGCCATCTCACGTTTACCGAAGAAACCCCAATTCATCACAGCCTCGAAAAAGAAATACAAAGTGTAACCACCCGCATTTTCAGGTTACTTTTCATTTTCGAGAATTTACTATTCACTTTTACTATTCATATTTACTATTCATTTTCACTATTCATCCGTAAAATTTTTATTTCTTATTCTCGTAAGATAAATTATTTTAGTAATGTCCTGAGAGTTCGACAAACGTTAGATCATCTTCGCAAAAGTTATTAAGAAAACATCGTTATAAAGTTTCATTTTGGTCGAAACATCGTTTAAACATCACACGCATAACGGAAATCAACTCTGATAATTTTCCTAACATCAGATAAATTCTTAGATCACTCATGATTAATTTGAGAATTTTTAAGATTTATTTTTATGTTACCAAAAAACCCTGCGCTGAACAAAACTAAACTTACGTTTTAAACAATTCAACATACATCCAGACTTAACGATTCCTGCACTGTGTTTCTAATATGTTTTTGACACTTTTACATTTCTTGGAAAATTCAAACATATTTCCCTCCTCCTTTGACCATAAAGGAATTAACCTTGTACGTTCTACATTTTTGCATAAATCGCGTGACTTTTAAACTTCACAAATAACTGTTAAGTTATCCCGCGTATGACGAAAACCAAATTTTGACATCTCATATCACTTTTAGACCAATTTTATTCTATTCTAAATAAATTCACGGTCGTTTCCCTGAAATTTCGTTCTTTTCCGATAAACTGCGAATTACGCTTTTTTGACCCATATTTCCAGCTTTAAGCAGCGTTTTTGCACCCAATGAGACTTATCACTCATTTTATATTTTCAGATGGAGTATAATGATGAGTCTCATCACTCCTGCAAGTTTCGTATTTTTACGATACCCGGTTTTACGTTTTATGGCTTAACGACTTAAGGTTGGCATTTAACGGAACCAAAACTTACTCTAAACTCAAGATAAGACCAAGGCTTATCATCTAAGCTTTGTCATGCATTGTGACCGCCTCTTGGGGGGGGGGAGTCACCATTCATGTGGCTTAATCCTAAACAAGGTTCATTTTGATCATTACAAGTGTCCTAACCTAACCATGGTTAATATTTAACCCAATATATAGTTAACCAAACTTACTCTCCTATAAATAGGAAGTGAAATACATCATAAACTCCCTCACATACTGATTTTGGTCATTCATACCCTAAAACATTCACATCTTCCATCATTTGATCTATAAACTCCAAGTTTATGCAAGGAAGTTCCAAAGATCAAGCTACTACATCAAATCTCTAGCAAGTTTAAGTGATTTTCTTGAGTTTAAATCCACTCAAGTCACTTAGTACTTCATCACCAACTCTTCAAGTTTGCAAGGGTGCCAAGGTGTGGAAAGCTAGCTCAATCCGAAGTCTTAAGCGATCAATCAAAGTCCTATCCTTACTAAGTTACTCCTTTCTTATTGAAAGCCAAAAGTTGTAAGCAACTTATCACCACCATCATCTCATCTTTATTGTGCATAATCTTAACTATTTCATGCTATATATATAGTTACTATGTTGATTCATGATGTACATATACTCAATCACATGTTTTAATTTACATATTGTCATAAAAGTAACAAACTAGTAAACTAGTCATATTCTACACATGTGAGACCATTAAAATCAGTAACATATGGACTTTCTAACTTACATAATATGGTAGAAAATATAAAAAGGTAAA
The DNA here is from genome assembly GCA_019973895.1 of Chrysanthemum seticuspe. Classification (NCBI taxonomy): domain Eukaryota; kingdom Viridiplantae; phylum Streptophyta; class Magnoliopsida; order Asterales; family Asteraceae; genus Chrysanthemum; species Chrysanthemum seticuspe. The sequence goes on from BPTQ01000001.1 coordinate 78,739,325, forward strand.
CATAGCAATTTGAATCACCCGAAACGGACAAACGAGTCAAAAGTTATAAGCAAAAGAAGTTAGCGAAACCTAAACGCCAAAACTGCCATGTATAAGCTGTTAAGGTTCTGCCGTTTTAAAAGTGGTACTTCTGGTCCGAATCATCAAAAAGTTAAAGCACGAAAGTTGTTCGGAACGACGTTTTCCTTTAGTTTAAAGAAGCTCGGACCTTGAAAACGCATAAACAGGCCATTATTTTTCAAAAACAGAAACTGCCGTAAATATAGTCTCACAACTATACTTTTGTCACAACTAAAAGCAAACCACGAGGCCTAATGGCCATAAGCCAAGACCACGGCTACGGCTAAGGTCAAGGATGAGTCTCAAGACCATGGTAGTCAAGACCAAAGTCACGGCAAGGCCATGTATAAAGCCTCAAGGCTTATTTTCCCAAAACCGTTAACTAAGGTAATCATATTTATGAAACGACGAGAACTTGTAAAAACATGATAAACTTATTTATATAACAATCTTCACTCAAAACATATGTTGTATCTACTAAGTGCTAAAATAGTAGGGAGCTTCATGTGAGGGGTTCATTTTAGTAAAACGTATCGACGAGTTGCTGGATTTACGATTTAAAGTATCCTAGCTCCTCGAACGTTTACTGCATGACCTCTGAATTATGATGGCCCGAACGGTAGTACGATATCTATAAACTAAATATGTTTTCACATATTAAAGATCTTTCTATAAACATCAAATGATAATTGACTACATCATGATCAACATAGGAATATATATAGGATGGTTTATGTTTTCTTAAACATTATTCCAAACCTAAGTCGCAACATTTCATTTTTAGGTTGCACGTAGAAGTCTTCCGACTTATCCATCACATCCGTTAGTACTTAACATCATCAACTCTTGGTGAGTTCATAGCCCCACTTTTATTACTTAATTGTTTTACAAACCCTTGGGGGAGATACATGTTTTATTTTAAACCGAACACATTGCTTTCAAACTATATGCTTATCTGATTGTTTTATTAGCACTAAGTTACCGCATTTGCCAAACATAAGTCCCTAAATCATGAATCATTAATCACTATGTGAGAGTGGGCGCGAATATTGTGAATAGATCTATTGGGATTGGCGAATCCCGTTTGTGTTGGCCCCGTTAAAGGCAAACAAACGCACTATATTTGAGTAACATTATGTAAAAATGGCAATTTTACCTATTAGGGCACGTACCAACAATTTCTCCAATTAAATTTGGAACACGTTAACGCCTTGATTGCATGATGCTTAGTCTAATAATAACTGTTTTGTTTTCAAACCATTGGTGTGAGTCTAATTAACTCACACTACCAACATAATGTGTTCAACCATTAAACAAACTCTATGAATTTCACTCAACCTTTGTGTTGACAGTTTTAAGCATGTATTTCAGGTCCTTAATGTCGGAAGCTGGCACGGAAGGTCAAGATCAAGAATGCTATATATATAAATAATTTATCATTCACAAAACATCAAAAACTTTATATTGATGTGTTTTGTAATCAATGGAACCAACTGGGACCTATTTTGTAAACTCTGATATATTTGAATGATAAAGCCTTTTTAAAACGACTCTTTTAGAGATCTTCTATTATTATGACTGTTGTGCCATCAAGTAATACCCAGTTTGAATTCCGCTGCATAACAGAATTGGGGGTGTTACAGATTGGTACCAGAGCCATAGTTATAGAGAAACGAGTCTAAGTAATTAAGACTTAAACTATAACTGCTTTTACAAACAAAAACATTTTATAGCCTTCCGTTCTCCGTGCCTTCCATCCTCTAGACGATTATGGACTTTCAAGACATGTTATAATAACATGAACATATTAGTATATTGATATGTACACTTGAATTAATTAAAGCATTCCCCTAAATATTATAACTATTTTAACATCATATCCTTTTGTAGTCACTATGTCTGTGCCTGCATCTCCCGATTATGTTCCGGCATCACCCGAACATATTCCAAACATTCGAATCATTCCGGAACTTGATTTTCCTGATATTAATGATGACTACCTTGATGCCGTTGATTACGAAGATGAACCATACGAAGATATGGACGAGGAAGAAGAAGAGGATCTGATTATACCAGATTCTCCTGAATATAATGTTCAAGATTGGGTTGAATCCGAGGATGATCAAGAGGAAAACTATGTATATGGTGTAGCACCATTATCACCACCTCCTGCCTCAGAAACATCTTCCTAACCTAATCCTCCTAACCCTACTCAAGGTCCAACGTCCACTTACGAATTCGGCGGGTCATCCACAATGATACCTGCTTTCATAAACTCTGCCCAATACAAGCTATACCGTTTAAAACAACATCTCGATCTAACCCAACATAAAGTCCAAAGTATGGCATGGCAGATGAATCAACAAGAATCATTTGTCATTGCGGCCAAAACCGAGGCCATCCATGCTCGTCAACGTCTTGACTTATTCATACTAGACATGAGTTATGTGAAGAAGGACTTGGATTATGTTGCAGATACAATCTTCCATCCACTAAATGGATGGGAAGACATCAAAGATAGGTTATCAAGAGTGGAAAGAATCCAATGCCAAGACGGGGCACAGATTCAAGAACTGCGAAATCACTTAAACTCGGCAGAGATCCGACTAGACGTTGCTAACTTTGGCCGATATTGTCTTCGAAAGGAGTTGTATGATATGCAATCTTCTATGAATGCCATGCAACAGAAAATACATCAAAAAGAGGTCGAAGAAAACCGTTTAAGTGATAGCATCGATGTTCTAGCCGTATATGGAAACATCGATTCGTCCAACCAATCTTAGACTAGTGTGATAATACTAGTTATCTTTTGTACTTCTAAACTGATTAGACTCAGTTAGAAAACTCTGTGTAACTCATGTAATAGCTAGCAGTAGTAAAGCGTTGTAATTACTAAACTGAAAGTTTCAGTTAGTAAATTTTGAAGAAGCTTGTAATAGGTTTCGATTTTGTAAATCAATCAACGTTATGTGAATAAAAACTCTTGTTTTATGCTATCATGTGTTATGGTTTTAAACTCCAAACTTTATTATTTCTAACCTTCCATCAAAAATCATGATCTTTTTATAACTCTTGATATCTCTTTTTGATAGAATCATGCCGCCAAAGAAAGCTAAAGCACTTCAACCAATGACTCCAGCTGCCATTGAGTGAATGATTACTACTCGAGTGAATGCAGCAATTAACGCTGAAAGAGCAGCCATAGCCGCTGAAGCTGCTGTTGCTGCAGCTGCCGCTACCGCTGCTGCAACAACCGCAGCCGCTGAAGCTGCCGCTGCCGCTGAAGCCGCCGCAGCCGCTGTAGCCGCCGCAGCCGCTGAAGCCGCCTTTGCCGCTGAAACTGCCGCTGCCGCTGAAGCTGCTAGGCTTGCCGCAGCTAGTGCAACTAGAGGTTGCTCATACAAAAATATTATGAGTTGCAAACCCACAAATTTCAAGGGTTCAGAAGGAGCCGTAGGTTTAACTCGCTGGTTTGAAAGAATGGAGTCTGTGTTCTCAATCAGCAAATGCGCTGAAAGTGAAAAAGTTCAATATGCCACTTGTACACTACTGGATCAGGCATTATCATGGTGAAATGCAGTTGCTCAACCAATAGGCATCATGAGTGCTTATCAAATCTCTTGGGTTGCTCTAAAGGGTTTAATGATCAAGGAGTATTGCCCTCGTAGTGAGATACAGAAATTGGAAGTGGAGTTCTGGAACCATGTTCTCAAAGGTGTTGACATTGCTACTTACAACCATCGATTTCAAGAATTGGCGATAATATGTCCATCAATGGTTCCAACAACTGAAAAGCTGTTAGAGAGATATATCTGGGGACTTACGCCTATCATCCAGGGAAACGTGACATCGGTTAATCCAAAGTCACTTGATGATGCTATGCGAATGTCTCGAAGTCTCATGGATCAAGTGGTTCGAACAGGAGCTACCCAAAGACAGAATCTCAACACTACCACCAACAACACCAACTACCGTAATAACAACAACCATACCAACAACAATAACAACCGAAACAACAACAACAAACGACAATGGGATAACAACCAAAGAAACACTTTCAACAACCAAAATCATAACACCCAACACCATCAACAACAAAACAAAAGACAAGAAGCCTCAACGGCTTATGTTGCAGCACCAGCTGGAGGAAATTATGGTGGAACCTACCCAAAGTGCAATAAATGCAACTACCATCATATGGGTCCTTGCCCGGCCAAGTGCCGCAAGTGTGAAAAACTAGGACATCTTGCTAAAGACTGTAGAAGCAAAGTTGTGGCTACTGGAGCTAACCTTCAACCGATAGTTACATGTTTCGGGTGTGGGGAGAAAGGACATGTCAAACCCAATTGTCCTCAAAACTGTGGCCAACAAGGCGGAGATGCTCATGGAAGAGCCTATGTTATGGGCAACGGTGAACCTCAACAAGACCCGAACGTAGTCACTGGTACGTTTTCACTCAATAATCATCTTGTTAAGGTCTTATTCGATTCCGGTGCTGATATGAGCTTTATATCTTCCAAAATTGCACCTTTACTTAATATTGCACCAACCACTATGGATACTCACTATAGTATTGAATTAGCCAATGGAAACGTAGTAAACACCAATATTGTACTCCTAAACTGTACCCTCAACCTTTTAGATCATCCATTCAGCATCAATCTCATGCCAATCGAACTTGGAAGTTTCGATGTTGTTATTGGCATGGATTGGTTGTCAAAACATCGAGCCAACATCATTTGTGGCCAAAAAGTTGTTCACATTCCTTGTAACAATGAAACTTTGGTCATCTGTGGTGATCAAAGTGGAACTCGCTTAAACATCATCTCATGTATGAAAACCATGAAGTACATTGAAAAAGGATGTTACGCATTTCTAGCTCAAGTTACCGAGAAGGAATCCAAAGAAAAACTACTTGAAGACGTTCCTATCGCTCGTGAATTTTCTGAAGTTTTCCCTGAAGACTTACCCGGACTTCCACCATCACGCCAAGTAGAGTTTCAAATTGATTTAGTGCCAGGGGCGGCGCCAGTGGCCAGCGCTCCCTATAGACTGGCACCATCCGAGATGTAAGAATTGGCAAATCAACTACAAGAACTTTCGGACAAGGGGTTTATCCGACCTAGTTCCTCACCTTGAGGCGCTCCCGTCTTATTCGTGAAAAAGAAAGATGGATCGTTACGAATGTGTATCGACTATCGTGAGCTAAACAAATTAACCATAAAGAACCGATACCCTTTGCCAAGAATCGACGATCTATTCGATCAACTCCAAGGTTTGACCTATTATTCAAAAATAGACCTTCGATCGGGTTACCATCAAGTTAAGGTTCGAGAAGAAGACATTCCAAAAACAGCCTTTAGAACTCGCTATGGTCATCACGAGTTCCAAGTAATGCCGTTTGGCTTGACAAATGCACCAGCAGTATTCATGGATCTCATGAATCGGGTGTGTAAGCCATACTTGGACAAGTTCGTGATAGTATTCATCGATGATATTCTCATATACTCCAAAAGCGTAGAAGAACATAAAGATCATCTGAGAACGATTTTAGATTTGCTCAAGAAAGAGAAGTTGTACGCAAAATTCTCTAAATGTGAATTCTGGATTCAGTCAGTACAATTCCTTGGGCATGTTATCGATAGCACGGGCCTACATGTTGATCCCGCTAAAATTGAGGCTATCAAGGATTGTCCAACACCTACAACACCTACAGAAATTCGTCAATTTCTAGGTTTGGCTGGTTATTATCGAAGGTTTATTGAGGGATTTTCCTCAATAGCCAAACCTTTGACTACGCTAACTCAGAAAAACAAGAAGTACATCTGGAACGAAGATGAAGAAGAAGCTTTCCAAATCCTAAAACAAAAACTTTGTAGTGCCCCTATTCTAGCATTGCCAGATGGGATCGAAGATTTTGTAGTCTATTGCGATGCTTCACACCAAGGAGTAGGAGCCGTACTCATGCAACGAGAAAAGGTCATGGCTATGCTTCACGACAACTCAAGAAACATGAAGAAAACTACAATACTCATGACTTGGAGTTAGGAGCAGTAGTCTTTGCACTTAAAATCTGGAGACACTACCTATACGGTACTAGATGTACTGTGTTTACCTACCACAAAAGTCTCCAACACATTCTCGATCAAAAGGAATTAAACATGAGGCAACGACGATGGTTGGAACTACTGAGTGATTATGATTGCGACATTCGCTATCATCCGGGAAAAGCCAACGTAGTAGCAGATGCCCTGAGCCGAAAGGAAAGGGTTAAACCTCTACGAGTTCGAGCTTTAGTCCTAACCATCAATTCAAATTTCCCTACTCAAATACTCAATGCTCAAGCCAAAGCGGTGAAACAACAAGACATTGATAAGGAGAAATTGGATGGCATGATACAGAAGAAATTTGAAACCCGTTCCGACGGAACTTTATGCTTCCAAGGACGAAGTTGGTTACCACTTTATGATGGTCTACGAGATTTAATCATAAATATTCCGTACATCCAGGATCTGATAAGATGTATCATGATCTAAAGCTACTCTACTGGTGGCCAAACATGAAAGCCGACATTGCCACCTACGTCAGTAAATGCCTTACTTGTTCCAAAGTAAAGGCCGAACACCAAAAACCATCCGGTCTCTTACAACAACCCGAGTTTCCGATATGGAAATGGGAACGAATCACAATGGATTTTATCACTAAACTCCCAAAGACATCCAACGGTTATGACTCCATATGGGTCATAGTGGATCGTCTCACAAAGTCCGCACACTTTATACCAATCAAAGAGACTTACAAAATGGACCAGTTGACTCGACTTTACGTCAAGGAAATAGTCTCAAAACATGGTGCACCGATCTCTATCATATCTGACCGAGATGGTAGATTTACCTCAAACTTCTGGCAGTCACTCCAAGACGCCTTCGGAATAAACCTAGACATGAGTACAGCGTATCACCCTCAAACTGATGGTCAGAGTGAGCGAACCATTCAAACGCTGGAAGACATGCTTCGAGCTTGTATAATCGACTTTGGAAAAGGATGGGATAATCATTTACCATTGGTCGAATTCTCCTACAATAACAGTTATCACGCGAGTATCAAGGCAGCACCCTTTGAAGCACTTTACGGTTGAAAGTGCCGATCGCCTGTCTGCTGGGCCGAAGTAGGAGATGTTCAACTCACTGGTCCAGAACTTATTCGTGAAACAACAGAGAAAATCATACAAGTCAAAAATCAGTTACAAAAAGCAAGATATAGACAAAAGAGTTATGCCGATGTACGACACAAACCTTTAGAATTCCAAATTGGAGACAAGGTTATGCTAAAAGTCTCACCTTGGAAAGGTGTCATACGATTCGGTAAACCTGGAAAACTAAACCCAAGATACATAGGTCCATTCAAAATCCTAGCTAGGGTTGGTCCAGTGGCATAGAAACTTGAGCTCCCAGCGGAACTCAGTAATGTACATTCCACTTTTCATGTATCCAACCTAAAGAAATATTTATTCGATGAATCGCTTGTTATTCCACTCGATGAACTTAAACTCAGAAACGATCTACACTTCATTGAACAACATGTGGAGATCATGGACCGAGAGGTCAAACAACTAAAACAGAGTCGAATACCAATTGTCAAAGTTCGCTGGAACTCCCAACGTGGTCCAGAATTTACATGGGAACGAGAAGACCAAATGCGTCGAAAGTACCCTCACCTTTTTGAAGGAGCATCACCATCAAGTAACAATTAAATCACGAGGACGTGATTTCTCCAACGGGGGGAGATTGTAACCACCCGCATTTTCAGGTTACTTTTCATTTTTGAGAATTTACTATTCACTTTTACTATTCACATTTACTATTCATTTTCACTATTCATCCGTAAATTTTTTATTTCACATTCTCGTAAGATAAATTATTTTAGTAATGTCCTGAGAGTTCGACAAACGTTAGATCATCTTCGCAAAATTTATTAAGAAAACATCGTTATAAAGTTTCATTTTGGTCGAAACATCGTTTAAACATCACGCTCATAACAGAAATCAACTCTGATAAATTTCCTAACATCAGATAAATTCTTAGATCACTCATGATTAATTTGAGAATTTTTAAGATTTATTTTTAAGTTACCAAATAAACCCTGCGCTGAACAAAACTAAACTTACGTTTTAAACAATTCTACTTACATCCAGACTTAACGATTCCTGCACTGTGTTTCTAATATGTTTTTGACACTTTTACATTTTTTGGAAAATTCAAACATATTTCCCTCCTCCTTTGACCATAAAGGAATTAACCTTGTACGTTCTACATTTTTGCATAAATCGCGTAACTTTTAAACTTCACAAATAACTGTTAAGTTATCCCGCGTATGACGAAAACCACATTTTGACATCTCATATCACTTTTAGACCAATTTTATTCTACTCTAAATAAATTCACGGTCGTTTCCCTGAAATTTCGTTCTTTTCCGACAAACTGCGAATTACGCTTTTTTGACCCGTATTTCCAGCTTTAAGCAGCGTTTTTGCACCCAATGAGACTTATCACTCATTTTATATTTTTAGATGGAGTATAATGATGAGTCTCATAATTCCTGCAAGTTTCGTATTTTTACGATACCCGGTTTTACGTTTTATGGCTTAACGACTTACGGTTGGCATTTAACGGAACCAAAACTTACTCTAAACTCAAGATAAGACCAAGGCTTATCATCTAAGCCTTGTCATGCATTGTGACCGCCTCTTGGGGGGGGGGGAGTCACCATTCATGTGGCTTAATCCTAACCAAGGTTCATTTTGATCATTACAAGTGTCCTAACCTAACCATGGTTAATATTTAACCCAATATATGGTTAATCAAACTTACCATCCTATAAATAGGAAGTGAAATACATCATAAACTCCCTCACATACTGATTTTGGTCGTTCATACCCTAAAACATTCACATCTTCCATCATTTGATCTATAAACTCCAAGTTTATGCAAGGAAGTTCCAAAGATCAAGCTACTACATCAAATCTCTAGCAAGTTTAAGTGATTTTCTTGAGTTTAAATCCACTCAAGTCACTTAGTACTTCATCACCAACTCTTCAAGTTTGCAAGGGTGCCAAGGTGTGGAAAACTAGCTCAATCCGAAGTCTTAAGCGATCAATCAAAGTCCTATCCTTACTAAGTTACTCATTTCTTATTGAAAGCCAAAAGTTGTAAGCAACTTATCACCACCATCATCTCATCTTTATTGTGCATAATCTTAACTATTTCATGCTATATATATAGTTACTATGTTGATTCATGATGTACATATACTCAATCACATGTTTTAATTTACATATTGTCATAAAAGTAACAAACTAGTAAACTAGTCATATTCTACACATGTGAGACCATTAAAATCAGTAACATATGGACTTTCTAACTTACATAATATGGTAGACAAGATAAAAAGGTAAACATAGCAATTTGAATCACCCGAAACGGACAAACGAGTCAAAAGTTATAAGCAAAAGAAGTTAGCGAAACCTAAACGCCAAAACTGCCATGTATAAGCTGTTAAGGTTCTGCCGTTTTAAAAGTGGTACTTCTGGTCTGAATCATCAAAAAGTTAAAACATGAAAGTTGTCCGGAACGACATTTTACTTTTGTCACAACAATACTTTTGTCCATACCTGATAACGCTACACGCGTCGTTCGGGGTCAAAGGAACTTCCTTTTCTTCGAGCAAGTTTTATAACACCCTAGGCAGTGAACCTAATCGTTGTAGTGTAGTATTAAGGTAAGCCACGGGTATTTATATCGTTCTTTAGGGGAATAGGAATGCTAGTGAGAAGTTACTACGCTAAGGTTGGGGTTGAGGAAGATTATTTTTTTATCTTTTTTATGTTTTTTAGAAATTGAAAAGGTACGAATCTCGGGGTTTGGATTTGGGGGTTGGTATTTCTACCGATTACTCTACTTATCTAATTATCTAATCTAAGGTGTATGTAGTCTATGTCTAATTATTGTGTGCTCGTATGATAGTTTAAAGATGTGTTTACTTAGGTTTTATTACTCCTTAATTATCTCCTTATGGTTGGGGGTTTAGGTTTGGGGCTCTAAGCATGGAAAAGTTAAAGATTTTTTGTATTTTTTCTATTTTTTTATTAGAAGGAGTTGGGGTTGGAATCGCATCATTGAAGAGTGATCGTAAGGATAAGGGGATTTCTTGCTATATTTATGGGCACCGAATGGAATTATGA
>BPTQ01000001.1:78759959-78793652 GCA_019973895.1 Chrysanthemum seticuspe
TGACTTTTATTAGTCGATTGTTGTTTGGGTGTTGTCGACCACCATATATTTGTATGAGTGTTCACTAACGTATGCAGGTATATTGGTATATAAGAATGTTCCCTATCCGGATCCCACAATTGAATATGATTGGATGCCGAAAGGAAAGGATAACGATTTCTTGGGTCGACAAATGAAGAAACGGAGCTTAATTTGACTTCAATGGAGAGTTGGCATAAATGCAACGTAAGAGGTCTCACTGCATCAGCAGATGGTTTTCTTCTAAGTGATTGAAGAAACGGTGCTTAATTTTACCTCAGTTGGCATTAAAATGCAACGTAAGAAGTCTCACTGCATTAGCAGACGGTTTTTCTTCCAAGCCCTACAGCAGCAACATCAACTGAAGCAGCTTAACCACCTAACGTATCTTTGTGCAGGATACCATTTTTAAACAATTTTGAAAAAATTTGATTAAATTGTTATAAAAAATGGAAAATATTATTTTGAAAATTAATTGGACTTAAATTTTGAAAATCACCGGACTTCTTTTTATCAAAACCTAAGTCACTCAATTATTGACTTCGGTCATCGATTGAGGGGGAGAGTGATTTAAAACAAAATATTTTCAAACGATATTTCTTCACAAAAGTTCCGGTTTGTACAAAATGTGGTGATCTAAAGATTTAATGTTATGTCATGGTATGATTTTGTTTAAAACTCAAAGATCTGTCAAAATGAAATTTTTTCTGTTCTTGTTTGATTGTGAAATTGTTTTATTTTACTTAAAGATCTCTTAAAACAATCATACCTGACACTAACAATCTTTAATGTTTAAATATGTTCCTATCTGTCATTTTTCAAAATTAAATCTTGCCATGTCTTTCCCCAAACTTTTCTAAATGATTTAAATCAGATGGGATCACAAATCACAAATGGTTTGATATTTTTGATCGGGGGAGAGATCGTAATTTAAATCTCAAATCTGTTTAAATGGAATTGGTTTTATTCCTTTAAAGGCACTCCTGCCTCCATGTGCCAAATGACTTCAAAAATACAATGCACATGTTGAGGAGGAGGATTTATCCAAAAATAAGATGAGTATTTAAACCTGGCCACATATTCTCCTATGTTTTCTAAACCTTATTAAATCACTTGAGATCCAAAATCTCAAAGGGTTTGATATTTTTGATCGGGGGAGAATTTGTGATTTAATAATGAAATTTGATAAAAGGTGATCGTTTTGATTCAATTGTGCAGGTTGCTCTCTCATATGTGTTAAACGCTTTCGAATCTTGAAGCACATATTGAGGGGAACATTTCAAAAGAAAACAAACTTTTAAGGTACAAAGATTTCTATGTCTCAACAAAAGGTACCTTGAATGATTTTCTAAATGGTTTCTTTATGGTTTTTGTGATCGTGGATGTTCTTCAAAAGAACTCTTGCCTCTATGTGATAAAATGATTTCAAATATCCTATTCACATATTGAGGGGGAGAATTTACCAAAGAAAATCAAATGGCTTTTTCTATGAAAATTGTGATCAAAGAAAATATTTCAAAGTCCTCTTGCCTCCATGTGCTAAACAATTTCTATATCATATGCACATGTTGAGGGGGAGGTTTTCTAGATGATCAAAACTATTAAGGTACAAAATGATTTGATCTCGTATCACAAGTACCTTGATTATTTTCCAAATGATTTTTCAATTGGTTTCAAGGAAGAATGAACTGTACCAAAAGACCGACCATTTTACTTTATGTATGGAGTTATAAGGATGGTGAGGTTAGGTATTAGTTCCCACGATCCGCCAGAACCAGAGGGATCTACCCAGGGACAATCCACTAGATAGTGTAGAGTCCTTAGGTATGATGAAAAAAAGGAGAAAAATGAGAAATGGGAAGAGTGCGGACTGAGATAGAGCTAGAACTGGAATAAACCCAACAAGGTTCTAGTAATGAAGTCTCGGTAAGCACTGAAGGGGTTGAATAATGAAAAAGAATTGAATGTGAAAAAGGGTGAAAAGAAATAGCCCTCCAATAATTCAACCCTAGGGCAGTAACCGGGTTCAATACATATGCTACTGGTGGTTACTAAGGTAACACTGGTATTGAAGACAAGACGTCATGGACCCAGTGACGCACTGCACTAACCTTCCCAAGCTACTCAAGTTCGTCTTAAAAGGACTTGTTTCATTCTCACGGGGAACCGACATAATCTATCGACTTTCTCTTATAGATTGTTGATATTGAAGAAGGAGACCCTCTCCCTAGTCTCCGGCATAGGAACCAAATGTGCACTATTGAGTCTAGAGCCAAGAGATCGTCCACAATATCTCATTAGGACACTATTCTTGAAGACTTGCTGTTTCACACAATGTGGAAAGTAAGAATATATTAAGAGTCCTACGCATTATCCTTGTGGTATTGCCAGAACATCCGAGTGATATGTAAAGTATTCACGATGAAGATGGAAATCCTTCTAGAGCCAACATCAAACAAGCTCTTGGTGGGTGACATGTGAGATCTTGCAAAAGATCAAGCTTGTGACAACTGGATAGAAACGATGGAGAGATTCAATCTTGAATCAACCTTGGTCCAGGATTGGAATTGACGAATACTTTTGGAAAAACCGTTCGATGTGCAAACCTCCTTTTCTCTAGCACGTCGAATGTGTATTCATGTTTTCAAACACAAAAAGTATCTCTGATTGAAAAAATACTTTTGGAAAAACCTTTCGATGTGCGAATCTCTTCTTTTATCTAGCACATCGAATGTGTACTCATTTCAAATACAAAAAGTATTTATGATTGAAAATTGATCTTTCTCATAAAACCTTCGTCGTATTGCAAAACTCTTTCTTCAAGCAATACGCGATTGTTTTTCAAATCATTTTTCATCAATCAGTGAATCTCAATTCGCTGGTTCACTCACTCCGTGTTGTCTTTTTTGAGACGTTCCAGTTTGAGAACAGCTAGAGCAGCTGCGAAACCCTGTCAAGGAGATTCTTAGGAATCCTACCTGATCACAGGCAGTACTTGTACTGATCAACGAGGAACCATGGGCCGTGTACCTCAATTCAATGAAAGTGATCAAAGACACTTTCGTGTGTTTTATTGCTAACTGTTGTTTGCAGGTACACTTGGACGGTTGCAGCTGATCAGAATTGAGGAGTCATTCCAAAGCCGCATGCTCACAACATCTACACTTAATTTGAAGAAATCATGACTGGTGCATATCTACAGAACCTGGCTCTGATATTTCTATACTATGCTTCTGCTACGCTGCTGCAAATATCATGAACCAGTAAAGCTTCCGCTACTCTGATGAAAAGATGTCATAATCCAAAAGTGTGAGCATGTCGGTCCGAAAGTCACAACATCACATGATGGCAACACAATAAAGGGTGATCCAGAGATTTACTGTGGCTGATGATCTCAAAGAAAGCTCGAAGATCATCAAAGATGTGGATCAGTTCAAAGGCCTCCACTGAAAGTACAAACTATGTGGACTTTAAAGAATCATTGCTAAAGCACAAAGATGCAGATGTTAAAGAATTAATGTCTACGAGCTCAAGACTGAAGATTAAATAGAATGCTAGGATTCGAAATGTAAAACATGGGGTGACCTCCCTTAGGGGGAGATTGTTAGGAATTGGAAATTCCATAGGTGAAGTGTCGGTCACCCCAAATATTATCTAGCATAAGTTAGCTCATAGACTTGTCGTTATTTACGTTACTTAGTAGTTTATTAGTTAGTTTGTAGCGTAGATTAGTTTAGTGTAACACCGTGGAGGAAGGACGGGTCTTTACCCACTGTATGCCTGATCCACAGTCCGATAGGAGGACGTATTGTTTGTAAGTATAAATACCCCTTCCATCCATGGAAGGGGTGTGGCTTGGCAATCTAACCTTTTACATTTTGTTGAACCAACTCTCTACCAAGAACACCATCTCTCTACTTTCTCTCTCTAAAATGTCTAACATGTATTTTGATCATCCAAGACCACCCGAATCATCAAACACAATAATATATCGATCCTACAGGACCTGAGATAAACATGCTAAAAAGTGTCAACACAAAGGTTGAGTGAATCCATAGTGTTTGTATAATAATCAGTTGAACACAAGGTAAACAGTAGTAAAATCAGTAATATTGCAGTACAGTATATTGCCCTAAGTCTCATGACACGCAAACCTTAACATGAACGCGTCATAATAATGACGTAAGTTACAGACAACATATTATGATGTAAGCAACAATACCCTCTGGTAGGAGTTTGCCATTCTCCTAGTATTCTCCAATAAAGTGCATTTGGTTACCTATCCGGCTAACACAAATGGGGCATCAACTGCCAATAGATCTATTCACTATATTCGCGTTCACTTGTAAAGTGATTAATGGTTCATGATATGAGGGACTTTTAGTGGCAACAGTAAGTACTTAGGAAATATCAGTCAGGATAGCATACAGAAAAATACTTGTGTTCGAGTTTGTAGCATGTATCTCCCCACGAGTTTGAAAAATTATGTAAAAGTGGGACTATGAACTCACGGTAATCCTTAAAAGTTTAGAGTACTTGTGAAAGTAAATGAAAATAGTTTGAGCATGTATCTCCCCAAAATTAGTTCAAAACGCATAAAAGTAGGGGCTATGAAACTCACCTTGGATGGAAATCTGATTGATGTCAAAAGTTAATTCAAAGTGAAATGGTAAATGGCTCCGACACGTGACCTGAGTTGACATGTCAAGTTTCAGTATGCTTGTTTATGTTCACGAATTAAGATTTAGTATTCATACGATGAATAGGTTGTTGGAAAAGTTTATAGTAATGGTGAAGTGTCGATAATTATATATTGAATCCTTTGAGTGAAAATTTGTATAACGCGAAAAGGTTTAAAGAGAAAGGATAAAAGATAATGTTTATAGCCGATTGATTATGCTAACATTAGTATTTATAAGTTCGATTTGTTCAAATGTGTTTGTGAAAATATTTCGTGTGTTGAGTTTTATCAAAACCGAGCCGAAACGAGTTAAAACATATTCTCGAGAAAACATGAAAGTGTTACACTTTATACCTTTATAGATTCAAGTATTGACAATTTATACCCTCAAACTTTCTTAAAATGACAATTTATACCCTTGAACTTTTATAAAATGACAATTTATACCCTCGAACTTTCATAAAACAACAACTTTTACCCTTGAACTTTCATAAAATGACAATTATACCCTCAAACTTTCATAAGATGACAACTTTTACCCCTCAACTTTGGTGAAATGACAGTTTCTACCATTTAGTTTTGAAAATGACAATTTATACTCCTATGTCTCATGTTGATTACAATTTAGTCCTTGTTATAAAAGAAATATAGAGTTTTGACAATAATTACCCTTAAGCGCTATTCGACTTTATATACATAGTCCTTTATTCATTTTTGTTGCGTTTTCGATTTAGAAAAAGGCATGGCTGGCTACGACTTACTAAAATAAGTTATTGTAAGTTTGAAAATAAGTTGAAAACAACTTATTAGCTTATATTTTGGCTTATGGCTTTTAAAAGAATTAAAAAGGTATGTTTGGTTTTTGTTACGAAATGCCAAAAAGAAAAATTAATAAAGAAGAGGCCTTGCGAGATTTTTACGATGTTCTTGATCCTTTCAAATATTTGCTAGGTGGTCTTTCTAATGGTTCAGATTCTAAGTTCTAAGCTTTTATGGTTTGGTCGCAATAATTTTTCAATAAGGGGGTTGGGTCGTTTTTCAACAAGGATGGTGTTTGTTTTTAAACTCGACAAGCCCAAAAGAGATTTAAATAAAAGCGAGACAATGAGAGATTTTTACAATGTTCTTGGGGTTTTAGAAACTTAGTTGAACCCTCTTTAAAATGTCATAAGCCGTTTATTTTATGGATGCTCGGTTTAGGAGAAAATAATTATTAAAAAGGGGTGTTTGGAGCGTTTTTGACAAGGGGTGTTTGGGTTTTATATGACAACTGTTACGGTTTTGGCAAAATTTAGACTTCGTTTTACACTTTCCGGACCTGTGCTCCCGTTTTTTTGAAGAAAACGTCGTTCCGGACAACTTTCGTGTTTTAACTTTTTGATGAAACGGACCAGAAATGTCTCGAATTTCGTGCCCGACCCTTCTGTCCACAGAAGGTTTTGACAGATTTTCAGTAACTTCGTTAGACTGTATCTTTTGACTCGTGTACTCGTTTTAGGTGATTCAAATTGCTACGTTTTGCTTATAAAATCCTTTTTAACGGTATGCACTTGATATTAAAAGTGATAACGAAATTGAATGATTTTAATAGACTTACTAACTGTTGGTACTTAGTGAAGGAATTCGACTAGAATGGCTCCAAAGGGAAACAAGGCCTATTCCAAAGCTACTAGACTTTAGTGCAACTTCCTTCTACTTATTCTTGGGAATTAAGATCATATTATAAGTGTGTGATTGAGTGGTTTGTGTGTTTCGATTGAGGATGAGTGAAAAGAAAGTGTGGGTCGATATTTATAGGAGAATTCTAAGGCTAATAGGTGACCACTTGTAGCATTTTGTAAGAATTGTTGAGATATCTAGGGGACATGATGAGGTGTTTTTCTTAGTTGCCATAAGTTTGTTAGTTAGTTTTAATGGATTATAAGAAACCACATAGTGTATTACTTGTTCTAACTGTAGCCTTAGAGTTCGAATGGTTTGGAGACAAACCGTGTGTCGCCCTTATTGACCAAGGATAGAAGAAGAGGTGTGATGTGGTGATGGTGGCTTATGGTGGCTAAAATTTAGCCATGGAATTTGCCCATAATTTTTGACCATGGTAGATTTTCAAGGGACAAGGTGATGTGTAAGTAAAATGTAACTAGTTAGGAGTTTTTGGCTTTGGATTTAGTTAAAAATCTAGTTAGGATTTGTTTAGTTTAGGTTAGTCTAATTTAAGTAAATGTCATGTTTAACATATATGCATAAAATGCTTGTACGACAAGCATTGGAGAGTTGTACCTTAGACTTGTGAATTATAAGAAAATCAAATTTAAAGGCTTGTGCATTATAGGGTTGTACCTTGTGCTTAAAAATAGGTACATTGAGGTTATAATCTAATTTATGTAAGTATAAATTTTTTATTCATTAAAGACTTGTACATAAGCTTGAAAGACTTGTACTCTAGGTATAAAATGTTGTACTTTAGTATTTATGATTTAGTTTCGTAAAATCATAGTTATAATAAATTAGGGTTTCGTGTAAATTCTAATAAATGGCTAACGTTTAGTTCGAAAGTTTAATAATCGTACGTTAACGAAATAACGGAAAGGGGTAAATAAAAGTTGAAAACCTTTGTACTTGATGTATAAGGAATGAACTTAAGACATTTTGGTGTTAGTGTGTACATTTATCAAGAATGAGAGTTACGTCATAGTAGTTAGTTGTTGTGATTAGATAAACTGATAACGTTTAAAAAAAATTAGACGTGAAAAATGGATAAGTATTCTTTAGTTAGAATATCATACAAGTGGAAATTTACCAGTGGTTACACCTTGGACCAAGGTAACAAAAACACATTCTATTAGGCCAATGTACATGCCACACGAAACAGATAACATTTGTCATCCTTTTAATATATAGAGACGCTCAGATCTGCGAGTATGGAAGCGGTACCAGAAGCCCGCCATGGTTGCAACCAGAATGTGGATGTGGGTGCCATGCCAACAGACGGAAGTTGATATACTACGCTCACCAAAGACATAAATACAGAAAAGTATCGTCATCGCGTCAGTGACCTTATTATATATTATATATTATATATATATATATATATATATATATATATATATATATATATATATATATATATATATATATATATATATATATATATACATAACAATTAGCAAAATTTCTCCTACTAAGCTTCTTCATCAAGTGCCTTTAGCCACTCTCAAAAAAATTATAAAGCAATGTTGCGACATTCTATTGTGTTTTGATGAACAGAGCAACGCAAAGTAAAATAGGAAACATAATATATATTATGGTCATACCTCATTGGCACAACATTATTGGGATAAAGCCACCAGATAGCCATATTTGTTTATACTACACGACCCATCCTATTCATCTTCACTGACACCGTTCGTTTACCTTTTAGATCACAACGGGTATACCTCCGGAAAATATCTGGTGATATTTTGATCTGAAGATAGTTGCAGCGACAGTCTGAAAACAATGGTTACACTTGCAGTAGTTGTAACCTTAAACAGATACCAAAGTCACTTGTTAAGAAAAAGGATGCATCCACCGTGGCTGCAACCATGATGGGTTACCCTGCCAACATGCGGATAACCTTATCTTCTTCAAAGGCATTCCCACCCATGACAACGAATACCACCAACCACTGATTGAAAGTGCAATAAGCAGGTTATAAGCATGATAATTATCATACCAAACACCTGCATAACTGCAGATGTGCAGAAGACACTACAAAATGTCCCTTGGATAAGGTATATCATGAGCCAGAAAGTGACATTGTCTATCTTTCTTAAATGTATCTGATGTGGATAAGTGTTTTTCCAAATATTTATAAGGCTCAGATTTGCACATGTAGAATCTGAAACAAAATACCGGCCATGGCTGCAATTCCAAATTGCCCTGCCAAGATACCAGTATCAACAGATTATGTGAACGAAACATTCAATTGCATACAGGTATCATCATTGCCTTAACCAAACATTTTTTTTTTGTCGTGGGTGCAACTAATGAAGGTTAACGGTGAAGAGTCCACAATCAGTTTTACGAAAAAAGTGGAAATTTCGCTGGACAGATGGCTCAGATGGGCGAATATTCAAGCAAAGAGGATACACTCGCCATGGCTGCGACAGTTGTATGTCACCCTGCCAAGATACGGGTCATCTCACGTTTACCGAAGAAACCCCTATTCATCACAGCCTCGAAAAAGAAATACAAAGTGTAACCACCTGCATTTTCAGGTTACTTTTCATTTTCGAGAATTTACTATTCACTTTTACTATTCATTTTCACCATTCATCCGTAAAATTTTTATTTCACATTCTCGTAAGATAAATTATTTTAGTAATGTCCTGAGAGTTCGACAAACGTTAGATCATCTTCGCAAAAGTTATTTAGAAAACATCGTTATAAAGTTTCATTTTGGTCGAAACATCGTTTAAACATCACGCGCATAACGGAAATCAACTCTGATAATTTTCCTAACATCAGATAAATTCTTAGATCACTCATGATTAATTTGAGAATTTTTAAGATTTATTTTTATGTTACAAAATAAACCCTGAGCTGAACAAAACTAAACTTACGTTTTAAACAATTCTACTTACATCCAGACTTAACGATTCCTGCAATGTGTTTCTAATATGTTTTTGACACTTTTACATTTTTTGGAAAAGTCAAACATATTTCCCTCCTCCTTTGACCATAAAGGAATTAACCTTGTACGTTCTACATTTTTACATAAATCGCGTAACTTTTAAACTTCACAAATAACTGTTAAGTTATCCCGCGTATGACAAAAACCACATTTTGACATCTCATATCACTTTTAGACCAATTTTATTCTACTCTAAATAAATTCACGGTCGTTTCCCTGAAATTTCGTTCTTTTCCGATAAACTGCGAATTACGCGTTTTTTACCCGTATTTCCAGCTTTAAGCAGCGTTTTTGCACCCAATGAGACTTATCACTCATTTTATATTTTTAGATGGAGTATAATGATGAGTCTCATCATTCCTGCAAGTTTCGTATTTTTACGATACCCGGTTTTACGTTTTATGGCTTAACGACTTACAGTTGGCATTTAACGGAACCAAAACTTACTCTAAACTCAAGATAAGACCAAGGCTTATCATCTAAGCCTTGTCATGCATTGTGACCGCCTCTTGGGGGGTGGGGAGTCACCATTCATGTGGCTTAATCCTAACCAAGGTTCATTTTGATCATTACAAGTGTCATAACCTAACCATGGTTAATATTTAACCCAATATATAGTTAACCAAACTTACTCTCCTATAAATAGGAAGTGAAATACATAATAAAATCCCTCACATACTGATTTTGGTCATTCATACCCTATAACATTCACATCTTCCATCATTTGATCTATAAACTCCAAGTTTATGCAAGGAAGTTCCAAAGATCAAGCTACTACATCAAATCTCTAGCAAGTTTAAGTGATTTTCTTGAGTTTAAATCCACTCAAGTCACTTAGTACTTCATCACCAACTCTTCAAGTTTTCAAGGGTGCCAAGGTGTGGAAAGCTAGCTCAATCCGAAGTCTTAAGCGATCAATCAAAGTCCTATCCTTACTAAGTTACTCCTTTCTTATTGAAAGCCAAAAGTTGTAAGCAACTTATCACCACCATCATCTCATCTTTATTGTGCATAATCTTAACTATTTCATGCTATATATATAGTTACTATGTTGATTCATGATGTACATATACTCAATCACATGTTTTAATTTACATATTGTCATAAAAGTAACAAACTAGTAAACTAGTCATATTCTACACATGTGAGACCATTAAAATCATTAACATATGGACTTTCTAACTTACATAATATGGTAGACAAGATAAAAAGGTAAACATAGCAATTTGAATCACCCGAAACGGACAAACGAGTCAAAAGTTATAAGCAAAAGAAGTTAGCGAAACCTAAACGCCAAAACTGCCATGTATAAGCTGTTAAGGTTCTGCCGTTTTAAAAGTGGTACTTCTGGTCCGAATCATCAAAAAGTTAAAACACGAAAGTTGTCCGGAACGACGTTTTCCTTTGGTAGTTAAGAAGCTCGGACCTTGAAAACGCATAAACATGCCATTATTTTTCAAAAACAGAAACTACCGTAAATATAGTCTCACAACTATACTTTTGTCACAACTAAAAGCAAACCACGAGGCCTAATGGCCATAAGCCAAGACCACGGCTACGGCTAAGGTCAAGGATGAGTCTCAAGACCATGGTAGTCAAGACCAAAGTCACGGCAAGGCCATGGCTAAAGCCTCAAGGCTTATTTTCCCAAAACCGTTAACTAAGGTAATCATATTTATGAAACGACGAGAACTTGTAAAAACATGATAAACTTATTTATATAACAATCTTCACTCAAAACATATGTTGTATCTACTAAGTGCTAAAATAGTAGGGAGCTTCATGTGAGGGGTTCATTTGAGTAAAACGTATCGACGAGTTGCTGGATTTACGATTTAAAGTGTCCTAGCTCCTCGAACGTTTACTGCATGACCTCTGAATTATGATGGCCCGAACAGTAGTACGATATCTATAAACTAAATATGTTTTCACATATTAAAGATCTTTCTATAAACATCAAATGATAATTGACTACATCATGATCAACATAAGAATATATATAGGATGGTTTATGTTTTCTTAAACATTATTCCAAACCTAAGTCGCAACATTTCATTTTTAGGTTGCACGTAGAAGTCTTCCGACTTATCCATCACATCCGTTAGTACTTAACATCATCAACTCTTGGTGAGTTCATAGCCCCACTTTTATTACTTAATTGTTTTACAAACCCTTGGGGGAGATACATGCTTTATTTTAAACCGAACACATTGCTTTCAAACTGTATGCTTATCTGATTGTTTTATTAGCACTAAGTTACCGCATTTTCCAAACATAAGTCCCTAAATCATGAATCATTAATCACTATGTGAGAGTGGGCGCGAATATTGTGAATAGATCTATTGGGATTGACGAATCCCGTTTGTGTTGGCCTCGTTAAAGGAAAACAAACGCACTATATTTGAGTAACATTAGGTAAAAATGGCAATTTTACCTATTAGGGCACGTACCAACAATTTCTCCAATTAAATTTGGAACACGTTAACGCCTTGATTGCATGATGCTTAGTCTAATAATAACTGTTTTGTTTTCAAACCATTGGTGTGAGTCTAATTAACTCACACTACCAACATAATGTGTTCAACCATTAAACAAACTCTATGAATTTCACTCAACCTTTGTGTTGACAGTTTTAAGCATGTATTTCAGGTCCATAATGTCGGAAGCTGGCACGGAAGGGCAAGATCAAGAAGGCTATATATATAAATAATTTATCATTCACAAAACATCAAAAACTTTATATTGATGTGTTTTGTAATCAATGGAACCAACTGGGACCTATTTTGTAAACTCTGATATATTTGAATGATAAAGCCTTTTTAAAACGACTCTTTCATAGATCGTTTTCTATTATTATGACTGTTGTGCCATCAAGTAATACCCAGTTTGAATTTCGCTGTATATCAGAATTGGGGGTGTTACACAAAGGGTGACCATTTAGCACGGTAGTCGACCCAAAAACTGGAATTATACAAAATAACATTCATGGGGCCTTCTTATTCATGATAGCCCAATGAAAATGGTACCCGAAAAACAGCATGGCTGCAACCATATGGTCACCCTGCCAAGGTATGTTTTTCGGCAAACTTCAGTTACCAAGACAAACAAAAACTGTCAAATATCATGGATCCTAGCCTACACTGAACGTAATAAAAATGACAAAGTCCCACGTAACCATGTTTCTACACACAACAAAGCGATCGCGCCATGTAAATTGTTGCATTTTGCGTCACAACATCAGCAAAGCAAAGGTATACAACCAAATGGCATCCAACCAGCCATGGCTGCAAACACAACACTCTTATGGCCCACCAAGATACAGGTCACTGCCATGGCTGCAAGCTCAGCAAGCTTACCCCGCCACAGCGGCACCTGAAAACATGGCAAACCCACAAACATTTTTAGAAGTTATAATATTTCAGTAAAATATAATTCACGTAAACTGCTTAAGCATAAGATATAAGATACCATTTCACCAACATGAGCACATGGCTGAACCTTTTTTTACACAGACTAAATTGACATCAATTATGAAAAGATGACTTAATTTTATCATTATTAAATTCATTTACAAACTTGAAATTAGAAAACGCCCAAAATAATTTTACAAAATAAAAAACCCTAAATTAAACCTAAACCCTGATTCGTATGAACTATTTGACCAAAAAAACTAAACCTAAACCCTCACAACAACGAACCTAGGCAAAAATTAAAGCAAAAAACATCAAACCTAGTATCCAATCTTCCAAACACCAAACTTGTTGAAGTTTATTTGGATCACAAATAATTGATCTACCTAACTCTAATTATACAAATATAAGATATATGAAGCATAAAAAATGATGTGGACCAAAAGAATAGCGCGCCTGTAGCAATCACCATATGGCAAAGAGACATCCACAAACGCAAAAAAAAAAAAAAAAAAAAAAAAAAAAAAAAGGTTGGTTTGATGGTACGGCTGACTGTAGCTTTCTCACAATCGTTTGTAGTACCAACGAATTGCATTTTCTTCTGATCACAATATCGCCGGTTAATTTTCCGGAGATATGCCCGTTTGGATCTAAAAGGTAAACGAAGGGTGTGAGTGAAGATGAATACCTTAGGTCGGGTAGTATAAACAAATATGACCATGTGCTCCACCCAACGGGTCCGGGTAAAAAAAAAAAGCAAAGTACTATTTATAAGAACGTCCCATAAATGTTATTTAGGGGAATATATCCTAACCATGATTATTGAGTTGTATAATATTCGGTATGAGAGAGGGATTCAATGAAAAAAGAAAAAAAAAATAGTGGGAATGATTTTTAGTCGCATACTTTAAATAAGAGTGAAAAATTAAAGACAAGATGCATATTTATGAAGATGCATTTTAAATATTTGCATGTAGTTTTTTCTCATTTTGATTTTATTTCTTATTTTATCCTAACTTTATTATATTAATTATGAATGGTGTATCTTCGTGTTTACCGTTAATTGTATAATAAATGGCACGTATCAGGTGATTTGATTAAAGGATTTGAAGTAAGGGAAGTGATTTGCACACTCTTATAATTTATTGAGACACTCTTTTTTATGCTTCAGTTAGTTATACAAAACTCATATTGTGTTTTACCTGCTTGTATTGTAGAGTGTGTCAATCAATAAATTGATTGTGTCAATCACTTCCCTTAAAGGTATGGTGATGATGTAGAGTACATTATAACTTGACAATAAGAAATAGACAATATTACGTTAGACAGAACGCGAGAGAAGACTCGTTAACCGCCTCTTCTCATATAAGAATCAATCATGATGATAAGGTAATACATGTGAAAATGTTGAATGAAGAAGATGATGTAAACTTATACTAGACATCATCACAATCGCCCCAAATTTATCGATCACCATGTATCATCCTCTACGTAATTTATTGTACGATCAAATATAAGACATGGATGTAATACCAACATTTAGTTATTTCAGGTTAAGATATGTTTTGCAAAAACTATTAGTAAATGTGGATTTGTTTGCGGTCAATATCAAGTGGAAAATGTAAAGCAAAATCTTGTTTTACTTGGGTGCAAGAAAGCACATAATCATACCGACATGATAGAGAAAGAAATAATATGCAATGTTAACATTATATAAACTTGAGAAATGATACATTAACCTAAACTTAGTCCTAAATTTAGACTTAAAAGCACGTGTCAGCGTCCTGATGCCTGCAGACAGAAACACACTTCTTTTACAACCCATAAAGATGATGCTAAGTGGTTTTAGGTCTAAGTTTAGGCCTAAGTTTAGGTCCATGTATCATTTCTCTATAAACTTATATGTGACAGGAATGCCGACACTGAATTGTAGATTTTTCCATACGAATTATTGATTTTATTCTTTTCCTAAATCAATTCTGTTGATCCAAGTTCACACAATAGAAATTTATATTAGGGAGAATTACATTTATATCCTTGTAAAAGTTGACAATTACATCAATATCCTTACTAAAATCAAAATTACACTAATATCCTTTACAAAACTCAAAATGCTCAAATTTATCCATTTCAATAATTAAATGCTAATTTTAATTATTTTGATATTTATTAATTAATTTAACAAGTCTTATGACCATTTTAACCTTTTCCCAAACTGTTACAAGTAAACAAAGAACACATTACTTACAATTGAAAGGATGAATGCATGATGACGAGGACCATCTGCAAAATTTAGCAAGATACTCACAATTTCCAATACGCTCTAATAATACTTTAAATTTAACAGTATCAAATCCTTTTCTTTCTTTTCTCGCATGATTCATTTCGTCTTTTAAATTGATGATTTGAAAACACGAAAATGTTTTCTGCTACAATATGTAGACACATTTGCATTATTTTATTTCAATTTCCATATTATATTGAAACTAAGTTACCCAAATCAATAATAGTCAAACAGTTAGAATTTTTAAATTGGTTTCGAAATGGATCTGGGAGCAATAAGAAGAAAAGGAATAGATTTCTTTGAGTAGGGGTAAAAATGTAATTTACTATTTTATTAAATTTTATAATTATATAATTATAATTTAATTGTTTAAATGGATAAATTTGAGTGTTTTGAGGTTTTAAAAGGATACTGATGTAATTTTGATTTTTGTAAGGATATTGATGTAATTGATTACTTTTATAAGGATATAGATGTAATTCTCCCTTTATATTATGTGCATTAAATTAGTGTTCATGCATACTTCACCAAGTCTTCTTAATATCATCAAAAAGGATATTTAGCCAAAATATAAACTCTTTAAACATTGACCAAACAATTTCATGAAACGATATTTTGAAAAAAAAAAAAAAAAAAAAAAAAAAAAAAAAACTCTTTTGAATGTCAAAAACTCAAGAATTAATTTACAACTCCTTTAGTTGGTGAGGCAACAAAATAAGTATTGATCCGGGCCGTATGAACCAGCCCAGTCCACAGTACAGAAACCCAACCCTAAAATAATCTACTCAACCTCAGCCCATAGCTATTGCTAGGCCTGCAAAACGGCCTAACAAGCCATGTACTCGTAATCTTATTTTTAAGTATTCAAACAAGACTACATCAAATTTCATCCTTTCTTGATAGGCTCCTGCTCGAGTACGACCTCGAGGCCACAGGCTTCACGTTACAAACTTTATTATTGACGAGTCTTGCCAACTTATTATTGCGGGAAGAAGTTGCTATTTCGGCCTAGCCCAACCTTGGACCAGACAGGCTCAAGGTCTCAGTTTGGGCTTAGCCAACTTTTTTGCTTGTTTAGGACCGATTTCTTCTTTGATTTTGCCATGTCCATACCACGAACCAAAAGACAACAAGTAAGATCAGCGACGGGCCTAGCCAAACCCATCCACTTTCATTCCTTGAACTCAAACCCATTTGCCATATCTTGGCGGTAGCTACCACGGTAACATCAGTGGCATTGTTGAATAAGAACACTTGAGCATCGTCGTTAATTGCTTCTGTTGGATAAACACGTGAAGTAATGCACGTTCGTCCTCCTTGTGCATAACCTTCAACTATAGAATGGTCCACCTAGAGAAAGCCTCAGAGGTTGTATAAGTTCTGAACACAACCACATTTTTATATGGTTTTCTTTTTCGTATTATAGGTGACAAGATTGACAGGTCAAGTAGGTTGATCAATGTGTCAAAACATATAGTTTTGGTACTTGTCAAATTTTGTTGGGCAACAATACAGGATGGTGTGTGTATAATAATTTACATGTTGCATGACTATGGACATGTTTACTCGTTCGATCCGTTTTATTGTTTTCTTTGTAGTTAATGATTCTGAAATGTTCTAAAATGCAACACATATTAACTATTGAAATGTGTTGAAATTCTAACCTCTATATTTCAGTAAAACTAACTTATGATAGAAAGAAAATTACCAAAATTCTCATGGATAATTTTTCGCCTTTAAGGACGGGGACTGTGCTACCATAGATAGACTTATCGACATCCTCTGCAATGGAAGATCTAACGAAAAGAAAAAAACAAAAACAAAGTTAATCAATAACTAGCATAAAAATAAAAGTTGAAACCATTAAATATATACCATTGGCTTTGAATGTGCACCAATTAATAAACATATATGCTCAAGTAAGAGAAAAACCAATACCTTGATTGATCAATGCAAAAGAATGTACTGAGTTCGCCTTTTTTGCCTTTGGCAATGTAAAAGTAAGCAGGCGTATGTTCAGTGAGGTTCTTGTTCGCAAGAACTAGTAAACCAAACGGCCCTAATGCATCTCTCACACCAGCTCCGTCGTGACCAGCACAATTATATGGCACACCCCCTCCAACACGTAGTTTATTGCTAGCTTTCTTATCTAGCTCAAACTCAACCAATATATCCAACTGTCAATTATCATCTTTAAGTTATTAGTCATAAACAAAACGCTAAATGTTTTCAAACACATATGCCTTAGAGATTCATGGTTTATAATCAAACTAGGCATAGCCATGGTGGATCCATGATGTTTTGGGCTTTTGGCATACCTGAGATGTTGGGCCCACATTAAGTGGAATTAATGAGCCAGGTTCGAGTCGAACTTCATTGAACTCGTTAAGATTTGATCTAAGTTTATCGAACTCCTCAATCGGCCATTGAATCAAATTGCTACCCGTTGCTGGATCAAGCGCAACTGTTCTTGGTACCGCCTAGATATAATGATAAAAAAAAATACATTTAACATATCAAGAAAACTAACAAGCCAACTTTTAAAATGAAAATTGCATCACAAGAGACGTATGTTTTATGTACCATAAGTGAAGCCCAACCCCTCTTGACATCCGATTTTTCGCTATCGGTCTCTTTAATCCAACTCCACAAAATCCTTCTTTTCTTATGTTGGTCATAAAACGTTTTTGACGCATAGTATATACCATAATCATATCGTAATCCAATCCCAACATCGATTTTAGGATCATCCGGAATCCATTTCCCTATCACTGGATTATACGTTCCAATAGCATAATAATCACATCTATCATCATCCATACTAGCTTTAAGTACATGTTTCACATCAGGCCCATACACCCCGGTATCGAGCCCAGACTCATTTTTAGAGACCGGGTAAAAATCAACACACTCCCACATTCCCGTGCCCGAAACATCATGAAGCCACCCGATTTGAAGTTCATAATTTATAAAATCCTCAGTATCATACAATAGTGCAATTCCGGTTTTGTTAACTTTTGACCCAATCACCATGCGCCACTTACCTTGAGGGGTAAGCCAGGCCGTGGTAGGGTCACGGAAGTCCTTATAACCAATCCCGCGTGGTGGGACCAGGACCGGGTTTG
This sequence comes from Chrysanthemum seticuspe, assembly GCA_019973895.1. Lineage (NCBI taxonomy): Eukaryota > Viridiplantae > Streptophyta > Magnoliopsida > Asterales > Asteraceae > Chrysanthemum > Chrysanthemum seticuspe. The sequence goes on from BPTQ01000001.1 coordinate 78,778,153, forward strand.
CGGGGTCCTTGACCCAGTTCACAAGGAGTGGGTCCGATGGGTTGGCTGGGTATGCTAAGTTTTGGACTTGAACCGATTCATTAGTTGAACCAGTGTAAAGGACAACTAGCTTGTTATTCGGAAGGATGGTTGTTGACCCAGTCCATACACCGTTCACATCGTACCATTGGTCTCTTTCCATTGCTATCGGAAGATGTCGCCAATGAACCATGTCTCTTGACACAGCATGACCCCACACGATTGGACCCCACACCGCGGCCTCCGGGCTATATTGGTAAAATAAATGGTACCATCCCTTATAATATACCGGACCTATTGGAAAATAGATACAAATGAGATTCATAGATTAAAAATTATTTAATGATGTGCCTAAATGAATCAAGACTGATATAACTTACCATTTGGATCTGCAGAATATTAAGCAGCAAGTTGCACCATCAAACCGGAACACCATAAAATGAAATAAAAAATCAGTATGCGAGTAATTGTTGTACTTTTGTTTTGTAAAGACATTGTTATATAAGACATAAAGAGTAGAATAGTTATGGTTATGTACATGGTTTCTATTAGTGTTTTTGGTTCTACGAAGCTACATAACTCGTTTTAAACGTAAAACTATATACATATTAGTTAGGAAAAGAAAGACCGTTAAAACTAAACATGACAATTTTACCATTCATCCAATTCTTCCCGGGATAAAAATGAAAGGCAGGTCCTTGCCAACTCAACATGTCATCTGTCCATGGAAAAGAAGAATCATCGACAGGTAACCTAAACGATTTCTCAGAAACACCTTGTTCAATTGGATCTCTCCTTTCCGGAATTGGAGCATCCTTGTCATGTGTTTGAATTTGCACATTTCCGACTATTAAAGCCACTACCAAGCTAATGGCCAACAAGCCAGATATTAGAAGCAGAATTGGTTTACTCGGTTGTTGGTCATTTTCTTGAGTTTGAGAAGGTAGACTAGCGTCTAGCAATGGAGCATAGCCATGGTCGCTACCAAGAAGAGGGGTGTTTGTTGGATTTTCGACATCTAATGTAGTTTCGGAACTCATTTGTTAAAGTTTTTATAGCATTAGTTAGTTTGGTTCAGTTTTGGTTACTTGTATTGTAATGTCATGAGCTTAATATGGTGTTTTATGTTTGTAAACTAAAACAGAAGAGTGTTAGGAGAAATTTAAGGACAAATTAAAATGTGTATGGTAATGAGAAATTTTAGAACATGCATCAAGGTTTAGAAATGTGTTTTTAGGACACATTTCCTACTTTTTTGGGTATATTTTGAATCAAAGTTGATATTACTATTTTTCAAGCTAATAAGAGGAGCAATTTATATATTTGTTCTCTGTTGCCAAATTTTTATGGTTCACATTTTCTGTCCCCATATTTGTCACTTTACCCATTTGATCCATATATGATAACCAGATATAGATGCTGTAAATTTATAAATCAATGCTAAGGTTCCTGAAAATAAAAATCGAGATTTTTGGTGTTTGGAATCTATTTCGATAAACATTAGAACCCGATTGCAACATTAAATCTATTGATGTATACATAGTTGTTTAGGTTCTTGATGATTAATGACTTAATGTTGATGATTAACAGTTTCATAATTTATACAACTCACTATTCTAAAAAATTAGAAGGTCACACAGGCAGCAAAAATTGCCATTGCAAAGGATTAGAGTAGTTGCATACTTACATATGGTTCGCTCCTTCTATGGGTATCCCCAATCTTCCTTATAGGAGATCTTTGTCTGGCTCATGTGCGCCGGTGGACTCGGTCGCGCACCAGGATTTGCACAGAAAAAATATATGTATGCTTAGTTGAATAATAAAGTCTTGTGAGGAGAAGTCATCTGTAAAAGCTTAAACCTCATTCTTATATTGTTAAAGTGAATTATCAAAAACAAGCTAATAGTCAGACAAACCATAACTGATTCAAACAAGGTTAGCATGAATATACTATATATTTCAGCAGACCCATTGCTAATAAAATCGAGATTACGTGACTTGGTATAGAAAAGCAGTTATAATTATTTGCATTACTTAACAACTATATCGTAGTTGTATAATTCAAGACTATGTACAGTTATATAAACGGGATAGAACTAACTCGGTAGATTCATGAAAATGTGTAAAATGGTCCTACTTAGACCAAACCAACGACTTTTCTTTAACATCTAAACACATCACTATTTATTCTTTGATATCTAAACACATCACTATTTATTATCCATTAACACGGGTCTAATGCGGCAAAGTTGAAATTTACATGGGTCGAACATTACGAAAATCTCTCATCTCATTATCATCAAAGAAAACGTGGATGCCAAAAGAGTCCTAAAGTGTTACAAAAGTACATACAAGTAGTACAGTTGTTATTTTAAAATGAGGATTACAAAGCATAAACAACATACGAGATGGAGTTGATAAACTTTTGATCCTGTTACTCAGACGTTTGGTGGTGGCCAGATTTTTCCAAATAGCTCTTCGAGCCTCTTTGCTTGGTTGGAATAACCATCCATCCCCGTTGCAAGGAGTTCCAATGCTGCTGGCCCCATTGCTGAAGCAAAGCTACGTTGGTCCCACTTCACCAACTGCGATAGAAAAATAATTTTAACTATAGTTTCAGTTGTTACAAATATAAATGTGGGAGTTCATAGTACATTTTTATAGCCAGTGGTACGAATAATTTTCACAAAACTAACGATAAGTTTGCAACAAAAAGCAAAGCATGACATATCACGCAAAAAAATAGATATCCAAGAGCATACCTCTTCGTCAGTAAAGTTATAGGCTGCAGCCGATTCTGATGATAGTCTTCTGACAAATGTGTATTTGTCATCATCAGGAGTCACAGATTCCTTAAGAGCCTGCAATATCTTCAAAGGAGTGATGATGTAATCGACCCTGCATAATATAGTAGTCAATGATCATTCTTTGGGCCAGAATGTACTAAACACATAACGATGCTAAATGGGGTAAGAAATAGGAGGTACCCTAAAACATTGAACACGTCTTGCTTGTTCCGAATTGAGGCAACCATCAATTTTGATTTATGTCCGTATTTGTGAATATAATTGTAAGCTTTTGTCACCTAAGAGACAAAAAGACACGTTTAAACCATTTTTTAAATGAAAATACAGAGTACCTGAGTTGATGTAGCAGGTTAGGAGACAAACCAAAGCCAATCCTGGATCTTCTCCTCTTTTGAGAGCAGCTTCTATCTCAGGATCACCACTGTGGTTGCGGGACCAATCCTGGCAATGTGTGAAATCAGAGTGAGTGAGGAAGGTCTCGTATAAAGATTTATGCCCTTAAAACTAGGTTTATCCTTTACCATAATGAAATTGGAAAACATTATTGAAATAAGAAAACTGAGGAGTATATTACCCTAAGGCGGCCAACAAAGATCTGAATAACCGAAGCACCAGCTTGAGCAGCAGCAGCAGCTTGGCTAAAGCTGAAGAAGCATAAAAGCAACCAGCATTTCAGCATTATGACATATGAAGGTAAGCAACTGTGAACCTGCATTCTGGTTTTAGTTTATTATCTTCCCCTTGTAATCTCCGATGTTGTAAATCTTATACAGTATCTTTTAGCATGCCTTATGCAGGTAAACATATTAGTTTTATAGCAGTATGAGTTTTTGATAATTTGTAGAGCACAAAATGTAATCCATCACGCATATGGAAATGGAGAAACTTTTTTACTGATTAACATGAATTGAAGAGACAGGTTCGTGAATAATATATAAAATGGAAATAAAATGGCAGTATCTTCAACAGAGGCATTAGCATGTGATGAGTTTTGGATGTTGATTGTGCTCTTTCGAAGTATAAAGGCATTTCCATAGCACACTTACCTGTATACAAAAGTCATGTGTGTTCGTATACCCTCAGACTCCAATAATCTTGCTGCCTCGATTCCCTGAATAGAACGATTATCTTATATACCCAAATGATTACCAAACGACATCAAAACATACTATAATATCGTATACTCACTTGCCAAGTTGAGGGGATTTTAAATAACAAACGCTCTGCAGGGACGTCAATACTATTGTACAAACGCAACAGGGTTTCCACCTGCACCAAAGTAAAATGATACAAAGTTTAGAGTAAGATGTTAAACATTGACATTCCCACATAGCATAAACCAAAATGTCTACCAAGAAGCCAAATTTATTAGGCCCAAAGCAAAGATTACTCTCAAATGGTCATGATTGGATGTTCAAACCAGCAAACAACTGGCACATCATGATTACAGGTCTTGCAATGACCAAAAAATATTCATACCTCACTACTCCACAAAAGAGTGATCCAGCAGTAAAAAGAGTTGAAGCGGCCGTAAATTAATCAAACAAATTAAATGAGTTATAAACTAATGGACATAAAAATCCTATAGGTCATCAGCAATATAACCATTACAACTGTAACACAAATTAAATACAAAATTAGAAAGTACAGGCACAAGGAATTGAAATGGCATCCTGGTAATACCTTCCCAACAATGGCATGTGTGTCATATGCAAGGCGAGCATCCACTTCAGTTGAAACACGACCAGGCACAAGCTTTGATAGCTCACCACCAACATTTACCAAAGCCTGTAGTTTTCCATCCAAACATCAAAAACCGTCGATAGCCAACAGCATAACGAATATACCTACCTTATTCACAAAACATGTCATTCGAGCATCTGGGGTCTCTAGACCATAACACTCCTTATTTGCCAATGCCGTATCCACAGCACCCTAGAACAAAAGGTAACATAGAACCTTACTAACTGGAGACAAGATTTGTGCTACTTTAGTAACTTCTTTACAAACTAATGCAGTTTATCCTATTCACATGGAGAAAACTTCTCAAATAGTTTGTGCTTCTTACCTTAAAAGTTGTATCAGGAAGGCTACAAATTCCTAATAGAAGTGCGGGACTAACAGTGGCAGCAGTTGGAGGAAACCTATACATAGTTCAAAAGAGCAATCACTTAGTTTAATATACACAATTGTCTCGTTTTGGTCATTTTTTATTAAGTACTACAATTACCAACGTCAATGGATATTGATAATGTACTTATCTCAGCATTCCACATTGGTCATTACACTTTAATCCATACCAATTTTCTTATTAACAAGGAAATTGTTCCGTCTTGACTCATTTTTTTTAACAAATTTTACAATGACTAACATAAAAAGTTGAGAAAGCAGGGTGCTGGATTCTTTCTTGAAACATGTTAAGCACTTTTGATAAGTTAATAGAATAAATTGGTATGACTCAAAGTATGCAATTTTTTAACTGTATCGTTGAAATCAGGTTATAAACGGTTTGCAAATGATCTAATTATTAAATTATATAACCTCTCGAAATCATCGAAAACAACAGTATCTGGAACAACTTCACTATAGTGTGACAAAGCATCGAGTTCAGTCCTTCCACCTACAAATCAAACAATCAATTAATTAACTTATTAACTAATACAAGTAATTGTAAACACACACAGATAAACAAAACTCAAACTTGATATACACAAAGCATCTCTTTAAGTTAATCTACCTACAAATCATGAAATTAATTAATAAGCTAATACAGCTATACACGCACATTAAACTTAGATTGATACACAATACAACTGACTCGGTTTTTTCACATAAGTTCAAACAAACAAAACAAAATTTTGACACAAATCATCTAATTCAGTTCTTTCACCTAAATACCAATCAAGCAGCTACTTAGTTAGCAACTTAAATTTGATCACCGAATTAAGTAATTCTACCTACAAACTGAATAACAACCTAAGTAACTCACTAACACTAAACAAACAACATACACAATCCATCTAACTAACTACTTCAACTTTTGTTTGGCGACGTGCATCTAGGAGCGTTTAGCATTTAGAATATAATGCATATTTTGCAACGAGTGTTTAGCTTGTGGATTTTGTTTAAACGCTGCTATTTGAAATGCTAATAAAAGAAGTGTTTTAGCTTTTACGTCATTTTACACTCAATAATTATAGCTACAAGTACAGCTTACAGCTACTTGACCTACACAAAGCATCTAATGCAATTAAGGGTTTTCTGCACACACAAAAATGGTATCGAACTACATGTTAATTCCTAATTAAGTCACCATTCTATCAAAATGATCAAAAAAGTAGTATTCAACTTTCATTTTTTATGCAATAAGGGTAACTTTTACATTTTATAGAGGTATTTAGTTGAAGAAAATAGCGATGTACTTTTCCAAATGTACCGATCTAGTAAGCGAACTTTTTTTAAGTTGTAGAAATGTAATGAACTTTCATAAGTGTTCCAATTTAGTACGTGATGATGGTCTAACACGTGGCACCATTTTTTTTAAAGACGTAGAAATGTACTGATCTAGTACGTGTCGGATCATCATCTTATTGGATAATTTCGCGAAAGTTATCGTTATTGCACAAAAAATAAAGATGGACAATTTTTTTTTGATCATTTTGATAGTATGGTACCTTAATTAATTATTAATTCCTAATTAACATATAGTTCGATAACTTAATTTGCAAAAAAACTCGTCCAACTAACTAATAAAACCGAAATACAATAACTATATACCGGTATTAGGATTAGCAGTAAAATCAGTAAACGACGACGCTTTGATCTTCATGCATGATCTGCGAGAAGTGAAAAGAGTGATCGGAGCTACTGATCGTACTGGTAACCGTGTCCTACTTCTTGTATTGTCCTGATGATTATTAAATAAATATTGAAGTATAAAATGATGATGATCAATGTGTGAGTATTAATTGAGTTGATTAATGATTACCTGAAGAAGAGTGAATGATGAAGAGAGTGAAGTGGTTGACATTTTTTCAGTTTCTTTTTGGGGAAGTGTGTGTGTATTTTGGGGAAGATGATAAGTACGGTTTTATAATTAGTACTACTATATTTTTTAACTTTTTAACCACCTTCACGGCTAGTGGTAAACGAGTGGGGAAATCCGCGCGAGGCAGCGGGATTACTTTTGTAGACGTGAATTTTATAAAGGACTTAGTTTGCATGATAACTAAACTTGAGGGACTATTTTTGCCATTTTAGTAAACATAACAATTAATGATGAGGGACCATTTTTGCCATTTTAGTAAACTTAGCAATTAATGGGGAGGAAGTTACTGTAGCAGCAACTTTCCTCCCCATGTTTAGTATATATATAAAATTTCAGTAGGTAAATTGTTCAAAACTCACTTTTGTCATATTTAATTTGATCTCGTTAATATTTAAATATATGTTAAATATTTAAAATATCTTAGTGTCGATAAAACTCGTGATCTCAATTGAGCTTTGTATATAAAGCTCGAACTCAAGCTGGATTAATAAATGAGCGGTAACTTAGACTTTTACCGATCCCGAGCTTTTCATGGACGGCTTGGCTCATTTTCAACCGCAGATAAATTACAAATTTATAAAAGGACTCTAAATACTTTTATCATTTTAGTATTTCTTCTTTCATTCTAAGTCTATTATCTATAATCAAAAGTGTTATTTACAAAGTTGTATGAATATTTACTGTCAAGTAATAAAACTCTCTTCATACAAATTTTGCGAATATTAAAGCTCTAACTAATGTGTTTTCTTATACGTAGTATTGTGTTTTAAACTTTTTGGGACAAACGGAGTCACAAATATAAGAAAACAATTGGTATTCTGATAATCACTTGTGATTTTCATGTTACAAAACATTAGTTGAAAATCACTTGTAATATTCAGAAAATCACATAATATCACTTGTTAGTCATCTGGATATCACAGAATATCACTTGTGATATTCAGAATATTATTTGTGATACTCAGAATATCACTTGTGATATCACATTGTGATATTCAGAGACATATGAAAACGGCAAAAAACATTTAAAAACCGACGAAAACGTATGAAAACGGACGAATATGTATGAACTCTAAACCAAAATTTGACCATTTTATCTTTATACGTGGTAAATATAAACTTACATATTTTTATAAGTTTCAAAATAAGCAAATTAAACTTGTGAAACATAAACCAAAATCACATAAGCTCATAAGCAAATAAAATAAGATTTAACAATTACCCCCAAACTATATAGTTGCTATTCAAATTATATATTTGTGATATTCTGAATATCACTTGTGATTTTCTGGATATCACTTTGTGATATTCTGAATATCAATTGTGATTTTGATGTTACAAAACATTAGTTGAAAATCACTTTTGATATTTAGAATATCACAAGTTATATTCTGAATATCACAGAATATCACTTGTGATCATCTGAATATCACAGAATATCACATAATATCACAGAATATCACTTGTGATATTCATAAACGTATGAAAACATTTAAAAACGAACGAAAACGTAAGAAAATGGACGAATATGTATGAAAACAGATGAAGACGTATGAAAGCGTAAAAACGAGTATGAAAACGGACGAAAACGTATGAAAACGGACGAAAATGGACGAAAACGTATGAATAATGAACAAAAACGTAAGAAAACGGGCGAAAACGTATGAAACGGACGAAACGTAGGAAAATGGATGAATATGTATGAAAATGGACGAAAACGTATGAAAGCGTAAAAAACAAGTATGAAACGGGCGAAAACGGACGAAAACGTATGAAAACAGACGGAAACGCATGAAAACATACGAAAACGTATGAAAGCGAAAAAAAAGCGAATAAAAAAAACGTGAATAACGTGAATTTAAAAAAAACAACAACAAAAAAACGCGAATTAAAAAAAAAAAAAAAAAAACGTGAATTTAAAAAAAAACGTGAATTTAAAAAAAAAAACGTGAATTAAAAGAAAAAGACAAAAAAAGATGAATAAAAAAGAAAGACAAAAAAAAAAAAAAAAACCATGGACTTAGGTTTATCTATTAAATCATATGTTAATCCCCACCATTAGATTAATCTAGATGGATGGTGGGGATTTGTCCCTTGGTAAGCACCAAAATAATGGTAAGCAAATGAAAATTTCTCTAACATAAAATATAAAATATTAACTTACGGGTTTCAAAATTATTTTGAACTTAAGAAGGATTATTGGTTGTTAGAAAACTAGTTGTAGAAAAATTAGACAGTAGATCATTACAATTCTGTAATTTAGACTGACAAAAAGTTAGGATAACTATGTTTACAATAATATCTTTTGTACTAATTCTTGTCTTTTTTATATTAAAAAAAAAAGGTAGATCTTATCCATTGATCTAAAATAAGCGATCTTAGTCGAGGTTTGGTTTGAGGCAACCCGTATCCTTGTTTTGTCCGCCTAAACTCCCGCACCACGACAATTTCTCATATACAATCAATAAATACAAAGAAGATCAAATAGAAAGTTACTTCTCTAAAAAAAACTAAAATACATCGTTGGTCCATAAACTTGGCTGGACGGATCGCGATGGGACGAATCTCGCCCTTTTCATCGCCACAGGTCCAAACCTTGGCCATTAAATGTCAGATTCGTCCCTTGACCAATAACGGTGTTGTCAACGTTCCGTTATACGCAAAAAAAACCCGTAATCAAGTTACTGTTTAGGGTACCATAGTCATTTTGTTTTATATACTGTAGCACCAGTCTTGTCCAATTTTTCGCCATTTTGTACAATATAACAAAACCGTGTACTCATTGCTCATCCCCAAACTTGTTTTGGAAGCCTACCCAGAAAACCCTAATGCAATGTCTATCATCAAATCAAATAATCTGAGTAAGAAAATAACAAACAACCACCTTGGATTTACTCTGTAGCGAGTAAGGGAATATCCTTTATATGATGATCGTGAAACGGAGGAAAGAGCTGCAGTCAGGAGATATTGTAAGTCTTTTTTGGTTAGAGCCTATTACAATCATATGTTAGTACCACTGATTAAGTTATTCCCCTTTTAGGTAACTTTAGCTTAACAAAGTTTTTGTACATTTTTTTATACAGCGGGTGAACCTGGATCGTTTAGCATGATGTTCCATTATGAAGGTACATTCAAATACTTTCCAGGTAGGATATATCAAGGAGGCAAGAAATGCCTTGTTGATCTTGTGGAAATAAAAGAGGTATCTGTTGATGAAATGGATGCTCTCATGACCCAAATCGGTTATGAGTCTGGACAAACCAATTATTTCTACTTTCTTAAGCCTGGTTGTACATTAGACGATGGTTTGTTTTCTTTGCATGAACCTGCTAATCTAGACTTGTTGAAAGATGTTGTCATACAGCATAAGCTGATAGACGTGTATGTTGAAATAGGGAAGACTAGATTAGAACTTTCTGAAATGTCCCCACAATCAATTAAGACTGTGTTTTGGGAGATGGATGAAGATACGAGAAAAGTTGCTACTGCGGCTATTCAATCATGTTGTAGACGGTTGGTGTTAGATGATATAGATAATGAACCTTCCCTAGATCCGTTTATCCAACTTACACAATTGCTTGTGGACGTCAATGATATTGGTGAATCTAGCAATTTGCCAAACATTGAGCCACTCTTTTCCACCTTAGACTGCTCATTTGCTAGCCAACCTATTCAAAACAGTGAGCGTGCTTTAGTAGTTATTGATGAGGACAATGCTATAAAGGAGCCTGATAATGTTGAGGTTAATCTGTTTAGAGTGAGTCAGGGGAAGGACTTTGACAAAGGTGGAACATCACTAGTTGATGTCAATAACACCTTTGAGGAGCCTGAAAATTTTGAGGTTAATCTGTTTCAATTGACACAGGAGAAGCATTTACACAAAGCAGGCAGACCACTAGTTGATGTGAATAACAGGTTTGAGGAGCTTGATGTGGATGTAACTCTGTTTCAACTGACTTAGGATAACATGGAATAGGATCCTGTTGTTGATCTTACTCTGTTACAAGCGAGTGACACTAGTGAATTTGGCAATGCAGTTGAACCAAATCAAGATAACACTTGTCAAGAGAATGATGCACATCTTGGTATGCTACAAGTAGGTCAGAGTAATGATTTAGGTGAAGAATGAACAACCAGTAATATAAGTGATGACAGGCAGTTGGTAAATGATTTACCTGTGATGGTTGATGAAGTATTTTGCAGTGACCATATTAGTTTCCAACACGCACACTTTGCTAATGGCGTGTATACCACTTATTTCTATACTGGTCAGGAGTTTGGTACTGCAGGGGAAGTAAAAAACCTAGTAAGAGAGCATTCAATGAAAACTAGGAGGGAGTTGTTTTTTTTTTGAAGAATGACAAAACAAGAATAAGGGTCAGGTGTAGGGGTTGTGTTCCAGTTTCAGGCCCAACTGAAGGTCATGGACTGGATATTGGCCCATCTAGAAGTCCATTAAGTAGAAGGGGTATAAATGCATTGCTTTCTGGCAAAAAGGACCCTTCACAAATACTCTGCCCATGGCTATTGTTTGTCGGCAGGAATGGTGAGACAGGTATCTGGTCGGTCAGAACATATAATGAGCAACACACTTGTTTGCAATCAAGGGGAGTCAGAGCTTTTTACCTTCGCTATATCTCAGAGAAAATTACAGCACAAGTTGAAACAAATCCAGAGCTTCCTGTCAGGTCTGTGCATAATCAACTTACCAACCAATACGACCTTCAAGTGTCCCTGCAGAAGGTTTTAAGGGCCAAAAACCTAGCAATAACAGCCATCAGGGGTCAATTCAAGCTACAATTTACCATGTTGAGAGATTATGTTCAAGAGTTGCAGAAGACAAACCCTAATACAACAGTGGAGATGAATGTGGAATGACCTCCGGATGAGTCTCTTCCAACCAGATAATTCAAGAGAGTGTATGTTTGTTTAGGTGCACTGAAGCAAAGATTTAAAGATTGTGGGAGATCGTTGTTGGGGCTAGCTGCTTTTCCAATTTGTGGTCCTTTCAATGGTCAACTGATGACAGCTGTGGGAATTGATAGCAACAATGGTATATACCCTTTCGCTTATGCTTTTGTTGATTCAGATAACATAGTGTAAGCTCCCGGAAAATTTCAATGTACTTAACGTTTTAATCAAGAATTAATCACGATCTATTTCGTCATGAAATTTTCTAAACATCACTTTTGCATATCATTTGGCATATGCATGATCAACGCAGCTTGAGCGTTCATAAATATACCGTTGTGATCTAAATAAATTTCCCCACGATCTTGATAACCTTAAAATACATATCGAATACGTAAAAATTTGTAAAAATTACGAATTTAATTATAATAAAAATATATATATAATTCGTATTGGGCCTCGAAACTCATTGGACTTTTCACCCCTTAAACTCAACTCGTTAACGGGCCTTATGAACGGATTACGCCTTATGTCATTGGGCCTCATCTTCACCCGAACCCACGAGATAGCCCAACATAAACTGAAAACTAGAAATCAACTCGTTAACGGGCCTTATGAACGGATTACGCCTTATGTCATTGGGCCTCATCTTCACCCGAACCCACGAGATAAGCCCAACATAACTAGAAACCATTTCGGGCCTACATGGTTCACGAACAAGCAAAGGAGTCCAACTCCTTCCTTTTATTTTCTTTTGGGCCTCGTCTAGCAAGACCAAAACTAGCCCAAGACTTCATTTAAAAGAAGTTAGTAAATGTCTTTGTGTTCTTTCTGTTGTAGCCGAACAAGCAAACAAGAGGGGACCAAACTAGAAACCAAAAACACAAAGTCAATAAACATTCACCCTATTTGAGCACATGTTGCGTGTGTACATGATCAAAAAGGGAGACAAGAAAACACTTTAGCTACTCTAACCTATTTTTATAATACTCTAAATCACAAGACCCATTGACTCAACCAAGACTTTAAGAACCATGAGTCCTTCACTGCTAACACTCTCGACAAGGACACAAAATGAAACTCACAAACACTTCTTTTGACCTTGATCCCTTGCGTGTAGATATGAACAAAAGGAGACAACTCTTTCTCTTGAGCTACCTTAAGTATTAAACAACTCTTCTAGGACTTCCCTTGACCACTTTTAACTTGGTTAACCACCAAGTAATAAGTTTTCTTCTTCCATTGTGACATGACAACACCAAGCATGCTCTTGTTCTTAGCCGAACCTAGCTTGCATGCTTGTAAACTTCAAAATTCTTTATACTTCTTTTCCTTGAGTTATAGGGACAACACAAATAAAATAAACAAACTACCATACTTTGCTTCACTATAAGAACTACAAACATGCATAACCTTTCATCACAACTCACAAACATATCCCAACTCTCATACATCTACTCTCACTACCACATAGAAATCATTCTACTGTGGAGGCTAGTTAAAACGAAGAAAAGGAGAAACGAAAAGATTCGGGGTAGTAACGATAGAAGAAAAGGGTTAAAGCTAGGAGAAAGTTTGGGTTTAGATCGGTTTAGCTTTCTTGGCATCTCACTTCTTGCTCGTTCCCACAGACCCTCTCATCCTAGTAAGTACTTCAACCCATTTCGACTCGTAATATTAGTTGTAGAACATAAACAATACTTAACTCATTTCATTTAGTGTCTCGTTAAAATGAAATATATCGAAACTTTGTATGTTCATTGATTATGAGTCAAGTTTGTCTAAGTTAAACTTGTTATAGTTCACTTGGAACCATGGCACATTAAAACTAAAATGAAATATAAGCAACATTAGTTCACTTGAGAAGAAGAAGTAGAATGGAAACAAGAAATGAATACATGCATGTCTCGACAATCAGTAGCCAAAATGCAAGAAATTTTAACGCATGAACTATATTATATATATGGCATATTACGCATAAATATAACACAAAAACGAGCCTAGCTCAGTTGGTAGGCGCGTGTGTGTTTGAGCGTGAGGTCATGAGTTCGAAACCCACCCTATAGCGCTTTTTATTCTTTTTGTTTTATAACTTTCACAGTTTGGCAGATTTTACCCCTACACTTTCAATAACTTTATAACTAAATAAGTTAATGTTTTAAAGTATAACAAAAGTTAACCTTGTAAAAATCAGTTTTACCGAGGGACTAATAGTGTCAAAACTGAAAACTCTAAGCATATAATATTTGATTCGAGTACTTTGGTTCTGAGTTGACGTATGTGGCTTAATGGTCACATGCATTCATACGGGGTTTCCTCCATTATCGGTTAATGGATTTCTTTAAGCTATACCACGCGGGGCCAATAAAGAGATATTGGCTTTGCCCCAAGCAATAAGGGGTATCATGATAAGTGCTATAGATGCAAGTGAGCGCCACTGATTACCAAGTACTAGTCCCCTGAACACCGATTGTTGAATCCGTCATGGTTATTAGTTTTTCTAGTTCGTAAATACTTTTTGGGAACACAAGATCAAATCTCGTACATAGAGGGAGCGCCCCAAATACTTTTATTTCATTTTCGCTCCGATACTTGAGTGGAACTATTATTACGTGTGCGTGTTTATCTAGTTCGTGTTACATCGCCTCCAAGGTTGAGCTTTGGATTTTACTACTCTACCGCTCAGAGTCATACTCGTAAAACCAAGCGCTGGTTTTATTATCTCGTAACTTATAAGAATAAGTTATCTAGTAACCTAACAGGTTAGGTTATCACACGCTAGCACTAATTGCAAAATTCAATTAAAAGTACGATGTAACGGAATTAATCACTAGGAGTGAATGCGTATTCACTTTACAAGGGGGCAACACTAGAATTATCTAAACAACTCATAAAATTGCACAAACTTATTTAAGGGGCTCATAAAATAGCTTTATACATGGAAAAATGCATATGAATTAATAAAAGATTTTTATATATATATATATATAAATGTAAATATTTAATTTAAGTAGCAATAACTTTTATAATGTGAGTACACCAGTTTCATGAATAAAAATGCTCCGATATTACTTTAGCATTCAAAACGATTTGAAAAGAGTTTAAATGTGAAAAATGGGAGCTCAATGTTTTTCATGTTCAAATCAGGAATATGATAATCTTTTACTGTGAAACATGGGTATTTATAATATACGAATCTCAAAAGTCAAAACTGTGATAATCAGGGAGCCATTTTGACTAAAAATGTTCCAATTGAAAACAATATGAAATTTTGTAATTGAATAAATCAATATTTCAATAACTTTCACATCCCCATTTTAGACGGTTTGACACTTTCAATATTTTGTTTTTCTTATTTTTCGCGATATCCCACCCAAAGCTTGAGTACTGGAGTGCGAGTTTGTGTGTGCGCGGATGGTTGACTCGATCCGAGCAAAAACACAATATAAATACGCATTATACGGTATATATATTATATCAAGTACGCAATTTTAAAGAACGTAAAACCGATGACTAACAGCTCTGTACGTACATAAGTAAAGAACAAAGGTAAGATGAAGAAGAAGAGTTCACTTGATTACAACGAATATAAAGTAAAATCAAAATTACACGGTACCAAGGTTCACTTGATATTGTTCAAATTGAATCTGTTTGAACTGAGTATTAGTTACTTGTATGTTTCAAAGCTATATAAAGTAAAATTGCTCTGTGATTTA
>BPTQ01000001.1:78793662-78841909 GCA_019973895.1 Chrysanthemum seticuspe
CTACGAACTTTAACCGGGTTCACGATATAGTAGCCTATTTGTTACTTCTTTGGTTAAGGTACTAGGATACACATTGTGGGGGCTTTTAGAATTACTGTCGCCTTCTGATTAAGCCCACAATGAACTTACCTCTAGTATCAGTTATTAGTATCTTTTGCTGAGTTTTCTCTGCAAAATAATTTTATCAATAGTAAGTAGCTTTTGAGTATCAAACAATGTTTTATAACATTTATCTAGTTCACAAAAAGGGTTTTCTTTCTAGTACTCAAACTTTCTTTACTATTGAAAATACAAAATGTGGTGGTCTATTCGGAACGGTACGGGGCAAGGCGTGGAACCAGTATTAGAAGTGACTAATGGACTCTATTGTACGAATTTTTCCAGTTGTTTTTACAACTCACTTCAGGTATCTTTCAAACTCATGATCTTTCTTTTGGGAAAAACACTTGATCTATTTACAATATTTTGTAACAAACTATGAGTTTTCGATGAATGATAACTATTTTAATAAAACGTCTCTTTTGAGTCGTTTTCTATGATTATTGACTATGATCTCCATTCAAGTAACACCCGAATTAGTCTTCCGCTGTCATTAAGATTTTCGGGGGTGTTACACATAGGATCATGGAATTGGTTTCTTCATTGTTTATCCGATGATATAGCACTTGGGCCAATTTCAAGCATCACTTTTATTACTGACATGAATAAGGTACTCTCTTACTCTGTTCATGAATTTAAGTCTCACTGATATTTGATTTTGTGCAGGATATAAGTAGAGCTGTAGCAGAAGTTTTTGAAAGTGCAGAACACAGATTCTGTATTAAAAGCATTCATGAGAAAATGAAATTGCAATGGAAAGGTAGGGCCTACAAAGACCATCTGTGGAAATGTGCAACAGCCTCAACTGTTGTACAGTTTCTGAAAGGTATGGCTGATCTCAAGAAACTTAATCAACCAGCCCATGATTGGTTAAGTAAGATACCACCGATTCATTGGTCAAGGCCACATTTTTCATGTAAGTGATGTATCAGTTTCACTTACTTTGTATTCATAAATGCAGTATAAACAGTTATAACTAATACATGTTTATTACTTGTCATCTTTAGGGAGAGCTACTTCTGATGTGTTACTTAATAACATGTGTCAAGTGTTTCATGAGAAAATAAAAGAGGGGTTAAGCAAACCAATTATTACAGCCTTAGAATACATCAGGGAATACTGTATGAAGAGGATAATGCATGTTCTTATGGTGATTAAGAAGAGTGATGGGCCATTAACACCAACTGTACAACACATGCTAGAGGCTATTAAGAAAGAGGTTGTTAAGTATAATGTGTTATGGAATGGGGGATCTAAGTTTCAGGTTAGTGGACCATGGGGTGACCAATGTGTAGTTAATGTTGTACACAAGACTTGTACTTGCAGAAGGTGGGAGATAACAGGTTTACCATGTAAACATGTTGTTGCTACCAATTGGAATATGGCTTTAAATGGCCAACAAGTCGGAGCTGTAGAAACATGGGCTCATCCTTGTTACTATCTTCTCACTTGGGAGGCTACCTACAAACACCATGTCCAGCCTATAACTAGCAGTGTACATTGGGAAAATTCAACTATGCCAACAACAATTGTTCCACCGAAATCCGAAACAAACCCGCCTACCGCAAGAGGTAGAAAAAGAGTTAGGATAGCTCCTGAAACTGAAGAGATTGTGAAGGATGGTAAGCTGTCAAGGGCTTGGAAGAGTGTCAGGTGTAGTATTTGTGGCATTACTGGACACAACAAGGTAACATGCCTAGGGTATGCTGGAGCTGGAAGTAGTGGAACTACCAATAAGGGAAATGTCAAACAGGTGCCTACTAAAGCTGCAGGAAAAAAGAAACATCCTAAAGGTAAAAAGGTAGCAGCAGATAAAGAAGCTGAAGGTACATGTGTTGTTGTTGAAATCCAAGTTAGTGTAGTTCAAGGAAGTGGTGTTCAATCTAAAAATCAAGAGCCAGCAACTGAAGATCCCATCATACATGATGCATCCCTGTCACAATCCCAGCAACATCAAGCTGAAGCAATTGCCGATCCCATCATGCATGAGCAAGCCCAGTGTCAATCCCAGTAACATGATCAATCCCAGTCTGATTCTCAAATGCAGTCAACTAATGTTCAATCACTTTCTGCTTCAACCCAGCCTGCTACACGAAGAATGACTAGGCAGCAGGCTGCACTGGAAAGAATGATGGCCTCACCATAGGTCAAATCTGTTATGCTAATTATCTAGACGATGTTTCATCTATGTTATTTCCGATGGACAAGTTATGTACTCTAAAAACATATGTGTGTGTGTGTGTCTAACTGTAGCTCTCATGCTTTGAAAAGTTTGCAATTTTATGCAGTTGGAATTATATCTATTTGCATTAACTATGGAACCATGTCATTATTGTGTATTTTTTTAGATTAACTAAGCTTGATGTGTGAATAATTTGCATCAAAAGTAACCAAAGCTAAATAGAACCTCATAAGAATGTTGACATTTAAAAGTCAACCCTAAACAAATTGCTAACCATCTGCATACCCATAAGGCATAGAAAATCATAAACAAACAAAACTGAATACTTCATAACAAGGTTACTACAATTCAAGATACATAACATTAACCAAGTAGCCTCATTACATAAAAGGTAAAAAAGTTATCCCAATGCATAAACAATTAAGAACAACATCCAACTTAGCACCAGGTAAATCTTCCACTTCCACACATCACCTTGAGCAGCTACTAATCTTGCCTCAAGCTCATTTCTCCCCCTCAAAAGTCCTGGTATGATCATTCTTGAACGAGCACAGATTTCAGGATCATACCATCTTATCCACCGACAAGAAGACCCATATTGATGATTATGACAAGTCATTAAACAACCACCATTGTTACAAACTTACACAAGAAATATTAAGACGCACTTACTTGAACAGGACAACCAAAGAATCGACGCCCTGGGTTGGCAGAGGTCCACGAAGTGCGAATAATAGCTTGCTTACCACACCGGCAACGTACCATCTTCAAACAATTGTCGTTTTGAAGAAGACAGGTTTTGAAGGATAGTTTAGGGATGGGTGATAAATGTAGACCAAACCTTGTTAGACACATATACTAGCTACATACAATGTACAACTGTTTTATTTAGTACGCTACAGTGAAAGACGGTTTTGCCCTCACCAACATAACGTTGACAACGACATTATTGGTCAAGGGACGAATCTGGCATTTAATGGCCAAGGTTTGGACCTGTGGCGATGAAAAGGGCGAGGTTCATCACATCGCGATCCGGCCTGCCAAGTTTAGGGACCAACGGTGTATTTTAGTCTCTAAAAAATCTAAAGTCTATGCATTCTAATCTTTTACTTTTTCTTTTCATCATTTTCCCTTCCACCCATGATCCAATAGGTATGATAAATATTAAAATATGATGAACCATGATCGATGAGTAACAAAATATAATGAACCATGACTAATGAACATTCATACCATAATTGATGAACATCAAAAGATAAAGAACCATGATCGATGAGCATTCAGAATATGATTGATGAACATTTATTGATAAACATTCAGACCATGATTGATTAACATTCGATTAACTTATACGCAAAGTATTGATGAACATTTCAAATTGATAAACTTAGATTAAAAAAAAAAAAAAAAAAAAAAACTGAACATAGATTAATAAAAGAGTAAACTACACCGTTCGTTCTTGTGGTTTACGTTGATCGACGAGTTTCATCCTTTGACTTAAAAAATGCACCATTCGTCCTTAAATGTGAAACGTTATTTATCGTTAGTCCTTTCCTCTAACGGCCTTCAGTAACGCTCGTTAAGTTATCACACTTAAGGGTAAGATGGTCATTTTACCCTTCTCACTCCCCGTACTCCTCCTCCTTTTCTAGCACTCACAAATGGAACCACAAATTTATTATCATCTTCATGTGAATACACAAACATAAAAATACACACAACAACCAAATCAAACACTCAAATTCAAAACTAGAAACAATAAATTGAGCAACAACTTCTCAGCTTTCATCTCTATTATTTAAAGTCTCCACCATTTCATATGCATAGATCCTCAGTATCTACTTCATCTTCTACATTGCATTCACACACCATTAATTCGGCCCCTTCATTTTCATCAAACTCTTATAACCCATTTCTTCATCTTCATTTTCATCAAATCCTTTTATCCTAAAACCTTTAAAAATAAAACAACAAAACCATCATCAACCACCACCGTCACCATAAACCCATGAAATGGCCAACCAGATCGAAACCTCCATAAGACCACCACCATCCTTCTCGGCCACCGCCGTCGGCACGCATCACCACCACCGCTGAGCCACACCATCACCGTCGACCCGCACCACGAAATGGATCAAGATTTATGATAGTGTCATGGGTTCTTGAATAGATCCAAAAACCTGAATATCCAAACTAAAAACATAGTCTGCTAATAATACTACTAACAATTACTAATTAACTGCTCCTGGAAATGGGCTTGTAAACTGCTCCCCATCATTCCATTTTCCCGCTACTGTTTTGACCAAGTGGATCCAACCAATACCCAAAGATTGCATTAAACTGATCCATTTCATTGACCCGTTTATTTTTCTTGTGTACACTTTAAACGGGATTGTATCAGTGACATCATTGGGTTTTTATATCTGATTTGGAATGTAAACATGTGCTTACATGTAAATTATTTTAGGTAATTTTTATATGAGTTTACAATTAAATATGTAAAAGTTAATTGAGGGTTAATGTTTTGGACTTTCGTGATGTATTTGGGTGGTGCCGAGTGAAGATGATGAAAAAAGAAAGTATTTTATTTGGATCGGTGGTTGATTGGTGATTAGGAAGAAGAAGATGAAAGAAAAAAAAAGAATGTATATGAATTGGTGGTGGGTGACGATGATGGAAGATAAAGATAATAAGTATAAATGAAAAAGATGAAGTCAAAAGGATGGAGCAAAAGGACAAAAATACCCTCACGTGGGTATCACGTGTTAGTAAATAACGAGAGTTAGTGTGATCCGTTTAAGTGAATGACTAACGATACATAACGTTTCGCATTTAAGGACGTAAGGTGCATTTTTTCGGTCAAAGGATGAAATTCGTCGATCAACGTAAACCACAAGGACGAACGGTATAGTTTACTCTTGATAAAAATAAGAGCAACAAAAAATTTTGCATTGATGAACAAGAGTAAGGATCAAATAAGAAATAAAATGAGAAGAACGAGAAATAACCACAACAACACATTTCAGATGCACCTATAAAAAGAGATGCATCTCTCACGAAATTCTCCTTCTTCATTTGAATTGTGTGGCTAAAAACATTTCTCATTCTTCTTATTTTTAATTTTCTTCTTATTGGATCCATTCCCTGATGAACAAAGACTAATGAACATAACAAAACATTTTTTTTATGAAGAAAACTTGATGAACGTAACAAGTGTCGGAATTATATAACATGACAATCATAAATATAAACAATAAACATCAAGTACACATGCGGAAGCGTATAAGAAAGATTAATGAATAATTAATTAACATAAACAAGAATATGCGTACCTTTCTTGATTATAGCTGAACAAGAATCAAATCCACAAAAACTAGCGATTAGGATGAACCCTAATTAGGGTTTATAGGATTATGTGAATTACCCGTTACTTTTTTGTAATTCAATCCAAGAATACTAACAATAATGTGTTAGTACCACTTTCATGTACACACGTACTATACCGAATTAAAGGAATGCTAGTTTTAATCAAACAAAATAATTTGAGTTTGGAAAAGCTTTGGATCGACACCCATAAGGTGTTGTCGACCGAATTATGCAAAAACACACACAAAACTATTTAGGTTTTAGCATAATGAGTACAAGAGAGATAAATTACAAACACCCTTAGTTTTGTATTTATACTCAAAAAAACTTGGTGAACAAGTTTGAGTTGTAGATGGATTGGGTTTCCTTTTCTTGTGGCCGATCGGATGAGGTATCCCACAAGGAATTCCGGAACCTTCCCATTATTTACAACTCAGTCCTTTTCCAATTACATTTAACGACCGTTAGTCCATTACACTAATTACTTAGCGTCCATTATGTTATTTCATTTAATTAATAAATAAATATAACTATTACATTTAATTATTAACTTTAATTCTCATACGTAAAGTGTGCAATCCCGTGGTCTCGAGTTCGATCCTAACACACGTCTATTAATTTATTGTCCATTAAACCAACAGCTCCCACTTGGACATATCTTAATAGTGTGATCACATCGGTTAGCGTCTAGCGATACTTCGATGCCTCTAGTACAACTCGAGCATGGCTCCTGTAAAACCTTTTAATGATTTCTCATTATTATTATCCTTTTGTTTCTAATACCATGTTAAATAAAGATATGGAATTAAGTCATTCTTTATTCAACCATTCTGTTTCTCGTTATAAGTGATTGAGCAAGATTACCAAATCTTCTAAACATATTTAGGGGAGATTTTGGGTGTGGCCACACAAACATCTTGTCAACCCTACGAGAGGCCCAGCAGTATTAAACTCCAAAATAAATTTGAAGGAACAAATTCTATCTTGACTACAAGAATAACCCACAAACTTTGCAACACTTCAGGAAACAACCCTTATGACTACCAGTTACGTATAACGTTAAGTTGTTCCACAGAAGTGCACTACATTCATGACACTTATCTGGTATCTCAAGTCTGTGGATAACTATTCATGATTTACTTAATAACAATATCCATAAAGTAAAATCATGTAGTTGGGATAAGTCCTATATTCAATTCATTGAATATCATCTGAAATTGGTATGCATTCTCATCAATATACTATCAAGTATATTCTACCATATCTCTCAGATTTGTCTTAGTTTAATGATACTCCCATATCATTAATTGACAACGGACGATTTAGAATAAATAAATTTATTCACGGATTAAACATGCAAATATAGGATACAATATATTATAAAATCAAGGGAAAATGACAAAAAAATGCATCGAACTTGACACCTATTGTGATTGTGTGTAGCCAACTATTTTTTTTCATTGTAACACAAAACTTTTAAAATTTTGTCATTGTATGTACGATTTCCAACATGTCACAACACGTGGACTGCCAACTCATCGGGGTGTTACACGTGGACTGCCAACTCATTTACCCACTATTACTTTCTAGGGACAATAACAAAAAAATGTATCGAACTTGACCACTTTTGTCATTGTAACACAAACCTTTTGAATTTTTGTTAATGTATGTATCCAGTCAATCTAAACATGGCATCGTTAGTCCTTTATACTAACGGCCGTTAGCACATAACTTAAAAAAACATTCTTACGTTTTCATCCCTTTGTATATGTTTTCGTTCATTTTCTTACGTTTTCATCTGATTTTATACATTTTTCGTTCATTTTCTTATGTTTTTATACGTTTTCGTCCGTTTTTATACGTTTTCGCCAATTGTTTTTACGTTTTTGTACGTTTTCATCCATTTTTATATGCTTTCATCCATTTTTGTACGTTTTCATCCGTTTTTATAGCTACACACGTCCGTTTATTTTATTAATGCAACGTTAGTCCGTTATACATTTTCGTCCGTTTTTACACGTTTTCGTCTGATTTTACACGTTTTCGTCCGTTTTGACACGTTTTCATTTGATTTTACATGTTTTCGTCTGTTTTACACGTTTTTGTTTGATTTTACTCGGATGAAAGCATATAAAAACGGATGAAAACGTAAGAAAATCGGCGAAAAAGTATAAAACCGGACGAAACGTATACAAAAGGTAAGAAAATTGACGAAAATATATTAAAACGGATGAAAACGTAAGAAAACAAATGAAAACGTATAAAAAGGGATGAAAACGTAAGAAAACGTAATTTTAAGTTATGTGCTAACAACCGTTAGTATAAAGGACTAACGATGCTAAGTTTAGATTGACTGGATTCATACATTAACAATAATTCAAAAGGTTTGTGTTACAATGACAAAAGTGGTCAAGTTTGATATATTTTTTTGTTATTATCCCTAAAAAGTAATAGTGGGTAAATGAGTTGGCAGTCCACGTGTAACACCCCGATGAGTTGGCAGTCCACGTGTTGTGACACGTTGGAAATCGTACATACAATGACAAAATTTCAAAAGTTTTGTGTTACAATGAAAAGAAAAATAGTTGGCTACACACAATCACAATGGGTGTCAAGTTCAATGCATTTTTTTGTCATTTTCCCTAAAATCAAACATACCAAGTACTTGATTTATTATAACAATTGTTTAACATCCCTTATCCAAATACCAAATAGATCAATGCATGAAAATTTCAGTTGATGAATTATGCCTCAAGTAATGACAATCATACTTGTTGACAAGGCATAAATCAACCAACTTGATCTATCGTAATTTTGAGAATACTTATTTTAAGAATTCAATCAGTGAAGTCCTTGTATGTGTGCATTCACCAATCCACATAATAATTCATAAAGTGTGTAACATCATCTATCACCAATTTATGACAATTTAAACTTTTAAACATTTTAAAGTTTAAAGTATTCTTATTCTTTTAATGTATAATGCAACTGCGCTCTTAGTGGCACAACTAGTTCTCATGGCCATTAACAAGGATGAAATCCTACCATGACTAGTAATTAGTGTCATCTCAACTAAACCAGCATCATTGTATACAAACAACAATATGCTCATTAAAACTCCGTAAACTTTAATATCTTATTGTGTAATGTTTGATGTCTTCCAAACTTTCAAGTTTGAAGCTGATGACAATTTGCACAACATTTGACATATTGTTCATCCATAGTATCTTGGAGTAATTCTAGGCTGATGATGTAATTCTATTAGAATATTCATTACACAAGTTATCTAATAACTTTTAGTTAGATATTAATGTTGTCAAATCATCTATCATTCAAGAATTATACAACAATTTAAATATACTACATGATGTACATGATGAATCTACATGTCAAACTTAGATTTTATTCATGTTCTATCTTGTCAAAAGACATTTATGCATTTCCCAAATGATATATCATGTTTTATTAGAATTATTTATTTTACTGCACATGTTTATTAATAATAAACATATATTCCAAGGTTGTATGTTTTAATTCTTGAATCTTACAAGTGAAGTTTCATTCCAATCTAAGACTTAACATTTAGCTTACAAGGAATGTTACTTCCTATATGTTATACAACATATAAGATTTAAAACCTTAACATAATACTCCCACTAGCTTTCAGGAATATTTAAAATTTATCTTATTTCAATTATAAATCAAAACTAGGATTTAATAATTAAACATAGAGTTAATTACATAAATGGTCATTATGGTTTGTCGGGTTTTACGGGTTTAGTCACTGTACTTTTTTTTTCACCGGGTCATGTCACTGTGGTTTGAATTAATTACGGATCTAGTCCATTTCTTGATAACTCTGTTAACATGTCTGTTAAACTCATGGCAAACTAGTTAAATGACAAAAGTGCCCTAAACGTTTTTTTCTTTTTATTCTTTCTAAATTTATAATTAATTCTTAAACCAAGAACACTAAAAAATTTCCAAAACTCTACAAAAAGTCTTCATTGCTACAATATTTAAAACCCAGTTTAAACATTTTAGTTATCTACCTCATTATACAAATCCAATACAAACATTTCTTTTATTTTAACTTCAACTGAAAGAGGACAAAATAAAAAAAATCCCAAATTTGAAACCTTTGTTTTTAATCAATGGAAAAAAAAAAAAAAAAAAAAAAAAAAAAAAAAAAAAACTAAATAGAAACCCATAAGTTCTTGGTGTAGGGGTGACAGTGCTTGTGTTTGTGGCGATGGTTGATGGATGACCGGAGTGGCGGTGACTGTTGGCCGCAAGTCAGAGTGGTCGGTGACGGCTGGCCGTGAGTGGTAGTTGTCGGTTGGACCCATTATAGATAGAGAGGAGTGAGTGTGAGTGGTGGCGGTTGAGGATGATGGTGGCAACGGTTCAGATTGTGGATCGGTTGATGGAGGTGAGAATGGTGGCGGTGGTTACTTAGGTAAGGATGTTGGGATTTGGGCATCAAGTATTATTGATTTTGGTTTTAAACCTATGCTTTATGTTTGTCCAAGGGTTTTTACTTTTTGTGTTTCGATATGGTTTATGTGGTTGTCAATTGTGGTGTTTTTGAATTTGATGTGGGTTTTTATTGTTGATTCAAAATATCGAAGAAGAATGAAGAAGATGATATATAAGATAATAAGCATGTGGATTTTGAATTTAGATATGGTTTTTGTGTTTGCATATGGTGTTAAAAAGGAATAAAGATGAAGATGAGGTTGGAGATGATAATAATAATAATAATAATAATAATAATAATAATAATAATAATAATATAAAAAGTCAATATTGCCCTTAATAAAACATGCAAAAAGTCCATTATACCCTTTTCTAACCGTTAAAATAGACGGAGTTAACGGAAATGGACTGAACCCGCAACAATTGCAAACCACAGTGACATGACCCGGCGAAAAAAAAGTACAATGACTAAACCCGTAAAACTCGACAAACCACGATGACCATTTATGTAATTAACTCTTAAACATAAGAATAATTTTATAGATGCATGCATTTATCCATTCATGAATTATTGCACTTCGTACACTTCCAAAGATTATATGAATTCAAAAAACCTTTCGATTTCTTACAGTCCTCGCTCAAGTAATTTCACAAGAAAGAGTTTTGATATTTCATTGTCATATTTCATATTAATGAAAACAAGTATGACAATTACCATCTTTATATATTTAATGTGTCTAGAAAAGAATATTCAATCATAATTAATTGCTTAAGTATGATTAATAATCTTGTCATAAAACATGCATTAAATATGTGTACAATATTGTCCATATGATTTCTACATAGAAATTCAAACCACTGGGATTTTTCATCTCTTTGAAGAAACTCATTTCCATTCTCTAGTCTAACTATTTAAGATAAACCAAATTTCCAAAATTGATTATCTTTATAGACAGCATCTTTAACATTCATAGTATGATTAATTTTCCCAATTCAATATTTGGTAATCCATCATAATGATTATCAGGTTTACTATAATCCTGTAACTCATATTTCTCAGCATATAAGTCAAATATCTGAGATATCCTTGCAGATATATGAATGAAAATTCCATCATCATGAGGTTAACATTTCATATCTAGCCTCATCATGATATTTACTAGTGTGTTTTAGAAGATTATGTATCTTGTAATTTTATCTTTCAAGATAAAAAAAAATCCCACTTGCCTTTTGTAATATATAGACTGTCTATATACTTAGCAATTAGAGCAAAACTACATTATTCTCTTTTTGGGACATTACAAATACACATTGATAATTCCTGACTTTACTTTGTTAATAACCTATTCATAAGTAGTTTAACAAATTCAGAATCTTCAATTTTAAAACTTATTGTGATTCATCACATTCCATAATAAAATGGTGTTTTATTAATCTTCTACGTTGGAGTTATATTGAGTATATTCAATCCATACTCAATTTTCTAACCTTGTTACTTTTTACGAAAGAAGTTATGGTTATCTTGAATCAAACAAATCAAATAGAGTTTGATTCTCCTAACTTAACATACCATCAACTTGTGGTATTCATTAGAATTAATATTGTAAGACAATCTGACAATATATAAGATAAACATATTCCTTTTGGCTTACCTATTTACCAACTAAGTCAACTTAATGGTATAATAGACTTTTCAAGCCAATTGCATGCTTTATAACACAAGTACTCTTTAACCAAGTCACTTCATATCCATGTCTCATCAAGAAAACATAAACTGTTATAATCCCATTATACGTTATAAATCATTGATCAACTCAATAACTTCTTGTATATGTCTTAATTAAAAAACATAACAAGTTAACGTCTTACTTTATTATAAGTCTTAAAAGACTTTATGTTTATGTCTTTACAATGAATCATAAACATGTTTAACTAAAGTAATTATGAACACAACTCTTGGTCTCAATAGTAATTTCAAGTTAATTTATTTACTTCACATTAATGTAGGACTACATTATTTTTCATTTATGTCATTCCAAAATACATAAATAAACAAATTGAAGTAGTATTAGATTACTTCATTTATGTCATTCTAATAATACATAAATATCTAATTTGAAGTAGTCTTATATATCATTTTTGACACATGTTCTAAATACTTGTCTAATTTAGAAACTGCAAATATGTCCATGCAAGGTCTGACTTCACATGGAGATTTACTTCGTTGTTGCAATCTCGCCAAGTTCTGACATGACGTAAATTGCAACACCAAGTGTTTCTTGAATTAGATATGTACAAGTTATATTTGAACATTAGTCTCTTACCTTGCAGTCAAGAGAATCCGTTAAATCATATACCTATATGTTGTACCTTACACAAAATATAGATTTATCCCACTTGTGCATGGAACAACATCATATAGAAGATAAACAACACGACATATGTTTGCTTATGTGACCAATATGATTGTGTCATTGATATTAGCATAACTAGTAGATGTAGAACCACTTCATTGTCTAATAAGGAAACGTACATGACTTATCCTTGAAAACATAAGTGTCTACAAGTGAAAAGTAATTATCTTAAGACATTCTAGAGATAATCTGCGTTACTACCAAGATGACAAAGCTTGTAACTCCCACTGAATTAAAGATCATTACATTAACTCCTTATTCAGTAATAAGAACAATACTCCCACTGGATTTGACAACATTGCAAGTGTTTCATTAACCAATGAAAGAAAATAGTGTTCTATTTACTTCCCTACACTTTTGATAAAGTCCATACATAACGATTACTTGTGTACTAAAAGAGTGTATTCTACTAGTAGATGATGAACTATCCATCAATGCTATTAACTTGAAAAATTGGGCATGCAATTTCTTTCTTAATAGTTCTACTTTTCCAACGATTGTAAGTAGTACTTTTAAATGGTCAAAACTAAACAAGTAGATAAAATATGCTAGTTTGTCTTTTACCAATTATACAGTAATTAGTCTAGCTTCTAATTTAATAACTCATAAATATGCAATTTTCTTAACTATTAAAATTTGCTTACGAGTTATGTATTTAGAATTTAGACAATTCTAATTGTCCTATCATACCTTTCTTCATTCATGAAAAGGAATAGGATTGAATCTCACTCTTTCTTATGAAAAGAGGACTAGGTTTATTCATTTAGCATTAATACATTTAAAGAATTTGCAAAATTCAATTTCAGTATTTTCGATAATTAAACTTTTCAAGAAAATAAAATACCCAAGGTAATATTCATATGACCATAGAATTTTCTCGACAACTAGGATCCAAATTATCGTATTTCCATTACATCAGTTGATCTGCTAGTAACGAAAGCACATAATAGGGTAATCTGTCGAACAATAATTGGCAAACAATTTCCAATTCCTAGATCATTATGGGATTTATATTTTCCAACGCTATTGCAAATATAAACATGTTTCATCCCATCTTATGCCTTGAGTCCAGTTCTCACTTCCTACTCAACTTAAGTGTCTAACTTAAAGAACTGCAAATATGTTCATGTAAGGTCTGACTTTACATAAAGATTTACCTCTCCATCACAATCTCGCCAAGTACTGTCATGACGTAAATTGCAACTTCAAGTGTCCTTTTAATTAGATGGCATATAACTTAATTTATAAAGGGTACTTTTTGATTTTATGTGGTCAATTCAAATATGTGCAAAAATGTCATGCATTCATCTTGTAGCATAAATTTAATAAAAAATCTTTTTATTACCAATTCATAAAGATCAAATTATCAAAGTTTTGATTGAGGTATTGGGTTCACCAATCAAGGAATTTAGCGTTAATTATCGTCCATTATACCGTACTTTTGCATAAGTGTAGACACTTAGTGTTTCGGGTAATTACCACCGAAGTAGCGCATGGAATTAAAACTAATTCGCCCTTAAGATGAGTTTGTACATTTATGGCTTACTTAGTAGCTCCAATTTGACTCGCAAGCAAGCGGAGAGTTTGGTCAGCGCAGGGCAATAACCTCCCTCTTTAGGGTAACAATATTAATGCGCTCCCCTCCTAGTACTTCTCACACAGTCCGTCAAATTGGGTGAGCCGTTCAGACCATTTGTACCAAAATCATCAATCAATTAAACTATAGAAAACTTAACTCTTCAAAAACAAATCAAATTTCACCATTGTTTAGTCCGTATTATTTTTCTATTCAAAATTACCCTTTACTTAAAACTGTCTAACATAATAAACAAACGAGTAACAAATAAAAAATAAACAACTAAAAACAATGCGCACATAATAAACAATTTATACGTGAAAACAAGTAGCCACATGCAACTTATTCGATAAAACCCTATTAATAATCAATGTCTAGGTTAAATTAATGTATATATTAATTAGGGCTTTCACTCTCCCAATTGAAAGTGAGCCACATACATCGACGAATCGATTGCGCAAACCCATAATTAATGATATACCAAATTGCACATAATTGATTCATTAATGTATATAATTGGAGTCTTCCCCAATTCAAGATTTATCATAAATAAACATGTGATAAATATATCTTAACAATTAAACAAATATTCAAGCAACTATCCATGACAAACATGCATGTATTATCATGGATATATCATAACAATTATACAAATAGTCACAAGATCGCATATAATAATCCCATGTCACATAACAATTATACATGAATTAATCACGTAACTTATATATTAATTCTAGGTTTCGATAAGGTTAGCAAACAATTTTCAAACCCTAAAAAAAAATTATGTGTGTCGACTTAAAAAAAATAATAATGGGGTACGCCCCAATTAAAATAAATCGACCCAAAAAAAAATAAAACATAAACCCTAGATTAACCATATCAAACAACATACAATTATTTGTTTTATTACGCGTTTATGTAATTAATTACTCATATCGTGATGCCACTGTTGGAATTATATAACATGACAATCATAAATATAAACAATAAACATCAAGTACACATGCGGAAGCGTATAAGAAAGATTAATGAATAATTAATTAATATAAACAAGAATATGCGTACCTTTCTTGATTCTAGCCGAACAAGAATCAAATCCACAAAAACTAGCGATTAGGATGAACCCTAATTAGGGTTTATAGGATTATGTGAATTACCCCTTACCTTTTTGTAATTCAATCCAAGAATACTAACAATAATGTGTTAGTACCACTTTCATGTACACACGTACTATACTGAATTAAAGAAATGCTAGTTTTAATCAAACAAAATAATTTAAGTTTGGAAAAGCTTTGGATCGACACCCATAAGGTGTTGTCGACCGAATTATGCAAAAACACACACAAAACTATTTAGGTTTTAGTATAATGAGTACAAGAGAGATAAATTACAAACACCATTGGTTTTGTATTTATACCCAAACAAACTTGGTGAACAAGTTTGAGTTGTAGATGGATTGGGTTTCCTTTTCTTGTGGCCGATCGGATGAGGTATCCCACAAGGAATTCCGGAACCTTCCCATTATTTACAACTTAGTCCTTTTCCAATTACATTTAACGATCGTTAGTCCATTACACTAATTACTTAACGTCCGATATGTTATTTCATTTAATTAATAAATAAATATAACTATTACATTTAATTATTAACTTTAATTCTCATACGTAAAGTGTGCAATCCCGTGGTCTCGAGTTCGATCCTAACACACGTATATTAATTTATTGTCCATTAAACCAACAACAAGTTGGTTGAGCTACTGAAGACAACAACTTGCAAACTCATAAAAAATACCAAAATCACAACACTCACATCTCCAAACAACACTTTCAAACTTGATTGCTTCACAACTAAACACCCCAAATCCTGTTTAGTCGTCTGGTAATTCTCTGGTGAACTTGAAACTTAGTTTTATTTTATAAACATTTTTTATTAACACTTGCTTTGATGAACATTCTATGATGGATACTTACTTGATGAACACTTACGTGATGAACATTTTTGGATGAACAATTTCACATTCAAATTCTGGTTCATCACAATTATACTATATAACATTCATTGAAGTGGTTTGAGAGCTGACACTGTTTCGAAACCGCCGCTTGGTGGATCGGCTTGAGGGAGTGGGACAACTTGGGTGCACTTAGGAGTCGTGGCTCGAGCCGACATCGTTCACACACCGAGCCGAGTTTTTAGCTTAGAGTGATTTTAATATATGGTTAGTGTGTTTTCCACTAACCTGTCGCAACTAATTAGGTGGCTAATTGCATAGGTTACACCGTTTCTTGATTATCAGAGAGTGTGTTGGTTCGTTGCATGGTGCACACATGTTTCCCACTATCAGTTCTAGAACCGTTTACATGGAGGATTGACGTTTTATTTGTGTGAGTTTTTTTTATTGGAAAAAACACACACACACACAGAATGGTCGCGGGGTAAGAAAATTAGAGCGGCTAAAATTTATTTTACCTAAAATTATTTTGGAGGTTTTAGTGGTAATGATGGGTAGATCGCATCATTTTGCTTGCTTTGTCATTACAGTTTGAGTTACGGTTGTCATGTTCATTTTTCTTGGTTTCGTGTTTAGGCATGCATTTTTTTAAAGAGTTTTACTTTTTTTTGTATAAACTTTGATTGATATGTTGTGATTTCGCAGGACTCGTGGCTTTTTTGGTGCTTTTTGATGAAAAGAATTTTCTGCTTTCTTTGGAGTAGGTTTAGGTAACAGGTATGTGCGCACAATTTTTTTTTTATGTTTCTTCTTCATTGTGGGTGTTTATTTTATGCAACAAGATATAGTTATCTAGGGTTGGTTAGATCTGAAGGGTTGGTGGTTGTTTGATTGTTTTGGTGTTTCGAATTCCTTCTTTCCGGTTTCTTTATTCATGATTCTTGGTTGTGTTATACAAAGTAGACGGGCGGTTATATCGTTAGTGGGAGATCACAAATTAAGGGTATGTTTTTTGTTGTTGTAGTTGATTTGTGTAAGTTTGTTGACGATTTGAGTGCACGAGGTTTTGAATAGTGTGTTGCACATGCTCTTTATAATTTCATTGAGGTTTCTTTTTACATGATTTGCTTAATTTGTTGTAAGCTCGATATCCTGTCTATGCTCCTTGCGCTTTAGATATTTTGCATGTTCTTGGTTGCAAATATATTGTTGCCCATTTTAAAAGGTACGATTTTTAGATAAAATGTACGATTTTTAGATAAGTTGGATTGTTCTTTATTGTTTATCTATGTATATCTTAAACATTGTTGGAGTTTCTTTGAGTGGTCTGAAATAAGTGTGGATGAGTTTCGAATTCACGATTTAAGTTGTTAATTGAGTGGTCTATAGGTTGTATTCGTGTTTGATTTATAAGACTTTTTTTGTTGTCGTTGTTTAAAGTGGCGTGTGTGCCTGTCAGTTTCGTTTCATGTCACGTGTATAAGTGCTCAGATATGATGTGTGGTTATGCGTGCTGTTTTGTGTATTCTGTGTATAAGATGTGGTCGTGGCTGTTGTTTTCGCAACCAAGTTTACACCCAACCAAATGCATCCAACCAAGTGTAACCAACCAAGTGCAACGGCCTATTTTTTGTTAGTGTAAAATAAGTGCTTCCTCATATCTTTTAAAGTCTGATGTGTATGTGGTTAGATGTCTTCATTTTATATGTTGTGTATAGTTTGTAGTCATGATTGCTGAAATTGTAAAAGTGTTATGCCATTCGTTTTCTGATTACATGGTACTAGGTTTGGGTTTAGATTTATTAGGTATGTTTCTTCATAGCTTTGTTCATCGTTTTTTGCATAATTGGTGGATTGTTCAAGTAAATAGAAGTAGCGACAATGAGAATATAGTATGATTATTTTGAGATGTATATGGGCCATATCTATATTGCTGGGGTGTTTTTTAATTTTATGCATTGTCAGAATTATTAACGACCACCACCACCACCACTCGTCCGTGTATAATAGAGGTTCACTTGTTTCATCATGCTTTGGACTCATCAGGAGAGCGGCCCTAACTCCCTACTAGTGTAGTGCCATATCGAGTGCTTTACTCATGGCACATACTACATCTTTACCGTGGGGTACTCCAACAAGACAAACATGATAAACCAATAACCCACACATTAAGCAATGCTTCCAAGCAGAACTTGACCCTTAAGAATTTGGCCCGTGACATTAAGACCTCTAAATCATTTATTTCAAATGAGTGTTTATATTCTGATGATTCGTTAAGATTATCAGGAAGTGCAACACTTCATCAACCATTATCGTACAGTTGTAGTTCTAGTCATGATCTTCATACGACCTCAATTTTCAAATGACGATGTTGACTTTTGTCAAAAATACATGCTAAAGTTTGTGTGATGCTCGAATTTATAAAATGTTAGGTCGGAAAACAGCTACTGATTTTTTTCAATGTATCGATTTGGTACATTGACTAAAAGTGTCTCACATTTTGTAACAAACTTTAATATGTTTTTCCATTATGCACATCAGATGACAGGCTACCTGCTAAACCGGCTAAAAACGAAAATTTTGGTATTAATTATTTTCTTTTTTGCTAAGATGTACTTTTTATCTAGAAATAAATAGTAAATGACTAAATTGCCCTTATCTTCAACCTACAACCACCACCTCTGTGGCACTACCATCATCTTGAACACATTAAATTGTCCTCGTCTTCAACCCACAACCACCACCACCATCATCTTTAACCCACAACGACCACCACTATCACCTTCAACCAACATCCATCATCACCACGACCTCGCCACCACCATCATCTTCAACCCTACTAAATTCCCTCGTCTTCAACCAACAACCACCACCGCACCAAATCGGTACATTGAGACATTTAGTCAATGTACCAAACCGGTACATTGAGAAAAGTTCGCTGCAATTACTATAGTTTGGCTGTTTAGATATAATTAATTTTTCTGTCATGTCGTTATTTTGTTTAATTTCATTTTCATCTTTGGTTTATACTCACTAATTAACATGACGTTTTTGCCCTTCAATTTGAGAGGACCTAGCAAATATCAGGCCTTTCCTGGCTTACCTTAAACAAATGGTTTCTGCAGTATGGAAGTAAACAGATGAAGCGAGCAAGTATTTGATTCAGATCTACGTGGTCTAACAAGGGAATCTAGTGACCTTTCTCAATCCTTTCGATGGCCACTCCTAAGATTTCGTGAGGTTTAAACCTGACATCTTTTGCGAGAACATCAAAATCTGATCACGAGGCCACCTTGGTGACAGTTGGTTTATGTAGCATACTTATGTTTTCATAGCCGATTTTAAGAACTGATATAAGAATTACCTTTTTTTTTTTAAAATCAAACGGATAGTGGTTGATAAAAGTTGACTGCTACCTTGACCATGAAAAGTCAAATTTGACTACAGCCAACAAGGCCACAAATATTAAAAAGGTCAAAGCCATGAAAGTTTTGATAATATTATGAAGCAACAAATGTTTGCTCAAATTATATTAGCATCCAAAAACAAAGCAAACAACAATCAATCAAACAAATACCGACTAATAAGCAGATAAAATAGCTTTCACTTGAAATAACACACAAACAAAATGGTAGCATGCTCAGCCTACAGTTCCCACAAGCTTCGACTTCGGCTTATTTATAAAACTAACTTGACTTTCAACTCAAAATCCAAAAATGACGAACATTACTATCTGCCTTTAATAGTTGTCGGTATCAGACATTTCTTTCCATGCAACTAAGGATTTAAGAAAGTCTTTGACCTCAAAAGTGTCCCGAAGAGACAAGAAAGCTTTGCTTTCTTTGGGTACGGAAGATACCAGAATCCCATATCCACGGTTTCCTTCTCTTAAAACCTAATGGAAAATGAGAACATGTGTCAAATGCTTTGATCAGACGATTTGAAAACTTGTAATGGTTCATAGAAGTTATATACCTTGAATGCATCTTCGTCAGTCCTATCGTCTCCTATATAAATTGGAAGCACATCATCACTGTTGCTTAGCCCTATAAACAAGACCAAACAAGATTATTATCGATTGCAAATCTACACCTTAACTTCATGTTTTCCCATGTAAATTTTAGTACTATAAAGAACTGGAACAATTTAAAATGTCTAGGTGAAAAATGCGTTTGGACATACCCAGTGATTCAAGTAGAAACTCTACCGCCTTTCCTTTGTCCCAATCAATCACAGGACGGACTTCTAAAACCTACAAATGAACGAACTTCAGTTTTTAAAAACATTACTTGCTAATAGGAGTAATAGGAGTGTGAAAATGGGCGGGTCGGATAATGGGCCATCATGTGAAAATGGAAGGTAACAAAGTATTAATGTGTTAATTATATAATATTTTAATTTTTTTAAATACAATTCGGATAACTCGTTGGCCATTTCAAGATACTTTTTAGCTGGATATTCTAGCTTAGCCCGATTGACCCATTACACACACCCAACCGCTACATCTAATTGCAAATAGTCACACAAATGTCATAAAATTGAGAGAATCTATATAAAGCTTAAAGCTATTATATTACCTTCCGCCCATGAGTTAATCTCAAACGAGGATAATCTTTCAAGACATCATGAACACATTGTGCAATCATAGGCCAACTCTGCAACACGTAAGAAGCATAATCTTTCAAATGAGGATACGTTCATATTACATTGATGGTAAAAGCAAAGTGTTTCTCACCTTATCATCTACATTTCGGTAATGAACAGAAGTACAAAATTTGTGATTTTCGATGAATGCCCCTGGGATATCCTTCGTCACCTCAACAAGGGTCCTATAAACCTAAGTTGAGAAAAAACAGCTGTTAGTATTCTTCAATGAAAATTTGTGTTTATCAAGCATATAAGCTGACAATTCTTTACCATTTAGTCTGTATTAATGAACATTCTAATCTTTATCATATAGTTGAAGGATAAAATTTTATGATAAGACTCACCTCATCTATCATTGGTATAAAATCCTTAGCAGGCTGGAACAGATTTACATCCTTGCCCTACATAAGAGAAACACAAATCGACAAAAAAAAATATAGAGTGATTTAAAGGAGGAAGAATTGGCGGGGTTGGCAGGTTGGGTACTTGGGTTACAAGTTAACACGTATTTGGGTCAAATCATGTAATTTTGGAATGGGTTGACCCAAAAGGCTGTTTGTCTAAAAGTTAACCTTTTTTCATACGCAGCAAGTTTGTCATATACGATGCAGAAAATTTACATTCATTTAATAATAATCTACTTTTTTTAATTCGTAGAATTTAGCATAAAAAATACATGTTAGGCGAGTTTCGTACATTTGACCTGTAACCTTTTTAACTAATATTGTTTATTTTACAGTTAACCATTTAGAGAAAACAGGTGCCCCGAATCAACCCCATTAATAATTGAATGGATCGAAATTGATACCTTTACAAAATTTATCGGGATAAGTAAAATTTGGGTAGATATAATACCTGTTTGTCAGTAGAACGAATATAGTCCGTATGGTTGATAGACATGGTGTCCTCAGCTGGGAACATGATGTCCATACCATGACTACCAGCATAAAAGAGTTCTGTTAGTCCTACTAACTCATAAACCTGAACAGTTTAACATAAAATAATGTAAGACTTTGATTTGCATTTATTTGTCTACTACTTTTTCATCATTTTCGCATTGTTGCATTTTGTTGTCAATTTGGATTTTCATGTTAGCAACCAAAAGTCAAACACGACTTTTTGGAAAGTTAATCACACTTCAAATTAAAAACTATGATACCTTATCACGGCTTCTTCCACTAATAATCGCAGTGGGGAAGTACTTGGCAACACCTTTTACAGCAGCACGCATCTTCAAAAAGCAAGTGTGTTAAGATTAGAACCTTTAGGCAGGTCAGATAGAATGAAAATCAAGATCCGTTGGAGGTATTACTTACATCGATTGACATAAACGCACGATTCGGATCATCTACTATTGGTGAGAGTGTCCCATCGTAATCTAAGAAGATCACTATCTTTCTCTTATTGGCACGATTTATAATACGATTAAAAGACTTGAGGGCCGATGGATACTTGAGCTTCGTACAACAGAAAGACAACAAAGACAGCATATTATAAGACGCTGCACATATGCATAAGGCCTTTTAACGTTTTCCACAGCATTTTTGCAAAATATGGGGAGAAGATGAGAGATTTTGGACAAAAATAGTTACATACAATGTTTTTTTTTCCACCTTAAATTTTGATGATTTGTGAAAATCAATAATGCTGATTTGATGTTCTTGGTATTTTTACAAAAATATTGATTAAATTTGCATAAAAAAGCCATGTAAAAAAATAACACTCCCAATGCATATTAAGGCATACCATCCAAGAATAGTAAACAAGATCACTGTCATCACAAGCAAGCTCAACGCCAACATCTTTAAGCATCTTCTTACGAGGAGGTGAAGAAGATTGCATGGCATCAAGCCAACCATTGGATTGTACATCATCAAGTTTCCCAGGTTTCTTTTTTGGAATTAATAATGGAAATGAAGTTCCCGATGAGAGAGAAAACACACTGGAATGAAATCCTAAAATGGTTTGATTTATAGGAACAGGATCAGCAAGAACAGGAGAAGCATTCACTGTGCTCAAATCCATTTGATCAGAAGACAGATTTGAGTAGACTACAAATTTTTGAAGGTTCGTGAGTGGGAAAAAACTGTTGATCAATCTTTATCCAACTCGCTTGTCAATAAAAAACCACCTCTTCAATGTTTTCTTATCACCGGTGCTGAGTGAGCACATAGTTAAGAAGCAAAATCCTGAAATCTGAAATGAAGCAACCAAGTGTTAAATGAGAAACAACCAAAAGTTAAAGCTTTGTGCATCATAAACTTTTGATTAGTATATGTGACGTACTTCATTTTCAAAGCAACGCATTTACAGAATGTGCTCAAATCCCATTGTAAATCATGAAGGCTCTTCAAAACCCGATAACTTTAATCTGTTTTCTTCCAGAGACACAAAGATTTAAGTCAAGTTAGTATACAACTTCCTTAAAGGCACTATAATGACACTTTCAAGATTTAACATTGTAATAGCTCCATGTCAATAATATTAAGTTACTGTATATAATAAGAAGGGAAAAAAAAAAGAAAAAAAAAACGTTCCTAGAAAGATAAGACTGGACATGAAGCTTTTTCTGTACATTGCAAAAGCCAAAAAATATAAATTCCATATTCACTTACAAAATGTTTACCACCTTAGCTAAACCTGAAATCGCGAGTACTAAAATTAACGATGAATTTTTTTACCCATGTAACAATAATCAAGATACATGGATCAGATAAACTTTTTAACATTGAAATCACAATATCCAATGAGTTCCATATTCACGATAGATGCAAAAATGTGAACCAATATGTTTAACTGTTCCTATACCAAACCGCATAACAGTTTAGACAATACCCTCCAAAAAGTAGCAACTGGCCAATGTGTAATTTGTCTTTTGAATATACTTGTTCTTATTAAAAGATAATGGTGGGGGTCACACCCATTTTTTCCACTAGCACATTGCTTGAATAGTCGGATTCATCTTTTTAGCATCATATATTGTCGTATATTATATAAATATTATTAATTAATGGTTCAACATACCTTTGATAAGGAAACATGTTTAAGAAACTAATAAAGAGACCCCATAATGAGTCAGGTACACTATGTTCCTATTCTTGATGTAACTCCACAACCGCAACAAACCCCACTAATACCCCACTAATGATCATGTGTATAGACATTTGACAGAGACATAAAGCATTGAAATTATAGCTATAAATTTGTTTTTGTGATTGGATATATTAGATATGCAAAATTTCCTTATTTAGAAAATTTCCACAATCCAAATTTAGATTGTAGTTTGTTAGTAATCATGGCTCTAACCGACAATAATGATTTAAGGGGTGTTTGGGATTTGCTTTAGATAAGCAATTTCGAGGGTTATTAGGATTACCAATCCACACTTCTTATTTGATTACTCAACGGTGAAACAAGCAATATTAAGGGTGTGTTTGGGATTGCATAACTTAAACTGCTTGCTTATGCTAAAGTGCTTATTTACAGTAAAATTAGAAGATAAGCAGTTTCATCCAAACAATCAAAACCACTTATCTGCTTTGAATAAATCGCGGTTGCTTATTCCAAAGTGTTCATCTGATTATTTTAGAAGGCAAGAGTAGTTATAACAAGCAATTTCAGATACCCCCTTGTGACCAAAAGAATATTTCGAAGATTTGACTAATAACCAACTACATGGTGCATTACTATGGGGACAAGTGGAATATCTTATTTGCCTAAACACAGTTAAACAATTACATCGTGGAGAGCATAAAATAACAATATACCAATACAAAGACAGCTGTAGCGTAACTAACTCAAAACAGACAAAATAAACAAATAGAAAAG
Organism: Chrysanthemum seticuspe; assembly: GCA_019973895.1. NCBI lineage: Eukaryota > Viridiplantae > Streptophyta > Magnoliopsida > Asterales > Asteraceae > Chrysanthemum > Chrysanthemum seticuspe. The sequence continues at coordinate 78,818,202 of BPTQ01000001.1, forward strand.
TTTATGGCTGAAACTCGTCACCGTGAATCATCCTGAATAAAATAACATAACCAAAAAACAAAGTTACACGAATACAGAAACCGTACACATGGTTAAGACAACACGTATTAGGAAGACACATGCAACACGTATAAAAATGGCCTTTTTTAGCATATTATACCAACATACTTTTTCATTTGATCCGCTTTAGACAGTGTACTCTTTTTACATCTGAATCATGTAAAGATCACTTTCTGTCTCATTTGAGTTTACATGTCTACCATAAAGATACCATTATATACATAACCGCAACATTTTTATACATTTCTACACATAAATCAAACATATTCACATAGACGTCATTATCTATGAAAGCCTTTTTTATTCTTACAAAATGGGTCAAATAGGTCATTTTGAAACCTGAAATCTTGACCTTTTTAACATAAAAGCTAACATTTTTACATAAAAACTATCCTTCCTGAAAGCCGTTCCGTTACAAGATGGTATAAAACTGGACAGACAAACAATCTTTTAACGACTCGGATATAAAAGTACATCAACTAAAACGGCACAAACAAAAAAGATGTCTAATGTAAACAACCTTAAAAAATTTCCCAAATCAGCAAAATCTTTTCCTTATTATTTTTCTCCTTATCATTTCTCTAACACTGATGTTCCTAAGTTTTATGCAACACAATATAAACCCTGCATGTATATATTTATAAAAAAACTATCCAAAGGGTACATAAATATAAATACAATTACACAGTCATAATCACACATAACTCAAATCTTGATAAAATTTCAAGAGATAAACTACTACCAATAACAATAAACTGATGAAATGTAAGGTACCTGATTGAAATATATGTATTATGGCAATTGGGTAGTGATTAATTATGGAAATAGAGTAAAGATTGAATAATTTTAGTTGAAAAGTTGAGAAAGAAATAACCCTAAAATTTTGAGGGTGAAAAGGGGGAGAAGAAGAAGGAATGGAAGGGGGGGAGTGGGTGAAGAGTGGGGAGGGAATTTATAGAAGTTTGATTGATATGTGAATGAGAAACATAAAAAAGACTTGATAAACAAGCCAGCAAAATCTCTCGCCTATTAAGTTTTTTTTTTTTAATGCTAGCGCAGACGCGCGGTAGCTGCACAAAGCGGCGGTGATATGAAATATATGGGTTTTTAGATGGTATGCAATGATAGATATTTGTATTTGACAGGTACGGTTTGACAGTTTTGAAAAGAGTAAACGTATGTTTAAATTTTCGTAAAATGTATTAATACAAATATAGATATCTATAAATATATATATATTGAACTTAGAAAAATTGAATGTTTATGATAAAATGTATAACTACATAATTGCATTCTTGTAAGTTTGTAATGTCTATTTATTATTTTTAAGACTAAAATACACCGTTAGTCTCTAAACTCGGCAAGACGCGTCGTTATGGGACAAAACTCGGCATTTTCATCCCCACAGGTCCAAACCTTGGCCATTAAATGCCAGAATCGTCCCTTGACCAGGATTGGGATAGTCAAACCTACTTTTCTGGATTTCCTTCAAGGGTATAATAGACCATTCACATTTTTGACCCAACCTTCAACCCAGGGACCAATTGTGAGTATGGCTACTAGCCGTTTCTTCCCTGATACGCTTGCATTTAATTTTGCGGGAACCAATACACCCACCCAACAAACAACTTTACCAATCATAATACACCATTATCCAGAAACGTTAAACTGAAAATCGAAATCAAGAATATTAATCCTCATTTCCAGAACTCAAAAGACCAACCCAACTTTCAACAAAACCATGTCGATTGATCGTATTAGCAACATGCCAGATGAAGTGATCACTAACATTTTGAATCGGTTGCCTTTGTTAGAAGCGGTGAGAACCTCTAGTTTAGCGCGAAACTGGAGGTCTAAGTGGACTTTGCTCACCTATGTCATAGTTGATGAGGATTTCTTTTATTATTTAACACATGAGTTTGATGGGAGGCTTGTTACTAGATTCTTAAATCGGCTTATGGGTCCAATAAGAAAGTTTGTCTTTGCTGTAGAGCAAAGATCAATGATTGGAATAGACAACTTTCATTATGAACAGATTCATGAGTGGCTCTTGTTTTTGGCTGACCATGGAATTGAGGAGCTGATTATTACAAACTGGTATGGTGACCCAGTTACGTTCCCAACCCAACTTTACTCTCGTAGTGAGTTGAAACATCTAGTACTTCATGTTTGTTCTTTGGCTTCTCTGGAATATTTTCATGGATTTCCAAATCTACTAAGCTTAGAATTTATTCATGTAAATTTTTAAGCGGTACGGTTTGGGACTTTATTTCTGGTTGTCCCTCACTTGAGTCTCTTAAAATGAATCGTCCTAGTACAAACGAGATTAGACTAAGGGATATTGCAAATGTTAGGAATTTGAGGAAGTTAGATTTGAGATTCGGACGTTATAATGTTGTGATGACAATCACAACATCCGATATCTTTCAGCTAACAAGACTTCAAAATCTTGAGACCCTTGCATTGGATTTTGATGATTGCACGGTAAGAACAATTTGAGTTTTACACTTATGATTTTACAATGTTAAATAAATGTGTAACAGTAATGACATTGAATCTTTATAACTTGTTGTAGTTGATACGGGAAGCTAATTCTAGGATGAATGTGCCATTTCTATCCCTGATTAAACTTAAGTTGTCTTATGTCGATTTTGGGAATATTGTTATGTTATCGTTCATCATTGAAATGATTCGTGGATGTCCAAATTTGGAAATGCTGGATACCAGAGTAAGTGTTTTGGAGTAATGCATATGTAGCAAATAAACATTCCTAAATTACCATGTTTGAGTATTTCTCAACACTATTTGATTTTTCAGGCTGCAAACACGGTTAGTGTTCTACCTTTGGAAAATTTTCCCAATGTTGTAGGCAGAAACATATTCAGCCATGGCAAGCTACAGACTGTGGTGTTTCGAGCTTTTCCCAGAACAGAGCATGAATTAACTTTAATAAAGTTTATACTCGCGTGTTCCCAGTCCCTAATGTAACGCCCCGACCCGCCAAGGGTAAAGGAATCACAAGTAATGGTGTCATATCAAAGCAAAACATAATTAACCAAAAGAAGTCTTAACATAAATGCGGAAATAATCCAAGTCAAATGACTTCAATACATAGGTCCCGGCGGAAGCATAATAAACTTCAAACATAATATCCGAAATAAATAAGTCTAAATGGCATCATAAGAAATCAAAGCTAAAATCTCTAAGGTAAGTCCACTCAAGCACTCATCCCAAAGCAACCCAGCTTCCAATGCTTAGATACCTGCCGCGGAAGAAAAGAAAAGTGCGGCTGAGCTTCAAAAGCCCAGTGAACAGATATGAAAGCAAAAGCGAATACTAAACGATATCGAATACGAAATTAAGTGAATGAGCGATAGCAAAATCATAATCATTTTCAAAGCATAAAATCATAATTTCTAAATAAAGTTTATAGTCAACTACCACGAGCCCAGAACATATATCGGATCATATTCATATTCACATAAGGCAACATTTGTAGGGGAGACCTACCAGAGTTATGAAGGACGTGCATGCACGCAGCATCAATCATCAGATAACAGATAACATATAACATATAACAGATAACAGATCTAGGATGCATCCATACGCCCCTTCCTACATATTCACAAATATGCTTCACCATCCAGAGACGTGGCAGAACATCACTCTACTGCCCTAGAGTCATACCAGAGGTGCATCACTGATACGGACATGGAACCCCCATGACTAGTTAAATATTTGGCTCGGGTGTCAAACTATCTTAGGTCAAATCAGAATGTCATAACTGACACAGATCATCTTTTATCAGAAAATCATTCATATTTCCAAAATCATAGTTTTCATATCAGATAGTTCAAAATCAGATGTTTCATAATTCAAAAATCAGAGTTCAGATAAGCAATAGCTCAAACAAATCAGATTTTGGGATTCATAGCAAAGGCTTAGGAAAACCTAATACGAAAGAAAACGTAAAAAGAAACCTTTACTGAAAAGGTCAGAATATCTGTACCTTATTCCAACGCAAAAGATCGAAAAGCAGAAAGACGAAAAGCAAAGGATTACTCCCTCTTCACAGAACCTATAGACATTAACGGTCTTCCACGTTATTTATGATTCCAGAATCGTCAAAATGATCCTTTAATATTTGGTATTCATACTTAATGATCTTCATACTTAATGGTTTTATTAAATGAGACTTAAGTATTTTATAATTAAAGTTGTAGATTAGGGTTCGTTATATCATTTATTAAAGTCTAGGGTTAAATGTGAAAAAAAATAGTTTATAAGTCACAACTCACACATGAAATAACATATTACTATATTTAGCTCAAACCCTAATCGACTCTCATGTATGTTCTAGGGTTTTCTTATTCTTTAATATCTCATTAATATGCATTTACTTTACATGTTACGTCTTAATGACTCGCTACTTAACCTAATATGTAAATGATAATGATCTTTCCTTTTACACTTTACCATGCACGTTTATGATTTCATGTGACCATAAGTTATTAGGGTTTAGTATACTTTATGCGCTTTACATATTAAACTAGGGTTTATGTTTACTGTGACAATCCGTACTTTCAGGTCATTTCTCGACACCGTTCATGTTTCATTATTTCAACATTTTAGTAAACTTGGTTTACTTGTTTCAAATTCGCGTAACCTTGGAGGTTTAGCGGCGAATTCATGATCATGACATCACGTACATTTCATATGGACTATGATTAGTCTACATTTCATTGATATCATGTGCATTTCATTAGTTCATGCACGACATTTCATTTCACCCTTCAACGCGTAATTTTTATGTTTAATAAATTTTTATCGCGTGAGTTTTTATTTTGATTATTTAAACCGTTACTTTCAAAAATGATCCCGAGGTATTTTTAAACTCACATTTAGTTTGTAAAAACTATATTTTTAGTTTTCCTAGTGTTTCAAATTTATTTGGTATTTTAATCGTTAACGTTTAATTATTACGTCGTTTTCTTAAAAATCTTACGATAATTAGTTTATCACCCGATTTTCACAAGGAAAGTATTTTTACAATTTTTATCAACTCATTACATTGTATTTTGATCTAACAAAAACTTACTTGTACCACAAATTACCATTTACCTTACAAGAGTTATTTACTTACCTTTTTATTTACAAGTCTTACAAATAATTTCTACAAATTACACAAGCTACAAGATTTAAAAAAAAAAAAATATAATTGAGAGACAACCTCCCCTAGAAACCGGCCTAGGGGAGGGCTTGCATTAAATTGAGGTAAGGTTCATGTTTTTCACAATAATTCACTTCATTACAAAGTCCTACACACTCATTTGTTTACACATAGTTTCAAAGTGTTTTAAAAAAAAAAAAAAAATTCTCTTCTTCTTCCTTGGGACACCATAACCGGCCACAACATACAAAACAAAGGGATCAAGATTTTCATCAAGTCAAGTGTGTTTTACAACCTAGAACATATCCTCTTTATGGTTTTGAAATAAAAACCAAGGATATTTAAGATAAACCTTTGTTACCTACACCTCTTCATAATCACTAGTAAGCATACTCTTGTCATTTTTATGTTTCCTTATCATTTTCATATGCTTCTTATCATTTTTGGAGCTTATATGCATGTTATGTAGTTTATACCATTTATTTTATGATTTTTAAGGTTTTATATACTTATAGTCATCCTATAATTATTCCCAAGTTAATCTTTGGTCTTGATGGTGATTAGGAACCCATGACACCCTAAGAAGGTGTATGGTAGGATTAGATTAGCTTTGGAGTTGATTTGAAGGGATTAGAATAGGTTTTGTCCGAGAAAAACTATTTTCGTAAACTATATTTTGTAATCTGTCCTTAAAATGAATTTCTGGAAAAACTCACTGATGGTACGACCCTTTGGCCTTGATTTTTAGAAAATATACTTTAAAACGAATCCGTGGCCGCTTGAACGGATAAAAACGGAGTTATAACGAAGCCGTGGTGAATTTTTAAAGTTTTACGACGAAAAGTATTATTTTCTGAAATTGACAGCATGCAGTTTTTGTATATTTCGGGTCAAAAACGAGCCTTAAGCTTCACAAATTATTTCGACTAGTCAAAAATATATTAGTTTACTTCGATACGAAGCTAAGGACATATTTTACGTAGAAAACGGATTTAAAACGACAAATATATGGCCATTTTCATAAAGTTGCCGTAAGTATTAATTTCTGAAAAACTATATTATTTTTGACGTAACAAGTATTTCATTAGCTATATCGTCCATGTTTGCGGCAGTTTTTACCCATGATGCAAAACTTTTTATGACGAAGTGTCTTCTAGTAAAATCAAGTTCACCGGCCATATTTTTCAAAACAAAAAGCCGTTTGTCAAGCGGAGTTATGGTTATTTATTTACGGATGTTCAAACATTGGCCGAAACTCATTTTCTGCACACAATTCACAAAAACCACCATCTTGAGCCTTGGATATCTTTATGATCGAGACCTTTTGGACGAAAACTTCTGAACTGAAACTTTTAGATATCGATACAAACTTTCCAAAACCGTCGAGTTCGTTCTCTAACGATCGACGTACACCGTTTTACGACCACTTTTCCGGAGCCGTTTTTGTTGATTTCATGATTTTTCCGACGACATTGTTTTGCGACGAAAAGTGGTAATTTCACCAAAAATCATTATAAAACCATAGTAGGATGACATTTTGACGTAAAAACATGTAAAGTCATTTTTGAAGGTTCAAGACGTCAAAAGAGTATTTTTCGTCGACGAGTAACATTTTCAAAAACTCGTAAATGGTATAAATAACATACGAAGTGCATGCATAACATTACATTGCAACTCATGACATATCATATCATTGATAATAGGTCCCGGTTGACGCATCATTATAAACCTCAGTGTACTCACTTTTGCCGTTATTCCAGTTTATCCAAGTGAGTTCCATAGCCCCACTTTTCTTGTTTTAATGCTGTTATCAAACTCTTTGGGGGAGATACATGCTCAATAATGTTTATTGCATTCATGACTATTTGCAAATTACATGTTTAGCCGAATTGAAATGCTTAGTCATGCGTAGTAATAGTTTGGCCATACATAGTATTTACGTGGTATATTCATTGGACTGATGGTCTTGGTACATTCATTGGACTGATGGTCTTGGTACATTCATTGGACTGATGGTCTTGGTATATTCATTGGACTGATGGTCTTGGTACATTCAATGAACTGATGGTCTTGGTATAATTAGGTCAAGTAAACATCGATACATTAAGTCATGCACTATTATGTGAATTCTTTTGACTTCATATGTTTGGAACATAAACTTTACACACTTTGGCAGTGGGTTGTGAACACACAGGTTGCAAGTTTTGTATGGGCGGGACTTGGAACTGAGTGGATTTACAATGCCTTTGCTACATAAACGATTCTGAAAGACTTTACATTTCAACGATTTACAATGCCTTTGCGGCATAAACGATTTTTGAAAGGCTTTACATTTCAAAACAAACTCTATGAACTCACTCAACCTTTGTGTTGACACTTTTAGCATGTTTTTATCTCAGGTATCTAAGGCATTCACTTCATGGCATGCATTTGGACACATCATGGAGTCGTGGTGACGACGCGTCTCACTTGGGTTTTATGTACTCTAAAACATCGTTTGAATTGTAACAAATTTATTTCCGCACAAGTTGATTTACATTTGGGACCTACTTTGTAAACTCTGATTATTTTATTAAATCAAACGATGTATTTTCCAAACGACACTTTAGGTCGTTCAATATAACTGTGATTGTGATGCTATGACAGTCAATCCCCAGGAATTCCATTCCGCTGCAAAAACAGGTAATTTGGGGGTGTGACAGATTGGCATCAGAGCTTCAGTTATAGAGAACTAGGTTGCATCATTGACCCTAGACTATAACTACATTATCATAGCATCTCATCATTTCATCACAAGTGAATGTTCACTTTACATGCGGTTTTTATGTACATTTTTCGAGTTATTCACTTTCATTTCACATCAATTGTCACATGGATGCCCTTATATACCCATCCTATTATCTTTTCCTCATACTCTAACGTGGAGAATTCCTTGTCATTCCCTATCACAATTTTTACATTAATTGACTCATCACCGATAACGTCGAATACCGAGATAAACCCTTAAGTAGGGCAAAGTCACTCTCACTCCTTTGTTTCACCACTAACATGTCGAGTTACACTTTATTCACACATTAAGTCTCTAAACCATCATTCATTGAAGTGCTTACAACACCTCATAACCCATCTTTTCGGAAACCGACGATCATTTTTGAAACATAACCTCAAACTTATCATTTCTTATCACATCTCTTTAGAGCGCTTATTATTAACATCGGATTTTGCTACGTCTCACATTTTCTCTTGTTTTGAAGAAGATATGGCACCGAAGAAAGCTACAGTTGAAATGACCCAAGCGGCTATTCAGAAGTTAGTGAATGATAGCATTGCAAATGCTCTAAGAGTTGAAAGGGAAACGGTGGCTGCTGCTGTTGCTGAGGCCACGGCTGCTGCTGAAGCCGCTAGACTAGCTGCTGCTACTGGTAATGCCGGAGGATCTGGGGTTAAGAAATGCTCGTACAAAGATTTCAAAAGTGCGGATCCCACTAAGTTTCGAGGTACCGAGGGAGCTACAGCTATGGTTAGATGGTTTGAAAAGTTGGAATCGGTATTTTTGCTTTGTAACTGTCCGGATGACAGTAAGGTTAAGTATGCTACGAGTACTTTACTCGATGGAGCGTTGTCATGGTGGAATTCTTACGCTCAACCAATTGGTATGGAGAATGCTTTTAAGCTTTCGTGGGAGGAATTTAAAGGCTTGGTGACTAAGAAGTTCTGTCCTCGAACGGAAGTGAAAAAGTTGGAGACGGAGTTCTATGAACTAAAAACTATTGGGTATGATATCGACACTTACATTCGGAGATTCCAAGAATTGGCCGTGTTATGTCCATCTATGGTTTCGGATAATGAAAAGCTACTGGAGGCTTTCATTGATGGACTTCCTGAAATTATTCAAGGTGACGTGACTTCTTCTGACCCGCAAACGATTGAGGAAGCTATTCGATTGACTCAAAAGCTCACGGCCCAGGTAGTGAAGAGAGGCAAATACACAAACACCAACCAAAACAACAACAACAACAACGGCGATAACCAACTCAACAACAACAAAAGGAAATGGGAAGACGACCAAGGAGATTATAACAACCACAACCACAACACTAACCATCAACAACAGCAGAAAAGAGGGCAAGAAACTGCGATGGTATATGTTGCTGCACCAATAGAAGGCAGAGGTTATGCTGGAACCTACCCACTATGTAATCGATGTAAGTATCATCACACGGGTCTTTGTCCTGCTAAGTGCTACAAGTGTCAACAACTGGGACACCTTGCCAGGAATTGTAGAGGCAAGGCCATGGTTACATGTTACAGATGCGGGGAGCAAGGACACTATCGGAATCAATGTCCTCAAAACCAAGGTCAACAAGTCGAAGGTGCTCATGGGAATGTGTATATGTTAGAAGGAGCTCGTCAAGGTATCAACAACGCGGAAGACTGAAGAAGTTCGGAAACTAACAGTCTTATTTCTTCTTATGTACTATGTTGTACAAATTTTATGTCTTCCATCGTATCTGAAACTTTATAACTTAACGATGTATTACTTTTGCTAAACTACTCGTTGTAAAATATTCTCATCTATCGTACTTTATTTCCTTTCGATTCCGATATCATTTACGAGAATTTTAATTCTTTTTACATTAACTATCATTTTAACGATACTTCCCCATGTCTTTTCTCCTCGACGTTCATCACAATTTTAACAACAGTTGACCCAACACCAAACAAACATATGAGTCGATTAGTCCAAGCATTGCATAGTTACTCCTAAATTATACATAGCCTGATCACCTATGTCTAATTCAGGAAGAATCATGCAATGAAGGGAGTAGTAGTCTTATATGAGTAAGCAATTCCGTAATCGAGCCAAATTTTCAAAAGATTTTCTTCAAAACCACTTGTTTCCAGTTTGATCCGCGTGACAGTTCTTGTTTGATGAGTTGCAAAGATCGAGCTAGAAACAAGTTGTTACTTAAACCGATTTAGCCTAATCTCATGACAGTTCTTGTTTGATGAGTTGTGAGATTAAGTAAAAATCGGTTACCAAAAAGTCTTTTGAGGGTTTTGCTCGGGAATGGGAAAGTTTGCTACATCAAACCCTAAACCCGTTAGACCTAACGACGATTGAATTCAGGGACTGAATTCCTTTTTGGATGGGCGAATGTGACAATCCGTACTTTCAGGTCATTTCTCGACACCGTTCATGTTTCATTATTTCAACATTTTAGTAAACTTGGTTTACTTGTTTCAAATTCGCGTAACCTTGGAGGTTTAGCGGCGAATTCATGATCATGACATCACGTACATTTCATATGGACTATGATTAGTCTACATTTCATTGATATCATGTGCATTTCATTAGTTCATGCACGACATTTCATTTCACCCTTCAACGCGTAATTTTTATGTTTAATAAATTTTTATCGCGTGAGTTTTTATTTTGATTATTTAAACCGTTACTTTCAAAAATGATCCCGAGGTATTTTTAAACTCACATTTAGTTTGTAAAAACTATATTTTTAGTTTTCCTAGTGTTTCAAATTTATTTGGTATTTTAATCGTTAACGTTTAATTATTACGTCGTTTTCTTAAAAATCTTACGATAATTAGTTTATCACCCGATTTTCACAAGGAAAGTATTTTTACAATTTTTATCAACTCATTACATTGTATTTTGATCTAACAAAAACTTACTTGTACCACAAATTACCATTTACCTTACAAGAGTTATTTACTTACCTTTTTATTTACAAGTCTTACAAATAATTTCTACAAATTACACAAGCTACAAGATTTAAAAAAAAAAATATATAATTGAGAGACAACCTCCCCTAGAAACCGGCCTAGGGGAGGGCTTGCATTAAATTGAGGTAAGGTTCATGTTTTTCACAATAATTCACTTCATTACAAAGTCCTACACACTCATTTGTTTACACATAGTTTCAAAGTGTTTTAAAAAAAAAAAAAATTTCTCTTCTTCTTCCTTGGGACACCATAACCGGCCACAACATACAAAACAAAGGGATCAAGATTTTCATCAAGTCAAGTGTGTTTTACAACCTAGAACATATCCTCTTTATGGTTTTGAAATAAAAACCAAGGATATTTAAGATAAACCTTTGTTACCTACACCTCTTCATAATCACTAGTAAGCATACTCTTGTCATTTTTATGTTTCCTTATCATTTTCATATGCTTCTTATCATTTTTGGAGCTTATATGCATGTTATGTAGTTTATACCATTTATTTTATGATTTTTAAGGTTTTATATACTTATAGTCATCCTATAATTATTCCCAAGTTAATCTTTGGTCTTGATGGTGATTAGGAACCCATGACACCCTAAGAAGGTGTATGGTAGGATTAGATTAGCTTTGGAGTTGATTTGAAGGGATTAGAATAGGTTTTGTCCGAGAAAAACTATTTTCGTAAACTATATTTTGTAATCTGTCCTTAAAATGAATTTCTGGAAAAACTCACTGATGGTACGACCCTTTGGCCTTGATTTTTAGAAAATATACTTTAAAACGAATCCGTGGCCGCTTGAACGGATAAAAACGGAGTTATAACGAAGCCGTGGTGAATTTTTAAAGTTTTACGACGAAAAGTATTATTTTCTGAAATTGACAGCATGCAGTTTTTGTATATTTCGGGTCAAAAACGAGCCTTAAGCTTCACAAATTATTTCGACTAGTCAAAAATATATTAGTTTACTTCGATACGAAGCTAAGGACATATTTTACGTAGAAAACGGATTTAAAACGACAAATATATGGCCATTTTCATAAAGTTGCCGTAAGTATTAATTTCTGAAAAACTATATTATTTTTGACGTAACAAGTATTTCATTAGCTATATCGTCCATGTTTGCGGCAGTTTTTACCCATGATGCAAAACTTTTTATGACGAAGTGTCTTCTAGTAAAATCAAGTTCACCGGCCATATTTTTCAAAACAAAAAGCCGTTTGTCAAGCGGAGTTATGGTTATTTATTTACGGATGTTCAAACATTGGCCGAAACTCATTTTCTGCACACAATTCACAAAAACCACCATCTTGAGCCTTGGATATCTTTATGATCGAGACCTTTTGGACGAAAACTTCTGAACTGAAACTTTTAGATATCGATACAAACTTTCCAAAACCGTCGAGTTCGTTCTCTAACGATCGACGTACACCGTTTTACGACCACTTTTCCGGAGCCGTTTTTGTTGATTTCATGATTTTTCCGACGACATTGTTTTGCGACGAAAAGTGGTAATTTCACCAAAAATCATTATAAAACCATAGTAGGATGACATTTTGACGTAAAAACATGTAAAGTCATTTTTGAAGGTTCAAGACGTCAAAAGAGTATTTTTCGTCGACGAGTAACATTTTCAAAAACTCGTAAATGGTATAAATAACATACGAAGTGCATGCATAACATTACATTGCAACTCATGACATATCATATCATTGATAATAGGTCCCGGTTGACGCATCATTATAAACCTCAGTGTACTCACTTTTGCCGTTATTCCAGTTTATCCAAGTGAGTTCCATAGCCCCACTTTTCTTGTTTTAATGCTGTTATCAAACTCTTTGGGGGAGATACATGCTCAATAATGTTTATTGCATTCATGACTATTTGCAAATTACATGTTTAGCCGAATTGAAATGCTTAGTCATGCGTAGTAATAGTTTGGCCATACATAGTATTTACGTGGTATATTCATTGGACTGATGGTCTTGGTACATTCATTGGACTGATGGTCTTGGTACATTCATTGGACTGATGGTCTTGGTATATTCATTGGACTGATGGTCTTGGTACATTCAATGAACTGATGGTCTTGGTATAATTAGGTCAAGTAAACATCGATACATTAAGTCATGCACTATTATGTGAATTCTTTTGACTTCATATGTTTGGAACATAAACTTTACACACTTTGGCAGTGGGTTGTGAACACACAGGTTGCAAGTTTTGTATGGGCGGGACTTGGAACTGAGTGGATTTACAATGCCTTTGCTACATAAACGATTCTGAAAGACTTTACATTTCAACGATTTACAATGCCTTTGCGGCATAAACGATTTTTGAAAGGCTTTACATTTCAAAACAAACTCTATGAACTCACTCAACCTTTGTGTTGACACTTTTAGCATGTTTTTATCTCAGGTATCTAAGGCATTCACTTCATGGCATGCATTTGGACACATCATGGAGTCGTGGTGACGACGCGTCTCACTTGGGTTTTATGTACTCTAAAACATCGTTTGAATTGTAACAAATTTATTTCCGCACAAGTTGATTTACATTTGGGACCTACTTTGTAAACTCTGATTATTTTATTAAATCAAACGATGTATTTTCCAAACGACACTTTAGGTCGTTCAATATAACTGTGATTGTGATGCTATGACAGTCAATCCCCAGGAATTCCATTCCGCTGCAAAAACAGGTAATTTGGGGGTGTGACATTTACGTGACCCTTACTTATTTATTACACGTCCAAAACTCATGTATATATGTATTCGGTTCATCTAGGGTTTCGGCTAGCAAGTCATACGAAAGTCCTAGCTCATCTAAACATGTTACATATTCAAGTTATTAAGTTTTACATAGGCCGAATAGATTACAATTGGTTCGGTCCTAACTCATGCATGGTTCGGCCTAGATTAACTCAACATATACATGACCCGATTCAATATTACACCTTACGTTACATGTCTTTAATATTTACCAAGTTCAATTATTAGGGTTTGCCTTGGTTTTCGGTTTACACCTCTCGGCCACAAGAAAAAGAGAACAAAACGCGACTAAACAAAATATAACTTGACATATACATGCAAGGTACGTTAAAGGAAGACGAATAAACATTATACCTTAACTTGTTGAAGCAAAAACTCGACACCAAAGGTCTCTTGAGGTTCGGCCGAATGAAAACAAAGAGAGAAGAGAGGCAAAACAAAAACTAGGGTTTCACTTTTTGAGCTCTTGAATTATATTTATAGTAGTAGCATTTAGTTTAGGTTTAGGAAAGGTTGGGTTTGGGTAGGCTTGGTCCAACCGAGCACACAAGCTCACCCACAATGGGCTTCGGCCCTTGGTCTCACGAACACAAAACAAACGCCCCCCTTGGGCTCCTCTTGGTCCTCGGCTTGGTGCAACACAAACAAAACAACGAGCCCGTCCAACAAATAAACGGCCCAACATTATTAGCAAAACATTTAAGTCCTTGTCGTACCAAAGTCGTTCACGTAATTATATTCGTTAAGTTTTATTTATTAGGTTTTTAATTTCGTAATTTATTATAAACGTGTTTTAAGTATTTTTATGATTCTTGGTTCCAAGGGTATTTTCGTCTTTATATATGTTTTAGATTTTCGGGTTTTACACCTAAAGTCAATGAATATCAGGCTCAGCGATAGGAGTCATGATGGGAATGAAAATATCAACAACAACTGGGAGTTGGCTAGGAAGCTGTTGAAACTCCACCGATCTTCCCCCACAGCCGTGGTAGAATTATTTGAGTGGTTGTAGTTTATGTATGGGTTGAATACCCTATGACAATTAATGTTCCAAAATTTTTTTGGTATTTTGGTACACTATTTGTTTATATGGTTTGGTTAAAATTAGCTTGTTCATATGTTGTTGTTTGTGCGTATTGTAGGTGATGCAAGTTTGACAATACAAAGTCAAACATTCATTTAGCATTTGAATTTGATTGTGGCAATTTGATTGTAGGTAGTATTTGCAATTTCACTATGTAAAGTCAAAATTGCAAAACCATTACCCAATATTTGACTATGTAAAGTCAAAATTGCAAAACCATTACTCAATATTTGTTTTGGAGTTAATTGATAATTTGATATGTTTTAGAAGTTTGACTTAACAAAGTCAAACTTCTAATGGTTTTGTGTTGTTTAATCTTCAACTAAGTTGTAGTTTACGTAAGTTGGCAACTTGAGGGACCAATTGTGTATTCTAAAGTGATTATTGGGCGGGAGTTTTAAGTATGACAACGGCAACCAAGACAAATTCAGGGACCGAGTGTGAAAAAAAAGTAACTATTAGACCTTTGACCGTCTCTTACCGGAGACGATATTAACTAGTGCACACCAAACGATAAACTCATCTAACACTTATTCCACACACAAACAATTTTCCAATGGCAGATTTCCCCATTTTAAACCAACTCATGGAGGTTGCTGATTCATCAAATTTGAATGATCGTATGGCTATCTGGTTTGAAGAAGAGGCTGCCTAAGAAGGGATTCTGAAGAAGCTAGTTCTTCAGTGCATTCAGCATCTGAAGACAGGAATCATCAAGCGTAGGGAGCTGATAGAAGAGAATCAAGCTCTGGGACCTCGTGGAATTGCGCTTGACTGTGTGGATGCGCTGACCAAAATCCAGTCGAGGCAAACAAAGCAACTTGCCCAACTCATACAGATTATTGGTCAAACAGATGAAGGTATTCGGTTCAACCAAGATTTTTGTTAAGAAAATGGCTGAACATAATGCCTGAATTTTGGGTTTTCCATGGGGTAGATAAAGGCGGTCTTTTGGGTGATAGTTTTGAGAATATAGGTTGCTAAAAGGGGTATGTAAATTAGATTTGATGTAGTTGGTTATGATGTTTAACAGACTTTATTAATGATAAAATATCATTTGGGTTATGTGTTGTTTAATCTGTTCTTGTATTGTGATATTGGGTGTATTTTAGTGTAATTAGTATCAACAAAACCAAACAACCCCTTATATCAGCAAAACCAAACAGGCCCTTGTATCAGCAAAACTTTAATCAGCAAAACCAAACACCCCCTTGTATCAGCAAAAGCAAAGGCAATGGTTTAAAAAGATGTGGTGAAAATGCAAATACTTTAGCACTAAATTATAATGTATCAACAAACATCCCCTTGTATCAGTTAAACCAAACAACCCCTTTTATCAGCAAAAGTTGTTACAGCAAAACCAAACACCCCCGTATCAGCAAAATTAGAGGCAGTGGTTTAAAAACACGGGTTGAAAATGCAAACGCTTTAGCAGTAAACAACAATGTATTGACAATGGTGTATTGCAACATCTTGAATTTTGACTTACCAAAGTCAAACAAACTTATGAAAGCCAACAAATTGTAACTTACTATTGTGGTATGACTTGGGGTAAGTCAAACCTATTAAGAAATGCAAAACGATTTCAAACACAATTACTTAAATAAGAACCAAATTTTTTATTCATCGATTTCATGTTCTCAAGAACTACAAATGTTTACTATTATCTAAACATACACTTAGCTAGACCCACAACTCTCCCTATCATCGTTTTCCTTCTTTTCCTTCCTTTTCTTAAGATATTTAAACAAAATTTCCAGATTTTTAATCCTTTCTCCCAAATCGTTAAACTTTGATAACAAGATGTCATATTCTTCCTTCTCCTTCTTAACACCCAAACCCTTTTCATTTGGGCAGTCTGCTTTCCTCAACGAACTCAACAAAGCCTTCCCCTTATCGTTTTGTGCCATTATTGTTTTTCTTTTTGCTTTGGGTAGAATGTGTGTTGATTGTATTTTAGGGTTCACTGTTGGTCGTAGCCGATACATATATGGTTGAAGGTTGGGTTACATTTTAACTAGGTTGGGTCAAAAATGTGAATGGTCTATTATACCCTCGAAGGAAATCCAGAAAAGTAGGTTTGACTATCCCAATCCTGGTCAAGGGACGATTCTGGCATTTAGTAGCCAAGGTTTGGACCTATGGCGATGAAAAGGTCGAGTTTTGTCCCATAACGATGCGTCTTGCCAAGTTTAGGGACCAATGGTGTATTTTAGTCTATTTTTAATGTATATTATAATGCAATTATTGTGGTTTATGAATTTAATTATATACATTATTAAATATAGTAAGATGTATAAGATTAAAATTTTAAGATTTCTATTTATGAATGTACTAAATGCCTTATATATTAATACTACTATTATAGTTAGTAGTTTTGAACTTTTGGTTAAATAATTTATGGGGTTGAAATTATCGCCAATCAAACATATAATCAAGTATAGTTTTTTTTCTTTTTTCAAGATTGGTGTGGCCATATAATGATTATTTGCACAAAACAAGAATTGAACTTAAAAACCACTCACATTTTGGTGATATAATTACAAATCTTTTTATCACTAAGTTATCCGGGAATGTTTATATCACCTTATATTAGGTCTTGTTAATTCATTTTGTATGTAATGTCATGTTTGTGAGAGGAGATATAAATTTGAAGTTTTCAAAGCCAGTCTTAAAAAGCAATCTGCAGAATCAAAGTGAGGGAAAAAAAATCATATTTGTCTCTTCTCTTATATAATACGAGAAGATATAAAAAGGGAAACTGTATTTTTTTTTATTAAACAATGAGATAGCTCAATTTTGAAATTTAGCCTTTTGATTGGCAAATAAAAGTCAAAATTAGCTTCAATTGGGTAAACTCATCTAAAGTTCATCCAGCCAAATAAATATATATATAACACATGTGTCGATTTTGTAAAAAAACTAAAAAATGAAAATGTTAGGGGTAATTAATAAAAGTTTAGTTGTAAATTTTAAAGTTTTAAGCAAAACGTTTATGCTTTATATGTAGTAGAGATAAAGATAGTAGAGACTAGACAATTACCCGCGCATAGTGATGACAATATATAGTACCGTTAATTTGTGTGTGCAATTTATTTTATATATATATATGAGTGTGGAGTAAGTGAGAACGAAGAAAGTTAGTGATTGAAATTGTAATTAAGTATTTAATACTTAATAGATTGTGTTGTCTATTACTCATATTTTAAATTTAGTTTTAAACAAATTTGTTTTCTCTTTATTTGTAATATAGATATGTATACGTATACCCTTAACATAATTGTCAATTGTCTAAATACTAGTTATTTTAGTTTAACAATATTACTCGGTTTTTATGTTTCTTTTTAAACAAATATGTTTTATAGTTATACATAGTATAGATAATTGTCTAAATGCTAGTTGAATGAACACTTTTCTTCTTTTTACGAGTCCCGTTACTTTCTTTATGAAGCCTCTCCTGCCTATCACGAACCCAATCTTTTCTATCGACACCTTTACGAACTTTGTGAACCCATTACGAACTCCTTTATGAACACTCTTCTTACGAACCCATTAATAAATCTTTGTGAATTCACTATGAACCTTTTTTTGAACCGTATTTTTATGAACCCTCATTTCATCCAACCATCCTTATTTATTTTCTCATGAGTGATGATTTGCACACTTCAACTATTGATTGACACACTCAAAAATTACAAGTATAGTAAGCATCATGTCATATATATACAATTGTTTAAAGCATGAATGAAGTGTGTCGATCAATAATTGAAGTATTCAAAGCACCACTCATTCCTTACACCTTCCTTTCTTCATCCCTTACATAAACTTACAATCTTTGATCATTTTTACCAAGTTCTTCTTTTACATAGATTAACCTCATTCCTTTTATCATAATTTATTTCTAACCTTCATAAAAAAATATTAATAGCATTTATAATAGTTCTTTATAAATATATTTTTCTTCTTTGTAATTATAATATGTAATGATGTCACGAACATAATTACTTCTTTTAGGGTGTTGATGCTTACACCACATAAATTGATGCACACACCACAATTATGCACATATCATGTTGTAACATATGCTTTAGTGATGTAATATTGTAATGTGTGCATCAAATTATATGGTGCGAATATCAACACCCCTTATTTTATCTATAGCATCTATTTATTATGTAATTCAGAATTTTGTGATCTTATCAAACAATTTCATTCCTTATTCAGTTTATATTTGAAAAATAAATGCTTACAAATTATAATTTGTGAAAATCGGTTAAAGTGACACATTTACAAGTTTGTAAGCGAATTCGGTGATTCTTTTTTGTTTTTAGTTACGATGTCTTAAGAAATATAGCGAATTTATGTGTCATAAGAGTAGTTTGGGTATTTAGAGCTTTCAGAAATAGACAACAATATGTCATTTTTAAAATATACATCAGAAATATGTGTTCTTGTCACGGTGATAAACATAATTTCCTAAATAAAAATTGAATAACTAGAGTGGCAAGAATGCAAGATACTAAGACTGAGTGTAATAGGGTAAAGATGACGCGTCCTCCCCAATCACGTGCAGGTTGTTGGTACACCAACATCACCTTCACGCATGGTTGTGGGTTTTTGTTGAGAACTCAGTGGTCTCCACTGAGTTGATGATTGTCATTAATACACCTGTTAATTAGCAGTGGTGTTTGTGGTTGAGTGAAAAGTTGATATGACGATGAGTTGACACTGAGATGTTGGTGACCATTACACTTGTTCTATGATGTTGTTCATTATGAGTTTATAATTGAGGATGAATAGTACTGTATTGTTAGGCTTGATGTAGTGGTGATTAACATCAATATCGCCAACTCAATATCACGCCAGTTTTCATTATTAACCAAGGTTGCAAAAATCGCGAATCGGTAGTGAGGCGGTCGACCCCCTGTAGCTTGTAATCGGTTTAGGCGGGATTAATCGGTGATTAATCGGATTGGCATTTTTTGCAAGTTTTGGGTATTTCCGGCGAGTTTAGGGTATTCCCAAAATGATTTTCCTTAAAAACATCTTGTAATAGCTATAAACAATGACTATAATTGATTATATTTGGTCAGCGTTACAAAAATAGCGAATTGGTGATAAGTCGTATTGGCATTTTTGTCAAGCTTTGGGTATTTACAGGGAGTTTTGGTATTCCCGGCAAGATTTTCTTTGCAAAACATCTTGTAATAGATATAAATAGTGACTATAAGTGATTAAAACTAATTTATGGCGAGTTTAGGGTATTTCCTGCAAGATTTACAAGTTTTCGGCAAGTTTGACCATTGTTAACCGCCATTGACCACGGTTGACCGATTTGTTTGAATGATTTACAAAAATCGGCAAGGTCGATGGCCCAGTAGCACCTAATCGATGATTAATCGGCCAGACCTTTTTTTGCAACACTGTTATTAACATCACCACCAACTTGTAATAGGACAACCATTCGTCACTCAAATATACTCGAGTTAAATACAAATATACCACGCATTATACTCACACACACATCATCTCTACAACTCGATCGATCAATTGACCGACTTCTCACAAACCAATAGACAACGCATCCAACCACACCGTATTTTACTTAACCTTAAATGTTAGACAAATATATCTTATAATGGAGTTCGTCCTTGGACTACTCGTTGCTCTTCAAATTCATAACTTCCATAATAACGTAGTTACTAATTTACTTCAATCAATTAGTCGATAATAGTAGCAATATGCACAAGTTGTATTTTCATTTTTTTCTCGTATTGTGTTCCTTTTAAAGTGATTACAACTTAAAATAACTAAGTTAAATCACTTTTCATGTAATCTGATGTGTTGTTTAAATTGATTAAAGTAATAATATGTAAAGCAGTTTAAACATTAAATACACAAATAAAGTTCCTTACCCTTATGCACGAATTATTGAATAAGCCATCTTCCTATCGGGTGCGGTGGCGTAGCTGAGCTTAGGCTGCCCCCAGTAAGGGCACTCAATCCCCCCCATTTTCCCTGCCACGTCAGCTTTCTTTCTCCAGTGACTTTCAGGCGATTGGGTGCCCCAGTAACGTAACCTACACTATAAAAATATACCCCACAAAAATACCTTTTATATTTAATATATACAGACACAAAACCAAAGTGTAGTCGGTCGTGTATGCGACCCATATCTATAAAAAAATGAGGGATTGATTATTCCCCACAGTAAGGGGATCAAGTGTGAATCGATCTTCTCAATCGATCGAAACCCCTTACTGCATCCAGCCTTAAGGTTTGCTTAACCCATGCCTTCAGATCGCATTTCGTGCTTAAAGAGGATCAGGGGCCTGCTTTTATGTGGTGCAACAAGTGAAAAGATCTTGCAAGGGTAATGCTGGCCCAGTCGAGGTTCGTCCATGCCCAATCCCAATGGACAAACCTTCTATCCGAGAGCTGCTGAGCTAACGTCTCTATTAGAAAATAGAATTAGCAACTTTACAAGGTTTTTCAACGTTTAAAATTATTATTAGCTGTCAAAGATTGTTTGTGGAATAACGATTCTAGTTGAATGACAATTATGATGATCTCCTCTTTAACTTAAACACAAATCAAAGTTATGATTTAAGTAAGAAATTTTACTTACTTGCTGAATTGTTGAGCGGTCTAAATTTATTCAAGGAAGAAATGCTCTTGAATGTGTATCACATTAATAGCAAGAGATGTATTTGCTCATTTACAAATACTTTTTATAACAGAGAATTAGGGTTTCCAAAAGCATTTACTTTACAAGTGTTGCGCATTCAATCGGTTGATGAGATATGCATTAAATGCTACTAATGAGATAAATCTTTTTTAGAGAATAGTGTTGACAACTGTTGCACTAAGGTGTGGACTCTCAAAAAGATTTGATTTTTTTTTCTTCTGCTTTAGTTGATTTCCCCGCCTTTGATCTTTTAGATACTTGAGGCTATTTGCTCATTTTGTTTGTGAATGATGAGATCAAACACCGTTCAATGAAGCACTGTCATCTTCACTTAACTAAACTTTTTCTTTGGATCTTGTCCTTTTAGTAGTTGAACCACACTAAAGCGAATGACTTTTTGTCTTTAAAAAATTTCAGAACGAGTTATGCTCAACATTTCTTGAAGACTAAGTTACATTTAAACTATTGTATGTTCAAAATATAGTTAAAGACTGTTGGACGTTATATTAGTCCAACAATTATGAGTCACATTCTCTTGAATTTAGATATATGACCAAATTATTGATACTCACACTTCTTTATCATATAGATAAGCTAATAAAAACAAAAAAGTGTCTAAAAAGTTCCTAATCTTTGACTAATCCCACTTTCCACGTGTTTACGGGGAGCAATGACGACCATTGCAACTAAGGGATCAAATTTCTTCGCAAGGAAGTAAATATGGCTCAATGCCACTCCAAAGGGCCAACTTGTCCTTTGCCATGCATGGGTCTATCATTGAGTACTAAGATGACAAATCGTGTTTGTGTTTATGAAGTGAAACAATCTAGTATTGAGGTGGTTTTAGAAGGAAAAAACCAGGTTTGAATTGAAGTGAAACATGTAGGTGGTAAGGTCGAATTCTGTTCTTATTAAGCTATGCTTCTCAGACGGACATTTTCAGTATCTTTATCGCAAAGGGTACATGTTTTAACCTTCAACTATATATGTCGATAGACCACAGACCTGCATTGTGTAATGGACTTATAACGATGCGTCTAACTTCACAATTCACGGGAACATATAAACACATAACTTTAGTTGTAAGATGTCGTACTAAGACATGCATGAATATTGTGTTTATTGGCTTTGGAATGTTAACTTCACAATCCAAGGAGAACATCTGTTATCATAACAGTAAAAACCTAAGCAACCATTTTTAAAAATTATGTCAAATTTGAAGGACGAATTTTTAAAAGGTACTACTCCGTATTTTGTATTTAAAGCTACGAGGCGACGGAGGCAACGTGGGCCAACAGTCCTACACATTCTTTGTCTGGGCTATTTGGTAACTTGCCATAAAAAGAAGGTTTAAAAGTAGTGTGAATTGAGAAAATGTGTTTGCTGCTGACAGAGCAGATGGGCACAGTGTGGCATAACAATACGAGGATTTGACAAAGAGCTGACTCGGATCCTAGGTGTTTACCTTTTCCTCTTGACTAGTCACTATAACATCTTTTAAAAAGTACTCCTCAAACTCAAACATTCGCATCATTTCTCATGTAGTGAATCACCGCAAACTTTAAATACGAGATATATTATTGATTGAGTTAGCAATACAGTATATTATTGATCGAGTGATCAACTGAAATTATAATAATTTATGGGTATGTTTGGCAAAAATATATTGTGCTGATGCTGGTGCTGTTGCTATTTCTGATGCTGATGCTGTTGCTTAAAAAAATTATAAAAAAAGATTATTTTTATAAGCTACATGAAGTAATCTTTTATTTTCAGAGATTATGAAAAATTACTTTTTTTATAATCTCTTATAAGCTATGTCTGCCAAACAAAGATTATTTTTTAAGTAGCTTATTTTTTGAAAAAATAAGCATAATCTCTCCATAATCTTATGTGTCAAACATAGCCATCTATAGGCTAATATAATTTTGTTAAACAAGATAGTTAATTTTATGATGAAACTTTATAAACTTAATAAGGATGAATATAAATTTTAGAGTTAATTACATAATTGATCCTTGTGGTTTGTCGGATCTTGCAGAAAATGTCTCTGTGGTTTTTTTTTACGGGTCATGTCCTCGTGGTATGCAAAAGTTACGGTTTGGTCCTTTGACGGGTCATGCTGTTAGTTGACCGTTAACTTGGCAAACCACAAGGACGATTTATGTAAAAAAAAAAAAAAAAAAAAAAAA
>BPTQ01000001.1:78842018-78955301 GCA_019973895.1 Chrysanthemum seticuspe
ACGATTGAGTTAGTTATTATATAGAGCATAAATTTCAAACGCCACTAAGTGATGTGGTGGCTCAGATTACGCTTTACTACGCTTACAAACTCAAACTCATGAAAAATTTTCTACAATATCACTGCTCAGTTCTCCTTTTCCATTTGTGGATCCTAGGCTCAGTCGAGAAACAGTTTAGGAGCATAACAGTACGGTGTGACACGGGTAGACGAGACAGTCGTCGTTTGTGTAAAAGAGTTAAGTGTGATGAAAATTTGGAAGAAAAATACCGTTCAATGGTTTATCGGGTCTGTTTCTTACACATCCTGACAACCGGGTGCAACGGAGGCAGCGGCGCATCGAAATTTATGTTTTATGCCTCATCATGGAAATTTTTAGGCAGGAAGTTTAAACTGTATTAAAAATTTTTACCAACGAATCCAAAAATGACAATACTATACCTAAGCAACCATTTTTAAAAATTATGTCAAATTTGAAGGACGGATTTTTAAAGGTACTACTCCGTATTTTGTATTTAAAGCTACGCGGCGACGGAGGCAACGTGGGCCAACAGTCCTACACATTCTTTGTCTGGGCTATTTGGTAACTTGCCATAAAAAGAAGGTTTAAAAGTAGTGTGAATTGAGAAAATGTGTTTGCTGCTGACAGAGCAGATGGGCACAGTGTGGCATGACAATACGAGGATTTGACAAAGAGCTGACTCGGATCCTAGGTGTTTACCTTTTCCTCTTGACTCGTCACTATAACATCTTTTAAAAAGTACTCAAACTCAAACATTCGCATCATTTCGCATTAGACTCGGTGGTGTAGTGAATCACCGCAAACTTTAAATACGAGATATATTATTGATTGAGTTAGCAATATATTATTGATCAGGTGATCAACTGAAATTATAAGAATTTATATTTATAAGCTAATATAATTTCGATAAACAAGATAGCTAGTTTTATTATGAAACTCTATAAACTTAATAAGGATAAATATAAATTCTATACATATTTTATTGTCTAATATTTTCTCGCAGTTTAAACAGGATACTTCTAAACAGACAAATTAGCAAGGATGTTGAGAACCGCTATTCTTTTAACGTCATGGCTTGCTTTGCTTTTAATAGTGAGCAACAATTTGGTGGTCAACGTTTGTTATTGACAACATGATATCCGGTGTCGAAGAAAATAATATTAATATGGAAGGCAAATTTAGTTGATTGGTGGCTACTCAACATACTGTGGGTGCATTATGACGGCTAGGGTTTTTGTATGATAGAGTTTATACGCTGGATATGAAAGGAAAAAAAGATTATTCAAGCAAAAATATTTCCCACCAACTTTAAAGGTATCGTCATTACTCAATCGAAGCAGCCAGAAACAACAAGGTGACCTTAAGGCCAGATTCATTAATGGCAGGTAACGGTAAGCATAAAAATTTTAAGCAAAAATAATATACCGGATTTACTCCGGATCATTGATGAGTAGCCGATGGCAGGAGGTTAATTTTTTATTTTATTATATATATTTTTTTGGGTTAGTTTTACTTAATGCTCCATACCATGTAAAATGTCAAAGTAGAGTTGTATTATTAATTGAGTGATCAATTGAGATCATAATAACATATATTTATAAGCTAATATAATATTGATAAACAAGATACTTAATCCTATTAGAAAACTAAATAAACTTAATAAAGATAAATATAAATCAATTACATATTTTATTGTCTGATACAAACATGTTAGTATCACATTAGCTTCTTTTTCCATTATCGTCTCACGATCTATACCCTCTTAATAACACCATCTTTCTCATCATTTACACCTCATTTAAATACAAAAACTCTAATTAATCAGAAAACAACATGGAGATGAGCAAAAGAACAAAAAAATGAACCAATATCGAGAAGAACCGGACTAGAACAGGCCTAATGGTTCTGGTTTTAGATTTTGGTAAAATTTAGATCTTGGTTTGTTGGTTCAGGTCTACTAGTTCCCCATTCCGGATCTGAATACCCGAAAACTGAGAAAGAGAAAATCCTAATAGAAAACTTCCCCTTACACATATGATCTTAAAAAGACAACCCTGACATTTTTTCCATTGAAAAAACTTAATCAAAACACCATAAATGCTAATCTTTAATCAACTGAAACATCCCCACATAAATAAATATATAAGTAATCTAAGCCTAACAACATTAAATGATTACTTAACATTCAAGGCTTACATGAACAACTATCATCATCAAAATAATTAAAACGAGTATTTTTGATGTGCTTATAACATGCTATTATTTTGATGATGCTTATAGCCTTATAACATGTTTATGATTATGTTAGTTATATCATATGTATTTACTTGTTAAACTTTATTGGTCTAGACATAATTGGTTGCAAAGTATAAAAATTTAGATTTTTGGGGCTTTGCCGCTGTTACAGCAACTTACATAAGGTGTTTCAGAATTTCGATTTTTTCGCGGCTATACCCGAAAAACCATAACGAGAACCAAAATTTTGGTTCGGATTCCAAGTCTTACAGGTTCTGGAACCATGTTCATCCCTAAAACAAAATATTCCAAAAGACGCTCACAAGTACACACGCAAACTAAAAAAAATAAAAGACCCTCACTACCTTTCTTCAATCGGTGATCCCAACCACGGATCTCCTATTCGTGAAGGGGGCATTACTATACCCGATTGTATATGGTACAGTGATGATGTTAAATTATGCTTAAATGTTACAAGCATTACATAAGGATTCATTATGTTTCATGACTTACGTAATGTCTCTCCATAAGTCCTTTAACTGTTAAAGTTAAAATTGTCTCTAATAATGGATATATATATAAATTAGTTAACCACAGATATTGATCGTTTGATTTTGGATATGTTGCATCGACTCTTGCGTTACCCCTGAACACCACCCACACTATTAGACGTTTGTTTTTATATATTTCGTGTAAAGTACTAATATGACAATCAACTTTATTAATATGTGCTTTTTCAGTTGATAATAGTATGGTATTCAACTGATGAAGCCCAAAATGCACTAATTGATAAGGTCACATTATTGATCTTTGAGTTCGTTGTATTTTTCTCCCTCCAAATCACAAGATACACAAGTATTGTATTTGTTTTGATTAGTCATAGACATGTATCGGATCGCTACAATGGAAAAGGTTTTTAAAGATCTATGTGTCCATTGTAATTATGATTATTCCAATTAATTTGTTAAATTATTTTTAAATTTTAACCATGATTTCCACCAATTCTTGGATCGTGGCGTACTATCCCAAAGACCTGAAGCCCTGAAGGGATATAGTACTTTACATACTGATTGATCTATGTCTGAGATGTCTAACGGTGAATTAAATTAGAGCACCCATAAGGACATGTGTCCGAGTATGAAGGAAGGTATGTTGAGTATCATGATTTCCCAAGAAAGCAATTTGGAACTCCAAGTTAAAAAAATACCGGAGAGGGTATTTTTTCGGGCCCCTTGTGGTGAGATGATTTGCGACTTCATGTCCATGCGAAGTGCCTTGGAGTAATATGAGAGATAAATCATTCAGGGTAACAAGAAAGGACGAAAGTATTGCTAGATTAACATATCTATCTCTTGTACTTTTTGCAATATCGCAAAGTGCAAAGGGATATAATCATATACCTAAACTCAGCTGAGGTGTTGCTGGAATTTTTGTCAATCACCACGTGGGTGTTGAATCGGTTTATGTGAACTAGGTATTTGAATGTTTTTCTAGTAATCTCTTCGTACTGTGAAAGTGGTTATCGTGTTGTTTCTTTCCACAAGTGGGAGTATGAAAGGATTAGTGTGCAAAGAACAACGTCTTTCACAGCTGATACACATAGAAATGCAGATAGGTCACATCGATGCACACTGAACGAGACACGTAAGTTGGTAATGAGAACAAAGTGACGACATGAAATGGAAATGAAGATCGAGGTTATGACAATATTTTCACAGAGGGTTAAAACGGTAATTAACCAAGATGTATATATTTACATAGGATAGAAATATTTAAGTAAAAAGGCAAAACTACAACCCTAGAGGGATATGGAATTCAGCCGATCCCTAAGGGGGAGTTTGACTATGTCACACTTGTATTACCTAACGGGTAATTATTAGGGATTTTAAATTCAATAGGAAAGTCTTTGTATCTCTTTAAATACAAAGGCACCTAAACTAGAAATCATAACAATCATCTAAACCCGAAATCTCTCCCTCTCTCTTGATGGTCGACCGAACCAAGGGTTTGAAAACCCTTAGTCTTTTAATCGACTATCCAAGTCGATTCCCAAGCAGACTTCTAGTCGATTTGCTACCCGCGTTTCGTACTCTTCAACTTTCATATGTTTGTAGCCCTAGTTCCACATGTGTAGTACCGGTGGATACCTAATGCAACTCATGTGGTGATTCTCCCCAAAAACCCTAAATGATCGTGTGAAGCATCAAGAAGAAGAAGAAGAAGAAGAAGAAGAAGAAGAAAAAGAAGAAGATGATCTTGTGCAAGTCAAGAAGGTATAGGAGCTCACATTAGTGCATGATCAAGTAAGTAATTCATAAACACCATTTATACCTGTTAGATTAGGTTATATCCATGGTTAGGAGATTTGTCTATCAAGGGATTGGTCTGCATGACTTATCTATTTGTTTTTCGTTGTGCATGTTCTATAGGTTATGCGGGTGACTGCCAATACCTTACACCCTATTACTCCACGGGTATCCACTTCGATCTTTTCTTATAAAAAGGATGTTTCACATGAGTAAATGATTATTTTTATTAATATGATACAAATTCAAGAGAACATTTACTCCTCTATAAAACTTACTCCTCTATGAATCTGTATAGATTATGTCATATATTATTTAAACTCAACATAATACAAAATTTAAAATTTAAACAAACAAGCCGTAACTGCAATATGCATTAAGACCCTAGGAAACCAGTACGTATAGTCCAATACACGTATAAAAATGCTTTAAACAACTACACTTATGTCATATTGACTGTATTTCTTCCTTCGTATTAAATTGTTGGTCATAGAGATAAGCTATAAAATTATTATTTAAAAAGTAGTCATGTAACAGTAAATAGATCACCTGAAGTCTGAAAAAGAGGCACTACCTCTCATGCTTTACAACAAACTCTCGTGCTTCACATGTAACATATACATAAAAGAAAAAGATCAAAAATAATTTTAAAACAACCACTTGATTTTTTTAGAGAAGGAAAATAACAACTTGATATTTTTAGAGAAGAATAATTAACCACTTGATAGGCAGCCAAATCTGAATCTATCCTTAATATTACCCCAAATGGAAAAGTTAAACCATCAAGTACAAGATAATCATGTTAAGTTGCATTATTTGGCAAATTACATTTAAAAACGTTCGGAATAATTCATAGTTAAAGGTAACCTTTTGAATTATAATATGCACGTTTGAAGTTAATACTTTCATAATTTACACATTTGTTGGACAAGTAAATACATTTTTGCTTTCACTTATTGAGTTTTTCAAGACGTACACGTACGATAAATAAAAAATTAATTATTAGAATGAACATTTTCTTACAATAATTACAAAAACTGATACTTTTTTTTTTAGATTTACCAAAATCGACACATCGAGCATTTTAATTTTGCTCGTTTTCCCCTTTGCTCGCCGTTTTTAGAAGAAAACAAACATTTTTGATAAAAGACAAAGAACATGAAAAGCAAAATGCTTGCTCGCCTCATGTATTACTCGCCGTTCTCGCTAAAAGATAAAGAACATGACGAGCAAATGCTTTGCTCAGTCAAATGTTTTGCTCGCTTTGTCGATTTTGATAAATTCTTTTAAAAGTGTTTGTTTTGGCAATAATTATGTAAAGTGTTCATTTAAAAAAATAACACTACAATAAATGTTAAGGTAGATTTAGTGAGGTCGATAACTCTCCCCAAAAAATAGCAAATGCATCTAAAAAGAAAGACAATCTCAAGTTTGCATATTAAAAAGAGAGTAAATTGCAAAAATCGTCCTTAAAGTTTGGCCAAATTGCAAGTTTCGTCCCAAACGTTTAGAAAGTGCAAGGATCGTCCCTGTGGGAAACTTTTGGGGGCAAAAATCGTCCCTGGCCAACAACAAATGACTAAAATGCCCTTTCTAAACGTTTGAGACGAAACTTGCAATTTGGCCAAACTTTAAGGACGATTTTTGCAATTTACTCTTTTCTATATTATTTTCAGTTTTTTTACATAAATGATCCTTGTGTTGTATAAAGTTATACAATGTTAGTCCCGATTTTTTTTTAACCATCGATACCCACCGCGACCCACTACTACCACCACCACCATCTCCACCTAACCACCGTCACCCACTACTACCACCCCCATCTACCACCACTCATAGCCACCACCGTCACCCACCACCACAACCCCATCCACCACCACCTACTACCACTACCACAACCCCATCCACCACCACTCATAGCCACCACCGCCACTGACCACCGCCACCATCGCCACCCCACCACCGCCACCCACTACCACCACCGCCACCCACCGCCACTGACCGCCACCATCGCCACCCAATACCACAACCCCATCCACCACCACTCACAACCACCACCGCCACCCACAGCCACCACCACCCACCAACGCAATGGTGAGTGGCGGTGGGTGGTGGTTGTACGTGGTGGTGGATGAGGTTGTGGTAGTGGGTGGCGGTGGTGGGGTGGAGATGGTGGTGGTGGTGGCGGGTGGCGGTGGTAGTGGGTGACGGTGGTGGGGTGGAGATGGTGGTGGTGGCGGGTGGCGGTGGTAGTGGGTGGCGATGGTGAGGTGGCGATGGTGGTGGTGGTCATTTATGTAAGAAAGCTGAAAATAACATAGAAAAGAGTAAATTGCAAAAATCGTCCTTAAAGTTTGGCTAAATTGCAAGTTTCGTCCCAAACGTTTAGAAATAGCATTTTAGTCATTTGTTGTTGGCCAAAGACGATTTTTGCCCCAAAAGTTTCCCACATGGATGATCCTTGCACTTTCTAAACGTTTGGGACGAAACTTGCAATTTGACCAAACTTTAAGGATGATTTTTGCAATTTACTCTTCAAAAGAAATAAAAGTTCAAGATGGTTCACAATTCATGTAATAATAGTTCTTCATGGTTCAGAATTTTTATAATTTTGCCTTATTAAGGATATTCCAAAACTGACGTATTTGGTTAAAATATGCTGTAATGTTTAATCAGTTATTGTATTAATTATTAATTATTGGTAGAAAGTGCAAATAGAGTATGACAACTTGTGTTTACAAAAAAGA
Source organism: Chrysanthemum seticuspe (assembly GCA_019973895.1). NCBI lineage: Eukaryota > Viridiplantae > Streptophyta > Magnoliopsida > Asterales > Asteraceae > Chrysanthemum > Chrysanthemum seticuspe. Next base: position 78,849,328 of record BPTQ01000001.1, read on the forward strand.
TTTACAGATGTATCTTGGAACTTTTCAGAACTCGAAGTGCCAAAAGGGAAAAGAAAAGGAGAAAAAAAGAGAGTTTAGATCGACTTTGACCAACTAATTATAAGTATATATTAAATCTGGATCAAAACGCAGCCGTTTTGTGGCACTGTAGCTACAGTACAGCTACAGTGCTACAGTACACGGGCCGAGTGGGCCGGACTGCTACAGTACGGTGCTACAGTATGGGCCGGGTGGCCGGACTGCTACAGTAAAAAAAAAAAAAAAAAAAAGGGATGATAGTACGGCAAAAAAAAAAAATGATTATATTACTATTTATTAGTGCACAATAACCTCGGCTAAAAAATTCGCCCGCCCGAAAAAAAAAAAAAAAAAAAATTGATTATATTACTATTTATTAATGCACAATCACCTCGGCTAAAAAATTCGCCCGCCCGCAACGCGGCGGACCACTGCCAGTCTCGTGGTTTCAAATTTTGCGCTAAATTGTATTTTAAATTTGGGTAAACCGTAAATTATGTCTAAGGTTTGTCATTCTTTGCCAGAAATGTTCTTTAAACTTTTTGTAAGAAATGTCTCCGAACAAGTAATGTAGTTGCAAATTCTCGTTTTTGGCTAACGATTGTTACAAAATCCTGTTAGTGAGTCCTCACGTGCGTTCCACATGAGGGTACTTTTGTCATTTCACTTTTCCCGCCATAAAATTCACCTGACACCTCACTTGCACACCTACCTTCGTGTTGAGGGACATTTTTTGCAACAAAGTTTTGCTTCTTAAATTTTGCCCAATGTTGTAAAAATCGGCCATGGCGGATATCGGGGGTCCACCGCCACGATATTTTCCAAATCGGTCTAACATGGCGTTTTGGTCAAAATCGGAGCTTGGCGGTCAAAATCGGCCTTGGCGGCGGTTCGGTCAACTTCAGATCTAGTTTTTTTTTTTTTTTTTTTAATTCACGGCAATTAACTTCGATTTTATTGATTTTGTTCTAATTTAAGCTAGTTTTTATAATTAATCTTGCTAATATTTATTTTTTTAATAAATTCCTTTATAATTTAGGGTCACCGTCATGGCGGCTATGGCGCTTGGCGGGGGTCAACCGCAACGGTAACGCCGAGCGATTTTTACAACCTTGATTTTGCCACTAGAATACTCATTTTCAACACATAGACACATTTTTGATCGGAAACGCTTTGCTTCCAACTTCCCCATACTGTGCAAACCACCTAATTTAGCAGTAGATCCAACATGGGTGCCTGACAAATTAGAGCTCGTAGTACACTGATTGCGGATATTGGTGCAATATACGACAAGTTTTTTTATTATAGTTTTTTTTAAAATGAACATGCACCGTGTATCTGGAAATTAAATCAGGTTACCTTGATTCATGAAAATGTTATGGTTGTTTTTCGATTTTGGGTTTTTTGATTCGTTGTTTTATCTTCCCAGATTCGTACCCAAACCTCTTCACTATTCAAATCCACCACACTGTGAGTTTTCTGATCCACCTGACAGAATATACAAGTTTGCTATGGTTGATCATTTTGACCTAATTGATTCTAAGAAGTTCTCCATTCACGAGTTGGTCCAAATGTTAGTTGAACTCGGTTTGGGTGCTAATAATCAGTTGTTGTTTACCCATTTTAGGTTCCCAAGACTGTTTTTAGATGATGGGTTAGTTCCCTTGATGTCGGATCAAGATGTGCTGACATAGTTAAAGTTTGTGCCTAGGTATAAGGAAATAGATGTTTATGTAGAGTCTGATATATCTTTGGTAGAAAAACATCTGATAGAAAAACATATGATGGTGGTTTGGGGTCGTCAGTCCTCAAAGGGTATAGTGATTGAAGAGATTGTTGAGGATAATGTGGTCACTGTATTGTTAAGAAAAAGAAAGGAAAATTGTTGTTATTAGAGTATAATCATGAAATGGCAACAACTCAAGCTTCATCAAGCTTCAAACAATAATGTTTGTCCATTGGTTGAAAGTATTGGTAATGTTGATTATGTAGGATTCTTGCATTGTGAAAATGAGGTACCACCATCCTTATCCAATGTATTCAGTTACTTAAATCTGTTGAAAGAGAGTGATTGTGACCCTATGGGTGGATTTATGCCTTCGAAGGGTAAACAAATTAAGACATTTTTTGAAGACGACTTGTTCCAACAAGATAGTGCAGCGCATTGAGATAAGGATACATGCCCTGATAGTAGGCCAAAAGATATTGCAGAAATGATTGATGAGTTATGTCAAGACAATGAGGGTGTGATTTTTCGAAATATTGTACGAGAGGTTGATGATTAAGGTGTAGAAAGGGAAGAACATGATATTGAAGACCAAGGTGTACAAAGGAACGAACCAGGAGGGCGGTGTTAGTGATTTTGAGAATGATGCCAGTGACATACCAAGAACAGAACCAGAAGTTGACATGCATGGTTTCTCATTTGAGCTGGAGCTAAACATTCAACAGAGTATGAGCGAAGCTAGTAGACTTCCGAATGAGTCTGGTGAACCTGTAATTGACTTGGATGAGCCTGAAAGTTGTGAAGAGGTTGATGATGAAAAGGGTATAGGTAAAAGAAAGAGAAAGTTGAAGGAATTGAGAAGGGCTTATAAGGGTAGATCTAAAATCAAATAAGGTGCATTTAAGGTGGGAGAAGAGTTTGTTACAAGAAAAGAAGTGACTAATAAGGTGAAGATACATGCATTGCAGTCAAGGAGAGCTATTTTGGTTCTAATATGTGATAACAATAGGGAGAGTTAAGTGCAATGACACTGTATTTGGTTCAACAAAATTCAATCCAACACCTGGCAGAGAAGAGGATATGCCATCCACCTCAAACATTAACGGCCAATTTGCAAAAACCAAAAACCATAAGGACTTGAAATGCAAGGGTGTTAATACTAAAAGATATAAACCCAAGAATCACAAACCCCCCTTGCCCATGAGACCTACTCGTCTCAAACTAGGGGGATGAGCAGTGTTGGTCGGTTAAAACATTGACTGATGCTCCTAAATGTCTTCAACAAAGAGATGTTAATACTTATACATCTCAGTTTAGGTCAAATTATGCCAGGAAAATAATTTCTACAAATCCTAGAATCCCGATTAAGGCATAACAGCTTGAATTGCAACAAAAGTTACAAATAAACGTATCATTACATAAAGCTTATAGGGCAAAGGAAATTGTTGAGTAGAAGATGACAGGTGATCATAAACAACAATATGCCCTCTTAGAGATTATGTTATGGAGCTCAAAATAAAAAACCCATATACAACAATCAAGATCCAGATGGAAACCAACACATATCTTACTCTTAATTCAAGGGTATTCAAAAGAATTAATGTATGTATTGGTGCACTTAAAGCTGGGTACATAGCTACAAGAACAGAGATATTGGGGTTGGATGGTGCTGTCATAAGAGGCCCATATACATGGAAAATTTTGATGGTTGTTGGCATGGATGGTAACAATAGTACTTACCCTCTTGCATATGTTGTTATTGAGGCCGAATATAAGAGTTTTTGGTTATGGTTCCTACAAAATCTAGGTGAAGACCTTGATTTACAACCAAATTATAACTACACTTTCATTTCAGATAAACAAAAGGTAGAATCAATTCCAATAACACTGATTATATCAAATTCAATATACATAAGCAATGTCTTACTTGTAACAGGGTATTCTACCAGCTATCCAAGATACATCTACGACAATATGAAGCATATTTTCAAAGGAAGGATTTACAAGGATTATATGTCGAAGTGTGCAACAACAACCACTGTGGTAACACTCCCAGATCATGGATCACAACGGAAAGGTAACCGAGGGCGTTACTTCATGGAAGCAAAGTTACAAGTGATATTGAACGACTATATATGAGACGTTTTGAAAAACTACCATTCGATAAATAAAATCAGGGTTACAATATGAGGTCCCAAAGTATTAAGTTTTATAAAAAATTTTAAAATATTATCAAATGGTAATAGTGCTTCAATGTCTTTAAATGCCATGCGACTCAAATGTTCCCAATGCAAACTATCGCCTTACAGACCTGAGAAATACATGCTAAAAGTGTCAACATAAAGTTGGTGAGTTCATAGTTTTATATGACAACATGGAGTAAAAGTAGTGTGGGTTCAATAGAAAGTTTTGTGACCATTGTGTCACTCACAATGTCATGAAAAATAAGTGTTTACCTTTAACTAAATTAGTATTGTGGACCACAAGGTTTTCGAGAGTGATTATTGTATGCATACATTATTTAGTGACTATTGCTTCACTCATAATGTCAGGAAAAGTATTAGTAAAGTGGACCATAAATTTTTAAGCATATAAAATTGCAACAAATATAATGCCATACAAAGTCTATTACACTAGCAGTAAGTTCATGACACCGAAGCTATGACAGTGAAACATGTAAATAAGCATGTGATATAAAGGCCCGACAAGTGTCTAACCCTTGACACTCGAATTTCGACATGGTATACGTTCGTTTGCCTATCAGGTCAACCCCGAATGGGGGAGTCACCCCGATATATTTATCTATAGCACTCGTGCTTCTCGTAGGAACTTACGGTTCATGATAATGGGTGTAATGGGTTACAATTCTTAGGCTAGTCCGTAATAGTTAATCAAAGAAACTAGCAATTTGATCCAAAGTAAAACAAACATGTTTCTCACCCCAAGTTTGTAAATCAAGTAGTTAAAAGATTTAAATTAGGGCTATAAACTCACATATGTGTTTTAAGTACTTGTGTCCATGAGAAAGCAAATGAGTATGTAACAAATAAACGAGTAATGTGTTCGAGTAACTGAACAAGTATTTAGATAAGGCAAGTAGTGTTTTTGAGTAAACAAATCAAGTATTTATGTAAAACAAGAAATGAATTTTAGTAAAACGTGCATGTATTCTCACCCCAAAAGTATTTTAAAGCAAGTAAATTAGGGGCCATGAACCCACCTTAAGTAAAGTAGGTAGTCCGAAAAATTATGTCAAAGTATAGAAGGTAACGGCTCCGACACGCGACCTTAGTAAGTATGGTTCAACTTAGTATATACTATGTGAAATTTAATATGTGTAAAAGTATTTCCTATACTTTGTATCACCATGGCATGTTTGTGCTTTAGTTTTACAAGTAATAATGCATTTTAGGTCAAGTTATGTAATTTTAATAGTTTTCGATACTTTAACAAAAGTTCCCGTGTTCACTAGTTTAAATGATCTTGTATTAAAAATAGTCTCGTTGTTAGGAATTAGAAATTCCAGGTATTAAAGAGTCAGTCACCTCTAGTATATGTAATCGTTAGAAAGCTCGTAGTCGTAGTTCTTTTAAGCTAAGTAGTATTTAGTTAAGTAACACCGTGGAGGACGGACGGGTCTTTACCCATTGTATGCCTGATCCACAGCCCGTTGTGTGGTGTTTTATTGTAAGACTATAAATACTCTCTACCTTCCAAGGTAGAGAGTTGGAGCTCATAATAAGATTTTTCTTTCTCTCACTAAAGTTCCCTAAACCTCTAACTTTCTCTCTCTAAAACCTCTTGTACGCCTACTTTGTGTTATGGTTTGATGTGTATGTGAAATCCAATAACTTACAATTGGTATCAAGAGCCATGGTTAGATCATCTCTTACATATCTTTGGATTTCTAGTGGTTTTTAGGTGGTTTTTGAGTTTGAAAAAGTTTAGTGGTTTTTGCATCATTTGGTTGATTTCTAGTGTTAAAGTTTGGATTTTGATAGTACTTTTGTGTTTAGAATCATCACAAGTGTTTAGGTTTTGACTTTGAAGGCTTGAATCATCGTGGTTGAGTTGTTTTTGGATTGAAAAGTGGTGTTTATGTGATTTTTCTTGCTAGCGACTTGGTTCTCGGTGTGATATTCATCATAGCGACTTGCTTCATAAAAAGTTAGCGAGTTGGAGTGTTATTTGGTAGCGATTTGGTCCTAGCGACTTGTCTATTGAGACAAGCCGACAAAAAGTACACTTAGTGGATTCTCCACTACGGGTAGCGACTTGGTGTAAGTTAGCGACTTGTACTTTATATTGTTAGCGACTTGGTGTTAGCGAGTTGGTACCTAGCGAGTTGCTATTTAGCGACTTGACAAATTAGCGACTTGGTGCTTAGCGACTTGCTGTCAAAATTTTGCTAGCGACTTGGATTGTAGCGAGTTGTTATATAGTGACTTGGGACTATAGCGACTTGACACTTAGCGACTTGGTTCAAGGTTTCCTAGCGACTTGGGTGATATCCTTTGAATACGGTTTTCTCTTGATTTAGTAAAATCCCGTGAAAGAATCTATTTCCCGGTTTAATCATAGAGTTATAAAATCCCGTTTAATCTGTCATCATGTCTACCAACGTTCCTACAATCATCTCCACTATTGCCGAGGATGTTCAAGCAGCTGGTTCAGATACTCGTCCACCCATGCTTGACAGAACTGACTACGACTCTTGGGCTCAATGAATCAGATTGTACTGTCTTGGAAAGGAAAATGGAGTCAACATTCTCAAATCCATTGATGAAGGACCATATCGGGTTGAGACTACTAGAGACTTAATTGATACAGCTGAAGATGGAACAATGATCTATGGAATTGACAGACCAAAGACATATGATGAGCTCGATGATAAGGAGAAAAAGAGATTCGATGCTGATATCAGGGCTTCTAACATCGTACTTCAAGGTCTTCCAAAAGATATCTACAAGCTGATCAATCACAACACCGAAGCAAAGGCAGTGTGGGATAATGTCAAGATGCTTCTCTCAGGTTCTGAATTAACTATGGAAGACAGAGAATCACAACTCTATGATGAATTTGAACACTTCAAGATGAAACCAGATGAGAGTGTTTATGAGTACTATGTGAGATTCCACAAGCTTGTTAATGATATGAGGAACATCAGAATGACTATGCCTAACATTCAGCTGAACTCAAAATTTGTGAACAACATGAATCCCGAATGGCACAAGTTTGTCACTTCTGTGAAGCTCACTAAAGGATTGAAGAATACAAACTATGAGCAATTGTATGCCTTTCTTCTCCAGAATGAGAGACATGCTATGTTTGAAAAAAGGATTCTGGAGCAGTTCAAAACCAATCAGGGAGAAACAAGTTTATCAAATGATTCAACTGCATTTTTCACCAATGATGGAACCACTACTAAAACATCTCATGTCATTCAAGATCCATGCTTCAAACAGCCTGATGCCAATGCTGTCATGGAACACTTTATCAATAAGCTGGCTTATATGGTTAAACAAAACTTAACATTCTCACCACATACCAACAAACTTCACACTAACAATGAAATCAGGACTGCATCCAATCTACACAACCATGCTTTGGTCAGAGATGGAAAGGTTACAGTACAACCAGCTCAAGGAAGACAAAATGAACAAAGAAGAGGTGGAGTAGGAGGAGGGTATGTGGAAAATCAGAATAGAGGAAGGAATGGAAATCAAGGACAAGTAAAGCTGACCAAGTGTTACAACTGTGGAGGTGAGGGACACATTGCAAAGAACTGCACATATCCAAAACGCCCTCAGAATGCAGAGTACTTTAGGGATAAGATGTAGCTTGTGCAAGCTCAGGATAATGGTGCAGCTTTGGATGAAGAGGAGTTGTTGTTCTTGGCTGAGGGAAATGCTAAGACATATGATGCAGATGTGGATGAGCAACCAATTCAGGAGATAGGCCATAATCATCAGAATGCCTTTCAAGTAGCTGATTGTGATGCATACGACTCTGATGTTGATGAAGAACCCACTGCACAAACCATCTTTATGGCTAGCATTTCTCCAATGGTCTCTCCTAAAGTCTCTTCATCACCACAAGCTGGTCCATCCAAAGACAAACTCATTTCTGAGGTATTAAAACTATACGATGAAGTTGATGAGCAAAAGATACATAACGAAGTACAATCAACTGTATTTATTGAGTCAGATATTGAAAATATGGGTAATATCAATGTTGTCCCATATGATCAATATGTGAAACAAAGTGAAAGTGAGATTGTACCAAGTGATGCATCTTCTGCAGTCAATAATGATTATGTTTTTGATGAATTCACTGCATGTGCCCCTGATGATTCTGTCATGTCTGAACTGAATGCCTATAAAGAACGTGTTGCTATTTATGAACAACGTGCAAAATTTGAGTTGACCACCCGTGAGCAGGAAATGGATGACCAAATGCGTACAACTATTAGAAAAAGTAGGTTTAGAGAAGAAGTATTAAAACAAGAGTTAAACTCCTTACAAGAAAAGCTTTCTAAAACTACTAAGCAAAAACAAGAACTTCAAGAAAATGTTAAAATGCTTAAGCAAGAATTCAATGCTAAGGAATCAAAACTTTTGAATGATTTTTCTAATCTAAAAACCTTGAAAAACAAGCTTGAAAATAAGTTGTACTTACAAGGAAATACCATTCAGACTGCCCACTTGATCACTAAGCATAGAGTCTTAAGCGATAAGCATAGCATTCCCCTTGTTGAGGAACCAAATCTCGAGGTCATTAAAAAGGCTAGAAATGCTCATAAGGTTCTTTATGATGGCAATGAAATTCTTAAACCTAGACAAAAAACTAGTTGCGTTAAGTGCATAGAGGAAGATAAGAAATCAGATGAAGTCACTAGGGAGAAGATGAACAAGAAATTAGATGATCCTAAATGTAAAGAGAAGAAAATAATTATCACACCCCATGACTACAAAAAGGATAATTGGATCTCCTTGAACATGTTTAAGCCTCAAACATTGTTGACTCCCGAACAAGTGTTCTGGAAAATGGACTTAGATAAGCAGAAAGCGGAAAATATTGTTGAAACAAACTCTCCCCTTAGGAAAATGCCTAAAGCGACTGTGTATCCTCCCAATACACCAATGCATCTAGTTCCTAGAACTATTGCCACTAAAAGCAAGACCTTAATCAGTTAATATGTTATTTTTCAACTATTTGTTGATTTTGAGAAAACTTGTAAGAAAAGGATCACACCCACTGGTATAACTGAAGGGGAAAGGGGTTTTGAGCAAACAAAAGAATGTTATTTAGCTGAAGTCATGCCTTTCTTTAAACAACTAAAAGATCATTTTGAAAGTCTTAAAAAGGGAATGAATTTAGACATTAAAGAAATGGAAAAGGAATTTGATGCAATGATAGTTGAGGTTAGTGACTATGAGCGTGCACTAAAATATAATGAGATTGAGAGGAAGAACTTGCATACATTGAATGAGACTCTTATTACTGAATGTGTTGCTCAAGATGTGTTTTTTACTGCTACAAATTGTTCCATTAACGCTTCTCAATTTCATGAATTATCTGTTGCCCTGAAAGTCTCCCATGATCGTGTCATTGAGCTTGAAAAGACTAATTCTAAACTTAATGAGAAAATTGAAGGTTAAACATTTTTCTAAACTAGAGGTTGATCATTTTAATTTACAACTAAAATATCAACATCTTAAAGAAAATGTCAAAACTTCAAATATCAAGACATCCTCAGATGCTCCAGAGTTTGATGCAGTTTTTCAGATTAACAAACGTGATGAACAAATTCAAGCTCATTGTAACACGATCAGAAAGTTGAAAGCCCAAATATCTCAATTAAAGGATCAAAAGAACGATGTGACAGGCTCCCAAATGCCTCCTCCTTTAGATTCTCAGAATTCTCAAACGTTTCATCTTCAAAACTTAGTAAATGCATTACAAAAGGAAAATGAAAGTTTTCTAGAAGAAAATGAAAAGGTTAAACGTTATTTCATTGAGTTATTTGAATCAATAAAGGTCACTCGTAACAAAAACAACGAACAAATAGCTTCATTGCAAAAGGAAATTGAGAATCTGAAGAGCCAGGTAAAAGGGAAAATGCCAATGACCAATGGGGAGAATGGTGTATCAAAGGTACACTCTTGGAATAAATATGCTTTTTCTGTGAAATATGTTCCCCCTCATCTCAGGAACAACAAACTTGCTATTCAAACATATTTCTCATCCCTTAAGGATTGTCTAGAATGTCTACGTGAGATTGTTGAAGAGGATAAATTAGAGAAACCACTTGACAATGCAATTGGGCATGCATGCTTATATGCCAAACGATCTCAAGAAATTTTAGAATGCTTAATCACAATATGCCCAAAGTCCTTAGGTGAGAGAGTTAATCCCTTGATTCCATGTTCGATGCCTAGTGCCAAGTATGATATTCATTCGATGCCTGATGTTTTGAATGTGAACCTTAGTGTGCCTTCAAGTAGTTCAGATTCCAGATCTGTTAATGCTAAGAAAGCGAACTCTAGTGTGCCTTCTAGAAGTAAAAATCCCAGCACTTCTAGTGTTAAGAAAGGGAACCTTAGTGTGCCTGCATGTAGTTCAGATCCCAACACATCTAAACAGGAGATGCAAAGAGTAGCAAAACCAACTAATGTTCCCATTCCCTCTACAGGAGTAATCAGTGACATTAAAGTGAGCAGGTCAAAGTCTCAAGACAATACAAGGAATGATAGGACCTCGCAAGCTAAGAATGTGCATTGGAAGAGAGTAGAAGACCAACTGTTGGGAATTAAGGTAATCTACTGATTCTGCCGAAGCACAAGCCACTGATTCTGCCGAAGCCTTAGTCGAAGAGATTCTGCTGAAGAAGAAATGATGCTGCCGAAGTTATACTTCAGCAGAAGTGATAAAGCAGACAGTGTGTTGCTACTGAAAGTGGGAACCACGTAGGAGAGATAAGCTCACTTTAGAGTAAAAGTCAGCGCCGTATGTATAGGTTGGCGCCGTATTATGTAGAGCTTACTCAGAATAAAACACGATGATTAACAAAACAATATGATTAGTTGCATGCTTGTCTAGTTGCATGCTTAGTCTAGTTTAGTAATAGAAGCGTAAATTGTCAACGCTTATTAGGGTTTCTTGCCTATATAAGAAACCATATTATCTTGTAAAAGATAAGCTTTTCTTAAGTTTCTCAAGTCTTGTATTCTATCCGAAACATAGAGTTTCTATAATCAAAGATCCATAGAGGATCAAAAGTGTTCTTAGTTACTATAACTTGTATTTATTTTCCGCTACAATATCAAGTTGTAGAGATTTTCTATTAGTTTGCTTGTGATTACATAGGCAAAGCTAACGATCCCCGAGTGCTTAAGATCTATCAAGGTCTTGGTTTTTAACAAGTGGTATCAGAGCCTCGGGAAAGTCTCTACGATACTAAGAACCAGTCTCACCCCCATACAACCAAATATCCATTCACCATGCCTGGATCAGATACTGAAAATGAAGTCACCAACACAAACAACACCAACACCAACACCACTTCCATGCAACAGCTCAGTCTCACAAATAGCAATGGTAAATTTCCTTATTTAAAGAGGGAAGAATATGAACTTTGGACTATGAAGATGGAAAACTGGATTTCCAATATTGATTGGAATCTGTGGGAGGTAGTAAAGAAAGGAAATAGTCTAAAGAAGATGATTCCTGACAGAGATGGGAAGTTTATCATGGCTCCACCAAAAACTGCTGAAGAAGTGCTGGCCATGCAGAGAGAGCATAAAGTGAAGACCATTCTGCTTCAAGCCATACCTGAAGATCATCTATGTGATTTCCATCATATGGATGATGCTAAAGATATTTGGATGGCTCTCAAAGCAAGGTTTGGTGGAAATGAAGAATCAAAGAGAATGAGGAAGTCCATGCTAAGACAACAGTTTCAGGACTTCAACATATCAGAAGAAGAAGGTATCCACAAGGGATACGACAGGTTCCATAGGATCTTGAGTCAGCTGAATCAACTGAATGCTAAACCAGACAATGAAGATTGCAACTCAAAGTTCTTGAGGTCCTTGCCACCATCATGGTTGCATGTCAGTATTGCACTCAAGGCTAAAGGAGGGTTGGATATGCTCACCTTTGATGAGCTATACAACAGACTCAGAACCCTTGAACCAGATGTCAGGACTCCCTACCGTACATCTTCTTCTAACCATACAGCTTTTGTTGGGACATCTCATTCCAACATGATGGTACAAGCTCCTAGCTCCAACTATTTTCCATCATCTCCTAGTTCCAACTACTTTCCATCATCATCTTCAACCCCCCCTGCACCACATAACCCTCGTCCCACTCCACCAAGTTCTCAAGCTAGGTCTAGTAGTGTGATAGAAGATGTTCTTCATTCGTTTGTTGCTGACTATGATACTCAGCAGTATCTTGCATATGAAGACTTTGATCAGGTGGACCCTCTTGATATGGAGGAAATGAAGCTGAAAATGCAGGTAGCTTTGCTGTCAGTGGACATCAAAAGATTTGAAGAGAAGGCTGGAAGGAAGTTTGTTTTCAAGGGAAAGGAACCAGCTCGTTTTGATAGGGGGAAAGTCAGGTGCTACTCTTGTCATCAGATGGGGCATTTCTCTAGAGAATGCAAGGACAGAAAGAATGGAGATGGAGCCAAATATTTTTCCTATCAGCAGAAACAGCAGGAAGCTGGAGCTTCAGCAGCTCTCCTCACCATGGATGAACAGGTCAACTGGACTACACATGAACCTGTTAATGAGGAAGCTCATGATACTGACAAGGTTGGACTGCTTGCAAGGTGCACTTTGGATGAAAGGCATGATCAGTTTGCCTTAATGGGATTATCTCAGGTACACAATTGTATTTTTGGCTGTAGTCTTAGATACAATGAACTTAAGGAAGAATTTGATGCTATGAAACCTAAGTTTGATGCATGTTATATTGATAATGAAGCTCATAAACTAGCATTAAAAACAGTAGAAAGACAAAAAGTATGGTTTCAGAAGAATCAAATTGCTTATGAAGAAAAGATAAAGGTTTTACAGTTTGATCTAGAAGTTGCAAATAATTACTTAAAACTGTCTGAGAAAGCTAAGGATGAAGCTGTATCTGAAAACCTAGAACTTAAGGAAAAACTAGCTAAGGAAATAGCTATGCATAAAGAATGGTTGGTAAATGGAAACAAGTTAGCTAGTCAAATCTATAACAGTCAAACAGTTACCTCTGGCTTAGGACTAGGCTTTCAAAAGTATGTAGGAGTAGAAGCTAAGTATGATGGTCGTAAATCCACACCAGCAGGGTTAGCTAACTTTGTAAAAGAAGGTGAATTACATGCTGTCCCTGGACCCATTAGAGGTGAATTTATGCCCACAGACCTATCCATCACTGTTGACTTTGATGGATCACATCACTTATATGGCAAAAAGTCAAAAGACTTGCCAGACCCTGATACCTCATCTAATGATTTTGTCTCTTGCTCTGACAGTGACAACTCATCGGATCAAGGGTCTACCTCCTATGAAAGTTGTGATTCAAATGAGAAGTCTGACCCTCCCAAGCCTGAACCAACACCCAAGCCTGCACCCCAGTCTACTTGTGAGCCTTCTAGGGAAGCTGCTGAGGAATCATCTTCCAAGACAGTTTCTCCTGAAGACTTATCTTTTAAATGTTTAAATAATCAGTCTGTTAAAAACAATTCCTTGAAAGTATCTGTTTTAAGTACTTCTGCATGTAATCCAACATCTTCCTGTGTGAATAAAACTTCTAAGAAGAAGACATGTTTTGTATGTGGCAGTAAATTTCATTTGATAAAGGATTGTGATTTTTATGAACAAAGATTGGGTGCATGTGCTACTCCCCAGAAACACAAACCTAACTGGACCAATGTTGCTAATATACCACCTTATGTCCCACAAGCAGCTAAAACTGACTCTCATTGGAGAAGTTCAGTTACTAGACCTTATGGCCAACCAACGAGCTCATACTTTAAACATGACTATTGGCCTACATATGTTGACTCCATGTATGATGGGAAGGGATATGGGAACACTGCTGTGAAGCCCTCAGCAGGTTGTTCTTGGACTAACAAGGGACCAAATTATCAATGGAGGACCAAGAACAATGGTGGATCCTCTCAAATTTCATGCCCTAGACCTGTGATCCACAAGGCAGGTTCAAGTCAGTAATGACTTGAGCCTCCTCTGAATTCTAACTGTCTGTATATATTTTTGTTGTTGTTTGTAGGATCATCCCCTTAAGCATAAGAATATTGGTATTGTTGATAGTGGTTGTTCCAGAAGCATGTCTGGAAACAGGGATATGATGCATAATTTTGTCCCTATAGAAGGAGGAGGCAATGTGACTTTTGGAGGAAGTGATGGTAGTATCACTGGAAAGGGCACCATAAAGACTCCTCACCTGGATTTTGAAAATGTGTATTTTGTTAAGGAACTTCAGCATTTCAACTTATTCTCTGTGTCACAAATCTGTGATACTAAGAACAAAGTTCTCTTCACTGAGAATGAATGTCTTGTGCTGTCTAAAGACTTCAAACTCCCAGAAGAAACTTCCATTCTGCTGAAGGTTCCTCGAACTCACAACTTATACACATTCAACCTTAATGAAGTTCAACCAGGTGGTAACCTCACCTGTTTGGTTGCTAAAGCATCTCTAGATGAGTCCACAAAATGGCATAGGAGGATGGCGCATGTGAACTTCAAGACCATTAACAAACTCTCTAAAATGGGTCTTGTTGACGGCCTTCCCACCAAAGTATTCACCAATGATCATAATTGTGTCGCTTGCAACAAAGGAAAACAACACAGAGCTTCCTACAAGGCTATCAATGCTATGAGCATCATTACTGAACCTCTTCAGTTGCTTCACATGGATCTGTTTGGTCCTACTCAAGTCAGAAGCATTGATCATAAATACTTCTGTTTGGTGATCACTGATGGCTATAGCAGATTTTGTTGGGTTTTCTTTCTCAGAACCAAAGATGAAACATCTCAAGTGCTGACTGAATTCATCACTCTTGTTGAAAATCAGTTAAACAAAAAGGTTAAGGGTATTCGGTGTGATAATGGGACAGAGTTCAAAAATGCTATTCTTATAGAACTCTGTGGGTCAAAAGGCATAAAAAGGGACTATAGTAATCCAAGAACCCCACAACAAAATGGGGTGGCTGAAAGAAAGAATAGGACCTTAATAGAGGCTGCTAGATCCATGCTTGCAGACTCTAAATTGCCCACTATGTTCTGGACTGAAGCTGTTGGCACTGCCTGTTATGTGCTAAATAGGGTGTCCATTACCAGACCACAACTCAAAACCCCATATGAGCTTCTCTTTGGGAAGGTTCCTGTCATTCACTACCTGAAACCTTTTGGTTGTCAAGTGACCATTCTGAACACTAGTGATCCATTGGGAAAGTTTGATGAAAAGGCTGATGATGGCTATATTGTGGGTTATTCAGCTCATAGTAAGGCATACAGGGTGTACAACTTGCAAGCCAAGAAGATAGAGGAGACATTGAACCTAAGATTTTTGGAAGATAAGCCTAATGTTCAAGGACAAGGTCATTCATGGTCTTTTGATCTTGACTACTTAACTGATTATCTGGGTTACAACAGACATTTGGCTAACCAAAATGCAGGTCCTCAAGACTCTCAAACTAACAATGCAAGTCCCTTAGATGATGACTCTGAAAATGAGTTTGAAGATGATGAGCAACCCATACTTGTGCCTTCTTTCTCTCCTAACAATATTGCAGGTACCACCTCCAAGGATGCTGCTGATTCGAGTGATGAAGATGACTCTCACTATGCTGAGGACCTCGCTAGGCTCCAAACTCAAGAATTTGCCGCCAAGCTTGAAGCAGAGAAACTAAAAGAAGGGGTAGCTAATGAAGGAGTCAGCAGAAACAATGTGTCTGCTGAAGTTGACTCTGTCACACCATCCATCCCCAAATCTGCTGAAGGCTATGCTGTTCCCTCTCGAGTATCCTTAGACTTTGGTGAACCCTATACACGCTTTCCAACACCTTCAGATCTTGGAAATCATCAACCCAAAGCTGGCATCTTCACCTCACCCTCTTATGATGCTGAATTTGAACCAACCATCACTAATCTTGATTCATCCATTGAAGTCAACCCCACTGCTACCCAGAGGATCAACACTGCTCATCCTCAATCCAACATCATAGGTGATCTTCTGGCACCTGTCAGAACTCGAAGGGCTATCACAAGTCCTCAATTTGGACAGATTGCTTTTCTCTCTTATGTCTCCAACCAACAAAGAGACAATCACACAGACTTTAAACACTGTCTGTTTGCTTGCTTTCTCTCTCAAGTGGAACCAACCAGTGTATCTCAAGCTCTCAATGATTCAAGTTGGCTAGAAGCAATGCAAGAAGAGATGCAACAATTTCACAACCAGCAGGTTTGGATTTTAGTACCATTACCTGATGGCAAATATGCCATTGGGACAAAGTGGGTTCTGAAGAATAAGAGAGATTCTCGGGGTGTTGTGATTAAAAACAAAGCAAGATTAGTAGCACAAGGCTTCAGACAGGAGGAAGGAATAGATTATGATGAAGTATTTGCCCCTGTTGCAAGAGTTGAAGCAATTCGCATTTTCTTGGCTTATGCTTCTTATATGGGGTTCATGGTGTATCAAATGGATGTCAAAGGTGCTTTTTTGTATGGTGAGATTGAAGAAGAGGTTTATGTCTCTCAACCAAAGGGATTTGAAGACCCAGATCACCCTAATCATGTTTACAAAGTTGTTAAAGCTCTCTATGGCTTACATCAGGCTCCAAGAGCTTGGTATGCTCGGCTTTCTTCATTCCTGCTGAAGCATGGCTATAGGAGAGGAGCGATTGATAAAACTCTGTTCCTCAAGAAAAATTACTCAGACATCATTCTGGTGCAAGTGTATGTGGACGACATCATATTTGGTTCCACAAACGAAGCTTGGTGCAGGGAATTCGAGGAACTTATGAAGGGTGAATTCCAAATGAGTGCTATGGGAGAACTTACTTTCTTCTTGGGTCTCCAAGTTCAGCAGAAACAAGATGGCATCTTTATCTGTCAAGATAAATATGTGAGGGACATTCTGAAGAAGTTTGGTATGGAAGGTGTTAGGACTGCCACCACACCTTATGAAGCTCCAAAGACTAAAGCAAATAATGAACCAGATCTACCTGTGAATGTGCATCTGTACAGGTCCATGATTGGTTCATTGATGTATCTGACAGCTTCAAGGCCTGATATTACGTTTGCTGTGAGTGTGTGTTCTCGACATCAAGTCACTCCACTTGCTTCCCATCTCAATGCTGTAAAGAAGATCTTTAAGTACCTCAAAGGCCAACCTCTTTTAGGCCTTTGGTACCCAAAAGAATCTCCTTTCAAGTTAGAAGCATTCAGTGACAGTGATTATGCTGGTGCAAATCTGGATAGAAGATCCACAACTGGAGGCTGCCAGTTCCTAGGCAAGAGGTTGATTTCTTGGCAATGCAAGAAACAAACCATTGTGGCCACCTCAACTACTGAAGCAGAATACGTTGCTGCTGCAAACTGCTGTGGTCAAGTCCTTTGGATTCAGAACCAATTGCTGGACTATGGGTACAACTTTATGAACACTACAATTCATATAGATAATCAAAGTACCATCTGCATAGTCAGAAATCCAGTCTTTCACAGTCGAACGAAACACATTGAAATCAGGCACCACTTTATAAGAGATGCTTATGAAAAACATTTGATAAAAGTGGCAAAAATCCATACTAATGATAATGTGGCAGACCTTTTAACAAAAGCTTTTGATGGACCAAGGTTTCAACACCTCGTGGTCAATATTGGAATGCTAAACCCTTGACTGCATAGTTTGAGGGGAGGCATAGGCCTCAGGGGAGGCATATGCCTCAGGGGAGGATTTGTGCAAACTCTGCAGATTTTTGTTTGTTTTATATTCTCTCTGCAGATTTTTTTTGGGTTCGTTTCTATAATCTTAGTTTGTTTTGCTAACACTAACTTCTAATATTTGCCTAGTTTATTTGTTTTTGTTGTTGTGTATGTTTAGTTTGTTTGTTTGCAGTTGTCTGTACTGCATTTTGTCTGTTCCTTATCTGGACTGCAGTTTATACATCTCATGATCAAGTTCAAATTCATCAAAAGTGGCTCGTTGTACATGGTTAGACAGCTGAAAAAGTGTTGCTGGTTTCTTCTGATAACAAATGCTGAAGCATACAATTTGATTCTACTGAAGATAATACTGAAAGAAAAGAAATTGAAGTCAAATTGTTCATTCATTCATTCAAGAAACAGTTTACAGCTTACAGCTTACATAAAGACAACCTACTTCTATTTTGCATCCTCAAGCTAAGCCTAATCTAGTGTATATCTTTCATTCCGAAATCTAATCGAATGCTGGATATGCGTTAGATGCTGGCTTTGCCTTCGTAAGTCTTGCATAACCACCCATTCCGCTTAACTGGCTGGTTGGATATGCATGACCAGGACGACGAAGATGCTAAGGACCAAAATGGAGGGATGGATTGATGCAAACGATTGATGATGACGATGACCACGTAGGATGACGAAGAGAACTATCGTGTCCTTTGTGCTTCATCTACTCATTTCAATCGAAATACAATCGATCCACCCTCCTTAAGCCCTTCTTCTATACGATGGGTGTTTATGCACCAAAAGATGGCGCAGTGAGACCAAGAACCACGTCCCTATCTTTGGGGAGTGGCGGATTCTTGGCACGAGGTCTTTGTTGAGACCGAGGTGCTGGAGGTTGGGAGTAAGAAGTTCCCTCCTTATAGGAGTCATCAGAATCATCAGCAGATTCACTTGGATTCACTACACTGTCATCTTCTGAAGAAGGAAGAAAGGGCGATTTTTTAGGTCTTGGATAGGGTTGAGGAAAGTAAGAGAACCATGGGTTTGATTCACCACTTGATGATGATGAAGAGGATGAGGAAGCTGAGGAAGTGAGATTTATGACCTCAGGTTTGGTATTCATGGCACAATTGGGTTAATTGAGGTTATTTGGCTTCTAGGGTTTGTGGTAAATATTTGGGGATCTTGGCGAAAATATGAGTTACATTGGGATCATTTTATAGACGGATTCAAAGTTCAACGAGGTTAATGCAAGTGGGTGGCACAGTAATTCTAGAAACTTACCGAAGATATTCTAATCTTTGATGCATTCTACTGAAGCCATAACTTCAGCAGATTGATCTTGTGTTTCTGCCGAAGTGTTATTTTGGGTCGGGTCAAAGATGTCATACACGTCAGCAATGGTCAACCAAACGGTCCATTTTTCTTTGACCATAATTTGGGCAAAAACACTTCATCCACCATCACTCGCTTCAGAACGAACAAATTCCCTCTCATTCCACTTACACAAACTCTCACCATTTCAAAATCATAATCCTAAACACTCATATTCCTCATGGGTCTTGAATTTAAATATGATCACAACAAAGTTGCTTTTCTGGGTAATGGCAAAGGTTATGAACTGTACGAACCAATGGTGGAATTCCTGAAAAGGTCCAAGATTCGTTATGCCCTAACTCATTCTCCAAATGAGATATATGAATCACTGGTTACTCAATTTTGGGCAACTGCTGAGAAAAGGAGTGAGACAGAGATTAGGGCTGTGATTGATGAAACAGAGTGCATTGTGACCGAGGACCTAATCAGAAGGAAGCTTCACCTGGAAGATGCTGATGGAGCATTTTACTCTAATCAGGAAGATGTGTTGAATGGGCTAAGGGCTATTGGCTATCGTGGTACTAGAACGGATATGTGGCTAAAGAAGGAACTCTGCCCCAAATGGAGGTTCTTGGTTCACACACTGCTCCAATGCATGAGCAACAAGACTGGAGGATGGGACCAGTTCTCAACCAGACTGGGATATGGTATTGTGTGTCTTTCTCAAGGGGTAACTTTCAATTTTTCTAAGTATATTTTCGAAAACATGGTTGAAAATATTCAAAAGACAAAGGGAAAATTTTTAATGTACCCAAGGTTTTTACAAATCATATTAGACACCTCTACCCAAGCACAAGCTTTTTATCCTATAAGTTCCTTGACTGCTAAATTGTTTGCAACCATGAAAACTCACTTTCAGGGGGAACATCATCCCCTGCTTGCAGCCATGTTGCCACAAGGTAATGAGGCTGCTGAAGAGGAGAATGTGGCTCTTGTCCCTCCTAACTCACCGGTTGCTACTGATGGTAATCCATTGGTCAACATTGATGAGGGCCCATCTTCTACTATTGAAGCAACTCACGTTGCTCCTGACCAGCCACCTTGTCCCTGTCCTCCACCCACACTTGATACTCATGTTGAGGTAGATCTTAATAGACCTCCTACACCAAGTCCTGTGAGGAATCCTCTTGATGAAGATATTCCCCACATTGAGCATGACCAGGTTACTCCTGAAAGGTCCAATGAGGCTCCCCTTACCACAGAGCAATCTGCTGGTGGAGCTGAGGACCCCATTACACTCTCATCTGTGTATGCTCTTGTCAACAGGTATGCTGCAGAGGTTAAGAATCTGAAAAAGGAGCTTGCAGAGACCAAGTCTTCTCTTGGAGGGAAAATTGAAGAACTGCAGAATCAGATTAAGGTCTTAGAGCACAACCTAAAAGGATCTTCCAAAAGGAAATTGGTGGTTTCATCTGATGAAGAGCAAGAAGTTCCTCCCTTTGGGTCTCTAGAAATGTTGGCTGAAGTTTCTCTCAATGACCCTTCATCTGTAGCTGCCACTTCATCAAAGAAGATGAAACCTGTTCTATACACCAGAAGAAAAAGATCTGATCCTCACAAGGTTTCTTCTGAAGCTTCAGAGGAACCTGTAGTTGATAAGGCTGCATCTGCTGATATACAAATGGAGGATGCTTCTCCAGACCTTGGAAAATCTTCATCTGTTCAAGAACCATCAGGCCCTTCACCTTCAGCAGATCTTCCTGATGTTACTGTCTTGAGCACCTCAGTTGATAATCTACATCAACATGTTGATCTAGGAACTCCAGAAGAAATTCCTATAGTTGATCTTACTGAAGAAGAGTGTGCTAAGCAGCCTAATGATAAAGAAAATATTGTCATCACTGAAGATGAGCTTGGTCCTCACCTGGTGACTGAGGAGGAAAGACTGGGTCAGGCTAGTAGATTGGCAGAGTTTGAGAAGTCAAAGGAAGATACAGCATTGGCAAAACAATTTGAAGCAGAAGAATTCTCATCTCTAACTCCTGAGAGAAGAAAAGAACTGGATGAATTAAGGGTTCAGATGCCTGCTACACAATGGGATGTTCTAACTCAGCATGTCATTTCAAGACCTTCTCTAGCTCAAAGTATCCTAGGTGGAGATTTTCTTAGTGACAACTATGTGGAGCAAATGAGGGCTCAGGGAAGACAAAGGAAGCAAGAAGCACTTGCACAAAAGAGGGCCATCCAAGCTCAGAAAGCCAAAACAAAACCCCCTACTAAAGATGAAATGAGAAGGGTGGTGAAAAACCAATACTCACAGTCCAACTCTGGTCTAACAATGAAGCAAGTCAAGGCTTATCCTGATTCTGTCCTGTATCGCAAGTATAACCAAATCATGGAGGAAAGAAGATTAGCTTTCGCACGTTCTTCCAACTTAAAAAGGGTTTCAGAAAATGAAGCTGTTCAAACGGCCAAAAGACTCAAGGCTGATGCTCCAACCAAGGAATCCTCTCCAGTCATTCCTGCTGAAGCAACCTCTGAAATTGCTTCTACTACGGCCAAGGGTCAATCTGCTGAACCATCTTCCATTCCTCCTGAAGCACCTGAAGCATCAGCTCCCTCTCTCTCAGCAACACCTGTTGTTACAGTAGAAGATTCTGAAGTTAAGGAAGCTGATTTCTCAGAAACCAAAACAGAAAAGGCTATAAGGATATCTCACAGGATAAAAGCATTTCGTGCTTCAACCATGTCTCCATCTACTGTTACATGCCCCACTACAGAAGCACAAGATGAAAATGCTCCCCCTCAAGAGATCTATATGCCTGGGAGGAGAAAGAAGACTAAGGCCAAGATTTCTCCTTTGGATCTTGAAGCTGATGACTCATCTTTTATAGTAGAAGGGTCTGCTGCTGATTTTCCTGATGGAAACTCAGAAGATGGGATAGCCTGGAAATTGAAGGAAGATCAGATGAATGTTCTTCTCCGTAAGGACTCTACTTCAGTAGAATTCACCTTTCTGAAGGAAATTCTACACTTAATAGATAGAGCAGACTTACTTTCTCTGTTTACTCAAGTTTCCCGCCATTATTGCAACAACGAACCGCAAGGCTCTGGAATGTACCTACCAGGAGATTTTCAAATCTTGCTAAACTCCCACATTCCCAATAGTAAAGCATCTTCAATTTGGGAAAACTCACATCGGTGGAAGCTCATATCCTGGAGATTCTATCCTCTCCCTCGGGTGCATGTCCTTGAAACTAAGGGTGGAATCACTGTGTGCCTGTTGTCTGAAAGAAAGTATCCTCTGCCTAAAAGACTTATGGAAAAGATGTTGAGTCAGAAATTGGAAATTCCTCCAGATCCTGTGGGAAATGAAAGACAAACTGCTTTAACACTGGTGGGATTGATCAAAACTCAACTGCAACAACAGCAATAGGCTTCTTCTTCTTCCTCATAGGGACTATTGGTACTCCCTACACTACTTTGTTTTGTTCATTTTTATCTACCTTTCTTGTGATATTTGCCTATTTTTGTAAAATTTTTTAAAGTAAACGACTCTCACTAATTCACACAAACATCATTTTAAAAATAGTGATAGCGTTTATTTAATAAAAATTAGGTTTTATATTTTTTCAACTTATTATTAAGCTTTTTCAGTTTTATACATTGATTTTGTTCTTAGTTAAAAAAAAAAAAAAAAAAAAAAAAAAAAAAAAAAAAACTACTTTTAGGTAGAATTTTTGTCTGATGGTCTCTAACTCACCCGATGTACTTTGTGTATATCCAAGAGTTGGCTAGTCCAAAGGGTACAGCTTTGGTAAAGACACATCAAATCTGTTGATAGCTGTAATGGTTTGCTCAAAACCATAGGGTTTGCAACCACCCATGCTTAACTGCTGAGAGTTGTATGGTCATCAATTCACCATGGTCTATTCCTTTTTGGAATCCAAGAATTGGCTAGTCCACATGTATATGGCATGTGGTAAAGACAACTGAATCCATATTTGGTTCTCAATTCACCAATCCTAAGAATTGACTAGTCCTGAGCAAACGGCTACAGGTAAAGACAAGACAAATCCGTTTATATGGTTGCTGGTTTGCCAATAAATCAGATGGTTATCAATGTACCATAGTTTTCGAACTCAAACATGTGGCTACTCCAGTAGTAATGGCTATTGGTAAAGAGACATCAAATCCATTAATTTCGATGATTCACCTCTCACAGGAGTTTACACACCTGGAAGTGATGAGAATAGTATTGAACTAATATGTTTTGATGTACATATTGTCACATGTTGCTGCAAAGATCTGGTATTTCACAGTTCAGTCATCATAGAGATGTTTTTCTTCTGACTCTTTGCTGCTGATCCTCAAGTTACTGTCCACTCATTGCTGAATCCACATCATGGTACAATCCTCAAGGAAAATGTTACAATCCTCAACAGCATTATAGATCTATCAAGGAAACTGGAACTTAACCTCGTCAAATTCCAGTTTAGGGGAGGATTGTTGGGAATTAAGGTAATCTACTGATTCTGCCGAAGCACAAGCCACTGATTCTGCCGAAGCCTTAGTCGAAGAGATTCTGCTGAAGAAGAAATGATGCTGCCGAAGTTATACTTCAGCAGAAGTGATAAAGCAGACAGTGTGTTGCTACTGAAAGTGGGAACCACGTAGGAGAGATAAGCTCACTTTAGAGTAAAAGTCAGCGCCGTATGTATAGGTTGGCGCCGTATTATGTAGAGCTTACTCAGAATAAAACACGATGATTAACAAAACAATATGATTAGTTGCATGCTTGTCTAGTTGCATGCTTAGTCTAGTTTAGTAATAGAAGCGTAAATTGTCAACGCTTATTAGGGTTTCTTGCCTATATAAGAAACCATATTATCTTGTAAAAGATAAGCTTTTCTTAAGTTTCTCAAGTCTTGTATTCTATCCGAAACATA
Source organism: Chrysanthemum seticuspe (assembly GCA_019973895.1). Taxonomy (NCBI): domain Eukaryota; kingdom Viridiplantae; phylum Streptophyta; class Magnoliopsida; order Asterales; family Asteraceae; genus Chrysanthemum; species Chrysanthemum seticuspe. The sequence continues at coordinate 78,873,285 of BPTQ01000001.1, forward strand.
GAGTTTCTATAATCAAAGATCCATAGAGGATCAAAAGTGTTCTTAGTTACTATAACTTGTATTTATTTTCCGCTACAATATCAAGTTGTAGAGATTTTCTATTAGTTTGCTTGTGATTACATAGGCAAAGCTAACGATCCCCGAGTGCTTAAGATCTATCAAGGTCTTGGTTTTTAACACCAACCTAGGAACTTTAAGCTTGAGTCGAATAAAACGAATCGTGTTGATTCTAGTATTAGCCATAGGCGTACTGTAATTAATTCGAATTCTGATACTATTTGAAAACCTAGTAATGATGTTTACTTGAATTCTGTCTCTAATCATGAATGTGGTGTGAATGTTTTGTCTAATGCTGTCATACCCCCAGTTAATATTGCTAATGCAAAAAATCATGTTAAAAAGGCTAAAAGGCAGAGGCGAAAGAAAGTTAGAAATAGTGGAAACGCACAGGAAGAACATTTAGTAAGATAGGTTATCAATGGATACCTGTTGGCCATAAGGTTAATCAGACAATGCCCACTAGAAAATGGATGCCTACTGGTAGAACTATTCCCTTAAGAAGTGAACATACTTTAAATAGGGCAAATACGGACACTAGTACTGCATCTATTCATAATAACTCCATTGATTCAATTTCTGAGATGAATGTTTCTATTTCTGATGTGGGTGTTCCAATCACTGTTACTAACCAAATGGAACCCATTCTTGCATGGGGATCCCAATTATCCAGTTATCCATTCTTGTCTGTGTTCAACTGCAGATCGTTCAAATCGTTCTGTGGTACTTGGACTCAGGCTGTTCCAAGCATATGACTGGCGACCGGTCGCGGCTCATGAACTTCGTGAGCAAATTCATTGGGACAGTTAGATTCGGGAATGATCATTTCGGTGCAATTATGGGTTATGGAGATTATGTTGTTGGTAAAAGTGATATCTCAAGAGTATATTATGTAGAAGGTCTTGGTCATAACCTGTTCTCTGTTGGTCAATTCTGCGATTCTGATCTAGAAGTAGCCTTCAGAAAACATACTTGTTTTGTTAGAGAACTTGATGGTAAGGAACTTTTAAGAGGTTCACGTGGTTCAAATCTATACACCATCTCTATCGAAGATATGATGAAGTCTTCTCCAATTTGCTTGTTGTCAAAGGCTTCTAAAACAAAGTCATGGTTATGGCATCGTCGTCTCAATCACTTGAACTTTGGCACCATCAATGATCTCTCCAGAAAGGACTTAGTTGCAGGTTTACCTAGACTTAAGTATGAAAAGGATCATCTTGGTTCAGCATGTCAATTGGGAAAAAGCAAGAAGTATTCCCATAAACCCAAACCTACTAACTCTGTCACAGAAGTTCTTCATACAATTCACATGGACTTATGTGGACCCATGAGAGTGCAGAATATCTTTGGGAAGAAATATGTGTTAGTTGTGGTTGATGATTTCTCTAGATTCAACTGGGTAAAGTTCTTAAAGACAAAGGATGAAACTCCAGATATCATCATCAAACTCATCAAACAGCTGCAGGTTCGTCTTAACAAAACGGTCAGAATCATCCGAACAGACAATGGAACTGAGTTTGTTAATAAACAACTTAGTGAGTTTTATGAAAGTATTGGAATCAGTCATCAAAGAAGTGTTCCTCGAACTCCTCAACAGAACGGTGTAGTTGAAAGACGAAATCGAACTCTTGTGGAAGCCGCAAGGACAATGCTGATTTACTCAAAAGTTCCAATGTTTCTCTGGGGTGAAGCCATCGCCACTGCATGCTACACCCAAAATCGATCCCTGATTCACACTGCTCATGGAAAAACTCCATATGAACTTGTCCACAACAGAAAACCTAATCTTTCATTCCTTCGTGTGTTCGGTGCATTGTGTTATCCAACTAATGAGGGCCAAGATTTAGGCAAACTTAGAGCTAAAGCAGACATTGGAGTATTTGTAGGTTATGCACCAAACAGAAAAGGATACCGAATCTACAACAAGAGAACCCGAAATATCATGGAAACAATTCACGTCACGTTTGATGAGCTGACCGGTCAAATGGCTCCTGGACAATCCAGTTCAAGACCCGCTCTTCAAAACAGTCCCATTGGTTCATCCCTTGTACCAAACTCTTCTCAAGCAACTCCATATGTACCTCCATCTGAAGATGATTTAAAGAAATTGTTTGATCCTATGTTTGATGAACTCTATGAGCCATGTGTTATTGAACTGTCAATTCCCACAATAGAGGCTGCTCATATCCCTGAGAATGAAGTCAATCCTACAATCTCAATATCATTAAGTCAAGAAGCGCCTGCTGCTGATCACTCAGTCTCATCAACAAATCATCTATCTTCGAATGTACATCATGGAACTGTTTCTGGCATCAATGATGAAGTTAATCCCTTTGCTACTCCTGAAGATCCTCCATTTGAAAACATATTTTCTCCTGAATCATCATCAGAACCATCTTCTTCAGGAGACATCGACTCTGCTACCTTAGTCCCTCAACAACTGCCACATGAACACCTTAGAAAATGGACTCACGATCATCCATTAGACAACATCATTGGAAATCCCTCTCGTCCAGTATCAACACGGAAACAACTTGCAACCAATGCCTTATGGTGCTTCTTCAACTTCGTACTCTCTAAGATCGAACCAAAAGATGTTAAAACCGCCATGAATGAAGATAGATGGTTCAATGCCATGCAAGAAGAAATTCATGAGTTTGATCGACTTGATGTATGGGAGTTAGTACCTGCTCCAGATTGTGCTATGATTATTGCTCTAAAATGGATCTTCAAAGTGAAACTTGATGAGCATGGTGATGTGTTGAAGAACAAGGCTCGATTAGTTGCTAAAGGATACCGTCAAGAGGAGGGTATTGACTTTGAAGAATCTTTTGCTCCTGTTGCTCGAATCGAGGCAATCAGAATCTTTTTGGCTAATGCTGCTAGTAACAACATGGTAGTCTATCAGATGGATGTAAAGACGACATTTCTGAATGGAGATCTTAAAGAAGTCGTCTACGTCAGCCAACCAGAAGGATTTGTAAATCAATAGCATCCTACTCACGTTTATCGTTTGAAGAAGGGTATTTACGGTTTAAAGCGAGCTCCAAGGGCATGGTATGATACGCTATCAAAGTTTCTTCTATCTTCCGGATTTAGCAAAGGAGCAGTTGATCCAACATTGTTCACCAGGAAGTCAGGCAAACATTTAATTCATGTTCAAATTTATGTTGATGATATCATCTTTGCCTCGACTGACCCCAATGAGTGTGACCATTTTTCAAATGAAATGGGTTCTAAATTTCAAATGTCAATGATGGGACAAATGTCATTTTTCTTAGGACTACAAATTTCACAAAGTCCCGGAGGCATTTTCATAAATCAATCTAAATATGCAAATGAGATTTTAAAGAAATTTGGATTTGATTCAAGTGACCCTGTTGACACTCCCATGATTGAACGTACAAAACTAGATGAGGACCACTCAGGGATCATGATAGACCAAACGAAATATCAAAGTATGATTGGATCCCTGATGTACCTCACAGCTAGTAGACCAGACATCTTGTTCGCTGTTTGCATGTGTGCTAGATACCATGCTAAGCCTACTAAAAGGCACCTTGAAGCGGTTAAACGGGTCTTTCGGTATCTCCAAGGAACCATCAATATGGGACTTTGGTACCCGAAGGACACCGGTATGTCACTAACATCCTATGCAGATGCTGATCATGCAGGATGTAAAGATACTCGTCGAAGTACGTCTGGAGGTGCTCAGTTTTTTGGGTGATAAGCTTGTCAGCTGGTCTTCAAAGAAGCAAATGAGTACTTCTATTTCATCTACAAAGGCTGAATACATAGCCATGTCATCTTGTTGTGCTCAAATCCTATGGATGAGATCCCAATTATCTGACTATGGCTTTGAATTTAACAAAATCCCTCTGTACTGTGATAATAAAAGTGCTATTGCTCTCTCATGCAACAACGTACAACACTCAAGAGCAAAGCACATCGACATTCGACATCATTTCATCAGGGAACAAGTGGAAAACGGTGTGGTGGAACTTTACTTTGTGAGGACTGAATACTAGTTAGCAGACATCTTCACCAAAGCTCTTCCTAGAGAACGTTTTGAGTTTATTCTTCCACTGACTTGACCTTAAAAGCCTTCAACCAGAAACACTCAAACGTCTTCAAGAGGAAGAAGAGGAGTAAAAGGTTTCCTTCATCTATCTCTTGTATATATATCTATTCGAAAAACAAAATACAAAATTATAAAACCTTCAAAAATCAAATAGAAAAATATAAAACTTTCAAAATCCATAAAAATTTGAAAAATTCGAAAAATCTACAAAAAAATATTGTCATTTTGTCATGTTTTCTCGATTCGATAATATCTACGGTCTTGTTGTTGTCATTCAAAGAATGACACGGGACTTTATATGTTGTTCGAATTTTTATAAAAAATAAATAAATAAATAAATAAAATCAAAAAATATTTTTGGGAGAAAGAGAAACAATGGTTTATTGTCATTTCAGGCAGTAACCCGCTTTTCAAAGACAGATCAGAGCCATACTTTTTCGTGGTTTTCAAATTTCTTGCTCTGATTATTTAAACTAATCCTTACTATCTAATGAAAACTAGTTGTTTTGAAAAATAACTCGAACTCTATTTTTGATAATCATCTGGACTTAAAAGTTTGTCAAAATATCTATCTCTCAATCAACAACTTATGTCATTGATTGAGGGGGAGAATGATTTCAATTAAATCAAAAAGTTATTTGCCATACAATTATTTTCAAAAGATAATCATGCATGTTTATTCAATGGAGTTTAAAGTCTCAAAATCCGATCCTTATCAGTTAAAACGTTTTCAAAATCAAGTCACAATTCTCCTTAAAAGCTTTCAAATTCAATTTAAATCTACAGAGATCACAAATCTCAAGTGATTTGATAATTGTGATCGGGGGAGAATTTGTGATTTAAATTGGATTTAAACTGTTAATTCGGTAAATGGTTTTATAAGGATGTACAAGCTCTCCTTCCCACATGTGTCAAACGATTTCAAATTTTCCATGCACATGTTGAGGAGGAGCATCTATCTTAAATCACAAATATTTGAAACGTGATCAACTTATCTCTATGTGCAGTCTTTTCCTAATATGTGCAAAACATTTTCAAATATCTATGCTCATATTGAGGGGGAGCAAGCTTATGAAAACCTCATCCTTCCCCAAAATGCTTTATCTACTTGATTTGATTAGGGAAGTGATGTTGATATTTTTTTGAATATGGTAATCAAAGAAGTTAATTCTTTCTCTTGCCTCCGTGTGCAAAACGATTTCAAACACTTGATGCACATGTTGAGGGGGAGCTCTTGTTCTAAAAATATCAAAAACAATTCAGGTACAAAATGCTTTGATAATATATCACAAGTATCTGGATTGATTTTCAAATGGTTTTCAATTGGTTCCAATGGCAGATGAACAATACCAAATAAACTGACCAACTTTACTTTATGTATGGTGATATAAGGATGATAAGGTTAGGTATTTGTTCCTATGATCCGCCAGAACCGGAGGGATCTACCCAGGGACAATCCACTAGATAGTGTAGAAGTCCTTAGGTATATTGAAAAAGGAGAAAAATGAGATATGGGAAGAGTGCAGACTGAGTCCGAGCTAGTACTGGAATAAACCCAACAAGGTTCTAGCTATGAAGTCTCGGTAAGCACTGAAGGGGTTGAAGAATGAAAAAGAATTGAATGAGAAAAGGGTGAAAACAAATAGCCCTCCAATTATTCAACCTTAGGGCAGAAACCGGGTTCAATTCATTTGCTACTGGTGGTTACCAAGGTAACACTGGTATTGAAGACAAGACGTCATGGACCCTAGTGACGCACTGCACTTCAACTTCCCAAACCACTCAAGTTCCTCTTAAAAGGACTTGTTTCATTCTCACGGGGAACCGACATTATCTATCGACTCTCTCTTAGAGATTGTTGATATTGAAGAAGGAGACCCTCTCCCTAGTCTCTGATACAGGATCCAAATATGCACAAATTGAGTCTAGAGCCACGAGATCATCCATAAATCTCATTAGGACACTTTCAATGAGACTCTCTGTTTCACACAATGTGGAAAGAGAGATTATATCTTGAGTCCTACGCATTATCCTTGTGGTATTGCCAGAACATCCGAGTGATATGCATACATATTCACAATGAAGATGGAAAGCCTTCTGGAGCCAACATCAAACAAGCTCCTGGTAGGTGGCATGTGAGATCTATTCAATAGATCAACCATGTGACAACTGAACAGAAACAATGGAGCGATTCAATCTTTTGAATCAATCCTGGTTCAGGTTATGGATTGACGGATACCTTTGAAAAATCGGTCATTGTGCTTAAAAACTCTTTTCTTTAGCACATCGACCGTGTACGAATATTTCAAATCAAAAGGTGTTTATGATTAATAATTGATTTTCATTAAAACCTTCGTTGTATTGCAAAAACAATTTCTATTGTGCGATACACGATTGTTTTTCAAATCTCTTTTCATCAATCAGTGAATTTCTATTCGTTGGTTCACTCACTCCATGTTGTCTTCTTTGAGACGTTCCGGTTTGAGAACAGCTAGAGCAGCTGCGAAACCTTGTCAAGGAAATTCTTCAGAATTATACCTGATCACAGGCAGTACTTGTACTGATCAACGGGGAACCGTGGGTCGTGTACCTCAATTCAACGAAAGTGATCAAAGACACTTTCGTGCGCTTTATTGCTAACTGTTTTATGTAGGTACACCCGACGTTTGCAGCTGATCAGAATGAAGCGGTCAATCCATAGTCGCATGCTCACACAATACATTCATTTCTCAAGAAATCATGATAAGTGCATCAATGACTCTGATATTTTCACTCCATGCTTCTGCTACGCTGCTGCCAATATCATGAATCAACGAAAGCTTCCGCTACTCTGATGAGAAGATATCATGATCCAGAATGTGAGCATGTCGGTCCGAAAGTCACAACATCACATAATACCAACACCACAATGGATGTCTCAGAGATTTTTGTTAGCTGATGATCTCAAAAGTTGGCTCAAAATTATTATCACGTGGATCAGTAAAAGACCTCCACTTGGATTAACCAAACATGCAATGAGAAGAATCAATGACTATGAGCTTCGGAGCAAAGTGCTACATCAAGAATGAAAGAACAATTTTTAATGTAATATCTGTTTGTATTCAATGTAATTTTAGTATAAGTTTGAGGTGACCTCCCTTAGGGGGAGATTGTTAGGAATTAGAAATTACAGGTATTAAAGAGTCAGTCACCTCTAGTATATGTAATCGTTAGAAAGCTCGTAGTCGTAGTTCTTTTAAGCTAAGTAGTATTTAGTTAAGTAACACCGTGGAGGAAGGATGGGTCTTTACCCACTGTATGCCTGATCCACAGCCCGTTGTGTGGCGTTTTATTGTAAGACTATAAATACTCTCTACCTTCCAAGGTAGAGAGTTGGAGCTCATAATAAGATTTTTCTTTCTCTCACTAAAGTTCCCTAAACCTCTAACTTTCTCTCTCTAAAACCTCTTGTACGCCTACTTTGTGTTATGGTTTGATGTGTATGTGAAATCCAATAACTTACACTCGTTTTTATGTTAAGTATTTAAAATACGTAGTAATACTTTTTTATAGTTTACAAAAATATTTTGTCTTTTTGTCGGTTTTCGTCCTTTTGTCTGGTTTTGAAAATAATAACCATTTTATTGTTCATAAAAGTCTAGTCTCTTCTATCTGACGTATTTATAAGAAATACACATTTTACATCAAAATAATCCGAAGAGGCCGCGTATTACACTTTTTACACATTTTATATGAAAATAAGCTGAAGAGGCCGCAAATTGGACTTTTTTTTCACATTTTTACTGTTTATAAAAGTCTAGTTTGACGGTTTAGTTTTTATATCATCATTTTAGAAAAATAACTTGGTAGTATATTTCTAGCGAAATTCGGCATGACCTGTTCGTAAATTCTTACTTTCCCAATTTTACCCATCTCGCTTCTAGTGTTCCGAAAACCATTTCAAAGTTTATAAAATTGTGTTCTAGATATTAGTGTAGTTTTATAGCAAAAAGTATATTTTTCGCCGTAACTTGAAAATAGGGTAACTTTCTCGTTTTAAATCCGTTTTAGTGGTTCAAGCGGCCACGCTTAGCTTATAGAGTCTTGTTTACCCTACCATTTTAAAAAGTGTACGTTTCATCGCCTAAACTAGTTTTTCAACCGCAAACATCAACAACACGCTAAACCTATTCCTTTCCACCAATTGTTGCAACATTCTCGTCAACTCAACAATTCCAATCTAACCTAGTTTTCTCTTCCACCAATTTGTTACAATAACTCATCGAATAAAGAATAATAACAATATAACTTTCAAAGTAACTACAAATCAACCATAAACAAGTTGAGGTCATAAAGTTTAAGCAAAAATGAACACAAACATGGTGATACAAACATCTAGTGTCTAGTTTATATGTGTGTCGATTTGTACATGTATATGTGTAACAAGATCTTTTGTTTACTTTACGAAGATTTAAACCATAAGCAACATGAAACAAGTGATTTGAGTAAATGAACACTTACAAGTTTGAGAATTTTTTTAGATCTAGTGTGCTCAAGAACCCTAATAAACTTAAATTTACCCAAGAACTATACTAAATCACGTTCTAAACCCAAAAGTACAACTTATTTCTTCAAGAACCAAGCAAATGATGGTGATGGTGGTGTAGATCTGGGCGTACGATTTGGGAGAGGGAAAGAAAGAGACAAAGTGAAATTTTGGAGTGAACGTGTTGTATGTAACCAGGTTTAGTTGATTTCTACAAATCAAGACAAGAATATGAGATCACCATGCATTATCGCCAACAACAAAATTTTGGTCCAATGGGAGGGGGGCATCGACTATAATCCAAAAAGAATGAGGGAAAGAATTTTGAATTTATTTGGTGTATAAGTGTGTGCAGTTTGAGGTTAAATGTCAAAAGTAGTGAGTCGATTGAGCGTTTTTGGGCACACATTCGTAAAATAAAGTTTTGTAAGCATTTTGTTGGGAATAATACTAACAATACCACTGATAAGCTGTGGAAGACACTGCTAAAGATTACACTAGCAGTGGAAACTCATTACCACTGTCAGTACATTATTACCACTGCTATTAGGATAATTTTTATGTATCCGTGTATTGATAAGTATAGAAAGATCTTGTGTATATTCTATATTGTTAGCATTATACTTATCTTGTAAAGGACTCCTTGTGCTATAAAAGGAGATCCTAGGTCATTGTTTAGAGTATGAATTACTCACGTAAGCTTCAAGGTGTAACCCTAGTGATAAGCAAGATCACTCATTTGTTAAACTGTTCTCACTTACAATACATCATATAATTCATCTTCTAAGTATTACTAAGTATATTCCGCATGCTTATTAATATAATTCAAAGTATCACTAACACAAGGTGTGTGTTTAGATCCATCAAATGGTATCAAAGCGACGGTTCTGATATTTTGATTTAGAAGATCCAAGGAATAAGCTTAACCTACTCACTCAAATCAATGGAGATGGAAAACAACCAGTCCAACTCTTCTCCAAGGCTTCCTAAGCTCAAACTTAATGAGTTTGAGATGTGGAGGATAATGATTGAGCAATACTTTCTATACAAGACTATGCTCTATGGGAGATCATCTTAACTAGTGATTCCTTTAAGTCTGTTATGAAGACTGAGAAAGTTGGTGACACAGAAGTTGTAACAATTTTTGTACCTGAGACTAATGACGAAAGAGCAAAGAAGAAGAATGACCTAAAGGCCAGAATTTTGTTACTAATGACTCTTCCTAAAGACCAGATCATTGCTTTCAGCAAGTACAATACAACAAAAGAACTTTTTGAAGAGATCTTCTCAGTGTTTGGTGGCAATGATGCTACAAAGAAGACACAAACGACATTGTTGAAGCAAAGTTATGAAAACTTCTCTGCTTCAAGCAATGACTCACTTGACAGCATCTTCACCAAACTCCAGAAGATTGTCACACAACTGACTGTGTTTGGAATTGAGGTAGAAAAGGAAGACCTCAATTTGAAGTTTCTAAGAAGTTTTCCTTCTGAGTTTCATACTAATGTTACAGTCTGGGAAAATAAACCAGAGATTGAAACTATGAAGCTCAATGATCTTTACAATAACTTCAAACTCATTGAACAAAGATTGAAGAAGGCAGGGAAACTTGGTACAAGCTCTAGTAGCTTGGCATTGTTGTCAACCTCTGTAGACTGTGATGATTCTGAAGATGACAATTATGATGATTTTGCCACTGCTGGTTCTACCGTTTCCACTGGTAATGCTAGTGTTACCACTGCAGGTTCAAAGAAGAAGGTTGCTGGTATTGGAGATCCTACCTTTTATGCTTTTATCTCCACTCAAGTTAATGGCTCTATTTTAACTCATGAAGACATAGAGCAAATTGATGAAAATGACTTGGAGGAGATGGACATAAAATGGCAGATAGATCTTCTTAGCATGAGAGCTAGGAAATTCTACAAGAAGACTGGCAAACCAATTCACATCAATGGTAGTGAAACTGCAGGGTTTGATAAAAAGAAAGTAGAGTGTTTCAATTGTCACAAGTTGGGGCATTTTGCTAGAGAATGCAGAAGACCAAGGAACCAGGACAAAAGGTCTACTTGGTACAAGCAAAAGAAAGAACCAATTGTGGAAGAACCAAAGGCAATGTTGGCTATTGATGGTGTAAGCTATAATTGGAGTTTCATGGCTGATGGACAAGAGGAACAACCTTCAAATGCTGCACTTGTGTCTACAGAACATGCTCTCATGGATTTCTCTGACTCTAAGGTACAAAACTTTGAAAGTTGTTCTAAAACATGTAGGGCTTCTAAAGAATGTGAAAGGCTTAATGAATTATTTGACAACCAAAGAACATTGTTGTATGCTTCTAATTATACTGTGTCAAACCTTAGAAGAGGCATAGCTGTATTAGAAAAACAGCTAGAGCATTATAGAGCAAATGAGTCAAAATATAATGATGATATGATTATTCTTAGAAGAGAGATAGATCATAAGACAGCAGTGAATGAGGCATTAAAAGAAGAGTTTGAAAAACTTAAAAAGATAAATGAGAATGTCAATTTAACTGTTGACACCTGTTATTATCAGTCTAAGTCAATTGATAAAATTTGGAATGCTCAAATTACTAGTAAAGTTAAGTCTGGTATGGGATACAACACTGCTCCTCCACCACTAAGGGGTGTTCCATCACCTCCTGGCATAGATTTAGCTCATACAGTTCTAGAGGAATTTCAGGATCTGAATCTTGAATATGGTCCTCCCAAATTTGTGAAAAGTGGGGAAGACGTTAAGCTTGAAACTGATGTTTTTGAAAGTGCTAGTGACTCATCAGTTGTAGATGAGAATGTTAAAAAGAATGTAGAGGCTTCTATCCCAAAAGTTGTTAACACTATTACAGAAGAACCTAGAAAACAAGTTAACAAGCCTAGATCAACTGTAAGGTATGCTGAGATGTATAGAAACAAGCCATCAACTCCAAGGGGTAACCAGAGGAGTTGGAATCATGTCAAATCTCAACAACTAGGTAGTGATTTTGTGATGTACAATAAAGCATGTTATATCTGTGGTAGCTTTAATCATTTACATGCTAATTGTGACTATCATGTTGGGAGAAGCGAAGTCCATGGGAATAAAAGGGTGGAGTCTAACAAGTTTCAAAATAAAGTACACCCTAATTCACACAGCAAAATGATCCTAAGAGCAGTTCAACTAAGAAGTGGTCTTAAAACTTTTGCCACTCCTAAAGCTGTTAACAATTGCTCACCCTAAATCACCTGTTACAAGTGCAAAACTCAAAACAACTTTTGCAAAATCTGCACAAACATCGAAAAGGTCTTTTACTGATAAAAGGGTTAACTATAACCAACAGTGGGTACCAAAATCTAAACCAGCAGTTACCACTGCTCAATCAAAAGTTCCCACTGCAAGGGTTGTAAACAAGACCAGGGGTAACATGGGAAATGCTGTGAAGGCCTCAGCACGTTGGGAATGGAAACCTAAAGGAATTACCTCTACAACCAATCCCAATGGTGTATCAATGACCTTTGATAGATTTAACTATATTGATACAGGAGGCAGATCCAAGTCAATCATGGCTTGGGTCCCCAAAGGAAACTAACTCCTTACTTATATGTGCAGGAACATCCAAGGACAAAAAGATCAGATCAAGGCTACACAGATAGTGGATGTTCAAGGCATATGACTGGCAACAAGTCCTATCTCTCAGATTTTGAACACTATGATGGACAGTATGTCAGCTTTGGAGGTGGAGTTAATGGAAAATTTGCTGGTAAAGGGATCATCAAAACTGGTAACTTGGACTTTGAACCTGTGTACTATGTAAAAGAGCTTAAGTATAATCTTTTTAGTGTGTCACAAATGTGTGACCAGAAAAACAATGTTATTTTTACTAAAGATATGTGCTTTGTTCTCTCTAAGGATTTTAAGATGCTTGATGAAAGTCAAATTCTTCTTAAGATTCCTAGAAAAGGCAACTTATATAGCTTTGATATGAACAACATTGTTGCTAAAGATGATTATGCTTGCTTGCTTGCAAAGGCCACAGTGGATGAATCCATGCTATGGCATAGAAGACTTGCTCATGTTAACTTCAAAACCATTAATAAGATTGTCAAAGATGGTTTGGTAAGAGGCTTACCTCAGAAAAGATTTGAAAATGATCAAACATGTGTGGCTTGTCTTAAAGGAAAACAACACAGAGCTTCTTGCAGGTCAAAGTTGGTTAAATCTATTGCTCACCCACTTCAAATGTTACATATGGACTTGTTTGGTCCTACATCTGTGAGCAGCTTTAATCTTAAGAAGTATTGTCTTGTTGTGATTGACGGTTTTAGCAGGTTTACATAGGTTTTCTTTCTAAGGACTAAGGATGAAACAACTGGCATCTTTAAGATCTTCATCACAGAAGTTGAAAACCAATATGATATGAAAGTTAAAATCATTAGGTGTGACAATGGGACATAATTTAAGAATAGAGTTATGGATGATTTTTGCAGAGATAAAGGTATTAAAAGAGAATTTAGTGTTGCTAGAACTCCTCAACAAAATGGTGTTGCCGAGAGGAGAAACAGGACACTTATAGAGGCTGCTAGAACCATGTTGGCAGATTCAAAATTGCCAATCACTTTTTGGGCTGAAGCAGTTAACACTGCTTGTTATGTACAAAATAGGGTTTTAGTGGTGAAAACAAAGAACAAGACACCTTATGAGTTATTTAGAGGTAGACCCCCTATCCTAGACTTCATGAGACCATTTGTATGTCATGTATCTATTCTCAATACCATAGATTATTTGGGCAAATTTGAAGAAAGATCTGATGAATGGTATTTTGTTGGGTATTCCATGGTTAGTAAAGCTTTCGGAGTATTCAACTTAAGAACCCAAAAGATTGAAGAGAATCTGCATGTTGAGTTCCTGGAAAACAAAGTAAATGTCAAAGGAACTGGTCCAGAAAGGCTGTTTGATCTTGATACTCTAACCCATACTATGAATTATGTACCTATCTCTACAGGTACATCTACTTATGATTTTGCAGGTTCAGAAGAGTTTCTTGATGATGATGAATCTAGCAAGGATCAAGCAGATAATCAAGATGAATTCAGTTTGCCACTTTGGGACTATGCGGATAATGATGATATTCCAAGAACTGGAGATGCTCAACCTTCTAATGATTTTGGAAAAGAAGGTGATAGCAACATGAACACTGAAAATCCTAAAAGCAGTGGAAATTCAGATTCCACTGCTAGGCCAGAAGTTTCCACTGCAACACCAGAAGTGGAAATTACAACTCCAGTTACAGAGGAAGTTCAAGCCAGTGATGTTGAAATCTCAAATATGCCAAATGAGATTGCAGTTCCTCAGACTCCCCATACCTCAATTCATAAATCACATCCTCTTGAAAATGTGATTGGGGATGTCCATTCACCAGTGAAGACTAGAAGACAAACAAAATTACCTGATCTTCGTGGGTTTATTAGTGAAATCTATGAATCTAAGAATCATGAAGGCAAGAATGAATGTCTGTTCATGTGTTTTCTGTCACAAATGGAGCCAAAGAATGTATACAAGGCACTTGAAGATGAAAGTTGGGTGGAAGCAATGCAAGAAGAGTTGCTCCAGTTCAAGCTTCAAAAGGTTTGGGTGCTTTGTGATTTACCTTCTGGCAAGAAGGTAATAGGTACTAAATGGGTGTTCAGAAACAAGAAGGATGAAAGAGGAATTGTTATCAGGAACAAAGCTAGGATTGTGGCTCAAGGATACACTCAGGAGGAGGGTATTGACTATGAAGAAGTGTTTGCCCCAGTTGCAAGAATTGAAGCAATCAGGCTGTTCTTAGCCTATGCATCCTTTATGGGCTTTAAAGTCTATCAAGTGGATGTAAAGACTGCTTTTCTATATGGGCAGATTGCTGAGGAGGTATATGTTTCACAACCTCCAGGATTTGAGGACCCTGAATATCCAAACAAAGTATACAGGGTGGTTAAAGCTTTGTATGGCTTGCATCAGGCACCAAGAAAATGGTATGAGACCTTGACTACTTATATTCTTGATAATGGGTTTCATAGAGGCAGAGTGGATCAGACTTTGTTCATCAAGAAAGACAAGAATGATATCTTATTAGTTCAAGTATATGTTGATGATATCATTTTTGGATCTACAAAGACAGAGATGTGCAAAGAATTTGAGAAGCTAATGAAGGAAGAATTCAAGATGAGTTCTATGGGTGAACTCACATTCTTTTTGGGACTTCAAGTACAACAAAGGCCAGATGGTATTTTCATCAATCAAGATAAATATGTGGCTGAGATACTAAGGAAGTTCAAGTTTTCTGATGCAAAGTCATCGAGCACCCCTACAGACAAGACAACACATCAACTCTTGAAGGAAAATAGTGGTGAAGCAGTTTATGTGCACATGTACATGTCTATAATTTGTTCTTTGATGTATCTTAGATCATCTAGACCAGATATTATGTTTGCAGTGTGTGCTTGTGCAAGGTTTCAGGTCACTCCCAGGTTCTCACACTTGACTGCTGTGAAGAACATTTTCAGATATCTTAAAGCATTTCCCAATCTGGGATTATGGTACCCTAGAGAATCACCTCTAGAACTGGTTACTTACTTAGATAGTGATTATGCTGGTGCTAGTTTAGATAGAAAATCTACTACAGGTGGATGCCAATTTCTTGGCAATAGATTGGTGTCATGGCAATGCAAGAAACAAACAATGGTGGCAAATTCATCAACTGAGGCAGAGTATGTGGCTACTGCAAGTTGCCGTTCTCAAGTTCTATGGCTTCAGAATCAACTCTTGGACTATGGGTACAATTTCATGAATACCATCATCCATATTGACAATAGCAGTACCATTTGCATTATTAAGAATCCAGTTCAACACACAAAGACTAAACATATTGAAATTAGACACCATTTTATAAGAGATTGTTATGAGAAAAGGTGATGCAGGTTTTACTGACCAGGTCTTAATATTTATAGTGTGTCGCTATACCTATGGTCCACCTTAATGCACTAACGGGCAGTGTACCCGGTCGTGTGTAGTGTAGTAAATGGTAAATCCGAGGTAGTCCCAAGAGCTATGTGTGTTGGATTATTACTAAGTCTAATTGTCACAGAACAATAATGGTTTTGATAGGGATTTAATTAATTAAACTACAAATGCAGAATATAAAATAAAAGCAAATAAATGGTAAAGGGAAATCAATAGAGGAATAGTGGTGCTAACCTAGTTAATCCTCCTAGCTAGTTATGTCTACGTCTACCTACTTCCAATTACTTCAGGTGGGGTCAAATTTGAGAGGACAACATTTGGTCAATTCGCCCTAACCTATCAGCAAAGATGCCACCACAGGAGAAATTAGGTGCACCGTCATAAGTCCTGTTGTTCCTGGTCCCCTAAGCCGAGTCATTAAGTACCGCTACATGCTAGATTCTAAATAGTGAGTGCCCGGCCGTTAGGAACTTAGACACTACACCCCCAATTCTTAAGTTCATCCAAACGATAGGTGATCAGTTGGTCAAATCGCACAAGTAGAAAGGGTCATCAGTTGGTCATATCTTACCCTTCCCGTCTCAGTCCGCTCATCTAGGGTCAGTTGGTCATATCTCCTAGGTAATTGGCCTCTATCGCCATTCAAAACTACCGAACCAAGGGTGACTACCAAAGAACTATGCATGCATACACTTAGAAATAATTGTACGGAAGTAAAGGTAAACGCAAACAAAAAAATTAAGGAATCATAACTAGGCTAGCACCAAAGGGTGCTTAGCCGCTCATATTAATCATGCAAATCAATTCAATATTCAAAGGTACGAAATACATGAATTGAAAGTAAAATAAATATAAAATGCTAAAGCTTATCGTAATGGTGTGACTTCTCCCTTGGAAACAGCTCCGTATGCTTCTCTAGACCTGCATTGAGCTTTTTCCCACGTTCTCAGAGTGTTGTGTGTGGAATGGGATGCTTTGAAATGCTGGAATTCGTGGGGTATTTATAGGCCAGGTCTGGGTTACGGCGTAACCAAAAGAGGAGTTACGCCGTAACCTTCTATTTATTCGTAAATGCACTAGATCTGCTAGTTACGGCGTAACCTTATAATTGCTTACGCCATAGTCTTTAATAAACTCGGTTACGTCGTAAGTGATGCAGTAGTTACGGCGTAAGTATCATCGGCGTGGAACCTCTTTTGACCTAATGGAGTTACGTCGTAACCTTTGGGAAGAGTTACGCCGTCACCTCTTGATAAGTTGGACTTCAGGGTCACGCAATAGTTATGGCGTAATGTGAGAGACGAGTTACGCTGTAACTTCTTCAATATAGGCATACTGTGATAAATCTTTAGTAATGTTTCCATTTCTGCGTCTCTTTAGCTCCAATGCTCGTAATTTACCTGAAAGTGGAAAACAATGGAAAACAAGTGTAAATCCATATAAATGATATAAATAACGAGCATTATCGGGGGAAATTGACACTTAATATTCAGGACAATTTGATGTTATCAAATATCCCCCCACTTGAACTCTACTTGCCCTCAAGTAGACCTTATTAGATAGATTCCTAAAAAGATATCTCCCAAAACCTGGAAAATATGAGTTTACAAATCCCTTATGCTAGAATAAAACAAAGCCGAACACCTCACGAAATGGGAACACACACTCAAATCTCTCAACTATTCTAAGTGTCAATTTCGGGATGATCACTCAATCGCACAGTCATAGCATGTATTCTATCATATTCTTGGCAGTTACACAAATCTCCACCACTAGAGTTAAGGGCTAAACAATTCTCGAAAATCCTAAAAGCTAAAAGCAGTGGAAATTCAAATTCCACTGCTAGGCCAGAAGTTTCCACTGCAACACCAGAAGTGGAAATTACAACTCCAGTTACAGAGGAATTTCAAGCCAATGATGTTGAAATCTCAAATATGCCAAATGAGATTGCAGTTCCTCAGACTCCCCATACCTCAATTCATAAATTACATCCTCTTGAAAATGTGATTGGGGATGTCCATTCACCAGTGAAGACTAGAAGACAAACAAAATTTCCTGATGTTCATGGTTTTATTAGTAAAATCTATGAATCTAAGAATCATGAAGGCAAGAATGAATGTCTGTTCATGTGTTTTCTGTCACAAATGGAGCCAAAGAATGTATACAAGGCACTTGAAGATGAAAGTTAGGTGGAAGCAATGCAAGAAGAGTTGCTCCAGTTCAAGCTTCAAAAGGTTTGGGTGCTTTGTGATTTACCTTCTGGCAAGAAGGTAATAGGTACTAAATGGGTGTTCAGAATCAAGAAGGATGAAAGAGGAATTGTTATCAGGAACAAAGCTAGGCTTGTGGCTCAAGGATACACTCAGGAGGAGGGTATTGACTATGAAGAAGTGTTTGCCCAAGTTGTAAGAATTGAAGCAATCTGGCTGTTCTTAGCCTATGCATCCTTTATGGGCTTTAAAGTCTATCAAATGGATGTAAAGAGTGCTTTTCTATATGGGCAGATTGATGAGGAGGTATATGTTTCACAACCTCCAAGATTTGAGGACCCTGAATATCCAAACAAAGTATACAGGGTGGTTAAAGCTTTGTATGTCTTGCATCAGGCACCAAGAAAATGGTATGAGACCTTGACTACTTATATTCTTGATAATGGGTTTCATAGAGGCAGAGTGGATCAGACTTTGTTCATCAAGAAAGACAAGAATGATATCTTGTTAGTTCAAGTATATGTTGATGATATCATTTTTGGTTCTACAAAGACAGAGATGTGCAAAGAATTTGAGAGGCTAATGAAGGAAGAATTCAAGATGAGTTCTATGGGCGAACTCACATTCTTTTTGGGACTTCAAGTACAACAAAGGCCAGATGGTATTTTCATCAATCAAGATAAATATGTGGCTGAGATATTAAGGAAGTTCAAGTTTTCTGATGCAAAGTCATCAAGCACCCTTGCAGACAAGACAACACATCAACT
This sequence comes from Chrysanthemum seticuspe, assembly GCA_019973895.1. NCBI lineage: Eukaryota > Viridiplantae > Streptophyta > Magnoliopsida > Asterales > Asteraceae > Chrysanthemum > Chrysanthemum seticuspe. Next base: position 78,891,921 of record BPTQ01000001.1, read on the forward strand.
CTTGAAGGAAAATAGTGGTGAAGCAGTTGATGTGCACATGTACATGTCTATGATTGGTTCTTTGATGTATCTTACATCATCTAGACCAGATATTATGTTTGCAGTGTGTGCTTGTGCAATGTTTTATGTCACTCCCAGGTTCTCACACTTGACTGCTGTGAAGAACATTTTCAGATATCTTAAAGCATTTCCCAATCTGGGATTATGGTACCCTAGAGAATCACCTCTAGAACTGGTTACTTACTCAGATAGTGATTATGCTGGTGCTAGTTTGGATAGAAAATCTACTACAGGTGGATGCCAATTTCTTGGCAATAGATTGGTGTCATGGCAGTGCAAGAAACAAACAATGGTGGCAAATTCATCAACTGAGGCAGAGTATGTGGCTGCTGCAAGTTGCTGTTCTCAAGTTCTATGGCTTCAGAATCAACTTTTGGACGATGGGTACAATTTCATGAATACCATCATCCATATTGACAATAGCAGTACCATTTGCATTATTAAGAATCCAGTTCAACACACAAAAACTAAACATATTGAAATTAGACACCATTTTATAAGAGATTGTTATGAGAAAAGGTGATGCAGGTTTTACTGACCAGTTCTTAATATTTATAGTGTCTCGCTATACCTATGGTCTACCCTAATGCACTAACGGGCAGTGTACCCGGTCGTGTGTAGTGTAGTAAATGGTAAAGCCGAGGTCGTCCCAAGAGCTATGTGTGTTGGATTATTACTAAGTCTAATTGTCACAGAATAATAATGGTATTGACAGGGATTTAATTAATTAAACTACTAATGCAGAATATAAAATAAAAGCAAATAAATGGTAAAGGGAAATCAATAGAGGAATAGTGGTGCTAACCTAGTTAATCCTCCCAGCTAGTTATGTCTACGTCTACCTACTTCCAATTACTTCAGGTGGGGTCAAATTCGAGAGGACAACATTTGGTCAATTCGCCCTAACCTATCAGCAAAGATGCCACCACAGGAGAAATCAGGTGCACCGTCATAAGTCCTGTTGTTCCTGGTCCCCTAAGTCGAGTCATTAAGTACCGCTACATGCTAGATTCTAAATAGTGAGTGCCCGGCCGTTAGGAACTTAGACACTACACCCCCAATTCTTAAGTTCATCCAAACGATAGGTGATCAGTTGGTCAAATCGCACAAGTAGAAAGGGTCATCAGTTGGTCATATCTTACCCTTCCCGTCTCAGTCCGCTCACCTAGGGTCAGTTGGTCATATCTCCTAGGTAATTGGCCTCTATCGCCATTCAAAACTACCGAACCAAGGGTGACTACCAAAGAACTATGCATGCATACACTTAGAAATAATTGTACGGAAGTAAAGATAAACGCAAATAAAAAAATTAAGGAATCATAACTAGGCTAGCACCAAAGGGTGCTTAGCCGCTCATATTAATCATGCAAATCAATTCAATATTCAAAGGTACGAAATACATGAATTGAAAGTAAAATAAATATAAAATGCTAAAGCTTATCGTAATGGTGTGACTTCTCCCTTGGAAACAGCTCCGTATGCTTCTCTAGACCTGCCTTGAGCTTTTTCCCACGTTCTCAGAGTGTTGTGTGTGGAATGGGATGCTTTGAAATGCTGGAATTCGTGGGGTATTTATAGGCCAGGTCTGGGTTACGGCGTAACCAAAAGAGGAGTTACGCCGTAACCTTCTTTTTCTTCGTAAATGCACTAGATCTGCTAGTTACGGCGTAACCTTATAATTGGTTACGCCATAGTCTTTAATAAACTCGGTTACGTCGTAAGTGATGCAGTAGTTACGGCGTAAGTATCATCGGCGTGGAACCTCTTTTGACCTAATGGAGTTACGTCGTAACCTTTGGGAAGAGTTACGCCGTCACCTCTTGATAAGTTGGACTTCAGGGTCACGCAATAGTTATGGCGTGATGTGAGAGACGAGTTACGCCGTAACTTCTTCAATATAGGCATACTGTGATAAATCTTTAGTAATGTTTCCATTTCTGCGTCTCTTTAGCTCCAATGCTCGTAATTTACCTGAAAGTGGAAAACAATGGAAAACAAGTGTAAATCCATATAAATGATATAAATAACAAGCATTATCGGGGGAAATTGACACTTAATATTCAGGACTATTTGATGTTATCAAATATCCCCCCACTTGAACTCTATTTGCCCTCAAGTAGACCTTATTAGATAGATTCCTAAAAAGATATCTCCCAAAACCTGGAAAATATGAGTTTACAAATCCCTTATGCTAGAATAAAACAAAGCCGAACACCTCACGAAATGGGAACAAACACTCAAATCTCTCAACTATTCTAAGTGTCAATTTCGGGATGATCACTCAATCGCACAGTCATAGCATGTATTCTATCATATTCTTGGCAGTTACACAAATCTCCACCACTAGAGTTAAGGGCTAAACAAATCTCAAAAATCCTAAAAGCTAAATGCAGTGGAAATTCAGATTCCACTGCTAGGCCAGAAGTTTCCACTGCAACACCAGGAGTGGAAATTACAACTCCAGTTACAGAGGAATTTCAAGCCAATGATGTTGAAATCTCAAATATGCCAAATGAGATTGCAGTTCCTCAGACTCCCCATACCTCAATTCATAAATTACATCCTCTTGAAAATGTGATTGGGGATGTCCATTCACCAGTGAAGACTAGAATACAAACAAAATTTCCTGATGTTCATGGGTTTATTAGTGAAATCTATGAATCTAAGAATCATGAAGGCAAGAATGAATGTCTGTTCATGTGTTTTCTGTCACAAATGGAGCCAAAGAATGTATACAAGGCACTTGAAGATGAAAGTTAGGTGGAAGCAATGCAAGAAGAGTTGCTCCAGTTCAAGCTTCAAAAGGTTTGGGTGCTTTGTGATTTACCTTCTGGCAAGAAGGTAATAGGTACTAAATGGGTGTTCAGAAACAAGAAGGATGAAAAAGGAATTGTTATCAGGAACAAAGCTAGGCTTGTGGCTCAAGGATACACTCAGGAGGAGGGTATTGACTATGAAGAAGTGTTTGCCCCAGTTGCAAGAATTGAAGCAATCAGGCTGTTCTTAGCCTATGCATCCTTTATGGGCTTTAAAGTCTATCAAATGGATGCAAAGAGTGCTTTTCTATATGTGCAGATTGATGAGGAGGTATATGTTTCACAACCTCCAGGATTTGAGGACCCTGAATATCCAAACAAAGTATACAGGGTGGTTAAAGCTTTGTATGGCTTGCATCAGGCACCAAGAAAATAGTATGAGACCTTGACTACTTATATTCTTGATAATGGGTTTCATAGAGGCAGAGTGGATCAGACTTTGTACATCAAGAAAGACAAGAATGATATCTTGTTAGTTCAAGTATATGTTGATGATATCATTTTTGGATCTACAAAGACAGAGATGTGCAAAGAATTTGAGAAGCTAATGAAGGAAGAATTCAAGATGAGTTCTATGGGCGAACTCACATTCTTTTTGGGACTTCAAGTACAACAAAGGCCAGATGGTATTTTCATCAATCAAGATAAATATGTGGCTGAGATATTAAGGAAGTTCAAGTTTTCTGATGCAAAGTCATCAAGCACCCTTGCAGACAAGACAACACATCAACTCTTGAAGGAAAATAGTGGTGAAGCAGTTGATGTGCACATGTACATGTCTATGATTGGTTCTTTGATGTATCTTACATCATCTAGACCAGATATTATGTTTGCAGTGTGTGCTTGTGCAATGTTTTATGTCACTCCCAGGTTCTCACACTTGACTGCTGTGAAGAACATTTTCAGATATCTTAAAGCATTTCCCAATCTGGGATTATGGTACCCTAGAGAATCACCTCTAGAACTGGTTACTTACTCAGATAGTGATTATGCTGGTGCTAGTTTGGATAGAAAATCTACTACAGGTGGATGCCAATTTCTTAGCAATAGATTGGTGTCATGGCAGTGCAAGAAACAAACAATGGTGGCAAATTCATCAACTGAGGCAGAGTATGTGGCTGCTGCGAGTTGCTGTTCTCAAGTTCTATGGCTTCAGAATCAACTTTTGGACTATGGGTACAATTTCATGAATACCATCATCCATATTGACAATAGCAGTACCATTTGCATTATTAAGAATCCAGTTCAACACACAAAGACTAAACATATTGAAATTAGACACCATTTTATAAGAGATTGTTATGAGAAAAGGTGATGCAGGTTTTACTGACCAGGTCTTAATATTTATAGTGTCTCGCTATACCTATGGTCTACCCTAATGCACTAACGGGCAGTGTACCCGGTCGTGTGTAGTGTAGTAAATGGTAAAGCCGAGGTCGTCCCAAGAGCTATGTGTGTTGGATTATTACTAAGTCTAATTGTCACAGAATAATAATGGTATTGACAGGGATTTAATTAATTAAACTACTAATGCAGAATATAAAATAAAAGCAAATAAATGGTAAAGGGAAATCAATAGAGGAATAGTGGTGCTAACCTAGTTAATCCTCCCAGCTAGTTATGTCTACGTCTACCTACTTCCAATTACTTCAGGTGGGGTCAAATTCGAGAGGACAACATTTGGTCAATTCGCCCTAACCTATCAGCAAAGATGCCACCACAGGAGAAATCAGGTGCACCGTCATAAGTCCTGTTGTTCCTGGTCCCCTAAGCCGAGTCATTAAGTACCGCTACATGCTAGATTCTAAATAGTGAGTGCCCGGCCGTTAGGAACTTAGACACTACACCCCCAATTCTTAAGTTCATCCAAACGATAGGTGATCAGTTGGTCAAATCGCACAAGTAGAAAGGGTCATCAGTTGGTCATATCTTACCCTTCCTGTCTCAGTCCGCTCACCTAGGGTCAGTTGGTCATATCTCCTAGGTAATTGGCCTCTATCGCCATTCAAAACTACCGAACCAAGGGTGACTACCAAAGAACTATGCATGCATACACTTAGAAATAATTGTACGAAAGTAAAGGTAAATGCAAACAAAAAAATTAAGGAATCATAACTAGGCTAGCACCAAAGGGTGCTTAGCCGCTCATATTAATCATGCAAATCAATTCAATATTCAAAGGTACGAAATACATGAATTGAAAGTAAAATTAATATAAAATGCTAAAGCTTATCGTAATGGTGTGACTTCTCCCTTGGAAACAGCTCCGTATGCTTCTCTAGACCTGCCTTGAGCTTTTTCCCATGTTCTCAGAGTGTTGTGTGTGGAATGGGATGCTTTGAAATGCTGGAATTCGTGGGGTATTTATAGGCCTGGTCTGGGTTACGGCGTAACCAAAAGAGGAGTTACGCCGTAACCTTCTATTTCTTCGTAAATGCACTAGATCTGCTAGTTACGGCGTAACCTTATAATTGGTTACGCCATAGTCTTTAATAAACTCGGTTACGTCGTAAGTGATGCAGTAGTTACGGCGTAAGTATCATCGGCGTGGAACCTCTTTTGACCTAATGGAGTTACGTCGTAACCTTTGGGAAGAGTTACGCCGTCACCTCTTGATAAGTTGGACTTCAGGGTCACGCAATAGTTATGGCGTAATGTGAGAGACGAGTTACGCCGTAACTTCTTCAATATAGGCATACTATGATAAATCTTTAGTAATGTTTCCATTTCTGCGTCTCTTTAGCTCCAATGCTCGTAATTTACCTGAAAGTGGAAAACAATGGAAAACAAGTGTAAATCCATATAAATGATATAAATAACGAGCATTATCGGGGGAAATTGACACTTAATTTTCAGGACTATTTGATGTTATCAAATATCCCCCTACTTGAACTCTACTTGTCCTCAAGTAGACCTTATTAGATAGATTCCTAAAAAGATATCTCCCAAAACCTGGAAAATATGAGTTTACAAATCCCTTATGCTAGAATAAAACAAAGCCGAACACCTCACGAAATGGGAACAAACACTCAAATCTCTCAACTATTCTAAGTGTCAATTTCGGGATGATCACTCAATCGCACAGTCATAGCATGTATTCTATCATATTCTTGGCAGTTACACAAATCTCCACCACTAGAGTTAAGGGCTAAACAATTCTCGAAAATCCTAAAAGCTAAAAGCAGTGGAAATTCAGATTCCACTGCTAGGCCAGAAGTTTCCACTGCAACACCAGAAGTGGAAATTACAACTCCAGTTACAGAGGAATTTCAAGCCAATGATGTTGAAATCTCAAATATGCCAAATGAGATTGCAGTTCCTCAGACTCCCCATACCTCAATTCATAAATTACATCCTCTTGAAAATGTGATTGGGGATGTCCATTCACCAGTGAAGACTAGAAGACAAACAAAATTTCCTGATGTTCATGGGTTTATTAGTGAAATCTATGAATCTAAGAATCATGAAGGCAAGAATGAATGTTTGTTCATGTGTTTTCTGTCACAAATGGAGCCAAAGAATGTATACAAGGCACTTGAAGATGAAAGTTAGGTGGAAGCAATGCAAGAAGAGTTGCTCCAGTTCAAGCTTCAAAAGGTTTGGGTGCTTTGTGATTTACCTTCTGGCAAGAAGGTAATATGTACTAAATGGGTATTCAGAAACAAGAAGGATGAAAGAGGAATTGTTATCAGGAACAAAGCTAGGCTTGTGGCTCAAGGATACACTCAGGAGGAGGGTATTGACTATGAAGAAGTGTTTGCCCCAGTTGCAAGAATTGAAGCAATCAGGCTGTTCTTAGCCTATGCATCCTTTATGGGCTTTAAAGTCTATCAAATGGATGTAAAGAGTGCTTTTCTATATGTGCAGATTGATGAGGAGGTATATGTTTCACAACCTCCAGGATTTGAGGACCCTGAATATCCAAACAAAGTATACAGGGTGGTTAAAGCTTTGTATGGCTTGCATCAGGCACCAAGAAAATGGTATGAGACCTTGACTACTTATATTCATGATAATGGGTTTCATAGAGGCAGAGTGGATCAGACTTTGTTCATCAAGAAAGACAAGAATGATATCTTGTTAGTTCAAGTATATGTTGATGATATCATTTTTGGATCTACAAAGACAGAGATGTGCAAAGAATTTGAGAAGCTAATGAAGGAAGAATTCAAGATGAGTTCTATGGGTGAACTCACATTCTTTTTGGGACTTCAAGTACAACAAAGGCCAGATGGTATTTTCATCAATCAAGATAAATATGTGGCTGAGATACTAAGGAAGTTCAAGTTTTCTAATGCAAAGTCATCAAGCACCCTTGCAGACAAGACAACACATCAACTCTTGAAGGAAAATAGTGGTGAAGCAGTTGATGTGCAAATGTACATGTCTATGATTGGTTCTTTGATGTATCTTACATCATCTAGACCAGATATTATGTTTGCAGTGTGTGCTTGTGCAAGGTTTCAGGTCACTCCCAGGTTCTCACACTTGACTGCTGTGAAGAACATTTTCAGATATCTTAAAGCATTTCCCAATCTGGGATTATGGTACCCTAGAGAATCACCTCTAGAACTGGTTACTTACTCAGATAGTGATTATGCTGGTGCTAGTTTGGATAGAAAATCTACTACAGGTGGATGCCAATTTCTTAGCAATAGATTGGTGTCATGGCAGTGCAAGAAACAAACAATGGTGGCAAATTCATCAACTGAGGCAGAGTATGTGGCTGCTGCGAGTTGCTGTTCTCAAGTTCTATGGCTTCAGAATTAACTTTTGGACTATGGGTACAATTTCATGAATACCATCATCCATATTGACAATAGCAGTACCATTTGCATTATTAAGAATCCAGTTCAACACACAAAGACTAAACATATTGAAATTAGACACCATTTTATAAGAGATTGTTATGAGAAAAGGTGATGCAGGTTTTACTGACCAGGTCTTAATATTTATAGTGTGTCGCTATACCTATGGTCTACCTTAATGCACTAACGGGCAGTGTGCCCGGTCGTGTGTAGTGTAGTAAATGGTAAAGCCGAGGTCGTCCCAAGAGCTATGTGTGTTGGATTATTACTAAGTCTAATTGTCACAGAACAATAATGGTTTTGATAGGGATTTAATTAATTAAACTACTAATGCAGAATATAAAATAAAAGCAAATAAATGGTAAAGGGAAATCAATAGAGGAATAGTGGTGCTAACCTAGTTAATCCTCCTAGCTAGTTATGTCTACGTCTACCTACTTCCAATTACTTCAGGTGGGGTCAAATTCGAGAGGACAACATTTGGTCAATTCGCCCTAACCTATCAGCAAAGATGCCACCACAAGAGAAATCAGGTGCACCGTCATAAGTCCTGTTGTTCCTGTAACATATTGGATTTCACAATCACACAATCAATCACAAGTAAGGCGTATGATTATATGGTTTAGAGAGAGAAAGTGGGATATTCTATAAAGAGAAACTCATGGAAGGTTAGATTAAAAATGAACATCCAACCCTCTACCTTAGGAGGTAAAGGGTATTTATAGGTTATAAACTAAACGACCTCCTGACGGCCTGTGGATCAGGGATACAGTGGGTAAAGACCCGTCCTTCCTCCACGGTGTTACACTAAACTATTCTACGCTACAAACTAACTACTAAATAACGTAACAGACGATATGTCTACGAGCTAACTTATGCTAGATAATATTTGGGGTGACCGACTCTTTACATATGGAATTTTGGATTCCTGACAATCTCCCCTAAGGGAGGTCACCCCATGATTTACATTTTGCATCCTAGCATTCTATTCTTGACTTTGTTCTTGAGCTCGTAGACATCAAATATTCAAACTATTCAAACTCTGTGCTTCCGTGGTGATTTGTTCAACTACAATGTATATTTTGTGGAGATTATAGAGCTGATCCACATTGATGACCTTTGAGCTTTAATCGAGATCATCAGCCACAGTTAATCTCAGCATCACCCATTGTTGTACCCAACATATGATATTGTGACACTTGGACCGACATGCTCACATTCTGGATCATGATTTTTCCTTATCAGAGTAGCGGAAGCTTTAGCTAGTTCATGATATTTGCAGCAGCGAAGCAGAAGCATGGAGTGAAAATATCAGAGTCGTTGATGCACTTTTCATGATTTCTTTAGAGATGAATGTGTAGTGTGAGCATGCGGCTATGGATTGACCGCTTCATTCTGATCAGCTGCAAACGTCGGGCGTACCTGCATACAACAGTTAGCAATAAAGCGCACGAAAGTGTCTTTGATCACTTTCGTTGAATTGAGGTACACGACCCTTGATTCCCCGTTGATCAGTACAAGTACTGCCTGTGATCAGGTATAATTCCGAAGAATTTCCTTGACAGGGTTTCGCAGCTGCTCTAGCTGTTCTCAAATCGGAACGTCTCAAAGAAGACAACACGGAGTGAGTGAACCAGCGATTTGAGATTCACTGATAGATGAAAAGAGATTTGAAAAACAATCGTGTACCGCACAATAGAAATTGTTTTTGCAATACAACGAAGGTTTTAATGAAAATCAATTATCAATCATAAACACCTTTTATTTTGAAATATTAGTACACAGTTGATGTGCTAAAGAAAAGAGTTTTTAAGCGCAACTACCGGTTTTTCAAAGGTATCCGTCAATCCATTACCTGAACCAGGATTGATTCAAAAGATTGAATCGCCCCATTGTTTCTATTCAGTTGTTACATGGTTGATCTATTGGATATATCTCACATACCACCCACCAGGAGCTTGTTTGATGTTGGCTCTAGAAGGCTTTCCATCTTCATTGTGAATATGTTTGCATATCACTCAGATGTTTTGGCAATAACACAAGGATAATGCGTAGGACTCATAAGCTCTAATCTCTCTTTCCACATTGTGTGAAACAGAGAGTCTTCATTGACAGTGTCCTAATGATATTTATTTGATGATCTCGTGGCTCTAGACTCAATTGTGCACATTTGGTTCCTATGCCAGAGACTAGGGAGAGGGTCTCCTTCTTCAATATCAACAAACTCTAAGAGAAAGTCGAAAGATAATGTCGGTTCCCCGTGAGAATGAAACAAGTACTTTTAAGAGGAACTTGAGTAGCTTGGGAAGTTGTAGTGCAGTGCGTCACTGGGTCCATGACGTCTTGTCTTCAATACCGATGTTACCTTGGTAACCACCAGTAGCATATGAATTGAACCCGGTTTCTGCCCTAAGGTTGAATAAATGGAGGGCTATTTTTTTCACCCCTTTTTCATATTCAATTCTTTTTCATTCTTCAACCCCTTCAGTGCTTACCGACACTTCATAACTAGAACCTTGTTGGGTTTATTCCAGTACTAGCTCAGTCTCAGTCCGCACTCTTCCCATATCTCACTTTTCTCCTTTTTCATCAAACCTAAGGACTTCTACACTATCTAGTGGATTGTCCCTGGGTAGATCCCTCTGATTTTGGCGGATCGTGGGAACGAATACCTAACCTCACCATCCTTATAACTCCATACATAAAGTAAAATGGTCGGTCTTTTGGTACAGTTCATTCTTCCTTGAAACCAATTGAAAAATCATTTGGAAAAACAATCAAGGTACTTGTGATACGAGATCAAAGCATTTTGTACCTTAATAGTTTTGATCATTTAGAAAAGCTCCCCCTCAACATGTGCATATGATCTTGAAATTGTTTAGCACATGGAGGCAAGAGTACTTTGAAATATTTCTTTGATCACAATTTCTTATGAAAAAGCCATTTGATTTTCTTGGTAAATTCTCCCCCTCAATATGTGCATAGGATATTTGAAAACATTTTATCACATAGAGGAAAGAGATTTTTTTGAAAATACAACCATGATTACCAAATATTTAGAAACCATTTAACACACAATCAAGGTACCTTATGTAAAAACATGGAAATCTTTGTACCTTGAAGATTTGAATTTGTTTTGAAATGCTCCCCCTTAATATATGCTTTGAGATTCGAAAATAGTTTAGCACATATTAGAGAGCAGTATGCACTTTGAGACAAAAATGGTCATCTTTTATCATCTTTCATATTTATATCACATTTTCTCCCCCGATCAAAAATTTCAAATCCTTTGAGATTATGGATCTCAAGTGATTTAAATATGTGTCCGGTTTTATATGATCTGAAGTGGAAAACACTGAAGTTCCCTTTTTAGACACAAAGGGAAACCACAATACATAACCTAACACTATTACATACATTATAGTTGTTCATAGATCATACCCCACATTTTACACACATAAAAAGTACAAAATATAAACTACTTCCGGAAGATGTCTTCATTCAGTTCTTTGAAGCAGCTTGTAGTGACCTTCACGAAGTCTACCACCCACGAAACTTTCAAGGCTGCAATAAATCATTCTGGTCTTAAGGCTTCTACCAATTGCAGCCACAAACTCTTCACACATCTTTAAATCTTGTTCCGACCAGAATTTTGTTTTGTTCCATGGCTTCATGTCAATTTTGATTTCCTTCACTCTTGAGTTCAATTCTTGTTCAACCATCCTGAGTGTACCATCACTAAACTTGTATAGCTCACATAGTCTCATTAGTATTCTTGACCTGTATCTGTCGGTAAAGATGATGGCTCTAGGAGTGTCAATCACTTTATATTCGTGATGAAATTCATGTCCTGAGGCTTCCCATTTCGGACATGTAAGGTTGACGCGGGTCTGGTAACTTTCCATTCCTAGCTGAAATTCCTCAAATCTTTTTCGAATTACCAAGCCTCTGATCCAGAGATTGACAGCAGCAGAGAGAGCTTTCTTCTCACGAACATGTAGGTGATTAAGATGTCCTTGAAGGTTTAAAAGATAGAGATCTTCAAAGTCATTTGGCAGCAGATGTTTGAAGTCATTTTCTTCTATCACGTAATCTTTCATGTCTGCTCTTCGAAGAACAATCTTCTTCAGATAATCATAGCCATATATTGGGAAGATTTCTATATTGACAACACTTAGAATCCTCAGCGTGGATCTAACAGCTTTGCGTCTTTTATCAGCTCCATGTCTTTCAATGTAGAATTTCTTCTTTTTGAACCACCAATGAGAAATTCCATATGAAGCCTCAATGTCATACACATGTTCTTTGTCAGACCATAATTGATCAGGTACCATATGCTCAAGACCCGAATCTATGTAGGTAGCATCTTTCATCATTCAAATTGATAAAGCTGGTCTCCTTTCAGATGAACGAGCACATAGATAGTCCAGGTCATGGTTGAAGAAGAACTCAGACTGAATGGTCATTTGTCCAGGTTCACCACCGAGAGGAAGAGGCATGTTCACATTGAAACGGCTGATCTGCTCACTGACTTGATCACTCAGCATCTTATGACATTCTTCTATCTGGTATTGAAGCTGATTAGTATCTGAGTGAAAGACTTTGACAATTTCAAATGCTTGTCCTTTAAGATCCTTTGGAGTGATGGACGAGATTCCCTTATGTTCACAAAACCACTTCATAAAGCTGCCCATATCTCCTGTAATGTGAAGAAGTGGGTCCTCAGCTGGGGCTTCATAGTTGGTAGTGATTGTTGAGGCCCAATTGTTGTCAGGAGTCATAGTGTCAGAATCTAGGATGAACCATGAAGGTTCTTGAGTTTGAGGTCTCACTTCAGTGAGCCAGCTTTGAGTCATGTCTTTAGAGGGTGCAACTCTCGTGGTTTTAGAGCGTTCACCCGAAACGTATGCATCAAACCAATCATCTTCAGATGGCTTGGGGATATGCTTGGTGGATGCATCATCGTCATCGGATTCTGACTCTGCCATGACATACGATTCTTCATGAAACACTTGATCTTCAGGAATAGAAGAGAATGTGGGTGTGAACCTTGAATCGACTGTGGTCCAAGCTGCAGATTTCTTATGAGTTCCCTGATCTCCGGAAGGACTAGATTGATTTGAAGGTTTTGGTGGTGATGATGGTGGTTGTGGTGGAGGTGTAGAGGTTGTATTTGATGATCCACCAGCTCCAGAAGTTCCAGCTCCTCCAGTTGGAGGTGAAGGAGGTGGTGGTGGCTTGGGGCCTCCAGACGTATCCTTTGATTTCATCGGAACAATCCTTCTTTTCTTCTTATCTTCCCTTTCTCGTACATCCTCTACAAACTGCTGATAATTATCAAGTCTCATCGATTCCTCGAGTGCTTCGTATAATTTCTTATGTGTATCGTCTAGATGCTCTCCTGCTTCATACATTCTTTCTGAGAGAGCTGATCTCATATCAGAGATTGGCAAGTCTTTAAATTGCTGAAGTAATGGAGCCTTCATTGCCTATTCAACCGCATCTTTAATATCAGCTTCTATTGCCTTTGTTACAATCTCATTGAGGTTAATATTCTCCAGTTTTTTGACACGGCTCTCAAGATTATTAACGGCAATAGGAAAATGCTTCTCAATAGTTGCAATACGTGTCATAGCCTCTTCAAGAAATTGCTCAGTAGTTTTGACTGGAGGAGGTGAAGCAGGAGGTGGTGAAGCAGGAGGAGTGATGGTTTCACTGATGGTGACAACATTTGATGGTTGAAATGTCTTGCTGTATGTCGACGGTAAACATGGATTCCACTTCCTCTTTCTCATTACCTTGCTTAAGAGCCTCAGTGTCTGAGGGTTTGTCATTTATAAACTGATCACCGAAAGAGAAGTCTGTATCTAGATTCTTCAATGAGGATAGAGAATCAGTAGACAGGTTTGGTTCTTCCAAATGCCTGGCCTCATTAGATCTTGACTCAAAGTTATCCTGTGAGTCTTTTTGCAACTCTTCATCAATATTTTGATCAGACTGGGTATCACTTGATGTAGGAGTTTCTTCTTGTGCTTCTGATACCTCCTTTTCCAATCCAGATTGCTCTTGAGCTGAAGATGATTCAACACTTCTTTTCTTCAGCTCAAATTGAGTGGTAGTTCTTGATGGTGAAGAGAAAAAGGTCAGAAGCATGTGAGCGGCTTGTTCGTCATTTACACCAGCAATCCCTTTCCCTTTGTCTTATGTGATTGGAGTTGTATGGCGTGGCTCTGGTTCTGGTTCTCTTAACACGACACCTCCAACTGGTGCTCTCACATTCTGACTTTCTAGGCTTTGCTTGATTCCTAGTTGCAGTGCAACATCATCTTCATCAATCAAACCCGTATTACCCCTCGAAACCTCAGTTTCCTCAACGTTTCTCTTTTCCACTTCCTTCTTCTTTCTTTTCTGCTTCTAGGTTGTGGTGTCAGTAGGTTGTGACCTTTCACGTCTCCTTTTTGGAAGGGCAGCATATGAAGTCTTTGGGCCAGAAGTAGACTTAGCAGTTTTGGGTTATGGTGGAGTGGGAGAGACATCAACATTAACACTGGATCTGGAAGCCCTTTTCTTGTACAGTTTGAAGTGACCTGTCTTCTTAATATCATCAGTGAGAAGAATATTAGGAATTGGCAGTCCAAAGATCTCTTTATTGACACCTCTAGCAATATATTTGAGGTTGCCAAGAACAAATTCATCCTTAGCATTATGTAGGGCTGATTCACTCCTAGGGTTGAAGTTATGAGTCTGTTGCAAGTACTGGATAACAAGCTTTGAAAATCTGATGCTAGGAATCACAAGTTTTTTTACTTTCTTTCGTCCCTGAGCTTTATTCTAAAAGTTTGTTCTATCGGAGATAAATGTGTTCATTGACAATGAGAATTCTTCCCTGATACGTTCCGAGACATTAACATTCACCCCATTGACGATACCCCATAGGATTTACAAGATGGGAATCCTCACTTTATCGAACCCTGATGTTTTGCCTGATAAGCATAAGTTGAGAACTGTTGACATTGCTCTCCAGGGTTGATACATGTGTCCGATGATGATGTCAAAAGCCCTTGATATGCCAACTTGATAACCCAAACCAATCAGAAAGACTATTAGCTCTTCCGCACTAGGTGAAGGTTCAGATCGTATGGTGGGGTTACAGGGTGTGATTCCTAGGTCCTTGCTGAGAATGTCAGAATTGATCACAAATTCCTTATCATCCAGCTTACAGGTATATTGAGCCGTGATTTTGTCCCATTCAATGGTGTTCCAAAATTATTGTAGGTAAATGGTGGGAATTGTGCATTGCTTGGTTAGGGCACTGAAGAAATTTGTGTTTTTGAGGATATCAATTGACACTTTAAGTATTGGATTTTGTTGCAACTTTTCCATATCCACATAACGGTTACTTTTTCCTATCTCTACCCATTTATCTTCAGGAAAGATTTCGTTGTCTGTAAGAACTTTGGGTGGAGCAGAGGTAGTAAGATTCTCAGATGAGGTTGTGTTTGCCATTGAAGATCTAAAGATACACACATAGAACAACAATGATTGAGAGCATGTTAGTTAAGATGTGGTTAGTTAAGCTCTATAGAATGCAATCACATGACAAAGATACAACAAATAGCAAACTAGACAGAGAACCCATACACATATTGAAGTGCTTAGAAAATAGATTAAGTAGCATTAGTATTTTAAAAATAACAACTCCTTTTGTGAAAGTTATCGAGAGACAAGTTGTTTTTGAAACAAATTAGTTAAAAACAAAGTTGCTATAAAATAATTTCATGAGACAAAATGCAATTAAGGAAGTGTTATAACAGGTTGTTAAAACAAGTTGTCATATCAAGTTGCTACAAGAGAAACCAGATACAACTTGCTTAAACAATAATGTTATAGCAAGTCGCTAAGTGCAAATTGTCAATACAAGTTGCTACAGGAAATCCTGAACCAAGTCGCTAGCATGAGATTATTATAGCAAGTCGCCTTAAGTAATTTAATAAAACAAGTCGCCACTTGAAAATTGAACCAACAAGTCGCTAACTTGTAAAGACAAGTCGCTATCATAAATGACAAGGCCAAGTCGCTACATTCAAAGTTACTAAGTTGCTAACTTGTAAAGACAAGTCGCTATCAACAGTAACAAAGCCAAGTCGCTACACATCAACTCACTAAATCGCTAACAAAAATGTAATCAGAAATAGCAACTCGCCATGATGAATCTATGCACCAACTCGCTACCAAGAACACTATCATAACAGGTAAGTCGCTATCAAGAACACAAGTATATCATACGCATATCACCTCAATCCATTCATCATATGTAATCAATCTAAACACACAATCAAACCGCTATAAAGACCAAGTACAATTAGTCCATAAACACTAACAATTTCAGAAACACAACCCAACTCGAACCTCCTACAAACATTACAACAAGTCGCTCACAAATTCTTTAATACATATAAATATGGAAAATTACATCTACCTTAGTGAATCCAAACAACCCTTAATCCATTAACCCATATATATCAAGTGTTTCATTCAACAAACCTAAACGAGGAAAGCAAGTGACGAGGATCAAGATCAGTGGAATCTGTTAAGGAAAATGAGTTAGGGGATGCATATAATCCTTATATTTAGAGACAAGAAAATGATTGACATAACCTTACCACACACAAATTTCTAGCAGAAATATGTAACGAGAGAAAACACAAGGAACACTTTTGAATTTTTTTTAAAACTATGAAAACTAAATGGTAAGTCGCCAGGGTATAGAAACAGATTTTTACAAGAATACCAAGTTGCCACTTTTAGTCCCTGTACTTGTGAGAATGTCTAGCAACTCGCAAGCAAAGTAAATTAACAAGTCGCTAAGACTTTACTTGCCAAGTCGCTAACTCTGTTAAAGGTAAGTTGCTATCTATCATTTCAAAAGCAATTCACAATCTATTACTTCAAAAGCAAGTCGCTATCTATCATATTATGTATTATAGACACTATCAGTCCATGAACTTATCAGATTGCAAACTGACACAGATAACATATAAGATAAGCAAACTAACACAGAGGACACCATGAAACAAGACAAGACAAAGACATACATCTGAGCACAATACATGTCCAACAATGGTGCATAGAAAAACGAGATAACTTGTAAAATTCTCCCCCTCAATCAATGTCACCAATGAACATTGATTGTATTTAACCCACCCATTATAAAACAAGAGTATATCTTTTGTTCGAACTTCATCTATAATCCCGTGTCATTATTGAATGACATTTCTAGGACCGTAGATGTTATCGATAACAAAGGATATATCTTTTATTAGATTTAGAGAAACGATTTAAAATATGAATTAAAAAAAATGATTTTTGATATTAGTAAGAAAGATTTGTAAAAAAATGATTTTTGATATGAATTAAAACATGAGTTTTTTTTTTTTTTTTTTTTTTTTTTTTTTTTTTTTTTTTTTGTACACAGATTTATAAGAGCGAGTCTTGACTCAAGTCGAATAGGAGTCAAAGTACGAGGTACATCAATTCTGGAAAGCTACAATTCCTGAGTGAGCAATATTCATTTCTGATGGAAACCAAGTCATGATGTTCCTGATTGAATTGAGCATTGTACCTGAAAAATACTGAGGACACATTGCACTAGAAGCACATGTAGTATTGCAAATAGATGAGTTAGTGACATGAATAATCTCACTATTGGATGTTGCACAGTTTGATCTAGGCGTGTCATTAATAGCGATCCCTTTAGATTCAATATTCTTGAAGAGTTTTCCTGTGGGCATCCACTTAAGGCAAGATCTAGGTATGTAGGTCCGTTTGGATCCAGTAAACTTAAATAATCTGCTAGTGGGAATCCATTTGAAATAGCTGCTAGTAGATTTGGATGTAGACACTTCCCTCTTTTGAATATTGGTCCTTTTGTAATTAGTTGGTTTCTTAGGGGATTGATCAGCCATTTGATGTTTCTTATGAGAACTAGATGAACTCCTAGTATTCCCGATCTTAGAACTTTGAACATTAACCTGGGGTTTGTTATACATCATATCGGAATGAAGTAGTGAAGTGACTGGTTTTGTCAAAACAATATTCGCATCAACTTGGGAGGCAAGCCTAGATTTCGATGGTTTAAATCTTTCAGTTCTAAAAGCATTGGGCTACCTAACTACAGTATGTTGTGAGTTGTTCTGAACAGTTGGCTTTCCCAAGGTTGATGGTTTTGCAAACTTAGTGTTCACCCTATTTCCAATAGATTTCCTAAGCACATTTTTTAAGGCAACAATAGTGAAGCTCTTATCCTAAATTTGGGCTTTGAGGGCATCAGTGTCAGCCAAGAAGGAATTAGTTTGATCTATCAACTTGGAATTGTTCTCTAATAAGTTCTTTCTTAAGGACTCATTTTCCCTCAATAGGTTGGACACACATTGAGCCAATTCATCATTCCTAGATTTAAGTGTATCACTCACTTCATGGTTAGGATTGTTCATCCCAATATTACATTTCTTATGCAGATCTGAGAGTTCTAATTTCAGATTGCATATTGTTGAATCTTTGTCCTGAATCTGGGTTTTTAGATGGTTAATTTCAAAAAATTCTTGAAATTCTGGGAGTTGCGGATTTATGCTGGTATTTGTAGTAAGAAAACTTTCTTCTCTTTGTTGTATTGCAATTTCTAAGGAAATGCAATGTTTTTCAAGAATTGAGTATTTGTTTGAAAGTTCATCATAAACCCCTTTTTCAACCATGTCATTTGTTTTGAAGATTTTAGATTCAGGCTCAACCAAGAAACATTTATCAATATCGTGATCAGAGTTAGGATAAAAATGATCAGGCACATTAGTGGATGCATTATGTTGATCACTTAAGGGTACCTCATTACATAACTCCGGATCATTTGCTGGGATGGCATCAGTATTCTCCTCATGCATAACAGGAGGTACTGAGATGCAATCTGATTCAAGCTTTTTGACTCTGACTCTGAGCCTTTGTATTCAGTACAGTCGGTTTCAACATCCTTTGTTGTATCTGATATACTGCATTCAGCATCATCCATTCTTTCAACTGGTCCATTACCCGATTTAGCACAACTTTCATTTGATATTATCTGACACCCATTCAACACATTCAACTGAACATTCTCTTGAGCAACTTCCCTAATGTACATTTCCACATTATCCATAAGTTGAATAAATGTGTTGATGTACTCATGAATTTCCATTCCAGTATGTTTCTTGAATGAAATTCCAGTCACATGTTGATCAAAGTCTGTGGAATATTCCCCATTGATAAATGGCTGAAATTGGTTGTAGATTACTTGAAGTGCAGCATTCGAGTCATCCATTAATACCTTCTTTTTGGTAATTTGAAGCTTCAGTTGTTCTAAGTTCAGCAACACAGTTCTTGTCAATGTGGATAAGTCCTGACGAAAGAGAGCACTGCATGTTCGATGCCTAGTTGTAGATAACAGATGTGTGAGGTGCTGATTAAGTAGTTGAAAAGACTCAATGTTGCATTCCATTTGCCTTGCATCAGTTGTCAATACCAAGTGTGACTCATTAGATTTAGACTCAGATTGTGAAGTGTGTTGATCATAAATTGGTGAATCAATCAAGGTAGAACATTCAAAATAGCAACCGGTTTCATTATTCTGTGAGGTATCATAAAGTTCAAGCACTTTGGAGATTAAAGGGTCAGTGATGTAAGACATTGTGTTGATGGATATTAGATATGAGTAACTTGCATCAATTTACCAAATTTCTATATAGACAAGTTGCTAACAAGACAACTCGCCAAGAACCATAACACCAAGTCGCTACAAATTAGAAGACAAGTCTTTAAGCACCTAGTCGCTAAGAATTATGACACCAAGTCGCTAAGCACCAAGTCGCTAGACACAGTTAAGTTGCTAAAGAACAACTCGCTAAGATCCAAGTCGCTAACAATTTTCACTACAACTCGCTAACAATTTCTGAAGCAAGTCGCTAACCTCACCAAGTCGCAAGCCGTAGTGGAGAATCCACTAACTTGTACTATTTTTCGGCTTGTCTCAATAGACAAGTTGCTAGGCTCAAGTCGCTAACAACTAACACTGTAACTCGCTAACGTTTACTGAAGCAAGTCGCTACAATGAAAAAAACACTACGAGACCCAAGTCGCTACCAAGAAAAACTTCAAAAACACACTTTTCAATCCAAACCAAGCCCAACCACAGTGATTCAAGTTTTCCAAATCCAAACCCAAGCACTTACAATGATTCTAAACACAAAAGTACATACAAAATTCAAACTTTAACACAAGAAATGATCCAAATGATGCAAAATCCACTAAAGTTTCTCAAACTCAAAAACCATCTAAAACCACTAGAAATCCAAGTATATGTAAGAGAGATGATCAAACCATGGCTCTTGATACCATTTGTAACATATTGGATTTCACAATCACACAATCAATCACAAGTAAGGCGTATGATTATATGGTTTAGAGAGAGAAAGTGGGATATTCTAGAAAGAGAAACTCATGGAAGGTTAGATTAAAAATGAACATCCAACCCTCTACCTTAGGAGGTAGAGGGTATTTATAGGTTACAAACTAAACGACCTCTTGACGGCCTGTGGATTAGGGATACAGTGGGTAAAGACCCGTCCTTCCTCCACGGTGTTACACTAAACTATTCTACGCTACAAACTAACTACTAAATAACGTAACAGACGATATGTCTACGAGCTAACTTATGCTAGATAATATTTGGGGTGACCGAATCTTTACATACGGAATTTCTGATTCCTGACAGTTCCTGGTCCCCTAAGCCGAGTCATTAAGTACCGCTGCATGCTAGATTCTAAATAGTGAGTGCCCGTCCGTTAGGAACTTAGACACTACACCCCCCAATTCTTAAGTTCATTCAAACGATAGGTGATCAGTTGGTCAAATCGCACAAGTAGAAAGGGTCGTCAGTTGGTCATATCTTACCCTTCCCATCTCAGTCCGCTCACCTAGGGTCAGTTGGTCATATCTCCTAGGCAATTGGCCTCTATCGTCATTCAAAATTTACCGAACCAAGGGTGACTACCAAAGAACTATGCATGCATACACTTAGAAATAATTGCACGGAAGTAAAGGTAAACGCAAACAAAACAATTAAGGAATCATAACTAGGCTAGCACCAAAGGGTGCTTAGCCGCTCATATTAATCATGCAAATTAATTCAATATTAAAAGGTACGAAATACATGAATTGAAAGTAAAAGAAATATAAAATGCTAGAGCTTATCGTAATGGTGTGACTTCTCCCTTGGAAACAGCTCCGTATGCTTCCCTAGACCTGCCTTGAGCTTTTTCCCACGTTCTCAGAGTATTGTGTGTGGAATGGGATGCTTTGAAATGCTGGAATTCGTGGGGTATTTTTAGGCCAAGTCTGGGTTACGGCGTAACCAAAAGAGGAGTTACGCCGTAACCTTCTATTTCTTCGTAAATGCACTTGGTCTGCTAGTTACGGCATAACCTTATAAGTGGTTACGTCGTAGTCTTCAATAAACTCGGTTACGTCGTAAGTGATGCAGTAGTTACGACGTGAGTATCAGCGGCGTGGAACCTCTTTTGACCTAATGGAGTTACGTCGTAACCTTTAGGAAGAGTTACGCCGTAACCTCTTGATAAGTTGGACTTCAGGGTCACGCAATAGTTACGGCGTAATGTGAGAGACGAGTTACGCCATAACTTCTTCAAAATAGGCATACTGTGATAAATCTTTAGTAATGTTTCCATTTCCGCGTCTCTTTAGCTCCAATGCTCGTAATTTACATGAAAGTGGAAAACAATGGAAAACAAGCGTAAATCCATATAAATGATATAAATAACGAGCATTATCGGGGGAAATTGACACTTAATATTCAGGACTATTTAATGTTATCAAAAGGCTAATCCAAGTTGTCAAAATCCATACTGATGACAACTATGCTGATTTCTTAACAAAAGGACTTGATGTGGGAAGATTTGAGTACTTGGTAACAGGTACTGGAATGCTAAATCCATAAACTTTTTGTGTCTAATGGTCTTTGGTGTTGAGAAGAAGTTTTTGGGTACTAAAATTGTTGTATAAGTTTGTATATATTTGCTTATATTTTTGTTTAACCTTTATGCAGCAAAGATGGGAGTTGATCATAAAAGGTGTGTATATGAGACACACAACAAATAGTTATTGATTCACCATGTCTAATCCACATAAGAATCAACTAGTCCAGAGCAAACAGCTACTGGTAAAGACTTAACAAATCCGTTTATGGTTGATAGTTTACCAAAAACTAAATGGTTATCAACTCATCATATTCTCTATGATTAAGAGTTGGCTAGTCCATAGAAAACGGTTCATGGTAAAGACATATCAAATTCGTTGATAGCTGGTAGTTTGCTAAAAACTATGATAAGAGCAGTCCAATTTTCATATTATTTTCTTTACCACTACTTTTTGAAAATTTTTGTGAAAAATTACCACTGCTAGTTCACAGTTTCCACTGACAGTGTTATTTTTCCACTGTTGATCTAGCCGTTACAACTGTTGTGTCAGTAAAAAAAAATTTACTAGCCGTTGAAGAGAAATTGCTTTCTATATATATAGGGTAAAATTTTTAGAAGATTATCTACTTTCCTAATTGCTATTCATCCTCTAAAGATAAATCTTTTCCTTAGATAATCTTTCTTGCGCAAAACTATTAAACCCTACCACTATATATCTTTCTCTCTTAATTGGCGAGTTATTTATTCAATTCCTACTGACATAATATATTTTTCATCAAAAGTTACTATGGCACCAATCAACTTTGCAGATGAGCACAACCAAGTGGCCTACTTGGAAAAGTCAAACGAGAAGAGTGGCCCTGTTTTTCATCAGATTGTGGACTTTTTAAATAATACCCATATAAGGTATGCTTTACTTCTTAATCCCACAATCTATATCTCTAAAATCAAACAGTTTTGGACTTCTATTCAGTCCATAACCATTGAAAATAGAGATACACATGAAACAGTGGATGCTCTTAGAGCCACTGTGGACGAGGTAACTATTGATGTTACTGAGGCATCCTTGAGGGGAATTCTCCAATTGGATGATATCAATGGTATCATCACATTACCTATGCCAGAAATTCATACACATCTTTCATCCATATACCACTGACAAAAAGGCTACTTTCAAAAAGAGTGGTTTCTGTCCTCATTGGAGATTTTTGATACATACTCTTTTACATTGTCTTAGTCCTAAGAAAACATCTTATAAGCAATTCAGTTCAACAATGGCTTACCCTTTGGTTTGTCTAGCCACTGATAGGATTTTTAATTGGTCTAAATATATTTTTACAAGTATGCAAGGCAATGTAAAGAGTTCAACAAAAATTTTGATGTATCCAAGGTTTGTGCAAGCAGTGTTAAATGAATTTCAACTGCAACCCCATACAAAAGTTTATAAAATCCGTTGCCTTAAGCCTAAAGTTTTTCAAAACATGAACAAAGATGGCAATAGGATTATTACACCTCTTTTTCCTCAAATGCTTACAAAGATTTCACAGGTACAAAACTCACCCATAATCATTGTTCCAAACATTGATTATACTCCACCAGTTTCTCACACCTATGAAAAGAGGCAAAAACAGCCAACTCCTCCCATTATAACACAGCATGTCCCTGATCCTTTTGGTTTAGGAACAAGCAGTGGTGGTTCCAGGCTTCAACCTAGTCCAACTAGGGATGAATCTGAGCCAATGCCCTATGATTCACCTCTCCCAACAGGTCACACAGTTGGAAGTGTTGAGGGCAGTGGGCAACAAATGGAATTGATGGAACTTTGTACCAAATTAGCTAAGCAGGTTGAATCTCTGGAGAAAGACTTGGTACAACTAAAGGAGCAACATGCCAAGGATGTTACACATTTGAAAGAAGAGATTCAGACCTTGAAGGAAGAGTTGCAGGGGTTGAAGCAAAGGAAAACTGCAAAGATTGTGATATCATCTCCATCCTCACCTCATGATGGTGACTCAGAAGCTTTCAGTGAAGATTTGGGAAATTATCCCAAACAGGGGAGGAAAACAGATGCCGAAACCAAAGGGAGGAGAATTGACTTTGGAGATGAAGGTGTTTCAAGTAAAGGTACTGAGGAAGCTGATACTCAAGAAGTTCTTCAACAACAACTAGAGCAAGAAATTTTCAGTACTGCAACCACTGATTTCATTCCTACTGCAGAAGAAGTTACCACTGCTGATCAAGCTATTACCACTGCTGAGGAAGAAATCAAGAAGAAGAAAGGTAAAGCAGTTATGCAGAGCAAAGAGCAAACAAGAAGGAAGATTTCAAAGAAAGAACAAGCTCAAATTGCTCATGATGAAGAAATTGCTAGAAAGATTAATGAAGATCAAGTTGCTAATAAGAAAAGACTGGAGGAGATAGAGATTGCAGACTTCATGGAGGCTAAAAGGCTGGGCAGAATGGACACCACTGATCCAATGGATGTAAATCCAGTTTCCACTTGTTGCAAAAAAACATTTTTATTAGAAGTGATGGTCATTCATATTTAGGAACTTTGTAACGCGTGTTAAATATAGTGATAGAATAGTCAACGGGCTCGTGGATTGGGCTAAGCTAAATGGCTAAAAGCTATGTTAAGCTAGCCTTGTATAAGTTGTCATCCAACCCAAGTCCAATCCAAGCCCAAGCCCATGGGGCTTTTTATCTTGTACTATAAATACCCCTCAAAGTCTCATTTGAGGGGTGTGCTTAAGTGTGTGTGTGTGTGTTTTCCTTTGATATTAAAGTTCTTCTTTTCATCTTTCTCTCAACACACATATACGCATAACATAACTACATCAAGTCACCACTTTCCTTTCTTAATCTTTCTATTTCATCTTTTACGCATAAAGTGCGTTTGTTTCACATGTGTTCATCTTGTGTTTAAGGTTGGTATACGCGTAAGGTTGATGTAAAAACGAGGTCTTACAATTGGTATCAATCGCTTAACAATGGTTTAGGAGTGTTTGTGTTCGTTTTTTGGTTAAAGTTTTTCAAAAAAGTTGTTTTTTTTACATAAAACGAGACCTTTTTGCATAAAGTTTTGATTTTACGTGGTATTAAGCTCCAAGTTGTCAACTTTATTGATTTTTAAGTGTTTTGGAAGAAGTTTGTGCAAAAGAAATCGATTGGAAACGAGTTTTTGGGTGAAAAAATACGTTTTTGCAAAACTGGTCATTTTTTACGCGCAAGTCACTTTTGGTCAAAACCCTCTTTTTACGTGTAAGAAAAAGTCAAAACCCTCATTCTACGCATAAGCATTTGGTAAAGAATCTTCGTGCAACAACGGTGACTCAGTGTTTCCCTCACTTGGATAAGTTTGTGGAACACTTCGACTTGTGAAATCTCACTAGCTTGGATAAGTTAGAGAGATACGATTCTTGTTTTACGCGTAAGCAAGTTTTTACGCATAAGATTTCAATCTTACGCCTAAGACTGTGATTTATGCATAAGCATTAAATCTTACGAGTAAGATATTTTTTACGCCTAAGAATAACATCTTACGCATAAGGATATTTTTACGCATAAGAATTAATTATTACGCGTAAGGTTACTAGTTTACGCCTAAGGTTCAAAACTTACGCCTAAGGAACAAAACTTACGCCTAAGCAACCAAATCTTACGCATAAGCTTAAGGATTACGAGTAAGATTTTGAGCAAAACTTCAAACGGCCATAACTTTTGAACCGTAACTCCGTTTTCAGCGTTCTACCCATCAAAACGACCGTGAGAATGAGGAGAACAGACCGCCGAATAAACTAAAGTTGATTCAGGTAACCTTCAAGTCCTAAAAACGCTCCGAACAGAAGTTATTGAGGTTTTTAAGTTTTTAGACCAAATTTTCACTACAACAACCGAGCTTAATCTTCATCAAACACAACTACTTTATCGTTGAATAGATCCTACATCAAATTTATCATAACATACCTTCATCAATGGCAACTCAACAAGACATTCATGCAGCAGGTGCCAAAAACCGTCCTGCTATGTTGGAAAAAGGTGGTTATCTTCAATGGACAAGTCATATGCTTCGTTACATCAAGACCAAACCTAATGGAAAATTGATGATTCAATCCATTACGAATGGACCCTTCAAGCCTCGACAAGTCCAAGACCCTGGAAATCCTGATGCAACACCTCCCGTCCCACCATCATCTCTTGCTAAAAAAGAATCAGAATACACTGAAGAGGATCAGAAACAAGTCGAAGCAGATGACATGGCAATTCACATTGTCCAACTGGGTTTACCAAGAGACATCTTTGCTGCTGTAGACAGTTGTGAAACTGCTTTCGATATGTGGGAACGTGTTAGACGACTTTGTCATGGAACATAAATTGGTCAACAAGATACGGAGAACAAGTTGCTAACTGCATGGGAGAAGTTTACATCTACTCCAGGAGAATCAATTGAATCCTACTATGGAAGGTTTTGCACTCTAATGAATGAGCTGATCAGAAATAAGTTGAAACTTAGAACTATCGTGAGTAACATCAAGTTCCTGAACAATCTACCAGAAGAATGGGGACGATATGTCACAATTGTCAACCAAACAAAGGACTTACATCAAGTGAACTTTGATCAACTCAACGATTTTCTGAAACAAAACCAAGCTGAAGTCAATGAAGTTAGGAAAGAAAGATTGGCAAAGAATCATGATCCATTGGCACTAATTGCAAAGACTCCAACTCCAGTGAACTCACAACAACAAGCTTCATCATCTTCCACTAACAACAACTTGCAGCAATACATTCCACAACCACAAGCTATTATCCCTCAACAACAATTCTATCCACAAGAACAACAAGTCATTCAACAACAACAGTCTCAACAATACCAGGAACAAGGAATCACTGATCTTGAAATTAAACAAGAACAAGCTTTGTCAACTGCATTTGCTTTTTTGACTAAAGCATTCAGAGGACGCTATTCCACACCAACTAACAACAACCAAAGGATTTCATCAAACACTCGCAACAGGCAAATTGCACAGCCGGGTGTGAATATGGGTCATCAAGGACAAATGGTTGGAGTTATTGGGAATCAGCAGGGATATGCTACTGGATTTCGCATGGGTAATCAGGCGGTTCCATATCAGGGTAATCAGTTGGGTCAGAATGTTGGAAATCAGATGGGGCAGAATGTTGGGAATAGAGCAGTGGGTAATCAGAATGGGAATGCTGCAGCTCCAGTCATTGGGAATTATGGAAATGTGAATCAGGGTAATCAGGTTACGTGTTACAACTGTCAAGGAGTGGGTCAAATGGCAAGGAACTGTCCCACTAAGCCGAAAAAGAAGAATGCTGAGTATCTTTGGAAAGCTATGCTGTTAGCACAGAAGTCAGAAGCAGGGATGCAGTTAAGTACTGAGGAAAATGATTTTTTCGATATTATGGATGATTTGGAAGACCTCGAGGAAATCAATGCAAACTGCATCTTCATGGCAAATCTTCAGGAGACTAAGTACGACACTGACTCTGACGCACCTCCTGTCTATGACGCTAATGCAGTATCTGAGGTGCCAATCATTGATCCATGCTATAACAATGTCATATTTGATGTGTTTACTCATGACGAACAACATTCTATGACATCCGTACCTACTTATGATACATACCTGGACAATCCGAGTTGTAGCAATACTAACTCTGAAACTCCAGAGGTGGATCCTAGTAGAGGCTGTGTGGCACAAAATACTGAGACTGATGAGGAAACACGTGCTTACTTTGAATCATTAATCAATAACTGTGGCATTGAAATTGAGAAAGTTAAAAAGGCCAATCGCGATGTTAAGGCCGCGAATGCTAAATTGACCACTGAGCTTGAGAGTTATAAGGAGAACGCAAAAGCCTTTGAATTTCATAAAAACAAAGAATCAGAATTAGAAATTGGTTACCGAAATATTGTTTTAAGAGAAAAAGAATTGCAAATCTAGTATAACACACTTGATGTGAATTTGAACTTGAAAATAAAATCTTTAAACAAGGAAATTTCTGATCTAAATAACCAACTTTCCAAACAAAAAGCAACGTTTTCTGATCTTGAAAAAGAGAAGAAGCAGTTGATAAGTGATTTTTCAAAACGAGAAGATTCTCTTCTTGATGAAATTCTTGATAAAACTGAAAAAATCAAAAATTGGAAAATTTGCTCGTTACAACGGGTCATTCAGCTAAATCAACCAATATCCTGATTAATCAAACGAATCCGTATTTTCATACAACACAAAAAATGGCTCTTGGTAACACACCTCCTTGTTTCCTCAAGAAAGCTCGGAAAGAACAGAATGTTTTGAATAATGAAAATGCTTTGCATGAACCCATAATTGCTCATGATTCTCTTGAAACGATAGAACTATCTGAGGAGAGTAGATAAAAATGAAACAAAAAAATCCGGAAATCAAACCAATTGATTATAAAAAATGGAACAAAATTAATGGAACTATTTTTGTTAATCAAAAATAAAAGTCAAAGTTTTCCATCACACCAAGTATTCCAAACAAAGAGTCAACACCTGTTTCAAAATAAGTTTCAAAACCAGTTGTTGTCTCAAAATCTCTTTCGAACATTGAACAAATGTCTTCAAACAATCCTTTTAACACAAGTGATGCGAGAAGTATTTTAGACAATGTGAAAACTCGAATTGCGGATCTTCAAGAGACTGTTAAATCTAAAACCAACAATACAACAAACATCTGGTTTAATAGTTTTGATAATGATAATAAAAAGTTTTTTGAAACTAAAATTGCCCCTCAGCTGAATAACATCAACTCAAGGGTAATTCATTTTGAACAAACATTTTTGAAAGAAACAACTAACTTTGTCAAGGACCATAAATCCCTGGTAAAGCAAGCTAATGACTGTGTTGAACACATCAAAGTTTTGGAAAATTTAAATGACTCTCTCTTCGAAGATGTTCTGACTACTGATATTATGTCCATTATTTTATAAACATATTCTGTTGAAGATCATGAAAGACTCCAGTCTGAGACCTCCAAAATTGTCTCAAAATATGAAAAAGCTCTTGCAAAACTTGAAAAAGAAAATGTCTCATATTTTAAACAACTTGATCGAAAAACTGAGGAATGCAAGTATGAAAAATTGTCGTATGAGCGTGCCTACAATGACATGAAAGCGAAAAATGATCTTTTGAGGGCTCAGCTGGAATGTCAAAAAGGAAAGGCAGTGGATACTAAGATTACAAAACCATTGACTGAGGAGAAAGCAAATGTTCCCAAACCGGTTTTAAAACCAAAAATGTTTGTTTCTCTGCCTCCTCCACAAGTTAATGAGAAATATGATTTATCAAAACCAGTCACTCCACCTGCCTTGTTAAACCATTATGTTGATAAAGGAAAAGCGGTTCTCGAGAAACCAAAAGTTTTAGCACCTGGCCTTTTTAAGATGAGTACCACTAATGCGTCTGCCTCCACATCTAAAACATAAGGAACAAACGACATAAGTTTAGATAAATACTCCAAAGAGACTAGGAAAGCTGAAACCACTTCTCTAGATAAAAATGTGAATCCTAATGCGTGTGCCTTACCTTCTACAGGACTAGAAAGCACCTCTAGGAGCAGCAGAATAAATCCTAAGAGCAATACAAGGAACAATAGAGTCTCGCCTGCCTCTAAGAGAAGTAGCTTGAATAAAGAGAAAAAAGTAGAAGAACACCCTAGGAGTTTACCGCTTTATAATAAGAAAGAAATTTCATCTGAATGTAATGAACCTATGAAACTTGCTAAGTCTAATGAATGTGTTGAATCTCTTTGTTTAACTTGCAAGAAATATTTAACTTATATTCATGATGATTGTGTTTCTAAGAATGAGATTGTTAAGCCTGTTAAGAAGAACGTTCCCAAAAGAACTTATGCTAAACGAATAGGAAGACTAGTGGCAAGACTTAGGCTTTACACTACTGATAAGAAGCATAGTGTTTACTTTAGGGATGACATTTGGAAACCCACGGGTAGAACTTTCACACTCCAGAATAGTACAATGAGTGACCAACCAGAATACCCTGTTGAAAATTTCTTTGAGTGTGATCAGGATTTTACCTCTAACCCAAAGGAACCAAAATCAAAACGGTTTCCAAAATCTTCTTCTTCTGTTATTGGCAGGTTATCGAAATATGTCTTTGTATCGTCGACTCGGGTTTCTCCAAGCACATGACCGAGAATCTAAAGCTGCTGATCAATTTCGTCTGGAAATATATGGGAACCGTACGGTTCGGAAATGATCATGTAGCAGCTAGCATGGGTTTTGGAGATCTACCTTTTGGAAATTATTTGATCACTCGGGTTTACTATGTCGAAGGGTTGGGACACAATTTGTTTTCAGTCGGGCAGTTCTGTGATGCAGATTTAGAGGTTGCTTTTAGGAAAAATGCTTGCTTCGTTAGAAACTTGAATGGCACTGATCTCTTAACTGGGAATCGTGATACAAACTTGTATGCTATCGACATAAACCAAATGGCCTCTTCATCACCAATATGTCTTATGACACGAGCATCTGGAACAAAGTCCTGGTTGTGGCATCGAAGATTATCCCACCTCAATTTTGATATAATCAACAAACTTGCCAAAGACAACATCGTCAATGGACTTCCAAAGTTCAAATACACCAAGGATCACCTATGTCCATCATGCGAACAAGGAAAAAGCAAAAGAGCATCATATAAACCCAAACCCGTACCTAGTTCGGAAGCAAGGTTGCATATGTTGCACATGGACTTATGTGGCCCAATGAGAGTTGAAAGCATTAATGGGAAAAAGTATATTCTTGTTATCGTTGATGACTATTCAAGATATACATGGGTTAGGTTTCTGAGATCAAAAGACGAAGCACCAGGCATCATCATCACCTTCCTAAAACGTATTCAAGTACTTCTTCAAGCTCTAGTAAGAGTAGTAAGAACAGACAACGGCACAGAATTTACTAATCAGGAGCTAAGACTTATTTTGAAGATGTTAGAATCACACATAAGACATCAGTTGTTAGAACTCCACAGCAGAATGGGTAGTTGAAAGAAGAAATCGTACTCTTGTGGAAGCTGCTCGCACAATGCTAATTTATTCTAGTGCACCGTTATTTCTATGGGTTGATGCTGTTGCCACTGCTTGTTTCACTCAGAACCGATCCCTTATCCATCCAAGATTCAATAAAACCCCATATGAACTAGTGAACAACAGAAAACATGATATCTCTAACTTTCATGTGTTTGGTGCTTTGTGCTATCCGACAAATGACAGAGAAGATCTAGGAAAACTGAAAGCTAAAGGTGATATTGGAATCTTCATTGGATATTCAGATAACTCGAGGGCATTCAGGGTGTATAACAGAAGAACTAGGAGGATCATGGAGACGATGAATGTGAATTTTGATGAAATTTCACAGATGGCTTCTGAGAGACTCGCTCTAGAACCCGCGCTTAATCCGATGGTTTTTAATCAAAACAGATTAGAACCCGCACCAAACCCGCAGACTTCTGGACACATCAGTTCAGGACTCGTACAACAAAGAGCTCCATCAACTTTTGCTGGCACTCCTCATAAACATGAATGGGATAATTTCTTCGAGTTAATGTTCGATGAATACTATAACAACCCGTAAAATTTCAGATTATTGTAATAATATTTATTACATCAGAAAAGTCAAATCGGCTATTTTCTGACAGTTGTCAATATTTAGATCTATAAACGAGATGTCATCTTGTTAATTTAGAAAGTCACGGCACCGCACGCATACTGACACCAAATTAATAACGGCAAACATTTATAATCAAGTTTCAACATAATAAGAATGTCATAATATTACGTTTAAGAATTCGTTTCCAAAAACATAATTTCTATATTTTTCGGGTACCGGGAAGGTACGTTTATTCGAGGATTCGACAAAACACGGGGTACCGAATATACTGCCTTGTATAATGAAACAAAACAGACCCAATATATCCCCACTCTCTCTCCCACGCTCCATCTAAACCTGCTCCTACTCTCCATCTAAACCTGCTCCTACTTTCGAGCCAAGCACAGAAGTTAACACAAGAATGGAATTTTTCTTTCACCTTTTGAAGGTCAACTCCTACACAATCCCACAAGAAGAAAGCTATCTTCATAGCTACATGAGACGTGGTTGAGCAAGAAGCGACAATTATCAAAAAAGAGTGTAAACCACTCTTGGAATTGAAGATGTCAAGAAACTCTTTACCCCAATTAACTCTATAAATAGAGGCCTGGATCACAATCCTTCATCAGTTACGCATAAATCTCACAAAAGAAATTAGGATTCTAGAATTAGGGTTTCTTGAATGAAGGGGCTTTTGAAAATTGATAGAGTGGTTTTGTTACCGGATGCATAAGGAAGCTATTCCATTCGTCAATTGCTCTCATTCGTCCCAAGTCCCCTCCAATTGAGCTCGTGAGTTTCGGTGTTCATAGCTACTCAACCACTAATTGTGTACATAGTAAGAACACATTCCTCATCATTGTTTTATTGTCTAATGATTTGTAATTACATTAAGTTGTAATTCGAATTTACATTATTTATTTATGTCGATTGAAATTAATTATTGGGTGTTATAATGATATTACAATGTTGGTAATAAAATGGGTAAATTAAAATAATGTTGTCTTTGTTGTTGTTGTGTGACTGTCGTGGATCAAGGAGAAAGAAACAAAAAGAGTAAAACTTGGATGTCTTAATTTTCGGCTATATAGATAATGGCTACTTCGGCTTATTTTGGAAATCTGTTTGGTAGCTCATCCCGGTATGACTCACTCATCCCCTAAACTTGTAAAGAGTGATGTAGCCGAAACCCTCTTGTTCAACTCGGGTCGTACCCGGTTGACATAAGACGAAACTCGAGTCGTAGTTTCTAGTGTCATTCGAGTTACAATAGTTTTGTGCATTTCCTTTAGGGCCAGTCAAGCCTCGCATAGTAGGTAATATTTTCGTGGATGGTATAGTTGTGTGAACTCCCTAGGGGGTTGTTCTAGCTTCGAGTCACAAGGGAAAACACCCCGAAGGGTGTTTGTTACTATCACTGTCCTAAGGCCACGAAGTGGTCGTGAAAGACTCGTGAGAGTCTCGAGGTGTTTAGGTGCCCGGTTGAATCCATGTGTACCAAAAATATAACCACAACTGAATGTAGAGATCTACCAAAACTGAAATCTGGTTGAATAAATTTTATTTTGGGTCTCAAAGCTTAGACAAGAGAGTGTTGGCTTATTTAGTGGGTTGAGAAGCCCATCATATCTCAAAGGTGCGTCTAGTTGTGTACACTGGGTCGAAGCCCAATCATATCTAGAAGGGCGTTTTGCTTCATTTCCCATAGTCTACTCTCAAGTCTTAGTTATATATGCAATTAAAACGTAAATCATCCCCGCCTCGTCCAAAGCTTATCATGACTCGATTCCAATTCTATAGCAACGCGGCCATTTCATAAGCAAATTGACATACTAACGCAAGTTAACAATTGAAAATGGAATTATTAAAACAAGTACTTACATTTATATCAACTTATAAACAATACGAGACACAAAAATACAAGTTTAGTTATTAATATAAGACTTTCGACATTTAGCCAAACCAATTAAATAGAAAATTACACTCGAGTGATATGAAATTTGTCTATAATAAACCATTTTACAATTCACAAACGTAATATACTTCTCGAAAATTTATAATATATATATATATAACCTATGTCTAATATATATATATATATATATATATATATATATATATATATATATATATAATTTTTTCAAAAACATATTTAGTGAAATGTACCCATTAAATCCTATTTGACCAATACAATTTACACATATATTAAGTTAAGACTTAGTACACTTATACTAGGTATGATAAACATTTACTCTTGACATTAGTCAACTAGATTGGATAGAATATACCCTCGGCTTATGCCGGATCCGGCATAAGCACCTAAGCTATTTACTAATTTAAACAAAACTTAATTCTTGAAAACTAGTAATGGGAATTCTTCTAGTAAGTTATATTTAAAACTTGTCGTAACATATTATTTTGTAACCATGCTATGTTTTTATAAATTGTATATAGAGGTTTAGTTAAAACTTGAATTTTCTTTAAATTAAATACATTTATTTTAAAGGCAAGAGGTCATGAATATTTATATATTTCTTTCGTTCACACCATCAAAGTCTCATCATATGTACTACCTTCGTACATCACCATTCGGTTATCATCAAGCCAAGGTCTTGTTCGTTTTTAATATTCTTTCGTGTATTATCATTTGGTCATCATTGAACCAAAGTCGGAATTCTTTCCTTGAGATTCCTTCCATGTCATCCTTCCTAAGCCAAGATCCACCCAAGTCTTTGTAAATTGTTTAAGATAAACAATGCCACACAAACAACAACAACAACAACAACAACAACAACAACAACAACAAAAACATTTAAAAATTTATAAATTTAGTTAAACTTTATCGAGTCTTAAACATAAAGACTAAATTGCCATATTAATTAGGTTGCGTGTCGGAGTTGTGCACTATCACTCCTTGATTAAATTCCCTTTAGACTTCATATTGCACATTTCCAAGGTGAGTTTCATAGCCCCTACTTTTACTTGTTTTATAACTGTTTTGGGGGAAGATACATGCTCATTTTTACTTAAATGATTTAATTACTAAAATTCTGCATTCTATGCATACTATGCCCTTTGATTGATATGTTTCAAGATACATCATACCTAGATGCTTTAAGGACCACACCAAAACCTTTTACCTAGAATACTACGCAGCTTAGCCTAAGACTTTAGATCCCAAATTACCCTTTTCATGAACCATCAATTCCTGCTGGGAAGCGCGATTGTTATAAATAGATCTATTGGGGGTGACTCCCCTGTTCGGTTGACCCCGCTTGGGTCAAGGCGAAACATATAGCATGTCGAGATCGAGTGTATTGGGATAAACACTCGCCATGGGCTCCTTATTTGTATGACTTCCTTGTGCATACATAAACTGTCGTAGCTTCGGTTGCATGATCTTAGTGCTAGCGTAATAGATTCAATATATGACATTATATTCGTTGTAATGTACATATACCCTACTTATGGTTCACTAATGAAACCTCTTTTATGAAATCCTTTTATGAATTGAAATCATAAACTTTATGACATTATGCAGGACGTAATGATCATCAAAAACCAAATTTGAAATAGTGTACTGAAATCCCTTTTTAAATAAACCTATGAACTCACCAGCGTAAGCTGACCCCTTTTAGCATGTATTCTCAGGTTTTAAGGTGATAGTTTATCTTTGGAGGCGCAAGGCAAAGGCATGGCATGGTCATAGACGACTCTGATTTATGTATTGGGACCACAATTTGTTAATGGGCCATTTTCCGCACAAATCAATAATGTAAACATTGTTTTAAGAATGAATAAAAGTTTCTTTATGAAAATCAGTTGTTCTATGCTTATGTTGTGATATCGATTTAGTAGCACCCCAATACTTGTGTACTTCCGCTGAGCCATCTTTGGGGGTGCTACGGATTGGTATCAGAGCCAAGGTTATAGAGAACTGGGTATATTTTTAAAACCTAGACTATAACCACTTTTACCAAAACTAAACCCTATGACCGACACGTGCCTGCCTGCCAAGCTGATGCCTCACTTATGATCCTGTTGAGATCATTGATAAGGTTTTAAAATGTACCTTTTTGAAGGGTCGTTTAAGCCCTTATTTGATCACTTTTGTATCCGTTATTGCTTAATATCGTTCCTTTTCACTTTTTAGGTCTCTTGAAGGCAAACTGCTGTAATGGCACTTATTTGGACGAAAAGGCGCGGATATATGAAGAAAATGGCCAAAGTCAAGAATCGAGACACTCAAGCTGCTAAATTACAAGGGGACGGCGTCACTGCTTAATCTGCGACGCCATCGGAGGAATTTGTGACGGTTCTGAAGAGAAATTGCTAGTTTTGAAGGACGGCGTCGGGCTTTAAAAGAATAGGCCGTCGCAACTCAGACGGCCTAGATTCAATCCAGACGGCGTCAGAAGCTAAAGAGGACATCGTCACAAGCATAAGGTGACGCCGTCGCAAGATTAACTTGGCCAAGACGAAACCCTAATGACGGCGACACGACGGCGTCACAAAACATAAGGTGACGCCGTCGCACATGTAATCTTATATATAGAATCCGAATTTTTCAGTTTTAGAGAGTAGTCTTTTGGGTAAACTTTTGGAGTAAAACCTAAACCGAACCAAGGTCGTATTTTAGGGTTTTAAACCTTATCTTACACCAAGATAAGTTGTTTGCTTCATTAATTTAATTATGTCTTCAATTATTTGTGTGTATGCTTGCATGTTCTCCATGTCCGGCTAATTTACTTGTGTGTTTGCTTCGGGAATATGAAACTTAGTTATTGAATATTGATTGGTTGTTTCTTATCTTAGTTGATTAATGATCTAGTAATGCGATAGGTCATTCGTTGTGTACTGAATGCTTGATTAATCTTTGTGAACCTTAGGTTATAGCACCTTGAGTTGTTGTAAGCTAAACTATCCAAAGAGGCCTTAGAGTTAGAGTTTATCATCCCTTGTGGGTTTTGTAGACGAGACCCTTTGGTAACTTCAAAGAGTTAGGAAGAAACGCATACCCTACAACTTTAGACACACGACGCAATTAGGAATAAGGACGTGACAATTCAACCACCAATAGGAGATAATTAAGGAGTAGTAAAACCTAAGTAAACACATCTTTAAACTATCATACGAGCACACAATAATTAGACATAGACTACCACCACCTTAGTTTAGATAACTAGATAATAGTAGAGTAATCGGTAGAAATACCAACCCCCCAAATCCAAACCCCGAGATTTGTACTTTTCCTTTTCTAAAACAAACATAAAAAGATAAAAAAAAATAATCTTCCTCAACCCCAACCTTAGTAACTTCTCTCTAGCATTCCTATTCCCCTAGAGAACGATATCAATTCCCGTGGCTTACCCTAATACTACACTACAATGGTTAGGTTCACTGCCTAGGGTGTTGAAAAACTTGCTCGACGAAAAGGAAGTTCCTTTGACCCCGAACGCGCTGTGTAAGCGTATCAAGTTTTTGGCGCCGCTGCCGGGGAATAGAATAGCTAGTTAGTAGTCCACCTCGTTTAGGTTTCTTTGCTTGATTCCTATCAAGTAAACTTTTTTCTCATTTTTAGCTTTCTTTTAGTCTATCCCCCTTCTTCGTGACCTTTGTTCGTAAAATCCATCACCCACCATGATACGTGTCTTCCGCCGAAGATTCTTCACCCTACCCGTTCCCAATCCCGAAATTGTGAACGCGATCCCACAAAACCCCTCACCCGTTCACCACTTTGGAAATCACCTAGGGCATAATAAGGTAAATTGGCAACAACAAAGTCCTTTCTATGACTCAGATTCCAATGAGGAATTTGATTATGGTGAAGCACTTGATAGCGGGGAGATCATCAATGAAGTTAGTTATGAAATGGAGGAAGATCCCTCCCAATGTTTTGATCCTAGGTGTAGAATTGAGAAGGATGGGCCCTTTAACATGCAATTCCCTTTCAAGATAGGATTAGAAGGGTTCGATGCTTACTTGAATTCATTCTTGCCCTTAAACTTAATCTCAAGAGACCTATACAATAAAATTAAGATCAATGAATTAACTTATCAAGGGAACAATGTTGTTGAAGCTGTCACTTATTTGCAAGTGTTTGTTGGAAGTTTTGCTTATTTGGTAGAGTTCATGGACTTAGAAGACTTAGGAGAATTTATTGATAAGGACCTCACTCAAGTAATTTTTGGAAAACCTTTCAAAAGAATGACTAGGTTGAATGAACGGATGATTGATGGTCTAATTACGTTCTTTGATGAAGTTGAAGATTGTATCTACCAAATGCCACGAGCTCATCATAGGTTTAAGCACAAGGATATTGAGGCATGTAATAGAATGACCCCTATTCCATTGCTTAGTGAAAGGGATAAGCAAAGCGGACTTAGGTACCCATATGAAAAAGCTAAGCGATATTACAAAAAATGCCTAGAGTTAGGAGATGATTACAAAAAGAATGAAAAAATATTGGAATGGCTTAAGTATGAGCACGCAAGCGTGCACGAGACCACGTAGGGACACGACTACGAGTCTAGCTACAAGACTCATAAATAAATAAAAGCGCTTCGTGGGAGGCAACCCATGCTTAAATGTTTGCTTGTTTGTGTCATATATCTTTTATTGATTGTTTATTCTCATGTTTAAATTTGTAAAAATGCTTTATTTTGTTTTTAACCTCGTCTTAATTGCATATAAATGTATTTTACATAAAGGATTAGTGTAGGGAGGATTACACACGTTTTCATAAGAAACGTGAACATGAGAATAACAATTGATTAAAAGATATATTTGTGTGTTTGTTCGAGTCAAATGCTTGTATCGAGTCATAATGAATGTTTTGCAGAAATTTCTCCAGATTCTAAAGATGTAAATTTTCCAGAATTTTGTTTCAGAAAATCGCAGACCAGTTTTTGTCAGGATAACCTGACGGCGTCAGGATTGCAACCTGACGGCGTCAGGAAGGAATAAAAACATCAGATTACTTTTTCTCGTTTTCTGAGCTACTTAAAGTTTTTGGAATTTTCCAGGTCTTAATTTTCTTAGAAATTCTGTAAACATCCATTCCACAAGCATTATATCCTAGTTTAGTAGAGTCTTATATATATTATTACCGCCGATTTTACGCGAAGGTTTCGTTTGTTTTCTTCAAGTGTGCATGTTTTGTTTATCAAGAAGAAGATACATAAAGTTGGAGGAGCTTTTCACGCATACATTCTTCTTGGAAAGGATTTAACCACTACTTCACACACGGATCCTACCGAGCTAATCAGGGGAGTATTAGTTTCTTTCGTTTTTGATTACCTTCTTTTATCATAAATTTGATACTTTCGGGGAACATTGGGGACAATGTTCAGTTTAAGTGTAGGGAGGGAAAATAAAACGGGAACTTTGAAACTATGATTATCCTTGATTATTTGCTTTGTCCAATTGCATTTGCGTAATAAACCATGAGAAAATGCCGGTTAGGGTAATTTTGGCACCAAATTAAAATTTTTTCATAATATATAGGAGTGGGCCATTAGTCTTAACAAAAGCGTCTCACGGATAGGAAGTTATATGACTAGCACAAAACCCTTTTACCACCTAAATTCCACAAAAAATGTGAGGATCGCTCTGAGATTAGTAGGAATTAAAGCATTCATCTTTAATGCTTAGAGTGTGAACCGGTAGTATATTAGATTCTAGAACTTGTTTTGTGATGCATCCTGAGATCGCTAGTAAGACTACACTTGTGTAGTTAGAAATAATTAAATGATAAGAGGCATTAGGATAACCCTTGTTTGATACCCGTAATATAATTACTCCTTCCACATCAGTTGAGTAATTCCCCCACACCCCTTGCGTTGTACTCATCTTTAGTACACGATACCCCTAGTTAACCCCTCAGAGCCTATCTTTCTCGCGGTTCTCGTGATGTTTCGGTTTTCCGGAATATCAATGAAGAGCATTGTTTACACCCCACCCCCAAATGTACACCCAAATCGCCTTAGCCTACCTTGTATGCACTCACTTTTAGTGCATTATTGTTATCACCCTAAACCCTTAGTTCAATTATCTGGTTGCTTGCATGAGTTGCTAAGTCGAGTCATATCC
Source organism: Chrysanthemum seticuspe (assembly GCA_019973895.1). NCBI lineage: Eukaryota > Viridiplantae > Streptophyta > Magnoliopsida > Asterales > Asteraceae > Chrysanthemum > Chrysanthemum seticuspe. The sequence goes on from BPTQ01000001.1 coordinate 78,931,374, forward strand.
TTTGTATACAGTTTTGGGACGATTGGGATTCATGGGAAAAGTTAAAGTTTTAAATGACTAAAAGGGAACGCCAATTCCCTTATTTGCGTAATAACGTACTCCAAGTGTTTTGATCTTTTCAATTCGGGTCATATTAGTGTTAGAGTAATAAAAACTCAAGTGTAGGGATGTGCTATAAATCCCTATTATTTTGATGTTACCGTAGAGGATGGTAGAGTAAAAGTGTATGAAAAAAAAATCGAAAAAAAAATATAGAAAAAGAGAAAAAGAAAAAAATAGAGTGATTAAAAAAAAAAAAAAAAAAAAAAAAAAAAAAAAAAATACGGGCTACCATCCTACATCTATCTTTAAATTTATGTTTGTTTATTTCAGTTATCTAGAGTTTAGTGTGTCGAGTCTTGGCTTAGCAACGCCATTCTTCGTATGCTTGTAACATAAAAGATTTTTGACTTGCCACCACTAAATAGCCTATCCCACCAAACCCTTTGTTTTCCTACCGTAAGCCTAATGTTACAACCCTTTAAAGACCTCTTTGATAGTCTTTCCTAGGTGCTTACGCCAAAGCGATGGAGGTTTGATCTATTCTCAAGCCTATGGTAATCTATGTACTAGGACCGGTTAATGAGTGTTTATCTTCCATTTCCAATTCGTTATATTTCTTATACACCCAAGAGAGATGTGAGTATCCAAACACCCCATGTGAGGTGCTAGTATGTAATTTCCGTGCTTGTTATGACTTTTGCGGGGCTTATATGTGTTGTGGACTGTTTTAAACCAATGCTTCATGACCCCTAACTTATAAATTAATTGGCTAAAAGCACATTTGCTTGAGGACAAGCAAATACCAAGTGTAGGGATATTTGATAAGGTTTTAAAATGTACCTTTTTGAGGGGTCGTTTAAGCCCTTATTTGATCACTTTTGTATCCGTTATTGCTTAATATCGTTCCTTTTCACTTTTTAGGTCTCTTGAAGGCAAACTGCTGTAATGGCACTTATTTGGACGAAAAGGCGCGGATATATGAAGAAAATGGCCAAAGTCAAGAATCGAGACACTCAAGCTGCTAAATTACAAGGGGAAGGCGTCACTGTTTAATCTGCGACGCCGTCGGAGGAATTTGTGACGGTTCAGAAGAGAAATTGCTAGTTTTGAAGGACGGCGTCGGGCTTTAAAAGAGTAGGCCGTCGCAACTCAGACGGTCTAGATTCAATCCAGACGGCGTCAGAAGCTAAAGAGGACGGCGTCACAAGCATAAGGTGACACCTTCGCAAGATTAACTTGGCCAAGACGAAACCCTAATGATGGCGACACGACAGCGTCACAAATCATAAGGTGACGCCCTCGCACATGTAATCTTATATATAGAATCCGAATTTTTCAGTTTTAGAGAGTAGTCTTTTGGGTAAACTTTTGGAGTAAAACCTAAACCGAACCAAGGTTGTATTTTAGGGTTCTAAACCCTATCTTACACCAAGATAAGTTGTTTACTTCATTAATTTAATTATGTCTTCAATTATTTGTGTGTATGCTTGCATGTTCTCCATGCCTGGCTAATTTACTTGTGTGTTTGCTTAGGGAATATGAAACTTAGTTATTGAATATTGATTGGTTGTTTCTTATCTTAGTTGATTAATGATCTAGTAATGCGATAGGTCATTCGTTGTGTACTTAATGCTTGATTAATCTTTGTGAACCTTAGGTTATAGCACCTTGAGTTGTTGTAAGCTAAACTATCCAAAGAGGCCTTAGAGTTAGAGTTTATCATCCCTTGTGGGTTTTGTAGACGAGACCCTTTGGTAACTTCAAAGAGTTAGGAAGAAACGCATACCCTACAACTTTAGACACACGACGCAATTAGGAATAAGGACGTGACAATTCAACCACCAATAGGAGATAATTAAGGAGTAGTAAAACCTAAGTAAACACATCTTTTAACTATCATACGAGCACACAATAATTAGACATAGACTACCACCACCTTAGTTTAGATAATTAGATAATAGTAGAGTAATCGGTAGAAATACCAACCCCCCAAATCCAAACCCCGAGATTCGTACTTTTCCTTTTCTAAAAAAAACATAAAAAGATAAAAAAAAATAATCTTCCTCAACCCCAACCTTAGCGTAGTAACTTCTCACTAGCATTCCTATTCCCCTAGAGAACGATATTAATTCCCGTGGCTTACCCTAAGGGGATGTTTGGTACGTTGGAAAGGAAAGCTAAGAAACGGAAAGAGCATCAATTCTCATGTTTGTTGCACGCTGAGAAAGGAAATAGAGGGATGCGTTCCATTCTTATTCCCTGATTTTGATTCTCTAATAAAAGTAAAGAAAGCTAATGAATGGATATTTTATAAGGGGCGTTTCTCTTTATCATTCTCATGTGAATGATGGAGCATGGAAAAACAATAATGAGGTATAAATATAATTAACATGTGCATGGCACATTCTAATATGAAATCACAATAAAATAATAAAATCATGCCATTGGACCTGAAACCCTACGCTCGGTTCGTCGGCGTGTTGCTATCCGCCATTGATATTAAATTTAGTCCCAAACAAACTTAATTAATTAATTGTTCTCTTCCCAATGCTATTGTTAATCTAGAACTCATATAATTATTTAGTATCTTTTGTTTGTTCTTTCTTACAAATGAAACAATTAATCTTTGAACAAGGAAGTTATTGCTTTGTTTTTGTCACTGGTTATCCCATCTCATTATTCAATATAGTTAAGGCTTTTGATTCATAGTATCGTCGTTTAATTTATTTTGCAGACGATCTCGTGAAAACTGAATAACTCAACATCCACATATTCAGAAACTAATTACAATTTCATTACACTTGATTCTCTGTTCATACCAAACAGAAGAATAAATAATTCAACCTTTCCGTTGCTTGATTCTGTGCATCTACCAAATAGTGAGGTATTATCTCTTTCTTTAGGGTCATTCTCTTTCTCTATCATTCCATTCTCTACCGCATTTCCATTCTCTATGATTCAGTCGTACCAAACGTCCCCTAATACTACACTACAACGATTAGGTTCACTGCCTAGGGTGTTGAAAAACTTGCTCGACGAAAAGGAAGTTCCTTTGACCCCGAACGCGCTGTGTAAGCGTATCAATCATACTTGATAAGATACATGTATTATCACTGCTCACCTAATTTCATTATAGGTTACAATTATCTTCCCTATACGTATATTTACGTATCACAGCACTACACCTTTTCCCTTACATAAAGAGAATAATTGTTCTAATCCTTCAAGACAACCTTTAAAAGTATTGTGACATATTACTAGCGTAACTAAGCTAAGTATTTCAAAATTCATTGAACCTTGGGTGAATATAGACTGATCACCTATATTCAACCAGGGACAGTGGGACATAGCCTGATCACCTATGTCCGACTCAGAGGTGAATTTTGCAGTACTTAGGATAGTTATAATAGCTTTATGTCCAGTGAGAAAATGATAATATTTTAATAAACATGTAACATTTTAATAAACCGCACATTGGCGTTACACTAAAGCCACACACTGGCGTCACACTATCCCTTAATCACAAGCCACTCACCGGCATTCCCTGACCACAAGTCACTCACTGGCATTCCTTAATCACAAGTCACTCACTGGCATTCCTTAGTCATAAACCACTCACTGGCATCACCCTATCATAAGCCACTCACTGGCATCACAATATTCCTTAATCATAAGCCATTCACTGGCGTCATACTACTTCTTAATCATAAACTTTATAATTCCATATCACAACCGGGTTATGTTATAGTCACTCCTACCCCACACCTTACACCCCATGGACAAATCAAACCATTCTAGGAGCTACCTTCCAATAGCACCTACGAAAAAGAACAATAAACCTTTGGCAAAACCTAGAAAGTCACAGTAAATGACATATAATCCCGCAAAACTTGAAAATTTCACCATTGAAAATTTGATACCTAGAAACTCCACTCACCTTTTAAGAATAACCGTGCCTACCTTGTTACTCTCCTACAAACAAAAGAGTTGCCGTACAAACTATTTCCGATTACCCTTCAAACCATTATAATCAAAATACTTCATGAATCACTTCATGAATCATTCTACAAACCAAATTACCACCTTACCATTTCACCATAAAATAAATTACAATTCTACCCATGCCTTACCAAATAAAGTGTTCCTTAATACTTTGAAAGGTATTCCAGAACCACTCTATTGGTTACTTATTTTCTCGAAATGTGTTTTAAGTTAATACCCCATAAACAGAAATGATCAATGTCCTCCTTGATAGCTAAGCCTAACCTTAGGATGTATCCTACACCTCTGCCTAAAACCATAGATAACCATGAGGTTCACCAACTATTAAACCTCCAATCCTACCCAACTTAGACAACTAAACCCTACCCATGGCTATGGGTAAATGTTATATCCTGCTATATATCCTTGCTACAATATATTAATCAAATTTGAGGATTCCTCTCTAGAATCCAACAATAATACTTTCCAAAATCCCTCGTTAAAATGAGACAAAATGCTGAAACACTAAAAGTTTCGCAAAATTTTCCTGTACACCCCATAATTTAGGACCGATTTTACAATATTTTTAAAAAAAAATGTGTCATTTTTACACAACTACCAATTTCGAAATCTGGTTTTAGTCAAACTTGTATAAACAATTAGTCGAAAAAGAAATTCGAAAACAAATGTTTCTTCACCCTTTAAAGAACAAAGCACACAAACCCATAGCGAACCTTAAGAATCAACCCATATACTTTAGAACCATTAAACACCAGAAATGGGTACATTTTGATAAAACCATGAGAAGTTAGAAGTGCCCACACTAACAAAATAGTGAAACCTTATAACACCAAGAATTAGAACTTCCACTCAATGAACATACCCCAGAAAATCATGGATCCTTAGATAGAGGATGTGCTACTGGCATAACACCTAGGTACCCATACCCAAAGAGGAAACCCTAGAACAACCTAAGAAAACTCAAAACTTGTTCCAAATACCATCACCTCGTTCCCGACACCCTATCGGATAACGTAAACTGAGATCCGGGACAGATCTCCTGTAAGGTGGGTAGACTATAACAACCCGTAAAATTTCAAATTATTCTAATAATATTTATTACGTCAGAAAAGTCAAATAAGCTATTTTCTGATAGTTGTCAATATTTAGATCTATAAACGAGAGGTCATCTCGTTAATTTAGAAAGTCACGGCACCGCACGCATACTGACACCAAATTAATAACGGCAAACATTTATAATCAAGTTTCAACATAATAAGAATGTCATAATATTACGTTTAAGAAATCGTTTCCAAAAACATAATTTATATATTTTTCGGGTACCGGGAAGGTACGTTAATTCGAGGATTCGATAAAACACGGGGTACCGATTATACTGCATTGTATAATAAAACAAAACAGACCCAATATATCCCCACTCTCTCTCCCACGCTCCATCTAAACCTGCTCCTACTCTACATCTAAACCTGCTCCTACTTTCGAGCCAAGCACAGAAGTTAACACAAGAATGGAATTTTTCTTTCACCTTTTGAAGGTCAACTCCTACACAATCCCACAAGAAGAAAGCTATCTTCATAGCTACATGAGACGTGGTTGAGCAAGAAGCGACAATTATAAACAACGAGTGTAAACCACTCTTGGAATTAAAGATGTCAAGAAACTCTTTACCCCAATTAACTCTATAAATAGAGGCCTGGATCACAATCCTTCATCAGTTACGCATAAATCTCATAAAAGAAATTAGGGTTCTAGAATTAGGGTTTCTTGAATGAAGGGGCTTTTGAAAATTGATAGAGGGGTTTTGTTACCGGATGCATAAGGAAGCTATTCCACTCGTCAATTGCTCTCATTCGTCCCAAGTCCCCTCCAATTGAGCTCGTGAGTTTCGGTGTTCATAGCTACTCAACCACTAATTGTGTACATAGTAAGAACACATTCCTCATCATTGTTTTATTGTCTAATGATTTGTAATTACATTAAGTTGTAATTCGAATTTACATTATTTATTTGTGTCGATTGAAATTAATTATTGGGTGTTATAATGATATTACAATGTTGGTAATAAAATGGGTAAATTAAAATTATTGTCTTTGTTGTTGTTGTGTGACTGTCGTGGATCAAGGAGAAAGAAACAAAAAGAGTAAAACTTGGATGTCTTAATTTTTGGCTATATAGATAATGGCTACTTCGGCTTATTTTGGAAATCTGTTTGGTAGCTCGTCCCGGTATGACTCACTCATCCCCTAAACTTGTAAAGAGTGATGTAGCCGAAACCCTCTTGTTCAACTCGGGCCGTACCCGGTTGACATAAGACGGAACTCAAGTCGTAGTTTCTAGTGTCATTCGAGTTACAATAGTTTTGTGCATTTCCTTTAGGGCCAGTCAAGCCTCGCATAGTAGGTAATATTTTCGTGGACGGTATAGTTGTGTGAACTCCCTAGGGGGCTGTTTTAGCTTCGAGTCACAAGGGAAAACACCCCGAAGGGTGTTTGTTACTATCACTGTCCTAAGGCCACGAAGTGGTCGTGGAAGACTCGTGAGAGTCTCGAGGTGTTTGGGTGCCCGGTTGAATCCATGTGTACCAAAAATATAACCACAACTGAATGTAGAGATCTACCAAAACTGAAATCTGGTTGAGTAAATTTTATTTTGGGTCTCAAAGCTTAGACAAGAGAGTGTTGGCTTATTTAGTGGGCTGAGAAGCCCATCATATCTCAAAGGTGCGTCTAGTTGTGTACACTGGGCCGAAGCCAAATCATATCTAGAAGGGCGTTTTGCTTCATTTCCCACAGTTTACTCTCAAGTCTTAGTTATATATGCAATTAAAACGTAAATCATCCCCGCCTCGTCCAAAGCCTATCATGACTCGATTCCAATTCTATAGCAACGCGGCCATTTCATAAGCAAATTGACATACTAATGCAAGTTAACAATTGAAAATGGAATTATTAAAACAAGTACTTACATTTATATCAACTTATAAACTATACGAGACACAAAAATACAAGTTTAGTTATTAATATAAGACTTTCGACATTTAGCCAAACCAATTAAATAGAAAATTACACTCGAGTGATACGAAATTTGTCTATAATAAACTATTTTACAATTCACAAACGTAATATACTTCTCGAAAATTTATAATATATATATATAACCCATGTCTAATATATATATATATATATATATATATATATATATATATATATATATATATATATATATATATATATATATATATATAATTTTTTCAAAAACATATTTAGTGAAATGTACCCATTAAATCCTATTTGACCAATACAATTTACACATATATTAAGTTAAGACTTAGTACACTTATACTAGGTATGATAAACATTTACTCTTGACATTAGTCAACTAGATTGGATAGAATATACCCTCGGCTTATGCCGGATCCGGCATAAGCACCTAAGCTATTTTACTAATTCAAACAAAACTTAATTCTTGAAAACTAGTAATGGGAATTCTTCTAGTAAGTTATATTTAAAACTTGTAGAAACATATTATTTTGTAACCATGCTATGTTTTTATAAATTGTATATAGAGGTTTAGTTAAAACTTGAATTTTCTTTAGATTAAATACATTTATTTTAAAGGCAAGAGGTCATGAATATTTATATATTTCTTTCGTTTACACCATCAATGTCTCATCATATGTACTACCTTCGTACATCACCATTCAGTTATCATCAAGCCAAGGTCTTGTTCGTTTTTAATATTCTTTCATGTATTATCATTTGGTCATCATTGAACCAAAGTTGGAATTCTTTCCTTGAGATTCCTTCCATGTCATCCTTCCTAAGCCGAGATCCACCCAAGTCTTTGTAAATTGTTTAAGATAAACAATGCCACACAAACAACAACAACAACAACAAAAACATTTGAAAATTTATAAAGTTAGTTAAACTTTATCGAGTCTCAAACATAAAGACTAAATTGCCGTATTAATTAGGTTGCGTGTCGGAGCCGTGCACTATCACTCCTTGATTAAATTCCCTTTAGACTTCATATTGCACATTTCCAAGGTGAGTTTCATAGCCCCTACTTTTACTAGTTTTATAACTGTTTTGGGGGAAGATACATGCTCATTTTTACTTAAATGATTTAATTACTTAAATTCTGCATTCTATGCATACTATGCCCTTTGATTGATATGTTTTAAGATACATCATACCTAGATGCTTTAAGGACCACACCAAAACCTTTGACCTAGAATATTACGCAGCTTAGCCTAAGACTTTAGATCCCAAATTGCCCTTTTCATGAACCGTCAATTCCTGTTGGGAAGCGCAAATGTTATAAATAGATCTATTGGGGGTGACTCCCCTGTTCGGTTGACCCCGCTTGGGTCAAGGCGAAACATATAGCATGTCGGGACCGAGTGTATTGGGATAAACACTCGCCATGGGCTCCTTATTTGTATGACTTCCTTGTGCATACATAAACTGTCGTAGCTTCGGTTGCATGATCTTAGTGCTAGCGTAATAGATTCAATATATGACATTATATTCGTTGTAATGTACATATACCCTACTTATGGTCCACTAATGAAACCTCTTTTATGAAATCCTTTTATGAATTGAAATCATAAACTTTATGACATTATGCAGGACGTACTGATCATCAAAAACCAAATTTGAAATAGTGTACTGAAATCCCTTTTTAAATAAACCTATGAACTCACCAGCGTAAGCTGACCCTTTTTAGCATGTATTCTCAGGTTTTAAGGTGACAGTTTATCTTTGGAGGCGCAAGGCAAAGGCATGGCATGGTCATAGACAACTCTGATTTATGTATTGGGACCACAATTTGTTAATGGGCCATTTTCCGCACAAATCAATAATGTAAACATTGCTTTAAGAATGAATAAAAGTTTCTTTATGAAAATTAGTTGTTCTATGCGTATGTTGTGATATCGATTTAATAGCACCCAATACTTGTGTACTTCCGCTGAGCCATTTTTGGGGGTGTTACAAATACTATGGTGGAACTTTGACAAATGCATCAAACCATCATTCCGCTGCACCCGCTCAAAATCATCCACCACCACCAACATAGGATGCAGCTACAACGGTCGAAACCAATGCACCAACTCCATCAACATTATCTACATCTACTCCAGCAACTCCAATTCTTCAAACAGTTTTACCAGTAGTTGATGAGCAAAACCAAAACATATCATTTCAAGAAGAACCTACTCAAAACCAGAACGATGCAACGTTAGATGCAGACTTATTTGAAAACCCGTTTGCTAAGGAATCAGCTGAATCATCTTCAAGCTTACGAGAACCATCTAACTCGCATATGTTTAACATACGGTATCCTTCTACTCTGAAGTGGACAAAAGACCATCCAATTGAACAAGTTATTGGTGAACCTTCACGGCCAATTCAGACGAAACGCCAACTTGCCACCGATTGCGACTTATGCATTTACCTTTGCTCAATTAGCAATATAGAGCCAAAGAACATTCGCGAGGCAATGGCAGAACCCGCATGGATAGAAGCAATGCAGGAGGAACTTCTCCAATACCGTCTACATGACTCTTGGGATAAGGATACAGACAGAAAGAAGGGATAGACTTTGAAGAGTCATTCGCGCCGGTAGCCATACTTGAAGCAGTCAGGATATTCTTAGCCTATGCAGCTCACAAAAACATCACGGTTTATCAGATGGACATTAAGACAGCGTTCTTGAATGGTACTCTGAAAGAAGAAGTGTACGTGAGTCAGCCAGAAGGCTTCATAGACATGGAACATCCAGACTACGTCTACAAACTCAAAAAGGCAATCTATGGTTTGAAACAAGCTCCGAGAGCGTGGTATGACGAACTCTCCTCTTTCATGATTCTAAACAATTTCACCAAAGGAACGGTTGATCCTACCTTATTCACACAAAAATTCAAAAACGACATTTTGATTGTTCATATTTACGTGGACGACATCATTTTTGGGTCCAGTAATCCGAATCTTTCAAAACATTTTGAAAATCTCATGAAAAGCAAATTTGAAATGTCCATGATGGGGGAACTAAAGTTTTTTCTTGGTTTACAAATACATCAGTCCCCACGTAGAATCTTTATCAATCAAGCTAAATATACAACCGAGATTTTGAAAAATCATGGTATGGATAATTGTGACTCGGTCGGTACACCAATGGTAACTTCACCAAAAATTGGAGCCGATTTATTTGGGAAACCCATCGATCTGAAGAAATATTGGAGCATGATTGGTTCTCTCATGTACCTCACTGTTATTCGACCCGATATTCATTTTGTTGTTTGCTTATTAGCACGGTTTCAGGCAAAGCCTACCGAACTGCACCTAAAGAGGTTAAAAGGATCTTTCGGTACCTGAAGACATCCATTCACATGGGACTTTGGTATCCGAAGGAATCCGGATTTGATCTAATTTCCTTTTCAGATGCGGACCACGCAGGTGACCAAGTTACAGCAAAAAGTACATCCGAAGGAGCACAATTTTTGGGTGAAAAGTTAGTAAGCTGGTCTTCAAAGAAACAAGATTGCACTGCACTTTCAACCGCTGAAGCTGAGTATGTGTCTCTATTTGCGTGTTGTGCTCAAGTTCTATGGATGAGAATACAACTCACAGATTATGGCTTTACTTTCGATAAAATACCTATGTATTGTGACTCGAAAAGTGCCATAGCCATATCATGCAATCCTGTTCATCACTCAAAGACTAAGCACATTTGTGTCCGCTATCACTTCATTAAAGAGCACGTGGAAGAAGGTACCGTTGAATTATTTTTCGTGAAGACAGATTACCAACTCGCTGATCTATTTACGAAAGCCCTTCCAAAAGAAATGTTTAACGATTTAGTTCGACGAATTGGAATGCGAAGCCTAACCCCTGAGGAGTTAGAACGTCTTCTCGAATCTTCTTGAAAATGATTTTCCAAAAAGCTTCGCTGTAAATATTTTTGAAAAACAAAATACAAAATTTGAAAAATCAACAAAAGCAAAATATAAAAATATAAAACTTTCAAAAAACACAAAAACAATATAAAATCAAAAATTCAAAAATATTCGTCTCACGACATGTCTCTTGTATAATCGATATTCTGTACGTTTCTAGAAATGTCATTCAACAATGATACGGACATGTACAGATGCTTGAACGAGATTTCTTTAAATGTTTTCTAAAACATGTCATTTCTTAAAAATTTCTTCAAAAATGGCTTTCGTATACTTCTGTACGAAACCCGGACAAAAATGATGACTTTTGATTATTTTCAAATCAAAACTCGTGTTTTTTAAAGAAAGAATCAAGTGTACGCTTCAGTGCACTACATTTAAACTGGTGAGAAATCACCATCATCTTGAGCACTTTTTCAAGATTGTTAAAAAAAAAGATTTTCAATATCTTTCAAAATACTTTGTGCTCAAGATAACTCCCTCTAAAACCCTTTAATTGATTATGCTTTATTAAAGGGGGAGTATAAAACTAACATGTTCCAAATTCATGCTTAAATCAAATCCGTTTGTCTCCCCAAAAGATTCTAAAATGTTGTTTAATCCGTTGAAATCAAAAATATCACGAATATGCTATTTTTAAGGGGGAGGAGACGAGATTAAAATGTGATCAAAAAGTTTAATGATCGTTGTTTGAATCTTAAAGAGCTCGACTCAGTCGTAACCATTGAATTGACAAGGAATAATGTACCATCACGAGAAACTTTCTATGGACTTGACCAGGACGGGTAATAATTTCAAGCTAGTTCTCTAGTGATGTAAACGTGTCTCGAATCGGTCTAGCTCATTTAAAGTCAATCAATTCAAAAAGTGCGAACTCTACCCTCTATGTGCAGATTTCTGTCAAAACTTATAAGCACATGTGAAGGGGGAGTGTTTCTGAAAATATTAAACTCTCACAGTGTTCCAAACATGTTTTTCAATCATAAACACTGTGAGAGATTTTCAAGAAAAATGGTTTTATGGCAACATGGGACAGTCATGGAGTTATAAGGTGACTAAGGTTAGGAAATCCGTCCTATGATCCGCCAGAGCCGGATGGATCTACCCAAGGACATCACCAATAGTTTAGAACTAGAAGTCCTTAGGTATGATTGAAAAAAGGAGTAATGGGAGAAAGGAGAAAGAAGTGGTTGAATAATTAAAAAGAAAAGTAATGAAAAAGGGTGAAAAGAAATAGCCCTCCATAATCAACCTTAGGGCAGAAACCGGGTTCAATTCATCTGCTACTGGTTGTCATTAAGATGACGCTGGTATTAAAGACAAAGACGTCATGGACCCAGTGACGCACTGCACTAAGCCTTCTAGCCACTCAATTCCTCTTAAAAGGGATTTGTTTCATTCTCACTGGGAACCCTACATAATCTATCGACTTTCTCTTAGAGATCGTTGATATTCAAGAAGGAGACCCTCTCCCTAGTCTCCGCTCAGGAAAACCAAAATGCACTACTGAGTCTAGAGCCACGAGATTCATCAAAAGATTTCATAGGAACACTTTACATGACAATCGCTTGTTGTTCATCAATAAGGACACAAGTGATATATTCTAGAGTCCTACGCAGATCTTAGCAATCTGCCAGAACATTTATGAGAAGTTTCACATCTGTGATCTTCAATGATTAATGGAAACTCCTGCCAGGGTCAACATCAAGCATCCCTGACAGCAGGTCACTTCGGTAACTCCCCGTGGATTACGCTTAGTGTGTCTCAAACGGTCTACAGTCGTGGAGTGATGCTTCGGTGTACTTCAGCGACTCATCTGAATTGTAGATGTACTTCGGTATATCGCGTTATCTCACTTGTGGGACTCCAGTTCAGGAACGGCCTTTGTGAGAATTAGAGACGTGTTTTCACACTATGCTGTTAACACACTCGAAATTCAAACTTGTAAGCGCTGGATTATTTCTAACCCGTGTTTTATGTTTTCTTCTTATGGATGCTCGCGGGAGGAAGAGATCGTGCAGATTCTCCACATGCTCATACCAACAGCACATGAAAGTTCTCATCAAAATCAAAGGCAACTCAAAGTTAAAGATGATTCTTCGTCAATGTCAAAGAATCTACAAAGTTTAAATACTCGAGAACTTCATCATTGGTAATTCAAAGTCAAATAGAAGTGTGAGCATGTTGGAGAAAGACGTGGAGACACCCAACCATCGAAGTTGAAAACGGCAGACAACCACATTAATTGATCACAAAGCATGAATGAACAAAGAATTAAGACTATTCTATATCTACACGCAAAGTTCAAGCTCAAGGAAAGTAAAGACCTAATCAAGTGGAGCATCTTTTAAATGACCACCCCTTAGGGGGATATTGTTAGCCGTAACATTTTTATTAGAAGTGATGGTCATTCATATTTAGGAACTTTGTAACGCGTGTTAAATATAGTGATAGAATAGTCAACGGGCTCATGGATTGGGCTAAGCTAAATGGCTAAAAGCTATGTTAAGCTAGCCTTGTATAAGTTGTCATCCAACCCAAGTCCAATCCAAGCCCAAACACAAGCCCATGGGGCTTTTTATCTTGTACTATAAATACCCCTCAAAGTCTCATTTGAGGGGTGTGCTTGAGTGTGTGTATGTGTGTTTTCCTTTGATATTAAAGTTCTTCTTTTCATCTTTCTCTCAACACACATATACACATAACATAACTACATCAAGTCACCACTTTCCCTTCTTAATCTTTCTATTTCATCTTTTACACATAAAGTGTGTTTGTTTCACGTGTGTTCATCTTGTGTTTAAGGTTGGTATACGCGTAAGGTTGATGTAAAAACAAGGTCCTACACCACTGTTCCACCTACAATATTCAGAGAAAAGACTCAAGAGTTCAGCTATGTACCTATAGAACAAGAAATTGATTTCTTGATTGCTAATGATCCAGTGATCAAGAAAAATGCAATTGACCTAGTTGCAGATAAGTCCTTAACTGAAGAACAAAGAACTGCACAGTTGAAGGATTTCATTCTAATGAAGAATAATCAAGCACTTCAAGATGCAATTGGTTCAGTCAGAAAAGGTCAAAAGAAACCAAGACAACCAACCAAAGCACAAGTTATCTCAATGATGAAGATTTATTGTTGCAATGTTGGTGGCTGGAAAAGGCATCAATTTAAAGGAATGACTGATGATCAGGTTGAAGGTATCTACTACATAGTTCAAAGACAAGATAAAGACTTTATTCCTATGAACTCTGAAGAAGAAGAAAGAAGATATCCTCATCTGAAGAGAAAAGTCAAAGAAAGTGAATCTCAGACTTTTAAGAAGACAAAGTTTGCTGAAGAACAAGAAGTTCAAACTGAGAAATTCACTGAAGAACAACTGATTGAAATGATACTAATTGAAGAAGAAGATTTGTATCCTGAACCACTGCAAGTCAGACATCCTATTATTGATTGGGAAGTGTTTACTGCTAGCAATTTTGCTCCAACATGGAAGATTACAAGGTTAGGTGGTGAAACTTCATCATTCATTCAATTTGAAGAACTCATCAAAGCATGTGACAGACATGATCTGGATACTTTGTGGACATTGGTTCAAGAAAGGTTTGATGCTGAAAATCTCAAAGATATGAAGGAAATGCAGTTATGGGTTAATCTAAGAAGGCTCTATGAACCAGATACTAATGATGATTTCTGGAAATTCTCATGTTCATGTCCTGGTACTAAATGGTTTTATTATGATTCATGTGAAGTTTATCATGTTTCTACATCAGATGGAGTGGATGCATTTATGTTTGCTGAGAAAGAATACCCACTTAGAGCTGGAACTCTCACTGTGATGTTGTATACAACAATAAGAGTTCATGAAGATAATGAGAAGGTCAGAGCATTGTTACTTAGGCTTCAAGATCAATGTTCAAGAGCTATTCAGGAGTTAAGAAGAATGTGAAGTGTTTGAAAGAATTCCCCAAATCCTTACAGGAGATGCAGATTGAAGAAACTTATTGATTTGCTGAGAAATCATAAGTTTAGGGGAGGATTGTTGGGAATAATACTAACAGTTACCACTGATAAGCTGTGGAAGACACTGCTAAAGATTACACTAGCAGTGGAAACTCATTACCACTGTCAGTACATTATTACCACTGCTATTAGGATAATTGTTATGTATCCGTGTATTGATAAGTATAGAAAAGATCTTGTTTATATTCTATATTGTTAGCATTATACTTATCTTGTAAAGGACTCCTTGTGCTATAAAAGGAGATCCTAGGTCATTGTTTAGAGTATGAATTACTCACATAAGCTTCAAGGTGTAACCCTAGTGATAAGCAAGATCACTCGTATTATTTCTTAATAATATTGGAGCTTTGTGTTAAATTGTTCTCACTTACAATACATCATATAATTCATCTTCTAAATATTACTAAGTATATTCCGAGTGCTTATTAATATAATTCAAAGTATCACTAACACAAGGTGTGTGTTTAGATCCATCACATTTTTGTGAAAATAATATAAAAACAAGTTTATTAATAATGTAATGTATTTATTAGATGTGAACCATAGCTAGTTTGGTGTCGGAACGCGTTCGGGGCTCGTTTTTCACATTAAGCGAGACAACTTCTCGTTTTTGAGTAAAATAAGTTTGTAAATCATAGAAAAGTAATATTTCAAGTTTTCTGATAAATAATTGCTTTAAAATTTTCGGCACTTGCCTAAGGTAAAATTTTTAGTTTACGCGATTTAACCTAATGGTTAATGTAAAAGTATAAGGTAGTCATTCAAAGTGAATAGTTTTGAGTTTGCGGAAAAGTAATGACCTGAAAATTTGTGAGTTGTCACAGTCGACCCTCCTTAAAATACTTTCGTCCCGGAATTCTGTTTGCGTTATCCTATAGTGTGGTGTCTAAGAAGAGGTGGTGGTACTTGCAACAGATTTGAGTTTTACTTTGGGTTTCAACTAGTTTTACTAACATAATCTCTCTTCGTCTAAGGTGTTTGATTTTTCTAATGAGGGATTCAGTTGCGTCTTTCATAATTGATTCTCAACATGAACCTTCTATAGTGGAGACTTCGTTGAGTCATGAGTTAGTCATTTCGTAGTATAAGGGTTGCTTGTTCATAAGGAGGTTTTAGGTTGTATGCTACTAATCTGTCCCTTTTTTATAAGCTGGTGAGGTACAATGATTCTAGGTACAAGTTCATTATGATGACGTCTCTAGCCTTAACTTCATGATGTTTTACAACTTTGTTGGTGGGGGTACCTCTAAATTTCCTCGGTCTTAATCTGTCTATGGTTTAAACCTTAGTGACACAAAATCCAACCTGTTCCGATGTAAAGTGATATAAATGCATGATGGCCAGTCCATAAAGTTTCTTCTGGAATCGTGCGTTTTTCCTTCTCAGAGGCATGGATAAAAATTTTGTTCAAAATCTTTATTTGAGTAAGTATTTATACGAATTTGACCAAAACCATATCACTCTGTTTGAAATTAATAGTTATGCAAAATGATGCGACTTCAAAAGATTTATAATTTAGTAAAACGGGTTTCTAAATATGGCGTGGATAAGATAATTTCGCAAAAATCGACGTTTAGACATTCCTTAACATACAAAAGTTTGACCAGGAGAATTTTTAACCCATCAAAATAAGTTTTTCAGAAAAATATTACTACTAGTTTTGTGATTGGTATAAACGCATTTTTAAAGAATAGACCTTAAAAGTGAAAACATTGAGGAAAAGGTGTAGTCGGGTATGTACGTTTACGTAAATGTTTTATTCCTAAGGACGAAGTCTAGTTGCCAAGGCTTAGTAGGGCTTCAATATTTAATATCGGGTGAAGCTCATAGATAAAAGTATCCGACTTACTTAGGCAGTACTAAGGCGTATCATGACTTAAATTACTAGTGGTCTGAAATCAATCAACTGGATACTATGTCGAGAGGTGTCTTTCTGTTTACAAGTGAAAAATGTGTATCCAAAGTATGTAAGATTTCTTGGCATCTCGGTGGGGGAGTGAGGTCTTATCAAAATGGATTTTGAGTCTGAGTTATCTAGAACTCCTAGAGGACATAACGTCATAATGGTAATTGTATATTGTTGATCTATCTCAATGCTTTTACTACCTATAAGGGAATCTCATAATAGGAAATGAAGAGAGTAAATTGTATTTTGACGAAACAGTGTCAGGGCATGGTATATTGTTATCTATATTTGTAACACCCCAACCCGACAAGGGTCCAAGTGTCACATTATGGGGTCAAATCAGAACATACATGCAAGCGGAAGACTTACAAAACCAAGTCATGAAACCATGACCCAAAAATATAACCCAAAAGATTATAATTACAAATGAAACAACTGAAAATCAAAATATAAAATTCCAGAATCATAAGTCCGCAAAAAAATAGGGTAACTCTAGGGTCAGTCTCTAAGCGCTCCTACTCTCGACTCTCAATCCCAGCGTCCCGCTAAAATACCTGCCGCCAGAGAAAAGAAAGTGCGGCTGAGCTTAAAAAGCCCAGTGAACAGATATAAACAATACAATAATAATATAATCAGAATGGGAATTGGATCAAATTATGTCAACACAGGGAAAGGAAAAGAGCATGCTGAGAACATGTCAGACGAAACAGAATACGAAACGCATATGAGACAAGTACTGAAATAGAGCACATAACAAATATCATCGGATCGGAGTGCACTGCACAGTGCCTAAGCATGCCACATGAATAGGCCAAACAATCATATCACAAATCATATACCGTCAAATCCAAAGTTGTACATGGAGTAGCTAGCTCACAATGTACCAAAATGTGATGGGGTGTAGGAACACACACCAACCAATCACCAGATACAGATACAGATACAAATTACCTAGGATGCATCCATACGCTCCCTGCAAAACATATCATAATGGCCAAGAGATCTCATACAAACATAACAAAAGGGGAACGCCGGGGACTAATCACACCGCCCCAGATAGTGTCATGCCACTGGTGCCTCAATGACATGGCCATGGTACCTCCATGGCTAGGGATACAGATACAGAAGCTGGGCAATACAAGAGCAATCATAATCATATCAAATCAAATACTTGAACTGAAATATATCATATCACATACTGAACTGAACATAACATATCAGATACTGAACTGAATCATATCAAACGGATAACCAACGAATATCAAAAGAAGCTCAAATATCAGAACGAATAACAAAATGAATGTCAAAGGTAATAACGGCTAATCATATCAATGGATGCCCTTACTGAAAAAGGACGGAATATCTGTACTAATATTTACGAACAAAGAATGTTTTAAAAGGAGAGACTGAATATCCGTACCTTAGCAAATGAAATCAAATGGAAATGTGAGCACGAAGAAATAATGTCGCGTCTTCTTCAACGAATCTACACGGATTACGGTTCGTATAATACATTATTAGCTCATTTAAGTCATAACGGATTTATTGATTGTATCAATCGTATTAATATGTTTAGAGTTTAATATAACAACTTATCATAATTTAGGGTTTAAAGTGTAATTTATCAAAGTTTAGGGTTTATTGCGACAAGTACATAAACATAAAAACTCAATATTATTATTTAAATAGTCTAAGGTATAATGTGTTAATAGTGATAGTTCAAGGTTTGCATGTGACAATGTTCTAAAGACGAGGGTTAAAATGAAAATATATCAATATATTAACCATGCAACATAAAACTCGTACACCTTACATTTCCTCTTCTTTATTTTTTTTATACATCTCGACATGCCAACTTCACCTTCGCTCGCGGTTTAAACGGCTAACCGACACGACGAATTAAACACCCGTGACTATTAACCCCCAACTCGACTTACCCGACACACTTTCAAAACACAAAATGACTCAACCATTTATTCCGCGATCACCCTCAAACATTACCCCACAAGACACAATACATACATGTTCTATATTACATTTAGGACTCCTTTACTGGTTTGATCACTACTCACATAGTCTACGCTTGACATACACATGCATACTCAGTTTTTAAAATCACTCCATTCATGTTACACAACCATACACGTAATTCAAAAGTACCATGATTCATCAAAGACGCATGCAAACAAGAACTTGTATTCACACGACCTACAATTCGAATCAAAGACCCAACCCTTTTTACTCATGCATGCAACCAGACGCAACATACATATCACAGTTTTAGATTTGTTTTAAATAGGCATACATTACTTTTGACATGACATGTTCATTCTTTTATCTCTTTGGTGGTGTTTAGCTTTAAGGTCGGTATAACAGATTATTATAGGGTCGATATAACCGATTGACATGCACCCAAGAATACATTTGATAGGCAAAACACAAGGACACGAGTAAGGGTCGCCATGAGTTCATGCGCCTAGGTATTAAACTGATTCATGGTTATTCATATCATGATTAGAACAGCAGATTAGGTTTTCATATCTTTTATGTATACATATTATAACTTCTAATAAAATAAAATAAAAATGAAAGAAACGATATGGGATACCTCAAAGACGACCAAAGGAACAAACAAGGAATGCGAGCACCACACCCCGAAACCCCTCGAACCAAACCGAAATGAGATAAACCCACGATCAAGCCAAATAGAAATCACCAACGATCACCACACAGGTTTGAATGCCCAGAACCTCCTCCGTACCTCCTTCGTACTTGGTCTTTTTGCGAGAAAATAACCAGCCGACTAGTGATGTGTTTGTAGGGTTTGTGTGTGAGTTTTCAAATGTGATATCTTGTTGGTGAGAATGAGCAGCTAAAAGGGAGATATAGGGGTAGTAATATCCGAGTCTTATGGCAGCTAGGAAGACTAGTTCTTCTTAAATTTTCAAACGAAATTCATATCCTCAACGTGAGAAGTTGTGTTCAAAAATTTTAATAAACCGGCCCTTAATACTTGTTGGTGACCAAGGAATAAATATTGATAATTTGTAACGTATTAGTTTGTGTCACTTATATAGTCTTGGGCTGTGGAGTTCTTATATGTTGTAATTATATATATAGCATTTGTACATAAGTTAGTCAAATGTTCAAAAGCTTTAACAGATTTTAGGTCATGCTCGTATCAAGGTCTAAATGTCGTTTTAAGTTTCGGGTTATTATAATTTTCATATTAACAATCTAAGTAACACTTAGGCATTTAAATGAAAAAAACAAAAGAAAAGAAATTTTATTTCACATAAACTTAAAGACAAGAGCCCAAGTTTACTAGTGAATATAAACTTAAATGTTGATCTTCTTTGATTTTATTGAAGGTTAACATATTGTAAATTTTAGTTTTTAGTTTGAACTAATTAATATTTATTAAAATGTTGCAATCACAATATTTAGAAATTACATATTTAGCTTGTTTAGCTCGAGTAGCTTGTTTGACTTGAAAAATTAAACAATCTGAGCTAAATATTAGCTTTTAAAGCTCGCCTCATGAAACTATTCGAGCTCGACATCTTGTTTCAACTCGACTCGAGCTAAAAAATTATCAAGCTCGACTCAAGTTAAATAAGCTTGAGCTCGAGTAATTCGTTAAAAGCTCAACTCGTGAACACCCCTAGTTCAAATCGTACTCTCGTCAATTATAGATTAGTTTTTATTAACATCCTTATCCGCAGTCTTCGTATTTGGTGATTTTGATCCCTTTTCGATCATCTCTTTTTATTTTATTATGTTTAGCGTATATTTATTATTGTTTCTAATTATTTGCTTATTATTATGGTAGAGGAGTTTTTATATATGCTTGTTTAGAAATTGATGGTTAGGATGTTGTGATTGATTTTGAAAGTAGGTTGGTTATTTAGTTGGTATTTTAGGTTATAATTTTGACTTGAGATTGATTTACGCATTTTTGGTTGCGAGATATGTAATAATTCTAAACTATGATTTAACTAGAATCGTGAAAGGTAAGCCCGATCGGAATTCAAGATTTATTCTTGAGTACAGTAAAACCTCTATAAATTAATAGTGTTGAGACCAGAATATTTTATTAATTTAGCGAGATATTATTATATCGATAAATTAATAATTTATTAATTTAAAGGGGTTTTACGTATGACCATTAAATTTTCAAGTCTAATATACTAGCTAGTTACAATGTATACTCATTAGAGACGAAATAAATTTAAAAAACAAGTTTCAATTTACATTTTATAAATTAACATTCACACTTTATGAAAATAAAATTAACACTTTTTGTTGCAATACGAGAAGACAACGCACCAACTCTTTAGTGCAATAAGGAGATTTTAAGATAAACTCAATATAGGTTTAAGGTTCAATAAAAAACAAGTGATTATGCATTCATTTTTTACTAAATAATCTTAGGATTTTGAAGTGTATCTCTCTCTCTCTCGCACACACACATATACATATATGTATATATGAAATGTTTAGCAATTATTAATTTATAGTTTCATTGAGACTAATATATATACATTGGGGTTTCAAAAAAATTATTATCTTATTATTTTATCGATTGGGTCCAAATTTGTACTGTTTCCAAGTTGGGACCGAACAAATTATTAATTTTATCGAGGTTATTAATTTATCGAGAATTAATTTATAGAGGTTTTACTGTATCTCTATCTCAAGATATGGTAAAAGAATAGTGTTTTGTATTTTAAAAATAACCCTCGCAAAAAAACGCATAGTTTACCCTAACAGACTATTAACTAGAGACATCTGATCTATGGTTTGCTTGTTTTATCTCATTTATTAAATGAATTTGAGTTGCGTATGTATAGCGACTCATGTTGATACAAAAACTAGAACTTTCTAAAAGTCAACACTTTAACTATGAATTAACTAAACGGTTAAGACGCGTGAGCACGAGTTGAAATTGAAATGGGCATCCGTGGGGATAAGTTAACTTGTGGTCGGATATTATGAAACAAAATAAAATCCTCATAAAAGGTCATAACTATTAACCACCTTTATGTGCAATTAAATTTTATTTATTATTTCTTTGTGTTTTCTTTATTGGTAATAGATTTTTTTACATGAGAAATCAAAACCTTTTTTTTACTAAGCATAAAATGAGACTCAACAAACGAATCTCAATTCATCACTCATTCGAAACGATACTCGGAAGATCAATACTTGTCAAAATACTTTTGTATTAAGCTTTGTGTAATCTTTCCATCTTATTAATTATTTTTAGCATGTAAAATGACAAACATCAAAGTATCCGCTAAACATTCTCAAAACATTAGATATTTTCATTAGTATCTAAGTTTAGAATATTCTCTATGTTGAGAAGATCAAAGGAGAGTTAGTGAGACATTTTTCAGCTCTCACTAACTCCATCATCTTCATTTTTATTCAGGGACTTTATTTACTAAGATCTGCTTCAGAAAGTGGAGAGACTTATACTATGTTTCCGAAGAACTCTAAAGATAACTCTCTGAATGTTTATTCATTTAGGAACTTAATTTACACTTACAATATTTTTCATTCAAATCATAGTTAGACCCTATTGGACACTGAATTGGCCGAACAAGAAATAATTGAGTAATTATTTTTATAGTTGTATTTTTTCCAGATTCTTTGTCTAAATTATCCTTTTTTAATGTGTATTTATTTCCATGTTACATATGGAAATTAAGGAAATAAATCATGGCAAGTTAATATACTAGTGAATTTATTTAGAAAATGCATCATAGTCATTTTATATTGTTTCCTAAAATAATGTGAATAGTTTTAACTGTAGCTTAATTATTTTCTTGTACTTACTATTTTAAATGTCACATTTTTATTATATATAAATACTATATAAAATACTTACTTTTATAACTGAAGTTACTAACTTTAGCTTGAATTACCTTTAAGAATAATCATGTAATTTTATTATATATAAAATTTAGGGTTAATAAGCTTTTAAAGCACTATACTTGTCAAGAATGACAGTTTTGCGTAACGAACTAAAAAAATAACTCTTTTAGGCATTAAAGTTGACATTTTTGTCTTTCTTTAAGTATTTTGACCATATTATGACCATTTTACCCTTTTTAAATTTTTTTCGAAATACTTTTTTTTTTCGAAATATTTTTTCCAAAATATATTTTTTAATTTTTTTTTTTGAAATTTCTGAATTTTTTTTTCGAATTTCTTTTTTTTTGAAATATTTTTCGACGGGTAAAATGGTCATAATATTGTCATAATACTTAAAGAAAGACAAAAATGTCAACTTTAATGTCTAAAAGAGTTATTTTTTTAGTTCGCTATGCAGAACTGCCATTCTTTACAAGTATAGTGCTTTAAAAGGTTATTAGCCCTAAACTTTAATAAGGCATAATGCAGTCTATCTAGTTTACATAAAATAGAGTATATATATATATATATATATATATATATATATATATATATAGGGTGAAGTTAAAATAAAAAGACAAATATCCGTAAAAAGAATAAAAAGATTTTTTTTTCAAAAAAAGTTCACGAAAAATTCCCAAAAAATCCCACAAGATCGAGTATGTTGGTGCATAAAACTTTTGTGAAAACATTTTTTAAAATTTTGAGTTTTGATACGTTTTTTTTAATGCACAAAAAACGAATTTTGATGCGCAAAAAAATTTTGATGCACAAAATTTTTAACTTGTTTTAGTTTGATGCGCAATGTTATTTTGATGAAAAAAGTCAAAAGAAGTTGGGTGCAAAAACCAATTTTTGATGCACAAAAAAAAGATTTAATGCGCAAACGTATATTTTCATAATTTTTTTTCGGAAAAAATATCCACTTTTAGAAAAAAGTTTTTCACAACTTTTTCATGCACCATCATACCCGATCTTGTGGGATTTTTTGGGAATTTTTCGTGAACTTTTTTTTGAAAAAAAAAATCTTTTTATCTTTTTACGGATATTTGTCTTTTTATTTGATCTTTATCCTAT
>BPTQ01000001.1:78956262-79023080 GCA_019973895.1 Chrysanthemum seticuspe
GATGATTCTAAACATAAAAGTACCAACAAAATTCAAACTTTAACACAAGAAATCAACCAAATGGTGCAAAAACCACTAAACTTTTTCAAACTCAAAAACCACCTAAAAACCACTATAAATCCAAAGATGTGCAAGATATGATCTAACCATGGCTCTGATACCAATTGTAAGATATAACTTTTCACATACACATCAAACCATAACGCAAAGTAGCATATAGATGGAATTCTAGAGAGAGAAAGTTAGAGGTTTAGGGAACTTAGTGAGAGAAAGTGAAAGATATTATTATGAGCTCCAACTCTCTACCTTGGAAGGTAGAGAGTATTTATAGTCTTACATAACTCGCCACACTTTGGGCTGTGGATCAGGCATACAGTGGGTAAAGACCCGTCCGTCCTCAACGGTGTTACTTAACTAAATTACTACTTAACTTAAAAGAACTACGACTACGAGCTTTCTAACGATTACATATACTTGAGGTGACCGACACTTTAATACCGGGAATTTCTAATTCCTAACAGTTACGTGATAAGTTATAAATTTGTATGATATATATCTTTTCAAAATTTGAATATGGCACTTTTCCGTCTAACCAAACTTATGTGATTTAAAAAAAAAATCTAACCTATTCTAATAATAATAATATCTATAATTACGTTGATATTATAAAAAAATTTGCTATACGAACAAAAATAAAATGTAAAATCTACAAAATTGGATTTTCACCTAATTTCTAAACAAACATCATCATGCACATGTATTATCTTGAACCCATTAGAGATATAATACATGAACAACTCATTATTCATCAGATACCGTTACGGTCTTAAATTAGAAACTAGTCGTTCAACAGAAAATGATGAACAAATGGTTAAATATATTGAACTTTTGTATTTATATAATTGTTGTTTTCTTGATGGTTATTTAACTAATAAAATTATTTCGTTGGCACAGCAAAGCCATCAGAAACAAAAAATCAACTTATTTATAACATTAACCCATCAGAAATATAATAAAAAAAAAATCCGCTCCATCCGAATCATTATCAAATATAAGAGGCATGTTTTAGAATATTTTAAAAATCATAGTTATCTTCGTCGATATTTTTTCTATATTTGAATTTTGTTACATGATAAGTTCTAAATTTTTATGGCCATAAATTAGAAAACAGTCGTTCAACTGAAAACGATTAAGAAATGGTTAAAGATATTGAATTTTTGTATTAATGCAATTTTTATTTTCTTGATGATAATTTTAACTAATAAAATTATTTCGTTGAAAACGCAATGCCATCAGAAACAAAGAAACCAAGTTATTTATAACATAGCGCGTCATAAATATAATCAAAAGAATTTGGCCCCATCAGAATCATTTTCAAATATAAGATGCATGTTTTAGAATGTTTTAAAATTCATAGTTGTCTTCGTTGATATCTTTTCTATATTTAAATTATATTACGTGATAAGTTCTAAATCTATGAAAATGAGTTTTCTATATTTAAGTCATAGTTATCAGAAATTGTTATGGTCTTAAATTAGAAACTAATCGTTCAATAGAAAATGATTAAGAAATGGTTTAACATATTGAAATATAATAAAAAGAAATTTTCCATCAGAATCATTTCTAAACGTAAGATGCATTTTATATCAGAAACCAATCGTTCAAAAGAAAATGATTAACAACTGGTTAAATATATTGAATATTTGTATTTATACAATTGTTGTTTTCTTGATGGTTATTTAACTAATAAAATTATTTCGTTAGCACAACAAAGCCACCAGAAACAAAGAAACCAACTTATTTATAACATTAACTCATCAGAAATATAATAAAAAGAAATCCGCTCCATCAGAATCGTTCCCAAATATAAGATGCATGTTTTAGAATGTTTTAAAAATCACAGTTATCTTCGTCAATATCTTTCCTGTAATTAAATTATGTTACATGATGAGTTCTAAAATTGTATGGCCATAAATTATAAAATAATCGTTCAACTGAATTGATTAAGAAATGGTTAAAGATATTGAATTTTCGTATTAATGCCATTTTTATTTTCGTGATGATTATTTTAACTAATAAAATTATTTCGTTGAAAACACAATGCCATCAGAAACAAAGGAACCAAATTATTGATAACATTAACCCGTAATAAATATAATCAAAAGTATTTCGCCCCATCAGAATCATTTCCAAATATAAGATGCATATTTTAAAATGATTTAAAAATCATAATTATTTACGTCGATATCTTTTCTGTATTTAAATTATATTACATGATAATATCTAAATTTTTTTGGTATATATTTTTTCAAAATTTGAATTTGACACTTTTCCAAATTATGAGAATTTTTAAAAATTAAATATAACCCATTTATAGGATAATAATATCTATAATTATGTAGATATTATAAAAAAAATTGGTATACAAATATAAATTAATTGTAAAACCTATTGTTAGGATTTATATTGAGTTGATAAATATAAAACAATATTAAGAAGAATGAAGCAAATGTGAAACTACAAGGGCTTGAATGATAATACTGTTAGGAGTCTTTGTAAGCCCTAAATGTCTCTATTATATAAAGAGATATAGGGTCTAGGTTTTATGTGTGCATAGAAAATGTAGTCGACTAAAGTGTGTATTAGCCCTAAGGTTAAGAGTTTCTTAACCCTGTTATAGGTTAGATAACCGTTCTACCATTGATCAGGTAGAACTTGGGCTTGTATGGTGTTTGTGTTATAGAGAAGATAATGATGAAAACCTTGTGAAAATAACATTGTTCTTTGTTTAATTCCGCTGTATAGATTCTTGTTTATGATCATTGTTATTTATAATCCAAGTTGAGCTTAAACGATTCCACAATTGGTATTAGAGCATGGGGGCTCTCGATCTAGGATTCTATAGGGTTTTATGTGTCGAAGAAAGCAGCTTTGCAAGTGGTTGATCGATTTTTAAGGGTTTTCTGTATAATCGGTTTTTAGGGTTTTAACTTAATCTTTTTTACAAAAGACCAGTGCTGCTGTTCACGATCACTTTATGATGTTCAAAGGTTTTATGTATTATGATTATTTTTATGCTAAAAGATCTCATCAGTATGTACATGAAAAGAAAAGTCGAAACCCTAGCTTCTCAAAAAACTTAAACAGTCATATCTGCAAATAGTCTCTTCCAAAATCATTAATCTTCGTGTGTTCATAACTGTTTATGTTCAATTCCAACTGTCCTAGATCATATTTATCCTATCATCTTCAAGTTATCACGCGTTTAGTGTTCTGGATAATTTTAGGGTTTTTGGAAATCGATTATTAAGGTCTAACATATTGATGGAGAGACTATGAAAGATGACTGAGAATACTGCTTGTTTAGGGTTTCTTGTTTGGAATATGATGGTAATGAAGCAGGTATCGCAACTACTCAATTAGGGATTGTGATTTCTTAGAGATGATAACAAAGAAAACCTTGTTACAATAACAATTGTTCTTTGGTTTATTCTGCTGCATATTGTTGTCTTTGTTATTGTTATTCCTAGATGAGATCTAACAAATCTAGAGTTCTAAACGATTCCACTGCATATTTGTGGTTTCGTCATTATTAACTAGGGGAAGATTGTTGGGATATTTATGAGTTGATAAGACAAAACAATGAAATACAGGGGTCTAAGTCGTGTAGATGGAATTCTACAAAAGATGAAGATTCTAGAAGATCTCCTTAAGAAGATAAAAGATAACAGAATATAAAGATAAATGTTTAAAAGATTTAGTTGTTTAAAATAATATCTTTATTGTTATTCTTTGTAAACCTAGATGTCTCTAGGTTTTATGTGTGCACAGAAAATGTAGTCGACTAAAGTGTGTGTTAGCCCTAAGGTTAAGAGTTTCTTAACCCTGTTATAGGTTAGAAAACCATTCTACCATTATCAGGTAGAATTAGGGCTTGTATGGTGTTTGTGTTATTGAGAAGATAATGATGAAAACCTTGTGAAAATAACAATGTTCTTTGTTTAATTCAGCTGTGCAAATTCGTGTTTATGATCATTGTTATTTATAATCCTAGTTGAGCTTAAACGATTCCACACTTATAAAATTGGATTTGTACCTAGTTTCTAAACAAACATTATTTGAACATGTATCATCTTGAAAGGGTCATAAATATAATAAAGGAACATCTCATTGTTTATCAGAAACTTTTATTGTCTTAAATAAGAATACAATAGTTCAACTGAAAACGATTAATAAATGGCTAAACATATTGAATTTTGTATTTATGCTCTAAAATTATTAACAATTTAGATTACATATGTTGGGTTTTATAGAGATACATAAACAACTTTCTTTTTCTCTACACGTAGGCCAATCTCTTTGGTTAGGACCCTTATCACGATGACCTCGCTTTCTAACAAAAGCATCCTTATCGAACTAATTTACCTACAAAAAAATAATATATATATGAAAAAATACATTAGCTTTCCATATTTAAACAATTGCTAAAGTAATTTCTTCAAATAAAAGCCTTAAATTATACGCATAGAATAGTAATATACATTATCCCATACAAACCTTAATTTGCAAACAAATTACGAAGGAATAAGTCCAATTAACATGAAAATATATGTATATACAATGAATAATGAATTGAATAGATGTACATGAGATCGAATTACTCTATTTTTGGATCGATTCAGAAAATATAATGTTGTTGAAGAGTTTTATTTTTGTCCGAATTTTCTGTATGTTCTGAATAGATAAAAATAATATGTACATGGATGTACACAAATTAGTCACAAAATAAACAATAAATAAATAAATAATAAAAAAACAAAAAATAAATAAAAAACTTAACAACATTACAATGTTGTAAATCCGTTCAACACATAATAAATCACAACACAATTTCAAATATTAAACAATAAATCATCAACAAAAAATTTATGCATCCTTAAACAATTTACCAAGTAAAAAATCAAAAGAAGTCTCGTTAGTCAATAACGCACTATTATGTTCAAAAAAAAATAACGCACTATTGAATCAATAGTCTTGAAAACAATAAAATATATTATAGAGGAAGAACACATACCATTTAACTTTCAATCATAAACCTCCTAGAATAAGTTCAATAGAAAACCATCATTATAAATGTTGATACAAAAGTTGGGCGTTCTTTATTTGGACTCCGGTTTCCCGTATCAATTAGACCTTGATTCTTGAGACCTGCGCACTAAGAAAACAGAAAACACCGTTAGGCTTATCGTGGGATTGTCTCCCACGATTATCCTCCGACATGAGAGTAAGTAATCGGTTTTTAGGGTTTAGTGGAGAGTTGGGTTTTGTAATCGTACCTTTAATGAGGGCCGAGATGCCCTTTATATACACACGAAGTCCTTGTTGGTTTCGTGTTCCCCAACCTTCGGCGTATCCCGCCTAAGTCGGTTGGTTGATACATATCCCATAAATCAGAGATATCCGATATCAAGACCATAAATAACTTCGGGTTTGGGCTTTCGTGAGCCTAAATCGTTACCGTGTTAGCCCACTCGTACTGGGCTCGAGTGTTAGTAGCGTCCATTAGTCGGGTTCGTGACCCGAATGCGGACCATACGTCATCATGTCCCCCAGTCTAGTATGCGCAGGGTGGAACCCGCGGATGCTAGACTAATAACTGTAGCAAATATATTCTTCGAGACGTAGCGGAGAAGCTTCAAAGGTTTCCTGCCACGTCGGCGTCTCCTATCCACACGTTTAGAGATAGTGGGATCCACATGTCGATCATCGCATGGATGTGGAACCCTATATAAACTACCGCCTCCCTTTCACTGTGGTTATCACAGTAAAAAAAAAACATTTCCACCATTGTTAAAAAAGAAGCTAGAAATATCAACCAAGAATCCCACAAACTTTTAAAGGTAACAGCGCGTTCTTGGATTAACTGACTTCTCATCCGATATAACCGAGGACGAACTTCGTGAGTTCACTTCGAAGTATTATATCCCGTTCGCGCTGCATCTGGTAGTTCCGGCTGCGCACGCGTCGATAGCGGATTTCCCTGAAGGGAAAGTGGGGGTATACACACGTTTTTTTGAATTTGCAAATCAACGTGTGCCTATCTCCTTATTCTTGTGCGACGTTCTAAATTACTATTGCCTACACATATCCCAACTGCACTGTATAGGCGCAGCAAAAATAACAAACTTCGAGATGAATTGTCGTTTGTTGGCGATTAATCCCACCATTTATCTCTTCCGCGCATTTTACCATACGTCGTGGTCAAACGGATGGGTTTCTTTTGCTAAGCGCGCAGGACGGCTGCAGTGTTATACTGATAAATTCGACGCGCTTAGGAACTAGAGAGAGAAATTCTTCTGGATTGATGAAGCGTTGTTCCCCTGGGGGTTCGACTTCTATACCCAGAGTTCCCTACCGAAGGATAAGCGCCCACTCCCTGGAACGTACAGCGCTGATGATGCGAAAACGATAAACGCCAATCGTATTCCCATCAATTCCTATCCGGAGGAATTTTTGGTGCACATGGGCATCAGTCGCAACTATTTCGATTGTCCTGACGAGGTGCCAACCTTCCTAGACGCGAATGACCAGGGTGGGTGCTCGTCCTTCCATCTCCTTTGCTTTATTAGTGTGAGCATTTCTTTTCGCCATTGTATTTTATATAACTTCTTGTTTTTGTTTGTTTCTTGTTGCGCAGAGATGGACTTGTTCAGCGTTGTTCGCTTGGCAAAACCCTGCCAGGTCACCGTGGGTGTGCGCCCACTGAGAGAAGGAGAAGCCCCCATTTTGGATGCTACCGCGGGGCGCACCATGGAGATGAATCTGGAGGAATCGGGGGGTGGCTCCCCCGTTGTACTGGAGGTGGCTCCTCTGCGCAGCGTGCCCATCCCCAGGGTACACTCCCCTGGAGTGGAGCTTTCACGCGCAGACGTAGCGAAGAGCGTAGGGGTCCTCATGGTAGAACCAGAGGAGGCAGTCCAAGGAGTAAAGCGCAAGAGAGCGCCTGGTGGTGATGGCGCAGGCTCATCCAGGAGAAAATGTCATGTCATTCTTGACGCGGAGTCATCATCAGACAATGCATCTCCCCCCCCCCCCCCAATGCAACTGAGACTGCTCCCCCCAAGTAAGTATTGCTGCCGAAGCACTTATCACATTCCCTATTTATGTTATGAAATAATCACTAATTCTCTTCTTTTGCGTGCAGTATTGAAACCGTTAGGGTTACTGCTGAGCATTCTGGGGAGTCGCCTCCCGAGGCGAGTCCCTTTCGCGCTAACTTTTCTGAGCCAAAGAACCGAGACGCCGAGCCGTTGGTATCTGGGGATGTGCCCATGGACCATCTTGTTGAGGAGCTTGTGTTGGCTGTTGTGCACCAGGCTACATTGGTTGCGCAGCTAAAGTCACGGTATTTTGGGGAGAGTAGCCAGAGCGCGCAGAAGGATAATCAAATTGCACTGCTGGAGGCGCAACTGGCCAGTGCTCAGGTTGAAGCAGAGGCAACGAGCTCCTATGCCAAAAAACTTGCTGGGGAGAAGATGTCGTTGCTTACCCAAGTGAGCCAGGAGCGTGCCGCATTAGAGGATTATAAGGCTACTTGCTTCTGGGTTCTTGGATATTTGGAGAATGGGAAGAACGAGCACTTTTCTCGGTTAGAGGAGTTTCGTGCTACCGTGGGAGGCTTGCTGGAGAAGCAGGAGATGAAGCTGCGCAAGCTCAGCATCGAATACGATGAAGAGCTATATCCTCAGCTGGTTTCCACAATTGCTGAGCGCAGGTGGCTCATCAGCCATGGTTTGCGCCTTGCTGCCCTCAATACTTTGGAATCTCGAGAGGTGAAAGACGCCTTCAGGGGTGTTATTCAGTGCGCGTTGGCGAGTGGCAAGGCAGAGGCTATAGAAGAGCTTCATGAGAGCGGCATGTTGACTGTGCCTGCCGCACAGGTGCCCGGGTATAATGAGCGTGCCTATGATGATCTGGTCGCTGCTATGGAGAAGATGAAGCTGTTGGAGCTTCCGCAGATTGCTCAGTTGAAGCGCGACCAAGATTATCCCATAGGTTTAATTATGGAGGGGTTAACCTTGGCCCGACATCGTGCTGATGATGCAGAGGCGCAGCCTGACTACTTTTTGAAGCCTGACGAGTCGCAGCTGCAAGTGCCTATCTTTGTTCGCCCACGTGATATCCTGAACCCCTTTGCGCTTGAGAAGGAAATCCCTTTCAAAGAATCCTTAGAAGCCCATGCCATGAGGCTTGCAAAAAATAAGGGCGTGAAGGGAAAGGCCATTCTTTGTGGTCTTGGCGCAGCGCATCTCCCGAGATCCGACGGGGTACCTGTTAGTGTGGCAACGGTATCGCGCCAGGATTCTGATCTGCTGAAGAGACTTAAAGAGACTGGGGATGCTGCGCATCGTGTTGAGAGCTCACATCTGAGGCGTTGTAATAGTATATAGGCTATAGCATCTTTGTAGATATCCTTCTGTATGAACTTGTGGTCCATAATAAAATTTCCCTTTTTTGTTGAAGGTGTGTTGATTCAAATGTGGTTGTGATTATAATGTTTGTACTTAGTTATCTGTCTTTGCATAAAGAACATCCTTGTTGTCTAAGAATCAAACGGTTATATAAACGCGAATAGTATATGAAGTCCATAATCGTGTATGAAAATCATCACTTAATGTACTTGAAACATAATTTCTAAGTACTTGTATCATAATCATGTATTGTGTGATATGCAGCGTATTGTAAATATCATATCGAGGAGTCAAGAGTCTTGATAATTAGTTTGTTAAACTCGCACAGTGTGCATTGTTGCGCATCCATCGTTGGGTGCACATTGAACTTATTCCAACGTCTTGAGAATAAGGTGTTTAACAAGGATGCATGATCCGATGTTGATGGGTTTGCAACCCTCTTACTCAATGAGTTATTTAGTAGGTTTACTCATCCTTTTACCATCGTGGGTTTTAGTAAGTGCATACACGCCATGTAGGCAAAAGATAATATAATAACAATGTTGAGACATAAATAATATGTAAATAACAAAGTGAAATGTGTCGCGGAGTTAGCTAGAAACCGCGACGTTTTATTAATACTTGAAAGTTTTGTAAAAAAGAAAAAAGACATTCGCCTAAGTAAAAAAGAATGTAAATACATGGATACTTATTGAGCACTTTACTAAAGTGTGGGGGTGTCCGTGCGCTGTGCCGTAACCTTTCCTAAAGATAACATCGTTTGAGATTGCAAATGTTCCATGTGCGTGGTAGCTCACGACCATCCAGATCACGCAGTTTGTACGCGCCCTTTCCCAATGCTTCAATGACCTCATAAGGTCCTTCCCACTTTGGTCCAAGTTTTCCTGTATCTTCGGCATGGCTCGCATCATTGGCGTGGTATACAAAGTCGCCTGGTCTGAATGAGGTGCTCCGAACTTTAGTATCGTAGTATCCTTTCATTTTTTATTTATCTCTCGCCTCACATATAGTTGCGCGTTCGCGCCTTTCTTCCAACAGGTCCAAGTCTATACGCCGTTCATCGTCATTGGTTGTGACATTAACTTCGGTAGTACGAATAGTTGGCATCCCAATTTTGGCTAGTATGACGGCTTCTGTCCCATAGACAAGAGAAAAGGGAGTGTCTCTCGTGCTAATTTTAATTGTCGTGCGGTGTGCCCACAAAACATGCGATAGTTTCTCCACCCACCTCCCTTTATGTTTGTCTAAGCGTGCTTTAATTCCTTCACCCAGACTACGATTTTCACGCTCGACCAAACCATTGGTTTGTGGGTGTTTAACTGACGCGAAGTGTTGTGCAATATTTAGTTTCTCGCACCATTCCTTGAAAGGGTTGTCACAGAATTGTTTTCCATTGTCCGAAATGATTTCCCCAGGTAATCCGAAATGGCATACGATATTATCCCAAACAAATCGTTTTACCTGATTACCTGTGATTGTCGCGACCGCCTTTGCCTCAATCCACTTAGTGAAATAGTCTATAGCCACAATAAGGAATTTCAATCCCCCTGCTGCAACAGGGAAGGGGCCTGCAATGTCAATACCCCATTTATAGAATGGCCATGGCGACGGAATAGGTGTTAGCTCCTGTTGTGGTCGGCGTGGGATGGGTCTATGAACTTGGCAGTCACTACACTTTTTTATCAAATCCCGCGCGTCATGGTGCATCGTAGGCCAGTAGTATCCTGACCGTAAGGCGCGTGCTACAACGGACCGTGGTCCTGAGTGCATACTGCATGAACCAGCGTGGATCTCTTGGAGTACGTAATCTGCTTGAAGGGGCCCGACACATCGAAGCCATGGTTGTAGAAATGAACGCCGATATAATATACCATCTCGAAGTTCAAACCTCTGTGATGTGCGACGTATTCGTCGGGCGTCCTTCTGCTCCTGGGGCAGTATGCCCTTGCTTATAAACTCGACAATTGGAGTCATCCATGTAGGACCTGGCTCCTCTATCAACGTGGATATCTCCACCTCTGAGATGGACTTGCTCTTAAGAGTCTCCACCAATACTTGTTTTGACAGGTGCGCAAAGCTTGTGGATGCGATCTTGCTCAGTGCATCCGCCTTTCTGTTTTCCCCTCTAGGAACTTGTTTAATGGTAAACCTGTCGAAACCCTGGATTAGTGACTTGGTCTTGTCGAGATATTGAACCATGTTTTCCTCTTTAGCCACGTATTCGCCCAACACATGGTTGGCTACTGATTGTGCAAAATATTGCACTACCAGGCTTCGATGAGGATCAAAGTAATGAGGGGTGTATGTTCCAGCCAATACTTGCCTGTAACCTGAGAATAAGAAATATGAAACACTACGTTAAGTGATTGCGCAGGGGTTGGACCCTGCGAACCACCTCCGGCGTGAGAGTAAGTATGAGTTATGGTTATGTAAGTGTGTATAAGTAAAGAGATGAGTGTGAAATGAGCATACCATAATCCTTTGCCTGTCCAACCTATTTATAATGGAAGAAATACGGTTGGAGGCACTCTTGCATGATTGTCGGAGATCATGGGGGCGTCCCATGATTGTGGGTAACCGCCAGGGTTTAGTGACCCACGTTCTCAAACTTGACGGGGAAGCCAAGAGAGAGAGGGAGATCGTGGGTTTGACCAAGTCAGGAGGTTTCCTTATCCATTGTTCCTTCGTCAGCCTTACCCTGAAGGGCTTAGGGCTTCGAATGGCGAATTCCCCTTAGGTAACCTTCGTGCCAACGAATGGTTTGACGCCTATGGATATTTCAGAATCCTAACTTGGGCCTTTGTAGTGAAGGGCTTCGACACGTCTCGGAGGAGTGTCCTTCGAGCTACTCGGAGGGTACATCATCAAGCCCCCCAGTCGAAAGTGATGCATATGAGCGAGGAGGCATTGCTTTCGACTTCATGCTTCGAAAAAACACCATCCTGCTGCTAAACATACTAGTTGGGAGATAACTACGCAACTAACCAAGCGCATTAAATGCTAATTAAAACGTCCAGCTGCCCGCTACAGTGATCACTTATTCCCATATTACCCGGTGACCAAAAGTCTTTATTTAAAATTTAAAAAGTTGTTTGTCTTGCATAAGAGTAATCAAGATGGACACGTGTGTGGATTTGAAGACGGTAAAAAAGGGGTATTTAAGGGGGATTTGATGAAACCCTAAAACACTTTTACTCTCTCCGTCTTCATTTACACGCAGTAAACTTTCAAGCGCTTACCATCTTCGAAAACCAAGGTAAACACCTTTCTCTTCTTGTAGATTTTTAAAAAAAAATAGGAACATGGATTCCAAGTTTATTTTAAAACAGCAGAAGTGTACATTATCTGCAAAAGATTTACATGATCATTTAGCCGATTATCCCATCCCACTAGAACATAAAGTGATGTTACCCAAACCTTCTCAGGGTATCTTTGATGCTCCTCCAGGTTTCGTAGGGTTGTATACACATGCATTTAGTCACTCAAACCTTAGGATTCCGTTACATCCACTGATTTTAGAGTTTATGCAATACTACAAAGTTCACATCTCTAGGTTTAATCCCTTTGGTTTTGCCAAGGTGACCACATTCATAGTGATGTGCAAAGCATATGGCTACGAACCAACATTGACTGTTTTAAGAGGATTTTTGAACCTGTACCCTGGGGGCAATTGGTTGAAATTAGAAAAAAGACTTGAGGCAGATGTACCCAACCTGTTTGGGAAGGTGTATACAAACATAACAGGTTGGAAGGTGATACGCTTACACAGCGCGTTCGGGGTCAAAGGAACTTCCTTTTCGTCGATCAAGTTTTTCAACACCTTAGGCAGTGAACCTAATCGTTGTAGTTGTTGGAATCACTCCTAAACCATAATCATGTGTTAGTAATTAATATGTGATAGTTAGCTTTATTATGGCCTTTATGTTTGTTATTAGCCTTAAGCTTATGTAGAAGGCCCATGAGCTTAGTCCCAAGCCCATTTAAGAAAGGATGGAAACTAGGAGTGTTGCCCTAGCTTTCCTCCTATAAATACCTCTTGTAAACCTTCATTTGAAGGTTGGTTGTTCAAGTTTTTCTTTCTTTCACATACATCTTCACATAATCGTATATTTATTATTGTGTGTGTGTGTTAGAGCTTGTTCAATCGCCTCATCTCTTTCTTATAAGCTTGTGTTTGTAAAACTAGTGACCTAACAGTGGTATCAATCGCCTACTAGTTGGGTGAACCGTGTTTGTTTTTGAAGTGGGTTTCGGTCCTACGCCTAAAACGCACATTTGATACTTTGGTTCGCTTAAAAACTCATTTTTTACACTTTTTAATCCAAGATTCTTGTACTTTCAACGTTTTAAGGTGTTAAAATACTTGTTTTTGGCAAAAAGTTTCAAACTTTATGCGTGGATAGTTGTTTTTTATCGAGTTTTTGAACGAGGGTTCTATCCTACTCGTAACTGTTTTAGAGGCTTTGGTTCATCAAGTTTCACACTTTAGTGTATTTTGGTGTTATTGAAGCTATTTTATCACACAAAAACTGGTTTAGAAACACTTTTGGACAGAATCAAAATTTCGTGCATTTCTACGCGTAGTAAAACCCTAAAACTACGCGTAAGTGCCTCCTTGGTTTGATCTTCATTTTCGTGGTTTATTCCGTGTTTTCTTACTTGGATAAGTCTGAAAATACGTCGACTTTGGATATCTTTTGCACTGTGATAGTGTAAAAGATCATTTGGGCAAAAACCCTAAAATTACGCATAAGCAAAAGCTTACACGTAGAAATCCTACGCCTAAGATTTTTCCTACGCCTAAGCCTAGTCTTACGCATAAGAAAATCCTACGCCTAACTTTCTACGCCTAACTTTTGTCTACGCCTAACTTTAGTGATTTTTCCTACTTACGCGTAAGCTAAATCCTACGCGTAACTCCTTATTGTTATGCGTAACTTTGGTGTTTTTACGCATAAGTGCTACTTGGTTCTTGTCTTTTCTACGCCTAAGGACACTTCATCAACAAAGGTTCATTCGACTACAAAGATCCATTTTTACCAACACAAGTTTTCAACATGTCTCAACCACCATACTCTAACTATTTCCCTTACACTTATCCTCAACGACAACAACAACTAAGTACACAACATCAACAATGAAATCAACAACAAGCTATTTATCAACAACAATTTAATCAACAACATACTCCACAACTTGGTGCAATTCCCCCACCACAAATGGTTCAACCACCGCCAAGTCTTCAAGTTCAACCCTACACAAATGATTTCAATCAACATACATCAAGAAACACTATGAAGGAACCCACTTGGTTTGCAAAGATGTGTGAAGCTTTAAGCAGCCAACAATCAATTCATGAAGCTGGATCACTTGATAGACCTCTAATGCTCACTCCAGGAAACTACGATCAATGGGTGATAAGGTTCTTTAGGTTTTGTGATCTGAAGAAGCCACATGGAAAGTTCTTAAAGAAGGTTATCTTGGAAGGTCCATTTGAGATGCCTACTGTCATTGTACCCGGAGATCCAAATGCCATTCCACCAAGAGATGAACAAACGAACATTGCTACTGTTACAGACTTGAATCATCAAGAACTTCTCCACTATGAAGCAGATGAACTTGCAATGGAATATATCCTCTTAGGATTACCAAACCCAATTCTTCGTAGTGTTGATGCTCAAAAGACTGCACAGAAAATGTGGGATCATATTCGTCTTCTTATGGAAGGATCGGTACTCAATCAGGAGGATTTGGAATCCAAAATTTACTTGGCTTATGAACACTTCATGATTGAACCTGGAGAGACACTAGAGTCCTATCATCATCGTTTTTCAGACATCATCAATGATTTGGATAAACACAACATCATCATGCCAAGAATTGCAGTGAATACTAAGTTCCTGAGTAGTCTTGGTCCTGAATGGGAGAAGTATGTCATTTTTCTCCTTCAAGCGAAGAATATGCATCATTCTACATATGGATTGTTGTACGATTACTTGAAGCCTCATGAGAAGGAAGTTGATCGGGAAAGGATTCTCCGTGCTCAAATTGCTCCACCTACACATCCGGACAATCAACAACTTGCCTTATATGCTCAACAAAGTTATCCTCATCAACAAGCAACTCCACCAACTGCCTCAGCCACACCAAACGATCAATCACAGCAACCTCAACAAAATCAATTGGTTCCCTACAACAACAACAATGATCAAGCACTTCATAGTCAAACTAATGAGGAATCCGATCCGTTCGAAGCATTGCAACAGGGATTTGTTATGATTGCTAATGCTTTTAGCCGTTATACAAACAAATCCAACAATCGCATTCGTTCCTCATCCAATACACGAAATCAGGCTGTTGTGAACAATGGACGAGTTGAAGTTCAGAATCGTGGTTATGGTCGTCAAATGGGAGGTGGTCAAGGGTTTAATGCTATGGGTAGGAATAACAACAAGGCTCAAGTGGTAGAACAGGGAAATGCTCATAATGGGTTGAATGGTCTTCGATGCAACAACTGCAATGAGAAGGGACACCTGGCTAATGCATGCCCAAAGCCAAGGACTAGGGGCAGTGCTTATTTCAAAGAGGCTCTTCTTTTGGCTCTTAAGGATGAAGCTGGTGGATCTCTCACAAACAAAGAACAGAGCTTTATGGCAGATGCAGACTCAGATGATGATATGGAGGACTTGCAGGCCAATGCAGCTGTTATGTTGATGGCTAATATGCAAGAGTTACACATAAGTGAAACAGGCCCAGTGTATGACATTGATGGCTTGTCTCAGGTACCCGAACAAACCATCATCATATCTGAACTAATATCTCCGCCAATATCTGAATCCGGCACGGATCAGACTGTTCAAAATGAGTCATCTACATCTCATTCTGACGATTTTCAAGTTAACCCTGTAGTTACATTTGACGATCAAAATGACCTTATGGTTTCCTTCGATAATCAAATTGACTTCATGGTTGTACTTGAGGATCTAAAGAATGATCATGTTGTGACTCACGTTGAACAAGATGAACTGTTGCCTCATCCAGATTTTGCTCGGTTAATTCAAGACCATCAAATCAAAATGGAGGAATGTTATGCATTAAATAAGGACTTAAAAAGCAAAAATGCACTGTTAACCAAGGATTTCGAATGCTTACAAATGCTACTCAACTTTTTCAAAACTCAAGAAAACCGTGAAAAAGGTTTTGAAGCCGCTTTTGCTAAATCTCATCAAAACGAAAAATATTTAGAGAGACAGATGCGTGATCTAGCCGCTTCGAAGAATGCTTTGTTGTCTGAAATAGAACAACTGAAACATGAACATAAAAATCAAATTAACACTCTCACCTTGGAAAATCAAAAAGCTAAGGCTGAGTTGTTAAATTGTCAAAAACAGTTCTCCGCATACAAAAAGCATTCAACGAATCGGGTAGATGACCTTCTTGAAGAAATTATCGGCTTGCAAAACAAAATCAAAGAGTTTAAAACTGTTGTTTACAAACATGGTGAATCAGTAACAGCTATTGAAAAGTTTACGTTAAAACCCAATCCGAAAGGATATGGACCAAATCTAGC
This sequence comes from Chrysanthemum seticuspe, assembly GCA_019973895.1. Taxonomy (NCBI): domain Eukaryota; kingdom Viridiplantae; phylum Streptophyta; class Magnoliopsida; order Asterales; family Asteraceae; genus Chrysanthemum; species Chrysanthemum seticuspe. The sequence goes on from BPTQ01000001.1 coordinate 78,972,304, forward strand.
TGATTACAAACCAAAGCTTTCACTAAAAACATTCAAACCAAATCCTGAAGTTTCCAGTGCAGAATATAAAATTAATGATACTGTTATGAGTGTTGTTGAATATCATCGTCAAGAGGAATTAGATGCAGAAGACAAAAGTCGATCAAAATTAAAAACTGTTGTTTACAACAAACCTTTTAATTATTCCAAACCGGTCACTTTCGTCACACCAACGGATTCTTCTAACACACCAAGGGTTATCATCAAAACACCTGAGTCTTCTAATGTTAATCCCCAACCAGATTATGCACAAACTTATGGTCCTTTACCTTCCATTAGTGAAGTAAACTCAAAACCTGAAAATCAAAAAATTCTTAGATATTTTGACATTTTCATGGCTGACCTCAAAATTTTACAACATGAGATAGAATATCGTTCTGAAATCAAAATTGATCATTTTCAATCGCCTCTGGCGCGAGAACAAAGAGACATTTTTCAGAAAAATCATTTACCTAACGTTAAAAATTTGAAAAGTTGTGCATTAGATTGGGAAAAGGATTTTCATAAGGAACTTGGAGTGATGAAGGTCGTTTTTGAGAAAACCGAAACATCTATTTCTAATACTAAACGTAAAAAGAAACTATTGAGAAAAGATGTTGAACGACTCTTGGAAGATGTTATCTGTGCTGATATCCATAATGTTGTGTTATTCTATTCTTTGCCACATGCATCTGATTATATCTCTGCTGATAATGTTGACTCTGTGGTAACTATTGAGAATACTGATAATGTGCTTCAGATCGAGTCTTTAAAAGCTGAAAAGAAACAATTACTTAACGACCTTTACAATGCAAAACACCGTCTTCTTTGGTGTGAAAAAGATATTCACAATCATCAACTTAGTTTTCAAAAGAAAATTGCTCAATTGAGTGCAAAATCTTTTGATCCTAAAATTGAGCAACTGGATGATCAAAACGTGTCTTTGAAAAGTCAAATCTCAAAATATGAACAAGAACTTGTAAAATTTAAACAGGAATATGGTGTCATATTTGATTTACTCAATAAGACTCGACATGAAGCATCAAATGAACTTGATCACTATCTTGCTCACACTAGAGATGTCATGAATTTTGCTGGAAATATTCGTTCTGAAAATCAAGATTTGATTCACACTATCTCTAAGTTAAGAGAAATGTTAGGAAAGTATGAACAACTTCCGCCAACCATCATTAAGAGATTAGCACCTGTAACACTTAGTAATCGTGCACCTAGAATCCCTACTGCCAAATCACAAGTTGCTAACGTGCTTCCTTCTACTGAAACAGGAATAGTTGCGTCTTTTCCCAACGTGCGCACTTCACAGCCTAGGAGCACTCAATCGAAGAATAGGAAGTTGCGACCTAAGAAAAGATCAATAAAGAATGCTAAAGTAGAAGAACACCATAGGACCATGAATAAGACTCACGTTGCTTCCACTATAGATGTTGCGTCTGGCAAATGTAATAGAAATAGTGATGTACCGAATGCTAAACCTTTAAGGACTTTTGATATTCAGTCTGATGCACCTTGTGTTATTTGTCGTAAAAGTATGAATTCTGATTGTCATGACAAATGTGACAATCCGTACTTTCAGGTCATTTCTAGACACGATTCATGTTTCATTATTTCAACATTTATAGTAAACTTGGTTTACTTGTTTCAAATTCGCGTAACCTTGGAGGTTTAGCGGCGAATTCATGATCATGTCATCACGTACATTTCATATGGACTATTATTAGTCTACATTTCATGGACATCATGTGCATCTCATTAGTACATTCACGACATTTCATTTCACCTTCAACGCGTAATTTTTATATTTAATAATTTTTATCGCGTGAGTTTTTATTTTGATTATTTAATCCATTACTTTCAAAAATGATCCCGAGGTATTTTTAAACTCACATTTAGTTCATAAAAACTATATTTTTAGTTTTCTTAGTGTTTCACATTTATTTGGTATTTTAATCGTTAACGTTTAATTATTACATCGTTTTCTTAAAAATCTTACGATAATTATTTTATCACCCGATTTTCACAAGGAAAGTATTTTTACAATTTTTATCAACTTATTACAATCTATTTGATTTACTAAAAACTTACTTGTACCAAAATTTCACCATTTACCTTTACATTCATTTAACTTACATTTTTCTTTACAAGACTTACAATTAATTACACAAATATACAAGTTGCAAAGTTTAAAAAAAAAAAAAAAAAAAAGATATTTGAGGGACAACTCCCCCCAAAATCCGGCCATGGGGGGGGGATATGTCTTAAATGAATGTTGAAAATTTTGTTGATAGTTTATACTTGCACTTCACCTCAAAAGTCTTGCAAACTCAATTATATTTCTCACACATCTCATTTCTCAAAGTGTTAGAAGCAAAATTTCTCTCTTCTTTGGCTCCATAGAACCGGCCACACTATCAAAACAAAAGGGGATCAAAATTTTCTTCAAGATCAAGTGTATTTTCAACCTAGTTTATATCCTTTTTATGGTTTTGAAATAAAAACCAAGGATATTTAAGTTAATCCTTGTTACTTACACCTCTTCATTATCACTAGTAAGCATATTCTTGTCATTTTTATGTTTCCTCTTCATTTTCATATGATTCTTATCATTTTTGGAGCTTATATGCATGTTATGTAGTTTATACCATTTATTTCATGATTTTAAGGTTTTATATACTTATTAGTCATCCTATAATTATTCCCAAGTTATTCTTTGGTCTTGATGGTGATTAGGAACCCATGACACCCTAAGAAGGTGTATGGTAGGATTAGATTAGTTCCGGAGTTGATTTGAAGGGATTAGAATAGGTTTTGTCCGAGAAAAACTATTTTCGTAAACTATATATTACGTTCTGTCCTTAAAACGAATTTCTGGAAAAATCCACTGATGGTACGACATTTTGGTCTTGAGATTTAGAAAATATACTTTAAAACGAATCCGTGGCCTTTTGAACGGATAAAAACGGAGTTATAACGAAGCCGTGGTGAATTTGTAAAGTTTGACGACGAAAAGTATTTATTTTCTGAAAAACAGCTTGCTGTTTGTACATATTTTGGGTCAAAAACGAGCCTTAAGCTTCACAAATTATTTCGACTAGTCAAAAATATATTAGTTTACTTCGATACGAAGCTAAGGACATATTTTACGAAGAAAACGGATTTAAAACGACAAATATATGGCCGTTTTCATAAAGTTGCCGTAAGTATTAATTTCTGAAAATTATATTATTTTTGACGTAACAAGTATTTCATTAGCTATATCGTCCATGTTTGCGGCAGTTTTTAACCATGATGTAAAACTTTTTATAGCAAAGTGTCTTCTAGTAAAATCAAGTTCACCGGCCATATTTTTCAAAACAGAAAGCCGTTTGCAAAGCGGAGTCATAATGAATTATTTTCGGATGTTCAAACATTGGCCGAAACTCATTTTCTGCACACTATTAACAAAAACCACCATCTTTAGCCTTTGATATCTTTATGATCGAGACCTTTTGAACGAAAACTCCTGAACTGAAACTTTTAGATATCGATACAAACTTTCCAAAACCGTCGAGTTCGTTCTCTAACGATCGACGTACACCATTTTACGACTACTTTTCCGGAGCCATTTTTGTTGATTTCATGGTTTTTCCGACGACATTGTTTTGCGACGAAAAATGGTTATTTCACCAAAAGTCATTATAAAACCATTGTAGGATGACATTTTGACGTAAAAACATGTAAAGTCATTTTTGAAGGGTCAAGACGTCAAAGGAGTATTTTTCGACGACGAATAATATTTCCAAAAACCCGTAAATGGTATAAATAACATACGAAGTGCATGCATAACATTACATTGCAACTCATGACATATCACATCATTGATAATAGGTCCCGGTTGACGCATTACATTATAAACCTCAGTGTACTCACTCTTGCCATCTCGTCAGTTTACCAAGTGAGTTTCGTAGCCCCTGCTTTTACTTGTTTTCATAACTGTTTTGGGGGAGATGCATGCTTAATTATTTTTCACAAGTACTTTAGATTTTAAGGCTAAAATCTATCATTATTACCATTGTTTCGAAATCAAAGGTTATACTATATAAATTGTTCTTGTTTGCGTGCTACGGTACTTCGTCGTATAACGTTCTAAATCAGTTGACTACTGATATACATTGAGTTAGGTGCTATGGATTAAGTGCTATTGTTCTACGTCGAGTTGGTACTATTGTGAATTCATTGAAATCATATGTTTGGAACATAAACTATACACATTTTGGCAATGGGTTGTGAACACACAGGTTGCAAGTTTTGTATGGGCGGGACTTGGAACTGAGTGGATTTACAATGCCTTTGCTGCATAAACAATTTCGATACATTGAGTCATGCACTATTTTTGTGAATTCATTTGACTTCATATGTTTGGAACATAAACTTTACACACTTTGGCAGTGGGTTGTGAACACACAGGTTGCAAGTTTTGTATGGGCGGGACTTGGAACTGAGTGGATTTACAATGCCTTTGCTACATAAACGATTTCGAAAGACTTTACATTTCAAAGATTTACAATGCCTTAGTTGCATAAACGATTTTGGAAGGCTTTACATTGCAAAACAAACTCTATGAACTCACTCAACCTTTGTGTTGACACTTTTAGCATGTTTTAATCTCAGGTATCTAAGGCATTTACTTCATGGCACGCATTGGGACACATCATGGAGTCGTGATGACGACGCGTCTCACTTGGGTTTTACTTACTTTAAAACATCGTTTGTATTGTAACAAACTTATTTCCGTACAAATTGATTTACATTTGGGACCTACTTTGTAAACTCTGATTATTTTATTAAATCAAACGATGTATTTTCCAAACGACACTTTAGGTCGTTCAATATAACTGTGATGTGGTGCTATGACAGTCAATGCCCCCAGGAATTCCATTCCGCTGCAAAACAGGTAAATTGGGGGTGTGACAACAAATGTGTTGCTAAAGCTATAATCTCTCGTTTACGGAATCCTAAGAATCGAAATACCTCTAGGCCCACTAATCATTCTAAGTCTGTGCTTGGTAGACCGCCTTCTTTAGATTCTAAGGCAACCATTGATGTCACTGTATCTCTAGTTTCACCTCCTAAGAATGTATTACCACCTAGTGCATTCACTAAGACAAAAGCAAAGAGTAGTTATAGATGGCAGAAATGGATATATAACACACTAGGATTTACATGGATGCCTAAAGTCATTAATGTGTGCATGTCTCATATACCTGCTTCGGAACCCTCTAACATTTCGGGTTCCACATCTACTTCTATTCCATCTGTGTCGTCTGTGTGTAATGCAGGTGATACAGATCATTCTCTGGATTGTTGATAGCGGATGTTCCCGACACATGACAGGCAACCTTAAACTGTTATCAAACTTTATTGCAAAGTTCATTGGCACTGTCAGGTTCGGGAATGATCACTTCGCAACTATCATGGGCTACGGAGATTATGTCAACGGGAACATCGAAATCAGCAGGGTTTACTATGTGGAAGGCCTCGGTCACAATCTGTTTTCAGTAGGTCAGTTTTGTGATGGAGATTTGGAGGTTGCTTTCCGGGAGAAAACTTGTTTCATTCGTGATCTACAAGGAAATGACCTTATGTCTGGCTCGCGTAATTCTAGTCTCTAGACTATCTCTATGCAAGACATGGTTGCTTCATCTCCCATCTACTTACTTTCAAAGGCAACATCAACAAAATCCTAGCTATGGCACCGTCGTCTCTCACATCTAAACTTTCAAACCATCACCAACCTTGCTCGACACAAACTAGTTGAAGGTCTCCCACGATTCCGGTATTCAAAAGATCACCTTTGCTCAGCCTGTGAACAAGGGAAAAGCACTCGTGCTCATTTTCCTTCAAAGGTGGAACACAGCTCTCAGCATGTGCTTCATCTTCTTCACATGGATTTGTGTGACCCGATGCGCGTGCAAACGATCAATGGCAAACGCTACATCTTAGTAATTGTTGATGACTACTCACGATGGACTTGGGTCTACTTTCTTCGAAGCAGAGACCAAGCTCTACAAATGATCATCACCTTTCTCACAAAAATACAGGTTCAGCTCCGCAACACCGTCAGGCTAATTCGAACAGACAAAGGAACTGAATTTGTTAACCAAACCCTTCGTGAATTCTATGAGAAAGTGGGAATTCAGCATCAAACATCTATTGCACGTACACCTGAACAAAACGGAGTTGTTGAAAGACGAAACCGAACGTTAGTGGAAGCTGCAAGAATAATGTTAATCAATGCTAAACTTCTATATTACTTGTGGGCAGAAGCCATATCTACTGCATGCTACACTCAAAACCGTTCTATGATCACAAAACGCCACAACAAAACACCTTTCGAGCTTGTCCACAACCATAAACTGAATCTCAAACACTTTCATGTATTTGGATCCCTTTGCTATCCGAATAATGATCGTGATGATTTTGGAAAGCTCAAAGCCAAACCCGACATTGGAGTCTTTATTGGATATTGTGAGAATTCTAAAGGTTACCGGATCTGGAATCGTCGTACAAAACAGGTGATGGAAACGATTCATGCTCATTTTGATGAACTCACGGAAATGGCTTCTGAGTATAACAGCTTAAAACCCGGTCACAACCGTTTAAACTTCCCTCAACCCCCATCATCAGCTGAACAAAGCCCCCAGCTAACTCGTCAACAAATGGAAAGGTTATTTGCTCCGCTGTTCAATGACGATATTGATGAACGTGCTCCAGGTGTATCCGTTGTTTCCGCTGCACAACCTGATAATATTCCTATACCTGATACACCTGCTACAACAACTACTGTTGAAGATGCACCTACACCAGTTGACTCCAACACAACAGTTGAACACACCGCTTCCAACAATGATGAACCAGCTGATGATATTCTGAATGAAGTACCCCCACTTGCAGATTTTGATCCAAATGCGTTCTTTAACCCATTTGCTAATGAGACTGCTGCACCAGATGTCGCGGAATCTTCAACAAACCATTTGAATCCTCAGAATCTGCACAATGTATACCAACATCAACCCTCTACACATAGATGGACAAAAGACCATCCTCTGGCTAATATTATTGGCAACCCGAATCAACCAGTCGTTACACGACAACGTCTTCACACAGATGGTGAACATTGCATTTATGCACTCACTGTCTGCCAATCTGAGCCTAAAAACATTAAAGACGCAATGACAAAAGACAACTGGATTGAATCCATGCAAGAAGAACTCAATCAATTCAAACGTCTAGAAGTATGGGAATTGGTTGAAAGACCATCAGGGGTCTACGTCATTGGTCTAAAATGGATTTGGAAAAACAAATTGGATGCTGAAGGGAACGTCATCCGAAACAAGTCACGTCTCGTTGCTAAGGGTTATCGTTAGGAAGAAGGAATAGACTTTGAAGAATCCTTTGCTCCGGTTGCTCGTCTTGAGGCTGTTCGGATATTTCTCGCGTTTGCGGCTCATATGAACATGACGGTCTTTCAAATGGATGTCAAAACTGCGTTTCTCAACGGACAACTGAAAGAAACGGTTTATGTCAGCCAACCTGAAGGATTCGTTGATCCAGAGTGCCCGAACCACGTCTACAAACTGAACAAAGCTCTTTATGGTCTCAAACAAGCCCCTCGGGCATGGTACGATAAGCTATCATCTTTCCTCATTGCTAATAATTTAACCAAAGGCTCGGTTGACCCAACTCTTTTTATACAATATCACGGGCCACATATCTTAATTGTTCAAATTTACGTGGATGACATCATTTTTGGGTCTACACATAAAAAGTTTTCAACCGCTTTTGCAAAACTAATGAAGAAAAATTTTGAAATATCCATGATGGGTGAACTTACATTCTTTCTAGGATTACAAGTTCATCAATCACCCCGTGGTATTTTCTTGAGTCAGTCCAAATATGCCCTTGAACTGTTAAACAAATTTGGAATGACAACCTGTGACATTTATGCCACACCAATGGCTCATACCAAGAAGCTAGATGTTGATTTACATGGGAAATTAGTTGACCCTACCAAATACCGAAGTATCATTGGGTCTCTCATGTATCTAACAGCTAGCAGACCTGATATTGTCTTTGCCGTTTATCTATGCTCCCGTTATCAGTCGCGACCAACTGAAACCCACCTCTCTGAGGCTAAAAGAATCCTCCGATACATTAAGGGAACCATTAATTTGGGGATCTGGTATCCGAAGGATTCTGGTTTTGAACTAATCATTTTTTCAGATGCTGATCACGCAGGATGCTTAGACTCAAGGAAAAGTACTTCAGGAGCTCTACAATTTCTCGGTGATAAAATGGTGTCTTGGCAATCAAAGAAGCAGGATTGTACATCGCTGTCATCAACCGAAGCAGAATATGTAGCCATGTCCGCATGTTGTGCTCAAGTCATCTGGATGAGAACACAACTCAAAGACTATGGTTACGTATTTGACAGAATCCCGATGTACTGCGACAATCGGAGTGCCATTACAATCTCGTGCAACTCAGTTCAGCACTCGAAATCAAAGCACATCGATCTTCGCTATCATTTCATCAAGGACCACGTGGAACAGGGTACCGTTGAATTATACTTTGTGGGTACAGAATACCAATTGGCAGATCTTCTCACCAAAGCCTTGCCTCCCGCTAGGTTTAATGAGTTGGTCCACCGGATTGGTATGAGGTGTTTGACTCAAGAGGAATTGGATGACCTCTTAAAACAGTCTTAAAAACCTGTCAAACACCAAAACTCTCTTTTGTAAATAAATTTTTCAAAAACAAAATACAAAAATATAATACCTGATAAAATCAAAAATATTCTTCTAATCTATTTTTCTTTCAACATGGCAAGTACATTTCCTCCGTCAACACTTTTATCTTTCAAAATTCAGTATTTTTCCGATCAAGTGTTGAGGGGGAGAAAACAAAACTTTAACTGTTTCAAAACATCTGTGTACTTGCATGTTATCATATCTCGGTTGTTTCTTTTAACAAATGGTGGTAAATTTTCTGGTACAATGACACTCCTCGGACTAAAATTAATAACCTTTCATTATTTTCTAGAGTCGAGGGGGAGTGTCGTCAAAATTTCTTTCCTAAAAACTTTGTTTGGTAACCAAAATGGAAGTTAAATGGCTTTGTTTGAAAAAGGAAAAGGTGGAGGGACTAAAACTGTCAAAATGTTAAAGTTACTTTTAATAAAAACACCTCCCACCTACTTTTTACTTCACATTTAATACACACAACCATATTCATCCTACGCCTAAGATTGAACCAAGAAATCCGTTGTTTTGATCATCATTTTGTAAGTGTTTTAATGATCTTAACATGTTTTTAAGCTAAGGTTTTTAATCTCATGCAAATCCAACGGCTAAAAAGTGTGTTACGCATGATTATGTGTTCTACGCATAAGCGTATGAACACATAATCATTGTGTGTGTGTTTTTGGTTATATGGATAGTGTCAAAACGTTTCTTATACATCAAGGATACCATTTTAACCATCAAAACCCACCCAGAAACACGTATTAATGATTTTTGAAAATTAGGGTTTATGAGTCGATTTGGGTTTTTCAAAATGTGAAGTGTTTTGGTCTAAAAGATTGTTGGGTTATGTTCATATGAGATTGAATTGATGATTTCCATGGTAGTTAACCACCCAGAAACACTAATTGTTTAACAATTTGAAGTTAGGGTTTAAAGTTCATAACTTTGGGTAATTTTGATTCACAACGAATTAGATGTTAATACCTGGCCTAAAGACTCTAACAACACTCTAGACCTACCAGAATTTGTTTGGTGCATATCCCATGGCTAGAAATGATACGAGTAATTCTTAACCCTTAGGGTTTTGACCTACGCGTATGACTCTCTACGCGTAACTATTAACGAATGATTCATGCCATATTTTGTTGATAAAATGAAGTTTTGTGTTAATGTTAATGATTTGATGAACTTATTTCAGGCTTTGCTACGCATAATATTCAGAATCAAGGTCATTTGCAACTCTACGCATAAGGATTACCCTACGCGTAGTCAAGTTATGCGTAAGAATAATTCTACGCATAACTATTATGTGTAAGGTTCTACAATGGGACTACGCGTATCCTGTGAAGGATATGCGTAAACAGTGACCTCTACGCATAAGGTCTACTCTTACGAGTAAGCCTTACGCGTAAGGTATATATATACGCCTACGCGTAAGCTCTACGCATAAGGTCCCCTTTTCCTACGCGTAACATTTCTTACGCGTAAGTTAGGATCCCACGCGTAAGCTTTCGTCTACGCATATGTCATTACTGTTTACGCTTAACTTTGCCAAAACTACGCTTAACCCTGGATTGACCTTCATAATGAATTGTTACGTGTACAAACTTGTAAACAAACTAATCATAACGTCACGAATCCAATAATGTCACTAATAACTTAATCGTTTGATATGTTGTGAACAATAAGTGATAACATAAACTTTAAAACTTAAAGTTAACTAACTCACGAAACATTTCACGACGTCATTAGACTATTGGACAAACAAGTGACTTAGGACTCGTAACAATCATTATCACTGTACATTCAATAACTAGGCAATAAAACCTTCTGTTGACTAACATTATGTCTTTTGATATGTTGGTTCTTTTGGCTAATGTTATTTCAGATCACGACATGGCTGAACAAATGAATGTGGATGCATCAGAAGTTCTTACAATTGCTGATATCTTTCCAGAGGGTTATCCGAGAAAGCTTGGAAAGAACAACCTTAGGGTTGACTTTGACACCCTCACATGCTCAGAATCTTCTTGTCTCATTGCAGTGGATATTCTCAGGAATCATCCCTACCAGAACATGCTCTCACACTCTGCCACAGTTCCAGAGGTCTACATTCAACAATTCTGGGATTCTATGCAGAGGATCACTGGTCAAAATGCTGTGAATGTGACTCTTAATCACAAACAAGTCACTATCACTCCTGATGACTTACGAGCTGTTCTCATCATTCCAGACATCGCTACAACCGACTTCTTTGCTATCCCTACTGAAGAGAGTGTCTTGCAATTCTTGATAGATATTGGTTATGATGAAGCTAAAGGAATTATCTCTAAGCACTCTCACGTGGAGCTGAAGAATATTCCTCAACCATGGAGGACACTCTATATGATCATCACCAAATCAATCTCTGGTTGTGACAGTGGCTATGAGCATCCCAAGCTCATGGAACTGCAAATTTTCTGGTCGTTGATCAACAAGAAGGACATTATAAATGAAGCACTGCTATGGGAAGATATGATGTTGTCTCATAAGAAGCTTGGCTCCAAAATTACCTATGTCAGATACACCAAACTGTTGATCCAGAGAGCTCTTGGACTTTATCCTGATATCCCCATGAGACTCAATGACCTAGATAATCATGACATCTTGACTAAGCCCATACTATTTGTCAGAATCAAAGAATCGTCTACGAAGAAACAGGGTGTTGTGTTGCCCGATCACCTTCTTACAAAGGAAATCAAAAAGCTGGAAACGTACAAAAGGTATCGGGTAGCCGTAAAAGAAGGAAAAGTTGGCCATCTTGATGAAAAGGCTTATGGGACACCTACTCGGAGAACCAGAAGAGGCAGTGCTGGAAGTGAATTAAGCATAGAGAGTCAAAGGAAGTTCCCCAAGAGGAACCCTCCTTCAAAGAGGATTGTTCCATCTAAGGAAGCTACACCCATCCCAATCCCCAAGCCCGAACCGCAAAGAAAGCTTTTGGACGAAAGCTCTGAAGGTACTGACACAGATGAAGAGATTACCTACTCTGAAACTACAAAGGATGACAATCCTTCAGTACCAAAACCTCCAAGTCCTCAAGCTGATAAAGGAAAAGGGAAGACTCCTGCACTTGTGCCCTATGATGAAAGCTCTGAAGAAGAAGAAGAGCTACTAGATCAATCTTACAGGAAGAAGTTTAAATTAGTTAGACACATTCAAAAAGCTGAAGAATTTGCAAAAGAACAAATGGGTGGCCCCGGAGGATCATGTGGTGCTGCCCACTCCTCACCAGATCCTGATGCGGTTAATCGACCCGATAAGGGATCTGGTGCCACCACACTTGTACAACAACAAACGCTTGTGGAGGTGTCTACTAATTATAACATTGAGGAACCAGAAAAGGATAAGACAGAGAAAGAGAAAACTGATGAAGAAGCTAAGGCTCAGAAGGAAGAAAAGGCTAAATCTGGACAAGCTGACGAAGAGAATTATGATGATTATCTTCTCAAAAGTCCAACTCGTTCCAAGGAGGATACATCTGCACCTCCTAAGGATCCCGAGTCTCCTCATGTCTCCTCCTCATCAGATTCTTCATCTCACTCATCACCACCACCATCAAAGAAATCTTCAAAATCAACATCCAAATCTGTGAAGAAACCACCTCGATCTTGGATTTCTCAGACACATGAAAGGATTGTAAAAGCTGTCAAACAAGTCAGAAAGAAAGACGTGCTCAACAAGAAGTTGAATTTCTTTGCTGATCACATACAGCATATGTATGACGAGAATGAAAAGATGCAAGGAGAAAGGAAGTTTATCCAGGAGTTCATGAAAAGTCATCGTCAATAGGAACTGAACGAAATGGTCGAAGGTTACACTAACAAGTACCTTCAGGATATCGTTCCTAAAGTCACAAAGGAGATGTTTACCAGACAACTATATCCGAATCTTATGCAAATAGCCAAGCAAACTATAAGATCCACACCTTTAACCGTCACAATCAATCCATCTGATCCTGTAGTTTTCTCGGATAATGAATTGGTGGCCAAGCTTGTCACACAAATGTCTACACGATCTAGGACATTTACTTCTGAGGAAGGAAAGCTGTTTCAAGCATTGCTGGACTACCAACTCAAAGAAGCATGTAGATTCGAAGCAGAAAAGTCTAAACGTCCTAGAGACGGTGAAGACAAGGATCATGATAAGCATGATAAAGCTAAACGTCAGAAGAAGTCTGGTGAATCATCTTCTATGCTACCTCCTCTCCAACGGACTCCTACTCAACAAAGGTCTCATCCTCGTTCTTCTACAGATAAACCTCAGGACGATTCTGAGTTACCACCCCTGACTCAGAAAACCGGTGATTACTTTGAGTATATGGGTGGTGACGATGAAGAGGTCCTTGACCCCCTAAAACAACCTACCTCTCCCAAACAAGTGCAGAAACCAGAATCATCATCAAGGCCTTCTAAAAAGAAGAAGAAGACGACTCAGCCTGAAGTCGTATCATGGCTAGATGACGATAAAACCGAAGAATTTGAATGGTTCTCCACACTTGTCAATCAAACTCCCTACCCTGAAGAAGGTCAGAATTTGGTAGACGGTAATACATTGGAGCATGCAAAACTGTTGCAAGAAAAGTTCCAGGTGCAGAAGATGTCGAAATCTGAGTTGAAGCGAATCAAGAATGAAGCATTCCAACTTCTAAAAGACAGCTCTGAAAGTGCCCTCGAGGTCGAATATCACCTTGACAACATTGCTCGAGCTATGTCTAACAACATGGATTGCTCAACCCGGAAGCAAACATTGACTTCACAAAGAGGGACAACCCTCCATACTACACCGATTGGACAAAACCTCTACCGACCATTGGCCAACCAGATGAACCACGGATTCCCTTCAGATATTTCTTCAACAAAGACCTGGAATTTCTTCTCCATGGTGGTGATGGTTCAAGGAAATATGCTACATCCTTGACATTTACATTCCCTGCAGCTATCTACTCAAACTGCATTGCCATTGAGGAACGTGCAAATCACTTGTTCTCCAACACAGTGGAAGCATACGACCGAGATGCATTGTATGGGATTCATCACTGGCCTGAACGCCGACGAATCTACTACAGAAGCTGTCAGGTTCAGAAGTCACAACATGCAGTGTTTAGTACTAAAGACATCGTTGCCATCCAACATGTTGGTCTTTCATCCAAATGGGACTACACCTTTCTCAAGAAGATTGTGGTCAAAAGACAGGATGAAAGGGATTATGCATTCTGTGAAGCTGACTTTGAGAATTTTTCTCTCAACGATATTGAAGACATGTACCTTGCCAAAGTACAGGGTCGCATGAGACAATTTTCAACCGAAATACAACGTGAATTCATCAAGTCACTGCTCATCTTCATCAGACGCATAGTTATAAAAGAACGTGTTGAAGATCTCCAGCTTGCCGTTGAATCATATCAGACACGTGTCAACTTCACTCCACCACAGCTTGATCTTCCCGATATTAACCAGCTATCACAATTAACACTCATCAGCAAACCGTTTGGTGTCGTTTATCGCAGTGAACTTCATCGCAATTGCTTGATGGCGTGTAATGAGCTTCACAAATTTGGAGATCATACTCTGAAGATGGTTAGGGACGGATTAGCTTATCGATTGAAGGATATACGTGAAAACATTGGGAACCCTAAGCGATGGAATTCTTAGGATCGGAGGAATGTGAGAAGGATCATCACCATGATTGATGAACGGTTGTTCAGAAGGGATCAGGTCAAACGAATGGAGAGCTATGTTGGTGGTCGACCCAGGATTAACATAACCGGCTTTCAACGCCCTGTGCACACTCCTGGGAACATCACTGCACTTCCTGGTACCCCTTGAATTGTTTCTTTCATATAAATTTGGATGTGTGATTAACTCTGTCAATGGCTTGTGCACACATAACAGTGTACAACCCGTTCTTGTAAAGAAAGGACCCTGTGGTACGCCTCAGTGCCACAATCCTTATAAAAGGAGCGAAAGCTTCTTATTTTTGAGTAAAACCTATCAAACCTTTCGTTTTTCAAGGTTTTACTCAAAAAGACAAGTACTTCCCCATATGATTTTAAAAACCTCAACCGTTTATATCACTAGTTGAGGGGGAGTATTTGACTTAAAACTTTGTTCACAAATTGTTCATAGTGGTCATCTTCCCGCAACACTCGAAATGGTCATATTTATTGTCAACATTTCAAAAATAACATTTTATATGCCATTTTTGAGGGGAGAAAATTGTGTGATAAGAAATATGTTGTGCAAAATGCAAATGAATCTGTGTACTTCAGACTTAACCAACGAATTGATGGTACTAAACTGTTAGTAACTCGAAAAGACTTGTCCTGGACGGGTAATAATTTCAAGCTAGTTCGCTAGTAATGTAAACGTGTCTCGCAAAGGACTTGTCCAAGTAGAAAGTACCATTCGAGACACTCTTGGTAGACATGAACTCTGACGGGTATGACAACCTTTCGAGGTTTGTCTACACCTTCAAGGTAGTTATTAGAGCTAGTTGTCACCTAAAAGCTGACAATGTAACTATTTAACTATGCAACGTAACCGTGTCTCGCGGGGGATTGTCTATCTCCAGTGGATCAATTCAAAATGTGCGCGCTCTTTCCTCACTGTGCATTTGAACCATTAAAACTCTTAAGCACATGTGGAGGGGGAGTATTTATGCAAAATCCTATCTCTCACAGTGGTTCAAACATGTTTTTCATTTACAAACCCTTTGAGAGATTTTTCACAAACAATGGTTTTAATGGCAATATAGGTTAGTCATGGAGTTATAAGGTGACTAAGGTTAGGAATAACCGTCCTATGATCCACCAGAGCCAGAGGGATCTACCCAAGGACATCACAAATAGTTAGTACTTAGAAGTCCTTAGGTACGATTATAAAAAGGAAAAAAAATGAAAATCGGAGAAAGAAGGAGTTGAAGAATCAAAAAGAAATGCAAAGAAAAGGGTGAAAAGAAATAGCCCTCCAGATTATTCAACTTAGGGCAGACACCGGGTTCAATTCATATGCTACTGGTTGTCACTTAGTGACACCGGTATTGAAAATTAAAAGTCGTCATGGACCCAGTGACGCATGCACTAAACCTTCTTAGCCACTCAAGTTTCTCTCAACAGAAGCTTGTTTCATTCTCACAGGGAACCCTACGTAAACTATTGGCTTTCTCTTAGAGATCGCTGGTATTGAAGAAGGAGACCCTCTCCCTAGTCTCCGCTCAGGAAAACCAAAATGCACTATTGAGTCTAGAGCCACGAGATTCATTAAAAGATCTCTTAGGAACACTTGACTTTAATCACTTGATGATCAACAAATAAGATTATCAGTGGTTCATATCGAGTCCTTCACAGATCTTAGCAATTTGTCGAGAACATTTATGAGAGGTTCACATCTGTGATCCTCAGTGATTGAATGGAAACTCCTGCCAGGGTCAACATCAAACAGCCCTGACAGCAGGTCACTTCGGTAACTCCCCGTGGATTACGCGGAGTGTGTCTCAAATGGTCTACAGTCGTGAGGTGATGCTTCGGTATACCTCAGCGACTCATCTGAACTGTAGATGTACTTTGTTACATCGTGTTATCTCACTTGTGGGACTCCAGTTCAGGAACGACCTTTGTAAGAATTAGAGTTGTGTTTTCACACTATGTTGTTAACACTCTCGAAGTTCAAACTTGTAAGTGCCGAAACCTGCTTATTACTAACCGTTTGAAATGTTTTCTTCTTATGGAAGCTCCGGAGCGGGATGATCGTGCTGATTCTTCTCATGCTCACGCCAACATCATCACTAATGAAAGTTCTATCCAAAAGCAACACAACCGTCAGAATGATTCTTCGTCAAACCAAAGAATCTACAAAGTTAAAGACTTAAAGAACTTCATCAGTATCGAATTCCAACGTCAAAGAGCGTGTGAGCATGTTGAAGAATGACGTGGAGACACTGGAGCAGCGAAGCAGACCTGAGGCAGACTTGATGCAGACAACAACATACTATCACTTTCACCACAAAGAACAAATAATCAAAGAACAAACTTAAAGATGACGTCAAAGCATAACAGTTCAAAGTCAACTATCTCTCTACACTGGGGAGATTGTTTGAATCGAAGCAATTCTTCTCACAATAAAGAAGAATGTCAGAAGACGTCAGAGCTACTATTACATCAACGCCTTCACCGTTCATCACCAACACTTGAGGGGGAGATTGTTGGAATCACTCCTAAACCATAATCAAGTGTTAGTAATTAATATGTAATAGTTAGCTTTATTATGGCCTTTATGTTTGTTATTAGCCTTAAGCTTATGTAGAAGGCCCATGAGCTTAGTCCCAAGCCCATTTAAGAAAGGATGGAAACTAGGAGTGTTGCCCTAGCTTTCCTCCTATAAATACCTCTTGTAAACCTTCATTTGAAGGTTGGTTGTTCAAGTTTTTCTTTCTTTCACATACATTTTCACATAACCGTATATTTATTATTGTGTGTGTGTGTTAGAGCTTGTTCAATCGCCTCATCTCTTTCTTACAAGCTTGTGTTTGTAAAACTAGTGACCTAACAGTAGTGTAGTATTAGGGTAAGCCATGGGAATTGATATCGTTCTCTAAGGGAATAGGAATGCTAGTGAGAAGTTACTACGCTAAGGTTGGGGTTGAGGAAGATTATTTTTTTATCTTTTTATGTTTTTTTAGAAAAGGAAAAGTACGAATCTCGGGGTTTGGATTTGGGGGGTTGGTATTTCTACCGATTACTCTACTATTATCTAATTATCTAAACTAAGGTGGTGGTAGTCTATGTCTAATTATTGTGTGCTCGTATGATAGTTTAAAGATGTGTTTACTTAGGTTTTACTACTCCTTAATTATCTTCTATTGGTGGTTGAATTGTCACGTCCTTATTCCTAGTTGCGTTGTGTATCTAAAGTTGTAGGGTATGCGTTTCTCCCTAACTCTTTGAAGTTATCAAAGGGTCTCTTCTACAAAACCCACTAGGGATGATAAACTCTAACTCTAAGGCCTCTTTGGATATTTTAGCTTACAACAACTCAAAGTGCTATAACCTAAGGTTCACAAAGATTAATCAAGCATTAAGTACACAACGAATGACCTATCGCATTACTAGATCATTAATCAACTAAGATAAGAAACAACCAATCAATATTCAATAATTAAGTTTCATATTCCCTAAGCAAACACACAAGTAAATTAGCCGGACATGGAGAACATGCAAGCATACACACAAATAATTGAAGACATAATTAAATTAATGAAGTAAACAACTTATCTTGGTGTAAGATAGGGTTTAGAACCCTAAAATACGACCTTGGTTCGGTTTAGGTTTTACTCCAAAAGTTTACCCAAAAGACTACTCTCTCAAACTGAAAAATTCGGATTCTATATATAAGATTACATGTGCGACGGCGTCACCTTATGATTTGTGACGCCGTCATGTCGCCGTCATTAGGGTTTCGTCTTGGCCAAGTTAATCTTGCAACGACATCACCTTATGCTTGTGACGCCGTCCTCTTTAGCTTCTGACGCCGTCTGGATTGAATCTAGGCCGTCTGAGTTGCGACGGCCTACTCTTTTAAAGCCCGACGCCGTCCTCCAAAAACAAGCAATTTCTCTTCTGAGTCGTCACAAATTCCTCCGACGGCGTCGCAGATTAAGCAGTGATGCCGTCCCCTTGTAATTTAGCAGCTTGAGTGTCTCGATTCTTGACTTTGGCCATTTTCTTCATATATCTGCGCCTTTTCGTCCAAATAAGTTTCATTACAGCAGTTTGCCTTCAAGAGACCTAAAAAGTGAAAAGGAACGATATTAAGCAATAACGGATACAAAAGTGATCAAATAAGAGCTTAAACGACCCCTCAAAAAGGTACATTTTAAAACCTTATCAAATATCCCTACACTTGGTATTTGCTTGTCCTCAAGCAAATGTGCTTTTAGCCAATTAATTTATAAGTTAGGGGTCATGAAGCAATGGTTTAAAACAGTCCACAACACATATAAGCCCCGCAAAATTCATAACAAGCACAGAAATTCCATACTAGCACCTCACATGGGGTGTTTGGATACTCACATCTCTCGGGTGTATATGAAATATAGCAAATTGGAAATGGAAGATAAACACTCATTAACCGGTCCTAGTACATAGATTACCATAGGCTTGAGAATAGATCAAACCTCCATCGCTTTGGCGTAAGCACCTAGGAAAGACTATCAAAGAGGTCTTTAAAGGGTTGTAACGTTAGGCTTACGGTAGGGAAACAAAGGGTTTGGTGGGATAGGCTATTTAGTGGTGGCAAGTCAAAAATCTCTATGTTAAATGCATACGAAGAATGGCGTTGCTAAGGCAAGACTCGACACTCTAAACTTTAGATAACTGAAATAAACAAACATAAATTTAAAGATAAATGTAGGATGGTAGCCCGTATGTATATATATATATATATATATATATATATATATATATATATATATATATATATATATATATATATATATATATATATATATATATATATATATATATATATATATATTCATACACTTTTACTCTACCATCCTCTACGATAACATCAAAGTAATAGGGATTTATAGCACATCCCTACACTTGAGTTTTTATTACTCTAACACTAATATGACCTGAATTGAAAAGATCAAAACACTTGGAGTACGTTATTACGCAGATAAGGGAATTGACGTTCCATTTTAGTCATTTAAAACTTTAACTTTTCCCATGAGTCCCAATCGTCCCAAAACTGTGTACAAAAGATATGACTCAACTTAGCAACTCATGCAAGTAATTAGATAATTGAACTAAGAGTTTAGGGTGATAACAATAATGCACTAAAAGTGAGTGCATACAAGGTAGGCTAAGGCGATTTGGGTGTACATTTAGGGTGGGGTGTAAACAATGCTCTTCATTGATATTCTGGAAAACCGAAACATCACGAGAACCGCGAAAAGGATAGGCTCTGAGGGGTTAACTAGGGGTATCGTGTACTAAAGATGAGTACAACGCAAAGGTGTGGGGTAATTACTCAACTGATGTGGAAGAAGTAATTATATTACGGGTATCAAACAAGGGTTATCCTAATGCCTCTTATCATTTAGTTATTCCTAACTACACAAGTGTAGTCTCACTAGCGATATCGGAATGCATCACAAAATAAGTTCTAGAATCTAATATACTACCGGTTCACACTCTAAGCATTGAAGATGAATGCTTTAATTCCTACTAATCTAAGGGCGATCCTCACATTTTTGGTGGAATTTAAGTGGTAAAGGGTTTTGTGCTAGTCATATAACTTCCTATCCGTGAGACGCTTTTGTTAAGACTAATGGCCCACTCCTATATGTCATGAAAAATTTTAAATTTGGTGCCAAAATTACCCTAACCGACATTTTCTCATGGTTTATTACGCAAATGCAATTAGACAAAGCAAATAATCAAGGATAAGCATAGTTTCAAAGTTCCCGTTTTATTTTCCCTCCCTACACTTAAACTGAACATTGTCCCCAATGTTCCCCGAAAGTATCAAAGTTATGATAAAAGAAGGTAATCAAAAACGAAAGAAACTAATACTCCCCTGATTAGCTCGGTAGGATCCGTGTGTGAAGTAGTGGTTAAATCCTTTCCAAGAAGAATGTATGCGTGAAAAGCTCCTTCCAACTTTATGTATCTTCTTCTTGAGAAACAAAACCTGCACACTTGAAGAAAACAAACGAAACCTTCGCGTAAAATCAGCGGTAATAATATATAAGACTCGATTTAAGCTAGGATATAATGCTTGTGGAATGGATGTTTACAGAATTTCTAAGAAAATTAAGACCTAGAAAATTCCAAAAAATTTTAAGTAGCTCAGAAAACGAGAAAAAGTAATCTGATGTTTTTACTCCTTCCTGACGCCGTCAGGTTGCAATCCTGATGCCGTCAGGTTATCTTGACAAAAACTGGTCTGCGATTTTCTGGAAAAAATTCTGGAAAATTTACATCTTTAGAATCTGGAAAAATTTCTGCAAAACATCCATTATGACTCGATACAAGCATTTGACTCGAACAAACACACAAATATATCTTTTAATTAATTGTTATTCTCATGTTCACGTTTCTTATGAAAACGTATGTAATCCTCCCTACACTTATCCTTTATGTAAAATACCTTTATATGCAATTAAGACGAGGTTAAAAACAAAATAAAGCATTTTTACAAATTTAAACATGAGAATAAACAATCAATAAAAGATATATGACACTAACAAGCAAACAATTAAGCATGGGTTGCCTCCCACGAAGCGCTTTTCTTTATTTAAGAGTCTTGTAGCTAGACGCGTAGTCGTGTTCCTACGTACCGATATAAGTAAGCTTGTCCTTAACAATGTCATAAGGATCAAACTTATCATTTAGGTTCCTAGTAGTACGTTCGGTTCGATATGCTTTTTCAAACTTTTCTCCATCGGGATCATAGATTGTTATCCTAATGTGCCATTCTCCATTTCCATTAGTAGGCGGTCTACTCCAATCCCACTTATGTTTAGGCTTCTCAATTTTCCACCTATTCATAACGAGGTTGACGGGCAAACTTCCTAAGAACTCGGTATTCTTCCTAAATACTAAAGCGTCTTCGAACGGGTTTACTTCCATGTCTCTAGCCATCTCTTTTTCATGGAAAGTTGCTTTGCTAGCAAAGGCATCATCTAAATAGAAAGGTCGTTGGGGGCCTATGAGGTTTTTATCAATCCAAGGTCCATATCTAGAAGGTGTTCTATCCATCTTAATCTCATGTGGAATTTCCTCCTCTTTGTAGTATGTATGCCTTTTGACATCGTAAATCGACCTAGCACTACCTTCTCCTACCACTATCTTGGACATCTTACAATCAATGATGGCACTAGCGGTAGCTAAGAATCCTCTTCCTACAAGTAATGGGCATGTCGGGTCCTTATTCATGTCAAGCACATGGAAATCAGCCAAAAGAGTTAACTCTCCTACGTGTACTACCATGTCTTTTATTATCCCAACCAGATATGAAACACTACCGTCTGCTAGACCTAAAATGGTTTCCGTTGGTTCTATTTTACCTAGGTTAAGGCTTCTATGGAGGGACAACGGAACAAGATTGATGCATGATCCTAAGTCGGCTAGAGCATTGAGAGGTTTGGAAGTTCCAAGCCTACACGGAAGAGTAAATAGCCCTGGATCGTCTAACTTCTTAGGTAGATTATTTCACACAAAGGCGGACCCATGTTTTCCAAGTTTAAGTTCTAACTCATATTTTTCTTTCAAAGCATTATAATAAGGTGCATGAGCTAAGACTTCAAGAACCGGTTTTTCTTGATTGAGTTCCTTGTACTCCTCCTCTAGATTGGGTTTGGGTTCTTGGTTGACGGGTTTCTCAAGAGTAGGTTCTACCAATGGTGCAGGGCCTTGGTACCTAAATTTGGATTGCTTAAAACCCTTGTTGATAGCATTCACCGAGTGAACCGTTGGGTGTGAGGGACATGGATGTGTACTCTCCCAAGGTGAACAAGAACATGAAGTTGACAAAATCGAATTTACTTTTGGGTTCTTTATGGTATCACTTGGAAGTGCTCCATTTTCTCGTTCATTGAAGGCTTTTAAGAGTGCATCAAGCTTGTTTGTCATCTCGCCTTGCTTTTGCTTAAAATCGGCTTCAAGCTTAGTCAATCGAATCTCTTGAGATGACATGAATCTAGATGCAATGGCCTCAAGATTAGTGGGGTTCCCGGTGTTTAGAGAATTGAACCTATTAGGTGGACTAGATGAGCTTTGGGGTGTACTTGAGTTTTGATTCCACTTAAGGTTAGGGTGATTTCTCCATGAGGGGTTGTAAGAGTTTCCTAAGTTGTTTTGTTCGGGCTTGAAAGTGTACCACTTCTCTCCCGCTCCGTCGGTACGCGTGGAGGCGTAGCTCGCAAAAGCTTGTTCGGGGAGTCTTGTGCAATCACGAGTGTCATGGGGACCACTACATAATTCACAAGGTAGAGTGATTTTATTCACTTGATGTGAAGACTTAGGATTTTTGTAGGAGCTCATGAGGAATTTTACATGATCTTCAAGTTCAAGCATCCTATGGTCGGAAGGTTGTGAGTCAATTGGAGGCAAGGAGATTGCCTTAACGGTTTTGGGCAACTCACGGGGGTCATTCCAACTTTCGTTGTCATAGAGAGCAAGGTCCTCTATTATACCCCATGATTCTTCCGCGGTGAGATCACTAAGTTTTCCACCGGCCGCTTGGTCAATGGATCGCTTAGTGGGGAAGTTGACATGATCATAAAAGATTTGGACTTGGAGCCAAAGATCAATGCCATGATGAGGGACTTTATGAAGTAAGTCCTTGAATCGAGTCCATGCTTCGTAGAGAGATTCACCTTGACGTTGTTGGAACATCAAGATGTCATTCCTAAGTTTTGTGGTTCTCCCCGGTGGGAAAAATTGAGCAAGGAAACGAGTGGTGAGATCATCCCAACTTGAGATGGAGCCGGCGGGAAGTCGCTCAAGCCAATTACTAGCTTGGTCCCGTAGAGAGAATTGAAAGAGACGCAGACGCGTGGTCTCCCGAGTATTAGCATCACGGTCGATGGAATCGACAATTTTGAGGAAATCCCTCAGATGCTGATTTGGATCTTCGGAACAAAGTCCATGGAATGCACATCCATTTTGCACCAACCGGATGGTGTCGGATCGCAGAGCCGTAATTTGGGCTTGGTCAGGAAGCTCAATGGTGTTCCTATAGCCTAGGTGGCTAGGTCTCGAGTATTCACCAAGAGTACGGTCTCTTGGCGGGACAATGATTTGAGGGGGGTTTTCACCTTCCATGATGAAAAGTGATGGGGTTACGAACAAAGGTCACGAAGAAGGGGGATAGACTAAAAGGAAGCTAAAAATGAGAAAAAAGTTTACTTGATAGGAATCAAGCAAAGAAACCTAAACAAGGTGGACTACTAACTAGCTATTCTATTCCCCGGCAACGGCGCCAAAAACTTGATACGCTTACACAGCGCGTTCGGGGTCAAAGGAACTTCCTTTTCGTCGAGCAAGTTTTTCAACACCCTAGGCAGTGAACCTAATCGTTGTAGTGTAGTATTAGGGTAAGCCACGGGAATTGATATCGTTCTCTAGGGGAATAGGAATGCTAGTGAGAAGTTACTACGCTAAGGTTGGGGTTGAGAAAGATTATTTTTTTATCTTTTTATTTTTTTTAGAAAAGGAAAAGTACGAATCTCGGGGTTTGGATTTGGGGGTTGGTATTTCTACCGATTACTCTACTATTATCTAATTATCTAAACTAAGGTGGTGGTAGTCTATGTCTAATTATTGTGTGCTCGTATGATAGTTTAAAGATGTGTTTACTTAGGTTTTACTACTCCTTAATTATCTTCTATTGGTGGTTGAATTGTCACGTCCTTATTCCTAGTTGCGTTGTGTATCTAAAGTTGTAGGGTATGCGTTTCTCCCTAACTCTCTGAAGTTACCAAAGGGTCTCGTCTACAAAACCCACTAAGGATGATAAACTCTAACTCTAAGGCCTCTTTGGATATTTTAGCTTACAACAACTAAAAGTGCTATAACCTAAGGTTCACAAAGATTAATCAAGCATTAAGTACACAACGAATGACCTATCGCATTACTAGATCATTAATCAACTAAGATAAGAAACAACCAATCAATATTCAATAATTAAGTTTCATATTCCCTAAGCAAACACACAAGTAAATTAGCCGGACATGGAGAACATGCAAGCACACACACAAATAATTGAAGACATAATTAAATTAATGAAGTAAACAACTTATCTTGGTGTAAGATAGGGTTTACAACCCTAAAATACGACCTTGGTTCGGTTTAGGTTTTACTCCAAAAGTTTACCCACAAGACTACTCTCTCAAACTGAAAAATTCGGATTCTATATATAAGATTACATGTGCGACGGCGTCACCTTATGATTTGTGACGCCGTCGTGTCGCCGTCATTAGGGTTTCGTCTTGGCCAAGTTAATCTTACGACGGCGTCACCTTATGCTTGTGACGCCATCCTCTTTAGCTTCTGACGCCGTCTGGATTGAATCTAGGCCGTCTGAGTTGCGACGGCCTACTCTTTTAAAGCCCGACGCCGTCCTCCAAAAACAAGCAATTTCTCTTCTGAGTCGTCACAAATTCCTCTGACGGCGTCGCAGATTAAGCAGTGACGCCGTCCCCTTGTAATTTAGCAGCTTGAGTGTCTCGATTCTTGACTTTGGCCATTTTCTTCATATATCCGCGCCTTTTCGTCCAAATAAGTGTCATTACAGCAGTTTGCCTTCAAGAGACCTAAAAAGTGAAAAGGAACGATATTAAGCAATAACGGATACAAAAGTGATAAAATAAGGGCTTAAACGACCCCTCAAAAAGGTACATTTTAAAACCTTATCAGAAGGGTAGCTTCTTCTACGTGCAAGACACTATTGTTCCCCCCAAATATTCAGAGCTGCTGAATAAGGAGAATAGGTTTAATGCTAAACGGTATAATGACCCCCTGCCCTACGAGGTGCGAGAGGATCCCTGTTATCAGCGTTTGGTCAAATATCCTGTGGATGTGCAAGTGTTCCCTGAAGCCATCTTATATATGGCTGGGATTGCTCAGAGTTGGGAGGGGTCTCCCAAGAAGCCTGTGATCATATACCAAGGACAAAGTATGTTTATCTACTCTTATTTAAGTAGGACCAATGTAGCACTGATATTTATTTGTTTTTGTTTCTATTTTGCAGAGATGTCGTTCAGAAACTTTATGTACAAAGACTTGGATGAGGACTTAAGTTTCATGCCTGCAGAGAAGGCTGAAGAGTCTTATGGTGTCGGCTCTCCTTCAACATTTGTGAATAAAAACGAGGTAGATATTCCAAAGCCAGAACCCATTGCATCAGCATCCCCGCAACTTGCATTGGAGGGTCCATCCCAACTGGTCGAAAATGTTGCTGACTCGGACGATCCTGCGGATGAGGATGTCCCTGTCTTTGGTTCAACAGGAATAGCAGACAGGTTGAAGAGTAGGAAGAGAATAGCCGCCAAGGCTGTGAAATCCACCAATAAAAGGAAGAATCCCCTGCCTACCTCTGGGAGTAGAGTTGTGAAGCAGAAGAGTACTGAGGGCAGAAAGTTTGTCAAGTCTGCCTTCGAATTACCCGATGAATCCGTTGAGGTTCATGGTAAGTATTTTTGTCTTATGAGACATTGTGAAGTTATAAATGTAACGATTATGCTAACCTGTATACATTGTGTTACTCGCAGGTCTTCCAGAGACGAAGGAGCTTCCAAATGCCTTAGCCTGTCATCGGATTGTTGACCATGTGACCCCTCCACAGTGGAAGAGTATGCTAGAGAACATGTCTATTGAAAAGTTCTGTGACATGCATGATAATGGGGTTGCGAGGCAGGAAGTGATGGATAACCACTTGAATGCCAAGACCAGGGATTTGCTCAGAACTGTGGTCAAGCTGGAAGCGAAGTGTGACGAGATTGAGGGGGAAGTTGAGAAGAACCCCGTCGTCCAGGACCTTCGAGAAAAGATAGCTCAGTTGACCGTGGAACGTGGCAATCTTAAGCTGGAAGAAGCCAAGGTTATTACTCTCACAGGTCAGAATGCTGCTCTCGAGGATAAATGTGCTGGGTTGGAAAGTGAGAAGGTTAGGCTTGGAGAGGTAGAGGTAAAGTTGAGGGAGGAGATCGATGGCCTGCAGATGAGGTATAAGATGCTGTAGAAAGATCGTACAGAAGTTGTTTCAAAGGTGGTGCCTTACATAGCCATGGAGCTCTATAACAGTGACGAGTTGGGAGCTCAGATGTGGAAGGTCATCAAATCAGCCATATTTCATGGACGGTGCTTGGCGCTGGAGGAAGCTCCCAAAACAGGTAAGCCCGTGGACCTCTCCAAGATTGAATGCTACCGTCCCACTTCGAAGGCTGAATATGATGAGGCAGGAAATGCATTTGCAACTGCAGAGTACTCCTTCCTTGCTGAGGCAACCAAAGATCCAATGGCACCCCTCGAAGACCTCCTTTCCAAGAAGCCTCGGAAGCTGAAGCCTACCACTCCAACCAAGAAGACCATGTCTACTAAGCCAGTCTCAGTGCAACCCTCCTCCACTCCATCTCCGACGAAACAAGAATGAAGGCTGCTCTGTTAGCAGTAATTTGGTTCCAAAGGGTGGCATGTACCCTTAAGACAATTTACTTTATGTGACAATGTGTGTCTTGTTCTCCAAACAATTTAAATTCTTGTGATGTATGGCCATGGGCCAAGAACAATTTGACTGGAGCCTAGGCTCCTCATGCAGGTATAAGGGCAGTAGCCCATATTTTGAATGTGATGGTGTAGAGGAAATACCTCTACACACTTAGGTTATGTTTGATTTGTTAACTTCTCGTACGCCATTTTTCCGACGCTTAAATTTTACAACCTAAGGTTAAACAACCTCATTGTGTGTAAATTGCAACACCAAGAATATAATGACCAACTTGGCCATTGACAGAGGGTCGCGACCCACTCTATCTCAAATACTTTACATAGCACGGCTTTGTAAAAAAAAATTCTACAAGCGCCAAAAACTACTAGGAGAGTTAATGTGAATGTTTAAGTTGGCTTTAAATGATAAGGCGTGTGTTACACCCCAAGCCATTCGACATTGAAACTCATTAACGACTTGGCTGAACAAATCTTTGTGTTTAAGAAACGAAGCAAGAGATTTGTGGGAAAGGTCTTATTTATCATTGAATTGGTAGAGAGGATTACATCATTTTTGAAATGAAAACTAAGACAACTACCAATAATGTGTGCTTTCCCTTGAGAAGCTTTTAATTACAAGAAAAAAGTTAAAGTACTTCTTAAACATAGAACTTTCGAAGGTTCGTATCATTCCATGTCCTGTCGATGGGTTCTCCGAGAAGAGTGGCCAGTTTGTAGGCTCCATTGCCGTAGGCCTCAGCTACCATGTAGGGTCCTTCCCAAGTTGGTCCCAGCTTTCCATGATACTCTGCTTTGCTTGCACTGTTGAGGCGCAGCACATATTCTCCATGCTTGAAAGTGGAAGGTCTGACCCTTTTGTTATAGTAGCCTTCGATCTTGTGTTTGTTTGCTTCTCGGATGGAGGCTATTTCTCTTCTTTCTTCTAGTAGATCAAGGTTTTCCCTGATCCTTTCGTCATTTTGGGAGGCATCATATGTTGCCACACGCTCCGTGTGTACACCCAGTTCCGAAGGGATGACCGCTTTTGTTCCGTATGTTAGGCTGAAAGGAGTTTCTCCGTTGCTTGACTTAGGATGCGTCCTATGAGCCCATAAGACTTGAGGGAGTTCGTCCACCCATCCATGATGAGTTCGCCCTAGCCTTTTCTCGATCCCTTTAACGATGTCTCTGTTTGTAACTTCCACTTGTCCATTACCTTGCGGGTGATAGACGGATGTCCAGGATTGCTTTATGTTGAGCCCTTGACAGAAGTCGTAGAAGACTCCTTCGGCAAACTGCTTCCCGTTGTCAGATATGATGATGTGGGGCACTCCGAATCTGCACACAATGTGCTCCCATACAAACTTCTCAATCTGTCTCCCTGTCACAGAGGCTAGGGGTTTCGCTTCCACCCACTTAGTGAAGTAATCAATCGCTACCAGCAAGAACTTGACTCCTCCGGGCGCTATAGGCATAGGCCCTACAATATCAATGCCCCACTGAGAGAAGGGCCATGCGGATGTCACACTTGTCATGTCTTGCTTCGGCATTTTTGGAACGTTTGAGTGTATCTGACAAGCTTCACACTTGAGAATGATTTCGGCTGCGTCCCTGTGCATCGAAGGCCAATAGTAGCCCAACTTCATTATCTTCAAGACAACTGAGCGGGGTCCTGCATGAAGACCGCAGGATCCTTCATGGACTTCAGAGATGATGCTCGAAGCTTGCTTGGGGCCCACACTTCGTGACCAAGGTGACAAAAATGACCTCCTATATAGGGTTTCCCCTATTAGCCGGTATTGCGGGGACTTAACCCGAACCTTCCTTGCAAGCTTGGGATCTTTGGGGAGAAGACCACTTATCAAATATTCCCTTATGGGAGTCATCCATGTCTCTCCTTCTTCGTGAATCACATCTGCAACTTCTTTGAGAACAATGGATCTTTCAGGAAGGACTTCCACGAGCACTTCCTTAGTGAGATGAGCGAAGGCAATTGAAGCTAGCTTGCTTAGTGCGTCTGCCTTTTTATTCTGGTTCCTACGAACATGCTGGATGGTGTAGGAGTCGAAGTTTTCTAGCATTTCTTTCGTTTTCTCCAAGTACTGTTTGATGACGGGCTGCCTTGCTTCGTAGGAACCTGTCACCTGGTTTGCGACCAACTGGGAGTCTACGAAAACAGCAAGGCTTTGACCTCCATATCTTTGGCTAATCGGAGTCCTGCTAACAGCGCTTCGTATTCCGCTTCGTTGTTTGTGGCTTCGAACTCAAACCGGAGAGCATATGTATGCTCCTTCCCTTCAGGACTGACCAACATTAGACCTGCTCCGGAGCCGTCGGAACTGGATGCTCCATCTGTATAAAGATTCCATTCAGCCTGCACTTGAGAAAGGTTAGTTTTGGGCTCTTCCTTTTCTACATCAGGCTCGGAAGGCTTTTCTGCCAAGAAGTCTGCAAGAATTTGCCCTTTAATAGAGTTTGGTCGTTTGAACTCTATTTCATGTTCTCCAAGCTCAATAGCCCATTTAGCCATCCTCCCAGACTTTTCAGGTTTTGACAGGATCTGTTTTAGTAGCTTATCGGTTAAGACTGTAACTGGATGGGCCTGGAAATAGCGTCGGAGTCTCCTTGCTGTGTAAATTAAGGCGAGTATTAACTTCTCCAAGGTTGGATAGTTGATCTCTGCTCCTTGTAGGACCCTACTAACAAAGTAAATGGGGATCTGTCGCTTGTCTCATTCCGCCATAAGGACTGCGCTAACACTCTCTGCTGAGGATGCCAAGTACATGAACAACACTTCGCCTTTGATTGGAGTTGTGAGCGTTGGAAGGATTTCGATGAACTCCTTCATCTTCTGAAAGGCCGCTTCAGCGTCCTGGCTCCATTGGAAAGTTGTCTTGTCCGCGCATCCTTTGAGTGTTTTGAAGAATGGTAGGGACCTGTCAGCTCCTTTTGATAGAAACCGACTTAAGGCTGCCAGCTTCCCATTCAGGCTCTGCACATCTGTTAGGCACTTAGGGGCTTGGAGATCGGAAATAGCTTTGACCTTAGAGGGATTAGCCTTTATCCCCTGCTTAGTGATCAAATGTCCTAAGAATTGTCCCTCTTCGACCCCGAAGGAGCATTTCTTAGGGTTCAGCTTCATGTTAATCGCCCGGAGCTGATCGAATGTTTCTTGTACATCAAGGAGTAGGTCCTCTTCAGTCTTGCTCTTGATAACCATGTCATCAACGTAAGCCTCGAGATTTCTGCCTATCTGTTTGTTGAAGGCTTTATCTACGAGACGTTGGTAAGTAGCCCATGCGTTCTTCAAACTGAAAGGCATCTTTCTATAATAGTAGACACCTTTACTTGTGTAGAAGGCTGTCTTTTCCTCGTCCTCCTTTGCCATCTGGATCTGATGATACCTTTTATAGGCGTCTAAGAAGCATTTTAACCGGAAACATGCCAAGGATTCCACCTTCCAGTTAATTTCTGGTAGGGGGTAGCAATCCTTTGGGCATGCTTTGTTGATGTCAGTGAAATCCACACACATGCGCCACCCTCCGTCGCTCTTTTTTACCAGCACTGGGTTGGCCACCCAAGTTTGGTATTTGACTTCCCTCAGGATGCCTGCTTGTGTAAGTTCGTCAACTTCTTTGCAGGCCGCAGCGTTTCTCTCGGGGGCAAGGCTTCTCCTTTTCTGCTTTATTGGTTCAATGTGCTTGTACTCATTGAGTTTATGCACTGTTCCGAAGGACTGTCCATCTATCAGCAATGTTCTTGGAACCCCTGTCATGTCAGAATAGTTCCAAGCAAAAACATCAAGGTTAGTACGTAACAGCTCGGTGAGCTTCGCCTTGAAATTCGCCGGGAGTTGCTTTCCTACTACCACTGTCTGTTCAGGGTAACTAGGGTTTACGACAACTCGCTCCTCTGCATCTGTACAGCTAAGGATTGCCATCGGAGGCTCCTCCGATTCTTCTCTGATCTTTTTGACACCATATACACCCTTATCCGCTCCATAGCTAGAATGAACAGTTCCTACTCCGAAGGGGGTTTGGAACTTAATAGCAGCATGTATGGTAGAAACAACAATTCCCATTTTTTGCATAGCTGTTCTCCCTATTAACAAATTATAAGGAGAATCTGACCTTACGATGACGAAAATGAGTGTCTTCGTGCGGGATAAGGGGCCTTCGCCTATGGTGATTTCCAACGGTACTTCTCCCAGGGGCCATGAGCGTTCACCAGAGAACCCTACTAGCGGTGCCTTCGAGTCCACCCTCCGTAAGCGTATAGATGACTTGAGCTTTAGGAAACAATGCTCATAGATGATTTCGCAGGAGCTTCCGCAATCCATATACGCTTGGTTTACTTCCCTGTTTGAGATTTGTACCTTGATGATCACGGGATCAGTCGAAGGTGTCTACCCCAATATGTAAGGGAAGGTTATTTCCCCTACGCTTCCCAGCTCCCCTTCTGCTTCCTTCCTTTTCAAGGTGGTATCGTGTCTGTGTACCATCAGTATCGGAGCTACTGCGGGCGTAGTTTCCTTCTTGTTCCCCTTCCATTCTCCCAGCTGAGTGTCGGAGAACTTGTCCTTTCCCTTCTTGATGCCTTTGACCAGATGTGCTAACTGTCCGGACCGTACCGCCTCTTCGATCTGCTTCTTTAGTTCCCTGCAGTTGTTCGTGTCATGTCCATGATATTCATGGAAATGGCAATACTTGGACATGTCTCTGGCCTTGCCTCGTGTTATCATCCGAGGTGGGGGATCGAAGGACTTTGCGGCCTTCTCGGTGGCTAGGATCTCTCGAGGAGATTTAACCAAGTTTGCCTGAAGTCCATGGTTCGAGCCTTTGTTGTAGGGGGTGAAGCGATCTCTGTTCTTCTTCTTGTTTTTGGATCCTTCCCAGGAGGATCCTCTAGAGAATTTGTCAGACGCTTCCCTTTGCTCTATCGGAGCCCCATTTGCTGCTACCTCCTTAGACTCAATCCAGGTGTAAGCCTTCTCAATCAAGGCCTTGTAGGTGTTGGGAAGATCGGTGGACAGGAACTCCACCAAGCTTCGAGTTCGAAGGCCATGTACAAAACCAGAGATTCTCTGATCTTCGTGTAAACCTAGAATCTGCAAGGTTTCATCAGTGTACCTGATAACGAAGGCCCTCGTGCTTTCGCTGTCCCTTTGTTTGATGGTGTGCACGGTCAGGTGAGTTTTGGTGTACTTCTTCTGCTAGCTGAAGTGCAACCGGAACTTAGCCTTAAGATCATCTAGACTCACAATGCTCCCCAACTTCTGTCAGTTCCACCATATTCTCGCGGAGTCTCTGAGCGTGTAAGTGAACATGTGGCATGCTACAGGCATAACCCACTTTTGCATTTTTATAGCGCCTTCGAATAAGTGGAGAAATTTATCAGGATCACCTTTCCCATCGTAGGTGCCTATATGAGTAGGCATCTTCACGCCGTCAGGTAATGGGTAGTCCTCGATCCACTTCACGAAAGGTGTGCAAGCTCCAGAGGCTTCGGCACTGTAGGGGTTGTATGGAGGTGGATAAACAGGTGTAGGGTGATACGGATTAGGAAATGGTTGTGAATAGGTAGGGTAAGCAGTAGAGGGTTGGTACGAAGGGTATACCCCCATCGATTGTGTAGGGATCTGTCCATAGGGCATTTGCTGGTAATTCTGGTTGGGGATTGAACCACTTGGAGGGTAAGTGTTGTAGGTTTGAGCAGGTAGGTAGGGATTCATTCCCGGAGGGGGTAACTGGTTCATGTTGGAGTATGGAGGTGGACCTCCGACACTCGAAACATAAGAGGGAGGTATTGTAGCCCCCGTCCCTTCTCCTCCTAAATGGGCTGCTAGAAGAGGAGGCAGGTTTACCCCTCCGTTTCCTACCGGGTTGCTTCCTCCGTTGGAGTTCTCGCTACTCCTTTCACCATGCATTCTTTCCCTTCTTCCCGGATTCCTCCGAGTCCTTCTTCAAAACCCACCGTCCTTCCATTTGACCTTCTAACGGAAGGAGAACCATTTCGCAGGGCCGAGCGTCCTCTGTCCATAGGTTGAGGTATGTCCTCTGCTTCAATCTCCTCGTCATACTCTTCGCTGGAGTATTCCAACTCCCTCCGCATTTCCGTGTTGCGAACCTGTCTCTTGTGAGCCCTTAGCAAAGAATCTAATGCCTCAAAGTTTGCCTCTACGAAGGCGGAACTGATATCTGGAATAGGGTTAGCGGATGTTGAGGCGTGATGTACGGGAGTAGTTTCCAAACGAGATCGTGTGGTGAAGGTTGAGGCTGTTATAGGGGCGAGGTTATCGGTGTTAGTTGTGGTGAGTGGGACCAGAGTAGAGAAACCTGGTGGAGGCGAACCTTCTCTTCCTGGTTCCATGCCCGAAAAGTAGTGTAGTTGGTTAGGGTATTAGGACTGGGTGATTACGGGACTAATAGTTGTGGTCCCACGGATGGCGCCACTGATTGTGCAAAAGATTGCACTACCAGGCTTCGATGAGGATCAAAGTAATGAGGGGTGTATGTTCCAGCCAAGACTTTCCTGTAACCTGAGAATAAGAAATATGAAACACTACGTTAAGTGATTGCGCAGGGGTTGGACCCTGCGAACCACCTCCGGCGTGAGAGTAAGTATGAGTTATGGTTATGTAAGTGTGTATAAGTAAAGAGATGAGTGTGAAATGAGCATACCATAATCCTTTGCCCGTCCAACCTATTTATAGTGGAATAAATACGGTTGGAGGCACTCTTGCATGATTGTCGGAGACCCATGATTGTGGGTAACCGCCAGGGTTTAGTGACCCACGTTCTCAAACTTGACGGGGAAGCCAAGAGAGAGAGGGAGATCGTGGGTTTGACAAAGTCAGGAGGTTTCCTTATCCATTGTTCCATCGTCAGCCTTACCCCGAAGGGCTTAGGGCTTCGAATGGCGAATTCCCCTTAGGTAACCTTCGTGCCAACGAATGGTTTGACGCCTATGGATATTTCAGAATCCTAACTTAGGCCTTCGTAGTGAAGGGCTTCGACACGTCTCGGAGGAGTGTCCTTCGAGCTACTCGGAGGGTACATCATCAGCTACTAACCGGGCATCCACATTTGCTTCTAGGTTGCGTATGCCCATTCGAGCTGCAATGCGTAATCCAGCAATCAGGGCTTCATACTCTGCCTCATTGTTTGTGGTTGTGAATTCAAAACGCAGTGCGTATGTGAATTCCATTCCTTCAGGACTCGTGAGGATAAGGCCTGCACCTGATCCGTCCACTCATGAAGATCCATCCGTGAATAGGATCCATGGTTCTTGTAGTTCCACCTCGCTTTGTAAAGGTGCATCATCCGTATCTGGTTTTTCGATGGTGAAGTCTGCTAGTATCTGCCCCTTAACCGCAGTACGTGGTCTGTAGGAGATGTTATGCTCACCTAGCAACACACTCCACTTCTACAGTCGTCCTGATGCGTCGGGTTTGGAGATGACTTGCTTGATAGGTTGGTCTGTGATCACCGCTATTGGGTGCGCCTGGAAGTACCTGCGCAGCCTTTTAGCGGCGAATACTAATGCCAAGACCAACTTCTCCGTTGAGCTATAGTTAACCTCCGTTTTCTTGAGTGCTTTGGTTACAAAGTATACTGGTGTTTGTACTGAATTCCTGTACGTCAGTAGCACCGCGCTGACTGCTCCATGAGTCGCAGATAAGTACATAACTAATTCTTCCCCTGGGCGGGGCGCGACTAGCGTGGGGAGCGCTGCGATGTGTTGTTTAAGCTGTATTAAAGCTTCTTCTGCTTCCGTAGTCTAGCGAAAGTCTCCCTTTTTTGTACACTTCTTGAGCATTTTGAAGAGAGGGAGTGACTTATCTGCTGATTTGGACAAGAATCTGTTCAAACCGGCTAGTTTTCCATTCAAAGACTGAACTTCTTTCAACGTGCGTGGTGAAGGAAGTTGGATGACAACCTTCGTTTTTTCTGGACACGGTTTATTGCCATCGCGCTCTATCAAATATCTAAGGAACATGGCTTCTGTATCCCCAAAGGTGCATTTCTTAGGATTTAACTTCATGTTGATCTCTTGTAGTGTCTTAAATGTTTCCTTAATTTCGCGCACTAATTCGTCCTCAGTATGGCTTTTTATGACAAGGTCGTCAACATAGACCTCTAGGTTGCAGCCCACCTGTTTTTCAAATGCATTATCTACCAATCGCTGGTAGGTGGCTCCTGCATTCTTCAAGCCAAAGGGCATCTTTGTATAACAATAGACGCCTTGGCTTGTATGGAAGGCCATTTTTTCCTCATCTTCATTAGCCATCTGGATTTGGTGGTACCCTTTGTATGCGTCTAGGAAACATTTAAGTGGTTATCCGCACAAAGATTCTATCTTTCAATCTATCTCTGGTAGTGTGTAACAGTCTTGTGGACATGCTTTGTTGAGATACGTGAAGTCCACGCACATCCGCCAAATACCATCACTCTTCTTGACCATCACTGGGTTGGAAAGCCAATCATGGTAATAGACTTCCCGCATGATACATGCATCCACAAGTTTGCGTACTTCCTCCAGAATGGCTTTTGGGCGCTCTGGAGCCTGGCCGCGCTTCTTCTGTCGTACTGGGGAGTATCCTTGTCGGATTCTCAACTTGTGTTTTGTAATCGAGTGTGGCACACCAGTCATGTGCTTTGGTTCCCATGCAAAGATATCCAGGCTCTTTTCCAAGAGTGCGCACACAGTCGCCCTGCCTTTATCAGACAGCGATCCCCCGATCGATACTTCTTGCTCTGGGTAATCAGGATGAATTGCAACCCTCAGGTTTGATACTTTAGTTGCGCGCTGTTCTGGGATGTGTGCCGTCTCACATGTAATCGTGTTACATTCTCCAGGTGGTACGGTGGTATTGTAGAGAGTAACAATGCCCCCCTCCACCGAGAACTTGAGCATCCCATGTGTTGTAGACGGTACCGCGCGTATGGCTGATATCCCTGGCCTTCCAATAATGCCATTGTATGACGAAGGGGATCTGATCACCATAAAGTTCATCCAGGCTGTCGTGGAGTGTTCCTTACTACCAACATTG
The DNA here is from genome assembly GCA_019973895.1 of Chrysanthemum seticuspe. Lineage (NCBI taxonomy): Eukaryota > Viridiplantae > Streptophyta > Magnoliopsida > Asterales > Asteraceae > Chrysanthemum > Chrysanthemum seticuspe. Next base: position 79,008,428 of record BPTQ01000001.1, read on the forward strand.
ACTAGTAGGCGTATTTGCCCCATGGGCCATATATTTTCTCCCGTAAAACCAGTCAACGACGTCATGGCCGGGCTTAACTGACTTCGTATCTCAGGTTGCAGTCACTTGAAACAATGTTCATACATTATATATGCGGATGCTCCTCCATCAACATACATGCAGTGGATTTCGTGACCCCCTGCATTAATTTCGATGGTAAGTGGTTCTACCACTGCGTTGTCCGCAGCCAAGGTGGGGAAAGAAATTTCGCTTCCACAGGAAAACTTTTGGCTGATCTTCTGCCTAGTCTTTCGCTGCCATGATTGTATCATGTAAATGGTATCAGCCTTATCTTTGGGTGCTTCTTTCTTGTTCCTAGTCTTTTGCTTATCTTTCCCCTCCTTGATGTTCTTAACTAAATGGTCCAATCTACCTTCTTTTACCAGCTTATCAATTAGTTGGCGCAATTGGACACACTCATTGGTGGTGTGGCCCTTTTGTCCATGATAGTTGCAGTATCCATTCCCCACGCGACGCTCCTCTAGGGTGCGCATTGGTGGGGGTTTCGGGAAGTTCGCGCCTTCCGTTGCGAATATCTCCTTTGGAGTCTTGGTTAGCGGGGTATATTTGTCATTCTCTCATCCGCTCATCTGACCGCGGTAGTTCCTGTTGCGGTTGCTACTCTAGTCAATGGATTGTCTCCTAGGTTGTTCTTGTGACCTATAGTTTGAGTAGCCTTTCTTGCTGTCTGCCGCATCAGCTTCTCCTTGGATAAAGGACCTTGTGCGTTTCATAAGTTCATCAAAGACTTGGGGTACCTTGTCGTTCAACTTTTTGATGAGTTCTGGGTTATTGATTCCGTTCATGAACCCTGAGATCTTTAGTATTTCGGGGCATGCCTTGACATGTATGCATTCGTCTTTGTAGCGTTCCACATAAGCGCTTGTAGATTCCCCATGGCGTTGTTTTACCCTGGCAAGTTCTATAGGGTTTTTGGTGCACTTCTTCCTTTGAGTAAAGTTCAGGCCAAACGCCTTTCGCAGCTCTTCAAAACCACCAATGCTTCTGCGTGGGAGCTTACTGAACCAGTTTCGCGCATTTCCCACTAATGTGGAATTGAACATGTGGCACCACACAGGTTGTGGCCAATTTTCGATGGTAGCAGCTGACTCGAAAATTTTTAGGTGATCATCCGGATCACCTGTGCCATCGTAGGTTTTCACATTGGCGGGCATGTGCCTTCTCTTATCTTCTGAAAAATCGCTGATGCGCCGAGTGAACGCATCCACCTTTTGGCGGCGCCAGGGAAGAGACATATCTTCCTCTTCCTGGTCGCGATATCTTCTCCTAGACTTCCAGTGTCCTGTTTCTCTGTTCTCGTTGTCCGAGGGGTCACTGGAGGACGAGCTTCCCCTCTTTCGGCGCTTGCGCCGACTGTCCTCAGAATCCGAGCTCGTAGAGCTTTCACTTGGGGAATGCCATCGTCCAAGTCTGTCATGGACCCTGCGGCTACCAAGCCTAGCGTGGGCATTGGTACACCGTCCATCATCTTCGTGTTCTCCCAGATATTGTAGGTCAGCTTCTTCATCGTTCGCAACTCTCCTCCCGATCCTGGTAAACACTGGGGGCCGGCGGCTGTCCCTCTTGCACCTCTCCCTCTGGTGACGCGATGGGGATGTCTCATACTCTGGTTCGAAGTTGAGTCAGGCTTGCAGGCTCTGACTCGACCTCTTTTGCGCTTCCTCTTGCATAAGGGCAGCCAAGGTTTCGTAGTTTTGAGACACGAAGTCACTTGGCGCTAGTTCAGGCGCGACTCCTTCTAGCGCGAGGGTGTCTGTTTCCACCTCTGGACCCCTCTTTCGGCCAGGCACACCTGGCGGATTTGTGGGGTCCGTTTCTGGCACCGATTGGTGGGGAGTGGTAAAAAGTGTGCGCTGTGGATCTTCTGCGCTGGTGGTTGTCGTAGTGGCATGGGTTGTCCCCGTACGTGGTTCCACTGTCGTGAAGATTGGGCCTGACCCTTGGTTTCTGGTCGCACTGGTTGTTCCAGAGACCTGCTTAGAGGCTGATTCGCTTTGCTGCTTCTTCCCTTGTAGGTCATCATGCGATCGCTAGCTTAGGTTTCCGTGCTTTGTCATTCTAGTTCTTAGTAGCGTCTATTAGTCGGGTTCGGGACCCGAATGCGGACCATACGTCATCAATAAATAATGTAACATTACTTTACAATAAAAGAGATAGCAACTACATACCAATGATGCATCCATGCATGAATCATATGGGATTCATATACTGACAGCTTTAATCCATGGTTTCCAATGCTAGTTGTTACAATATATATGTAATGGCTAAAAATAATATAAATAAAAAAGCAAAACAAAATATGCAACGCATGAATCTATGCATGAATCAACAACTAAATCAAAAAGAAAAATTATATTGACGTTAAAATATTATGACATAAAGAATGGTGTCACTTGTTTATGATATTGACTCGTGAGCATAAGAAGCGATCCTGCAAGAATTAAACGAACACGCACAAAAAGGTTAGATGGCTACTGAATGATTAGCACCACTTTTAGGCGAGTATATATAGGCTCCGAATTAACGTTTTATATTTGTACTCCAATAGATAACTATGTAAAGTAATTTAAATATAAAAAAAATATCGAGTAAGATAACTACCGTTTTTAAAATCTTCTATTACATTCATCTTATATTTGAAAACACCGAAGTTTTTTAAATCACCCTCACTTTTTTTAAAGTTTTCTTTTTTCTCGCAATTTTGACATACTTATGTTTTGCGACCTTTTTGTAACATGTCCGATCAATTGAGCATTTCTATTGGTCAATTATAAATTCATGGCCTCCTATTAGACAATCGAATCCTTCAATTTCAAAAAAATGAATTCTCTTATTATATAAAAGATAAGCCGTCACCAAGCATGCCTATAAAGAATATACCACTAAGCTAATAAAATATGCCTTTCTAACCTTGACAGAATTTTACAAAACTAGAATTTAAACCAAAAACAGGCTCATTTAAACGCCTTCTAATTAATCGTACCTTTTTAACAGCATAACATATTGTAAAAATAACAAGAATATGTAAATACTAACAAACAAGTTTATTTACCCTTATTCCAAAGCAATTCAAGATACCTAAAACCGTACGAACAAGTTTACCCCTTATTTACCCTTGTTCCAAAGCAATTCAAGATACCTAAACTATTCCAAAACAAGAGACCTAAACACGTACCAAAGCAACACCTATCAATTACTAGCTACGTAGTTTATTACTTTATATTCATCTTTTAAAAAGACTCTTCGAATCCAGATATATATGACATTTTTTAACATCATTTCACTGTTAACAATCTAGCAAGGAGCTAGAACAAATACTCTCATATTAAACGATCATACAAGAGAAAATCGGTCGTCGAGTGCCGTGTACTTGTTCCCTTCTTTTCATTAGAAAAACGAGGTTGACATTAGCTACGTGAAGTTCATTTTATTATATTAATAGTGTTTTTCCATTGGCGGGAAGAAGTGTTTGACATGCTTGTTTAAGCCTACTATACCATGAATTTTTAAACCAAATGGAATTGTGTTCATTATAAACGTAAAAATGATTTCTATTAAAAAAATTACTAAACACTGTTGGTTTACTTAATCACATAATGGTTTTTACACATTTTGCTAATTTAAAATATTTCCAAAACAAATTCTTGTGCTGATTAAACAAAAGAACAAAAAAAAAAAAAAAAAAAAAAAAAAAAAAATGGATATTTAGAGGTGTCAAGACACACCTCTCATCTAATTCAACAAGAGATTTATGCCTATTATCATCTCTTTGGGTCAAATATTTGATCGCATATGAACAATCAAATTAAGAGGCAAGATTTATTTTGAGAAAACGAATACCACCTTATTCAATCCTTTTGGTCTTCTTTTAATAACACAATTTGGATTTGTTAATTTGTCCGAATATTAATGTATTCAGTCAATGCGTTTGGTCTTCTTTTAAACGACAATTATTGGCTCTTTTATATGGCTACACTACTTTGCAATACAATAAATGAAAAATGCTATAAATTCATAACGTACTTTACCAAAAAAACTCATTATCCTCTATCTACTTCACTTATTGTCATAATAAATAACTATTTTCATTTTATTCGGTTATTCTCATGAGTAACATCATTCCCATATATGACTAAATTTTGCACTTCATAATTAACCAAAAAACAACGTTAAAATCTCAGTTTATTTTATTTTAAATTTTTGGAACAGTTTCTAGCAAGACACTAAAAAAGTAATATAATTTATTTGTACATTCAAATCACAGACTAATAATCCAATCTGAGCCAATTAGGCCAATATTTTTACTCTTGTGTGCAAAATCCAAAGAATGCCATACAATCTTAATCTCATCACCAAGATTATCTTTTCGTGGAGGCTTTGCATCAAAGCATGTTCGATTCTGGTGTCTCCAAATGATCAACCACATCGAATCTCATTTTTATCTTGGTGCTAAGCTGGTCGGTGAAATTAGCCCATGTGGCTCCTATTATTTAGTAATCCTAAAAAGTATCATCTAAATATTTTGTAAATGAAAACTTTCTATATGAGAGATAGTATTTCGAAGTAGACAAAGCAGTAGGGAGTTCTAAGGTGCCTCATTTTGTTATTTTTATCTTGGTCGTCATTACATATAATATGGTAAGACACGATGTCAGGTTAGAAAAATTACACACACACACACACACACACACACACACACACACACACATATATATATATATATATATATATATATATCTATATATATATATATATATATATATATATATATATATATATATATATATATATATATATATAACGACCCTAAGCACTTTGCTGGATTTGTTCTGCAGGTCTGTCACGACTTACTCAATACATGGTGTTTTGACGTCCTAAAATATGTTCCGTATACAAAGAACTATAAGGATCAATTTGTCAAAAGTCAAAAAGTTTAAGGATTAATTGTGTATATTTGTAAACTTAGTTTAAAAATCGGTTAGAAGTTAGTTATCCCTGTTTTTACGTTTTCATTTCATGTATGAAAGAAGCTGTGATCTTCTTCATTTTGTAACAATTCACTTTCAATAATATCACTTTCACATTGCTTCATATGGTATCAGAGCAATGGCTCTTTATCAAAAACCCTAAATTATGTGATTCATATTGAAATTTAATCAGGTCAGTAAGTTATTTATCTCACTATAGTGAGTTTAGTTCGATCTAATTGTTGTTATACATCATTCATTAATCAAGATTATGATTAGTTTGGTGTTCTTAACGGTTATTTTTGTGTTCTTGCTTTAGTGGTACCTTCTTCTTCAACTCCTATACTGAATCAAGCCAACTTTCCTCCACTAAATCAAAATCAAATGAATAACTGAATGAAAAACCAAATGAAACACAAATACACTTAATGATCCATTATTCATTGCTAGTTCAGATCATCTAGGCATGATTTTGATTGACACATCTTTTAATGAAAGTGTTTTCATGGCTAGAGCATGAATATCAAAATGGCTTCAGGTGTAAAATGGAAGCTAGGTTTCATAGGTTCTTGTGTTAAGCCACTAGTTGGTAGTGATAAGTTACAAAGGTGGATTGGATGTGATTACATTGTGACATGTTGGATACTGAATTCAATGGATACTGAGTTGTCTGATGCTTTTTTGTATGCTCAATCAGCCTCTAAATTATGGAGAGGTATAGTCAAAGCAATGGTCTTGATAACGCTGAAATTTAGTACATGTTATTTGGTTAATTTAATGAACTTTTGGTACTTATATGCCCAAAGTTATGTTTTCATGTTTGTAGTCAGCCAAGACAAAGAAACGAAGAAAAAAAGACAAAAACGATCAATAAATGAGGATATGTCCATGTATGAAGATTTCTCCTATATCACAAGACATGTGGAAGCATTATCAAGAAAATATACCACTCGGAGATAACTACCGAAGCCAAGAAAGAGGAAATTGATGACTTGGGAGTCATATAAGTCGACCACGATCAAAGAAAGAGCATTCGGAAAAGTCAAAATGAAATAGTCAAGAAAAGTGTGAACGGAGAGCCCTCCAGCCAATTGACCTGCCCTCGCAACCGTTTTTCCACTTTTCCAGTCGAAACCAGTTAAGCCATTTTGCACCTTCATCCAACCAATTAGCCCCCACCCGTAGCCAATTTGACTAAAACCCTTATGACATCAATCCAATCGATTTGCTTGGCCATCTAACCGTTAGGCTAGTTGCTTATGACTTGTCCAAGCCAATTTTAATGTGGAATTAAGTGCCATTAAGCCCCATGTCCGATCACTTACCTTCATTTACTACATTTCCTGGAACTTTATGACACTTGGAGCCCAAGTTTGGCAAAGGATCTCTCATAAACTTACATACACCTCTTTCCGCCATTTTGTAAATATATCTCTCTTAACCAATCTCCTTCACCAACACACACTTCTCTCACTACCCCTACCCTTTTCCAAAGGTGTTGGGGGGTTGGTTTGGTCAAAATTTGTCAGAGACAAGGCTAGGACAAAGAAGAACTGTAACACCCCGAAAATGTTGTAGCGGAAGCTAGTGTCACTGGGGTGTTACTTCATAGCGCAATGTACAAGTTATTGAAAACGAACTCTAAGTGAGACGTTTTGAAAGAAATTATCATTCGATTAATACAAAATATCTGAGTTACCAACAAGAGATCCCAAGTGTTAAGTTACAAAAAAAATTTAAAAGTTATCTGTTAATACAAATAAACCATAAAAACATTTATTTATATTTTAAGATCTTCTAATGTTTTATCGATAACAAACGTAAAATCATTTTAACGAAATAAATAAAATACGTAAAAACTTTGAACCAATAGTTTACTAACACACTTTTACTAAAACATATTAAAACTATCAAAACATGTTTAGCAAAATAAGTTATATAAAACAAAAGACATTTTATAAAACACTTACAAGTAATATTGTTTACTTACATTTTATAAAAATGTATATGTACTTTGTATATGTTGTAATAGGTAAATAATGGGTAAAAACCAAAGTCCATAACCCAGGACCTATGATTCATTGACTAGGTACAATGAATCTTGTTGGGTAAGAACCAAAGTCCATAACCCATACCGTTGGAGCATGATCCATAACAAATGACCCATTTCATGACATCATGCATGAACTCATGTTGGATATTATCCACGATCCATGACCCAAAGTCCATGACCTATGACCCAAGATCCATAACCCATTGACTAGGTACATTGCATCTTGTTAGGTATCCATGATCCAAAGTCCATGACCCATGGTACATAACCCATAACCCATAACCCGGATTGCAACCCAAAATCCGGACTAAATTGACCCAATAGCCGGATCCCATGAATTGCACTGGCCGGATCCCTTGGGTGAAGGCTTCGCCGGAACTGTGGGACAGTAGGCTTGTTTTGCCTATAAATAGTGAGCCATTTCTCTCTTGCTCACTACCACTCTTAGATATATTTTGTCTCTATATTCTAACCTCTCTAACCACAGATCCAAAGGATCATTCTTTGTAGTTTTATCTTTGTTTGATTCTCTAGGTTCCTCTTAAATGCGAGATCACCACCTCTTAAAGATGTGCAAACTCAAGGTCATGAGTTGCTAAGCTTCGTCATCATCAAGACCACTGAAGTACATCTTGTTAATAGTTCTTTTCTCCCTCCAAAGAGTGTCATATTGAAGGCATTAGTGAATGGTGTCGAAGGTGTACATTCGATGTGGTGTGTCGATGTACAAGTTGTGTAGTTTGGGTTAAAAGATATTATTATCCTTTCTAGTATTTTAAAAAGGAGTGTGTCTCGTTTGGGTAGTTGTGTTGGGTAGTAGTGTTGGGTAGTAGTTCCTCCTTTGTAATGTAACTCGGTATCTAGCCTTGCACCGGATAAAGTGTAGGCGACGTTGTGAAAGATTTGGTTCTACCTCGTGGAAGAACTCAGTGTCTAGCTTTGTATCGGATAAAGAGTAGGCAATGTTGTGAAGGCTTCTCCGCCACATTAAGGAGCTTGTGTTGTGTAGTGCTTAGAAACTCTCGAGTTGGGTACTCGGGGAGTGGAGTAGGGCAAGGAAGGTGTCCTTGCCAGCCGAACCACTATAAATACTCTTGTCGTGATTTTGTGTTCCTTTACTCTTTATTTCTTGCATTACTTATTTATATGTCCATCTATAAATCCAACACACGATCTAAATGGATTGACATAAGTCGATCTAAATACTTTAAAACAAAGTTTTAATCGGCAAAACTATTCAACCACCCCTTCTAGTTTTCCACATTATCGAATGATAAAATATGTTGCATCCCGGTCTTCAAAAACATGATGTGCGACTCTAATGCTCCAATCCAAAGTTATGCTTTACGAACCTGAGAAAAATATATGCTAAAAGTTTCAACACGAGGATGGTGAGTTCATAGGTTTAAGTTATTTGTAAAAGTGGACCACAAGATTTATCGTTTGTTTGTCCGTTACATTTGGTTACGAACAAGTAGTGGTTGACCGTACATTCGGTCATGTATGTACATATTAGTCTGGCCGGCTCATTCGGTTAAGTATCCAATACATTCGGTTATGTATGTATAATGGTTTAAAGTACTTGTGACCATAAGTAAAAATAAACACTATATTCTCACCCCAAAGTATTTGAAAAACAAGTATAAACAAGTAAAAGTGTGGCTATGAAACTCACCGTAAGCAAATGTGATAAGCAAGGTGCAAATAAAGTGATGAATAAGCCGAGAAAGTCCTACGAGCAACCTAAAACAATATGTTGCGTCTTAGGTTTTAAAATGGTAATGTAGGTATGCAGATACGTTTTATAAGTTTATATCAATTATGCATTTGTACATAGAGTTTATATAGTTTTAATAAGTATCAAAGTTTAGTTTTGACCAATTTAAAAATAATTATCAGTCTTAATTTATAAGTTATTCGGTATTCGGGTTTTATGCCATTTTTAATGGTTCATATGTTCTAAATTGTCAAGTCTAAGTTTATTTGGTCTATAAAAAGGTAAACGAGTCTATTTTTCCGATAGTGGGTCCTATCGACCACTTCGATTTTCATGTAAAAATGGCCAAACGGGTTCAAATGTCACTAATTTGTCAAAGTTGAGCTTTTATTTTTTTAGTTATCCCGACTTTGCAAATTCACTACTCCTAAACCTTAAGGAGTTATCAGATTTGTGGAACCCACTGTTCTAAATATTATATAATGTAAGTGAAATTACTATTTTACCCTTAAGTACACAAGCTGATTCTAACAGCATCCAAACAAGTCCCCCCAAAATTGGTGATATCTTAAGTTCTACAACTTCGTTTTATCCCGTTCAAGTGGCCACGTTTAAGTTAAAGTGTCCTTTACAATTTCTATTTTTACATCAACAGTGGGTTATATGTAAAATTTAAGATATTTTAGCTAATAAAATTTAGTGTGCAATTTTGACAACTTTTACCGTTTATTTTCTATTCAAATCATCGGGATGAGTTACGGAATGAGCCACCTGGCGAAATAACTGCAAGACATAGACTTACAACCCTATATTTTTTCCTAAGGCTTAAACTCTACTGATTAAATCATTTTATATTATTTTTACCCCTGGTCAGAAACTGTTTTTGCAAGACAAGTCCAAATCAAGTTTTCTAGTATTACATAAACGAGGCGCACCTCATGGAAATAAAACCCAAACAAGAGTAAAGACTCTAAAACATAAGTTTATTAATGTTCTCGAGAATGTATTACAATGATATTGAGCCCTATACTTATAGGGAAGTGAAACTTGTATGAAAAACAACCTAATTAAAATATAAAATGACCTAGATAAATAATAAAATATTTTGAAATCGACACTATTACGGCGTATATGAAATCCTCCACCTAAGGGGTAGATAAATTAAGAAAACAACCCAAATAAGCAGAAGTATATACGGCGTAGACAAGACATTGTCTCTACGCCGTAGAGAAAACGATCTACGTTTCTCGGCCTCAAATCTTGTCCACATCAGCACCTTAAGGTCATAGCATTACCTACTCTTTCGCAATGGTCATTATAAGAGAGCACTATGTTAACTTACTCATTCTAGTTATATTCCGTCTAACCTAGAGCTTGATCTACCTCTAGTCCTAATGACAAATAAACATAAAATATGATGTGTATAATATAGTAGAGGTCGTAGGTGCAATTCTTAGAAACTAATAATGTTGTCATTAAGTAAAAATAAAGTCACTTCTTTTTTCAGAAACAAACATTTTAAAAAAGTTGTCCTACATAACATGGGTTTAAGACTGATGAGATTCACATTCAAAAAATGTTGAATTGATGTTTCAGAGACAACAAAATGAATACAGCTCAAAACAGTTTGGCGTGTATATCTCTTTTTGACGTTAGCGAATACAGGTCAAGAAATAATAGTAATGTTACCGAATATTGGTCAAGAAATAATAGTAATTTATATTTGAGGAAGACATAAGGACAAAATAATAATTAAATATTTTTTGAGAATTTTAAGTAAAAATATTTATTTTACATATGTAGTAAAAATTGGTTTGATAAACTAGGTGTGTACCTAATCATAACAACGAAATTTTATAGCGGTAAATGGTTATAGTTGAGATATTGTAGTTAAGTGTTTTATGTAACGTTTAACAATTGACGTTGACAAATATTCATTTTCATCAAAGATGATAAGAACATCATACAAGTTCCACTTAAATAAACTCGAATCGAAATATATGGACCAGGGTTGAGAACAAGATTGGGATGAATTTGTAGAAAAAGAAAATAAGTGATAAAGATTAGATAATTTTATTTAAAAAAAAAAAAATTGTGTGATATATACAATTTTACTTAATAAAAAAAATAAAATATTAAGCTGCTTTAAGACTTCCCTCACATGACTTGGATTGTAGCAATATGATATATACAATTTTACTTGATGATGGTTTTGTCAAGGTTAAGAATTGTAAGGATAAAGGCAAGAATGTTGGGATTCAAATGCCTTAGATTAGGCTGTTTTGTGATATTGATATGGGTAAAAGGGCTAAATTTAGATCTTCAAACCCTAAGCAGAAGTATAGTCCTATCTCGAAGAAGCCATATGCTAGTAAGGAGGCAAGTACGAGTACGGGGATGGATATTGCTTCATCAAACACATTTGATGCTCTTGATATGGACGATACTGATGTGAATGGTATTCCTTGTACTACTCCTATTGTTGAGATAATTGGAAAGCTTGAAAAGCTTATTATTGATGGGAAAGCTACTCTTGTGGATAATGATGGTAAGCCTCTAAAAAGGTGCAAGTTGCGGCTACTAAGTCTAGTTCTTCCTCTTCTCCGTGTACGTCTTCGAAAAAGGTGGGCAACCCATACTCTAAAGTGGTGAAGTATTTGTTATTGAAAGTGAGGAGAACGAGGTACTTGAGCCGGATAATGATATGACAAAGTTTCTTGCATCGTCTGGTGGCTATCATGAGCTTGAAGATTATTTTGATGATAATTATGTCGCTCAGGTCTACAATTTGTCAGGGCAATTGGATGCTTTTTGTGAATTGTATGATGCCAAGCTCAAAGTCGTGATAGGAAGTAATCTTTTGTTTGGTATGTCATAAGATTGACATGTTTTTTTTATGTAGTGACTATGGTTGTTGCATAATGCCCATGTAACTGACCGATATAAAAGACTCGTTATTCTCATCTATTGTACTTAAACGCTTTTTGAAATAATATATTTACCAGGATGATCTTTTTTTAACCAAAAATTATATATACAATTTTACTACTATATTGATTCAAACACAATTGTATATAACTATATATGAATCATATCATAGGGTTTTTAGTTTGCGTTCATCGCATGTGAACAAGATTAGGTACAGATCTAAACAACATCTTACTATTTGTATTCTTTTGGTCTTCTAATAATATAGAATCGGATAAAGATCAAATAAAAAGACAAATACCCGTAAAAAAGATAAAAAGAATTTTTTTTCAAAAAAAATTTTCGAAAAATTCTAAAAAAATTCCGCAAGATCGGGTATGATGGTGCATGAAAAAGTTGTGAAAAAGAATAAATATGTTTGCGCATTAAATCGTTTTTTGTGCATCAAAAATTGGTTTTTGCACCCAACTTCTTTTGATTTTTTCATCAAAATAACATTGCGCATCTAACTAAAACAAGTTGAAAATTTTGTGCATCAAAAAATTTTTGCGCATCAAAATTCGTTTTTTGTGCATTAAAAAAAACGTATCAAAACTCAAAATTATGAAAAATGTTTTCTCAAAAGTTTTATACACCAACATACCCGATCTTATGGAATTTTTTTAGAATTTTTGGAGAATTTTTAAAAAATAAATAAATCTTTTTAGTCTTTTTACGGATATTTGTCTTTTTATTTTTCTTAGTTTGTGACTTTACAGCAAGAAATGGTAGAACTACCGGATACCTGATCCTCCAGTTCTAATACGATAAGTGAAGAGGAAATTTTAGGAAGAGTCTTTGGTGAATGTGGAGGATTTAATCCGTGATGGCGTAACAGGTGGTCAGAGCGTGCATCAAATTCTTCAAGCGCACAATCCCAACAAATGTTCTTCCAACGTTAGATGGAGATGTATGTGGTTGCGAAATATTTTGTCATCTCAAATTTAATTAGTTAGTTGGAATCCCCAAACATTCATCTTGATCAACCATTTATCCCACTCCATCAAAGTCAGTTTCTGGATGATGAACAATAGGAAGGACATGACCACCATAGAGACGAGTAAAGATGTATTGTGACGACTTTGAATAATGTTTTTTATTGAGCTAATTATTAGGAAAACTTGCATTGTGACAAATATATATTGGGAAAAGTGAATATGGGGCTGTTGTGCATTTAACCTTACATGCCTACCAGCCCAAAACTACGTAGTTTTGATTAAAAAACCTCCCTTTTCACTTGATCGACCTTCATCTTTTGTTCATCCAAGGTATGTTTCACATGACTAATTGATTTCATTCATTTGTTAATTGATAATATATCATTCATTAATGCATTAACTGTTATCTTGATTTCATTCAATTGAAGTTCACTGAAGTTTCGTACGTTATGAACTTGGAATGTGATTAATATGGTATAGTTATCGTTTGTGTTAATCTAGAAAATTGGTAAAATTTTGTTGCGGTATTAGTTCCTGAAAATTGGGAGGATTTGCAGGCGACTGGCTACATTGTTGAATGTGCAGGACATCGAAGACACAAACATTGCTAAAGATTTATACGAGGATTATTAAATTAACTTAATCAAAACTATAGCGACGATATGTCGTCGCTATAGCTCATCGAAAAACAATTATATTTATATAATAACCTACTTTATTAAATCATTTAAATAATATTTTAATTTACATGCTCTTAAGTGATTAATTTCTGCCACAACACGGTTTGCTGCTATAGGTCATCGCAATAGGTGTCGTAGCAACAAAATTTGTGGTAGCTATTCACTTTTAAAGACGGAGTTAATAAGGTGAAGGCTATTTCGATGACACGTCGTCACTATAACTTAAAGCGAGGGAAAAGTAGGCTTTTAGCGATGACTTCTCTTGTCACTAAAAGCAACAACTCTTGTAGTGATCTACGAGTGGCGGTCGACGCAAATCAAATGTATTAGTAGGCCAAAAGGCGGAAAACCGTGGTTACCAAAAAATTTGACAAAACATCACGTCTAACTATATGCAATTAAAAAAATACGCCGCAGACAATATATTAGACCATCGTGTCGCAAAAGCGGCGAAGTAGTGTTGGTACGTTAACTCGATCCGCTAGGCAGAGTCTCATTTAAGCTGGGAGAAGAAGTGTTTCTAATCCACCATTTTGGCCGTTTCTATTTTTAGCTTTTACTAGGAGTGCAGCAGCACCACAATCTACTTTGACCTCAAGATCCAGAATGATAATTATCTGGGCATCAACTAGCTAGCTATCTCATATTATTGTGAAATAACAAGTTGATAGACATATATAGTGGCGAAATATTAATAAATCCACACCCCTTGCAAGGCCGGAGGTCCTTTTCTACCTTTGGTAGAACCGGTAGCAGCCTCTCTACCTTAGGTAGGGGTATGGCTGTCTACGTCTTAACCTCCCCCATACACCGTGGAAGACGGTATTGGGACTCATAACCCATGGAAGACGGTATTGGGAATTACTATTAACTTACGTTTTCATTTCATACAAAATTAGAAACTAGTTACCTTAATTTTCGTTTGGTTTCAATGCAGCGACTTCCTTTGAAACAGCAGCAAATTGTTTTACCCCGTCACATATATTGGCGGGGCCTCCAATTTGAATGAAAGTGATTTCCATATATATGTTGGAAGATACTTATATATAACTGAGGGATTACGCCTATATATATATGTATATAGTTTACACAATTGGCATACTACATCGACGTATATCCTAGCGATTACTATACTAGAGTACTAGTTAGTCTGCATATGGTAGTTTCTAAAAATTGATTTGCAGCATTAGTTTAAAATTGAGACTTAAAGGGTTTTGTCTTGGTCTTTTTTTAAGTATTTGGTTACTACTTAGTAATACCTACCTAATTAA